>JAUIRK010000951.1:0-650087 GCA_030549495.1 Nectonema munidae | reverse complement strand
ATGCTCCTTCGTTTATAATCGGAATTTCAAAATTAGTAAGGCTTTCAAATTAACTTTTAATATTAAATACTATCTTTTTTCTTATCTAATAATATTTGTTGTGATTATAACTTATTTTTAAATTTCATGATCTTATTTTTAAATGCTATTTTCTAACATTATTTCTCGTTGAGCAGGGGTTCGACCCCAGCCCCAACTCTAAACAAACACAAAACAAACCATCTAAGCATGCACATTACATTGGTTAGTGAATAAATAATTTAATTGATGTAACGAACAGATTAACTATGATTTAACAATATTATTATTTTAAATAAAATTTTAAAACATTAAACAATTTTTGTTGGAATTTTTTGACTAGAATCTTTCAGATTTATGATAAAATTTTCAAAATTCGTAAAATTGTGATAAATAATATAAGCAAATAATTTATAGAAAATAAGGTAAAGATATCATTTTTTTGTTGTTAATATACAGGCGTTTAATAATGCCAAAACCTAATAAAGTTTCTCCTTTAGATTAATTAATATATATTGACGTTTTAAATTATATTTATAAGTTTTTTTCGTAATAACTTCAAAATATGTTGTTAATATTAATAAAAAAAATAAGAGATTTTCTTTTTTCAATTTTCTACATAAATTTCCTTTTTTTTTTCGAAAAAAATATAAACTCTATATTTAATTAAATATAATGAAAAATTTCCAGTGACGATTGATTTTAGCCAAAGTATTAAGCTTTTAAGCCATATTAAGTCTGTGTGATAAAAAGCCAAATTTTATACATATAATTCTTATGGCACAAAAATTAATCAAAAGTTAATTTGTTCTTTTGAGACAACTATCGAATACCGATTGTAATAATTCTCCCCATTGTCCAGGTATGGAAGATTATTCATCCCTTAGATACCGACAATTAATAAAAACTATTCGATGCAAGCTACTTCTATTTTTACCAGCGTAGATTTTTTATTGTAAAATTCAGATAATTCAATAAGTTATCATCTACCACAAAGGCAAGGAATTAATATAAAACTTTGGAAAATTTATTTGTCGATGTTAACAATTAACGTGACATAAATGTAAGTTTTGACAAACAATTGAGAGTTGAAATACAATAAAAATATAATGAATTTACAAATCTAAACACGGTATTTTGTGTGTGCTTTGCATTGTCGTCAACGCCATTTTATATTGTTCTCAATATTAAGTGATTTTTGTCTAAATTAAATTTTCACAAAGAGTGGCTAAGGATTTATGAGATTTGGTTTAGTATAATCTTATTCTCCACCATAATTGGATTTAATCCAATCATAATTTAGCCATAAAACCTTATTGAAAATCGGTCTGAAGTATATACTGATTTAACAAATTCACGAAACCCATATATTTATTATAACTAATACTCTATTGATTCGTATCTATATTTTTGGGTGTCATTTTTTGGCGAAATAAACAATCTTGAAGTATTTTAAAAAAAATAGAAATAATGCAATGTATTTTAATATTTTTTAACTATTTAGAATGAAAAATATTTTTTTACCTTTTTAGTTGGAAATTTAAAATAAACCAAGATCTCAAAACTTTTACAAAACTTATTTTTTCAAATAAATTAAACATAATATGATATTTATCAACGTTTTAAACTAAATAGAATGAAAGAAAGCTAAAAGATCGGAATAGTTTATATTCATTTCATTAACTTTTGAAATTTTCTTTTATCAAAAGACAAATTTTATTTTATAAAAATTATGTTATGAAAAAAATATGTATGCATCTGCTTTTAAATAATTCAGTGGCTGATTATAACTAAAGGATTCGTTAATTTTTTTGTCTGAAGTTAATCAAAAATAAAACCTGTTTTTTTAAAAAACGTATATAAATTAAACTAAAAATAATTATAGTTGGTGCGTTAATTAATTAATTAATTAGTTGGTGATATTGCTATAATGGCATTAACTATATTTATCTTTGGCTGTTCAATAAATTTAAAATAATGTTATTTTACATATTTCTTTTAATTTAGATACAAATGAATCTTTGATGTGAAAATTGTAAAGTTATTATACAAAAGAAATCTATAAAGTGTTATAATTGTTTATCTTATTTTCATTTAAAATGTGAAAATATTTATATTATGAAATTCATGTTTTTGATTCCGCATTGCCTTTTATTTGCTCTTCATGTAAAACTGACAATGGGAAATACGATTTTTCAAAAGCTCTAGAAAGATTAAGTAAAGCATTTGACATCAATAGAAGTCAAGAAGCAGCAAGTATAGAAAAAATATTTTTAAGGAGCAAATCATCAAATATTGACTTTAAATCTTTCAAGGATGTAGAGATTGATTTTAATTCCTTAGATACATTACGTAAAACGGATTTTAAGACAGGATTCAAAACTATCAAGTCTACAGGAAATGGCAACTGTTTTTTTAATTGCCTTTCTATTTTTCTTAAGGGTGATGAGACGTTATCATTATATTTAAGACTGATAATAACCTCTATAGAATTTATTTCTAACTTTCAAAAATACAAAATTTGTCAGAAAAATTAAAATATAGAATGTTTCTCCTCTCATTCAAGACGAATTACGCAACTGCTGCGTGAACTATTCATGGTTATCTGCTTATACAATGAAAGTAGCAGCTTCTGCAATAGGTCAAAGAAGTGTTTATCCCCAAATTTATACAAAAACAGATAAAACTGCCCAAATCTTGAATACCACATTTGAGCCTCTTGAGTGTAAAAGCAGCAAAAATACTATAAATATTTTATGGAGCAGATTAGGCCTGATTAAACCTAGATTTTGGACACCAAATCATTTTGTATTGATAGTTGAAAATATTGTTCTCATAGGTAATCCAAATTTTTCTAAATATTTAACTGATAATTTTAAATTTTCATGTCCAAAAGAAATAGAAAGCAACATTAATGAAACTAGCTGTACAAGTTTTCCTAATTTTTTCCTGAAAGAACATGACTACTGTCAAAACCTATCAGAAAGTAGTAAATCTAATACTTTAAAAATGTTACCATCACGAATTGATAGTCTTATAAAACCACTAAATAAAAGGTTTTTATCTAGTAATCAAATAGTGAGAAAACTGGTTTCACCCTTGGAATGCTTTAACAAAAATGTTTCTAAATTTTTGGAAAATAAGTATTATATCGCTAGACAAGATAACTTAAAGAAAGGTTTTTTTGATGTTTGTGGTGCTTGGACTCAAAATTCGCAAAAAATGGAGTTCATAAGAAAAAACAACGAACATATATTTAAAAAGAAAAAATATTTTTGTTAAGATACATAATAACAAATTTATTCCATTAACCCTCAACCAAAAAAAGAAGAAATTATTGTATTAGTACATTATTATTCAAATCTAAAGCGCAAGATTGATTATAGGAGAAGAATTTCATGGATTGAAAACTATAAGAATAATGAAGACCAAAAATATCTGTGGGAATATATAGGATTTAAACCAACTACAGTCTCACATCATGGTAATGCCAAAACAAATCAAGAATATATTAGAACAAGTGTAGTAACAAAAAAACATGCTTTGTCTCAGTTAAAATGATTAAGTCTTGTAAAAAAATATTATACAGTTATTTTGATTCTGAAATTGAAACCCTGAGGGATTCAAAGTATATTCGTAACCTGAAATACAACAAAGAAAAAGCAAATTCATCTTTTATTTATAACAACAATATTGCAGATAGCATTCAAAATATTATTACAATGATGCTGGACATCCTTTTATAAAGGAAATGAATATAACTTAATGCGTGCTTTCTTACCTTATTTGCTATATAGATACGCAATTGTTACATATAAAAAAATCTATTTCTTCTGGATCAACTATTTTGGGAATTGATGGGACATTTAATTTAGGTCCCTGTTTTGTGACAGTCACTGTTTTCAATGATGGGGATTTAAAAAGATAATTCACAGAAATCTGTCCAATTTTTCTCGGTCCATTATTTTTACATTGGGATGGGAAATTTAATCTTATTCCAAATTTTTTTCTCATTTATCTATAATATTTAAAAATGTCAAATTGGAATTATCTTTAGATGATTTAGTTTTGGGCAGTGATCAAGAAAAAGCGATAATTAAAGCAATCAAATTATTTTTCCCGATGTACCCTTAGTATTATGTCATAGGCATCTATAAAAGAATATATTGAGATATGTTAAAAAAAATAGGCAAAGGGTGGTCCAGAACGGGGGGTAAAATTTCATAGTGCACTGATCCTTTCTCCACACCACTGATTGTTTTCGTGTTGCATTCTTCTCCTTGTGTGCAAAATTTCATCACAATACAATGATATTTAGAGGTCGCCCCACTTTTAATCTTTTCATTTTTTTTCTTATTTTCAGGATATGGCAACCAGTAATCGTTCGAGCCCCGAGTGTTGGCTTCTCGGAAAGCCTGTTGATTCCCTGTCATGTGCCCGACTTCCAAGAAAGCGGGATGTGCTGTCATTGTACCTGTTCCATCACGTCGTGGAAAAGAAGACCGTCATGGAAGGCCTGAACTTGGCATGTGGCAAGGTCCTCACCGTATGGGAGAGGACCAGGATACCGACACAGCGGGTGGATGCTTGCGTCAGGAAACTTCGAGGAACCCACGACAAATACCAAGCGCTCAAGAAACACCGGACTCGTGGGCGAGAGTCGGACCGTGTCAAGGAGAAGATGTTCCTGGATGACCTTGAGGATCTCTTCGATGTTGCCACAAGCGATGCCCTCCAGACCATGACCAACGAAGAAGACAGGGAGTTCCTCAAGATGCAGCGTGAGGACGTCTTCTCGTGCAGCATTGCAGGGATCGACGCAAAGAAATCTGGAGTCGAGGCCAGGCGTGGGAAGAGAAATGAACAAGAAGCTGCTCTCAAGCGGAGATACGACCAACGAGAGGTCAAAGTTCAAGGGGCCGCTGCTGCCTTCAGTTCCAGCTCCACATCGTCGGAGGAGTCACAGGCTGATGACGACTACCGACCTTCAACTTCTGCCTGTACATCTGGTTCTCCTGCAAAGAGGCCCAAGAACATCTTCACATCTCCTGAAGTCGTCGGCGCCTTAGATAGAGTCAATCTCCCAGATCGTGGTGCTGCGTTCGTCACTGGCGCTGTTGCACAAGCCCTGGGCCACGATATTTCTGATCTGACGTTGTCCCGAAGTTCTATACGGCGGTCGCATACTCACACACGCCAAATCCAAGATGAAGAAGCACGGAAGAAGTTTCACGCAGCTGGTCCCCTTCTCCTGCATTGGGACGGGAAAATGCTGCAGGAGATGGGAGGGAAGACAATGGAGAGGGTTGCGATTCTGGTAACCGGTCAAGGATTCGAGAAGTTGCTGGGTATTACAAGCGCTGTACAAAGTACTGGAGAAGCTCAGGCTGCAGCGTGTCTGAAATTGCTTGAGTCTTGGAAGATTCGCGATGAAGTAGTTGGATTGGTCTTCGATACAACTGCAAGCAACACTGGCCTCCACAAGGGCGCATGCGCCCGGATCGAAGAAGGTCTTGGAAGGGAGTTGGCGATGTTGGCATGCCGTCATCATGTGTTGGAGATTGTTCTCTCTGACGTCTTTAGAGTCGTCTTTGGGGACACTGGAAGTCCGGAAGTCGCCCTTTTCAAGCGTTTCCAGAAGGAGTGGCCGACCATCAACCAGCAAGGGTACACAGTGGCTGAGGATACCCTCTTCGAAGGACATCTGGATCAGCTCCGGTCCCAGATGAAGGATTACCTGGCATCTGCCCTGGCTGATCCAACGAAGTGTCCGCGCGAGGACTACTTCGAGTTCTTGCAGCTCGCAGCCCTGTCCCTCGGAGGGGGCACAACGACTCAACCATCGTTTCGTGCCCCTGGTGCTATCCACCACGCGAGGTGGATGTCAAAGGGCATCTACTGCCTCAAAATGTTTCTGTTCCGACACCAGTTCAAGACAACGAAACGAGAGGAGCGGAATGTGACTGTCATGGTGCTGTTCATTGCCCTGGTGTATGTCCGCTTTTGGCACGAAGCTCCTCTGTCATCCCACGCCCCACACAACGACATGATGATGCTGACTGAACTCCAGAAGTACACAAACAAGATAAACGTCGCTGCAACCGCGAGCAATGCCCTCCAACGGCATCTCTGGTACTTGGCGGAAGACTTGGTCGGCTTTTCCCTGTTGGACGACCGGGTTCCAGACAAGATGAAGGCTGACTGCGTGACCCGGATGAAGACGGAAAATCCGATTGAAGATCACCCACGCCGGGCAAAAATCAAAGACACACGGGACATCCGCCTTGATGCCTTCTTCACCAAAAGGTCGTATCGTGTTTTTGACGTCCTGAAGAAAGGCGGAGCCCAGAAAGCGAAGCAGGGCTTCTTGCAGATGGATCCTTTGACTTGGAAGGGCGACAAGTTGTACGAGGACTTTCAGGCCAGAGCCAAAAGCCTGAGAGTGGTGAAGGACGCAGCTGAACGTGGAGTGGCCCTGGCAGAGGCGTACAATGCGACGCTGACGAAGGATGAGGATCAGAAGCAATTCATCTTCCGTCTCGTTCACGAACACCGAATGGCGATTCCGACACCCTCAAAGACCAACCTGATCAAGAAAAAGTAAAAAATGGGGCGACCCCTAAATGATGAGATAGAGAGACGAAATTTTGCATGTAATTCGATGATAAAAATATTTAAAAATTCTTAAATTCGCTTTTAGGAGATTCAGGTTTGGCTAATGCTCAAAACTACATTGATTTTAACATTATTAAACAGAAAATAATCGGTCAATACTCGGAAACGATAGGTAACTTGAAAGGAAATATTATACCAGCAATCGAAAACTACATTTTTGAACCTAAACAAAAAAGAGGAATTGTTCCTAAAAATTGGAAGAATAATAATTGTGAAGCTATTAATAATGTTTTAAAATCAAATATAGAGTGGAAAAGTAAAAAACTGATTGATCTGATTGAAAGTTTACACAGTGAGGTAAAATATCAAGAATATTTAGTTAAATATGCCTTGTTTGGGTATGGAGACCTTAATATTTCAGAAAGTTCTCAATTCAAAGTGTTTACAAAACTAGAATGGAATAATATGAGCAAGAATGATCAAGAGAAATATTTTCAAAAAATTTTAAACAATAATTCAGAAAAACTTACATTTTCAACTGATAAGAAATTAATGCTAAAAAATCTAACGTTGCTTGAAAGCCGGGAAAAAGAAAAACTTTCAGCATCCCACGAAAAATAAAGAGACAAGCTAATTAATAATTTGTTAAATGAATCCGTTATTTTTTGATATTTCTTCTCTCATTAAATTGTTTATTGAATGCATAAAAATACTTTTTTGTAGCATATTTTCTTCCTTTTGACATTTCAGAAGATAATAACAAAAAAATTTTAGGGGTTGTCTCCCGTGTTCAACCTCTTGAGGTTTTGAAAGATATTAAAACATGTGAGGATGAAATATATAATTATATTTCATATATCAAGAAATATGTTTTTTATTGAGTTTCTAGAAAGACCAAGCCGGTCAATTGACCGGTAAGTTATTTTCATTCGACTGTAACTCTTCGGAACTTATACTCATTCAATCGAAACTTATAGAATTCTAATATTTATACAAAGTTATAAGTTCGAATGTTCTGTTTTTTATTTCTAAATTTTCCAAAGCGTATATAAGTTTTTCTTCAACTAAGACCATACCGATCAAATGACCGATATCACAATTTTTTAATATTTTATGATAAAAAGTCAAAATAAGTAACTTATTTGAAGAAATTATTTACAATTGTTTATTAACATAAAATTATTATAATTTTAAACATAGTTTACATACTTGAAAAGAACAAGATCCACAAATATAATTAGAACAGTTCGGACAACACGTTCTTGTTTTATTTTTTTGACATATCTTACAGGTGGTCCTTTTTCCATCTCCCAAAGTTTTGTCGCTAGATGTTGAGGCTCTATCTTCGCTTAGAATTAGTATTTTTCTTAAAAAACTTCTAGAATTTCTCTCTTTTTCACATAGAGATTCTCCCAGGTCAATCAAAAACTCTCTCCTTTTTTAGTTGAAATTCATATTTATTTGCATAAAATATAAGTATTCAAACACACGATGTCCAATAAATTGAAAAATACTGCGAGTCGCCATCTTCTGGAACCTGGTTTCGTAGAATATGCTCTCAGCATTTCATCAGCACATCTACTCCTTCTTTTTCTTTATTTTAATGCATTCTGGTCGCTTTTTGGAATCTTCAAATACAACTTTTAGATTTTGATGCTGTGATGATAAAACAAAAACATCTTTATTTTTTTAGCTAGGTAACCTACTAACATGATACCTTCATCTTGCGTAAAAAGAAACTTTGATTCATAAAGCCGATCATTCTTTTCAAATTTCATTTGTGGGAGAATTTCTCTTGTTAGATCTAATTGTTCCCACAAGTGTTGTCTTTTGTCTCAAAAGGTTTTTTTAGCGCAGGAAAGACTTGTAAAAAAAATTGTCGCAAGTCACATTCAAGCCCTTATCTTTATAGGAATCTAACAATTTCAAAACAACGTGTCTTTAGGAATCTAACAACGTCCTTGGCTTGAATGAATTTGAGATTCATCTTTACCATTGTAAGGAAGTGATTGCAAAACATAGTAACTGTGGGAATCACAAAGTATCCAAAACTTTATTCCAAATTTTGATGGTTTACTTGGCATGCATTGAATGAATTTGCACCTGCTAAGACATGGATAAAGTTGTTCGTCAACAGCAACTGATCCATGATGAAAGTAGCACTTTTGAAAGTTCTCCGTTACGTTGCTCCAACGTGAGCTAATCGCTGTGATAGGATCTTTTTCTTTTCTTAGAGAACGCGAGCTCTTGTCATCAAATCGTAAATAAAGTAAAAATCTTTTAAATCGTTACGAGATATCGTCTCATTGAATAATTCGCATTTCAAAAGTTATGAAGAGGTTCACTTCGTTCTTTGAGTACACCTCTCTTTATGCAAAGTCCGAGAAAAGTAAAAAATTTCGACAAAGATAAAGAAAAGTTCAAGTCATTCTTTCTTTTAGCCTCTTCTGTGGTAAGTTTGATTATTTCATCTAAATTTCTGTGTCCATACACTTCCATAGACATCAAAACTGCTGTTTGATTAGTTATGTAAGATTCAAAAAAATCAATAAACTATAAAACTCTATGTACGCGCAACCACCGCTTCAAACAATAAAACAGCTCTTTTTTTGTAAACACTTTTTGGCATTTGTTTTGTTAAGGATGAATGCCTTATTACAATATCAATGAATGATGTTTGAACATTTTACATACAAGAAGTTTAGAGGTTACAGATGATTTTGCTTGCTTTATATGACAATATAGAAAAATCAGAAAAATTAGAATGCTACATAATCTAAAATTAAAATATAAACAACCTCAAACAGAAAAACTACACGCTATTTTGTAAACATTTCACCACAAATGTTTTATTGTAAACATTCCGATAGAAATGTTTAATTTCCAGCCCTAATTGTTATTACACTGATAATGAGTATTTCAGTCTAACATAAGAAGTTTCACGAATGTGGAGCTATGTATCATTCTATAAAAATCAACAAACTATATAATTAATAAACATTTTCACGCATATTTTATTTCAATTTGTATTGCTTTTCACTTCAAAAGTTTTTTTAGCATATGTTCGTGTTATTAATTCGCGCTATTGTAATTATAAGAGAATTAAAGCTGAAACATTTTACCTGTCAATTGACCGGTATGACTTGATATACTATATGTATGGTCTTTCTAAGGTTAAGTTTGTAAAAAATTTTCTTAATGGGACGGGATTCATCTGTAAAAAAAATCAGATATAGATTTAAATTTCTAGCATATTAATTTTTGAAATATTAGGTTAATAGGAAATAAATAAAACTTAAAAAAAGTTATTGAAAAAAACAAAGTTCAAATAGCTTATTGAAACATAAATATCGAATTTTCTTTCTTCACCTCGAAGATTTTATCAGAACCTTCATTATCAGATCATCTCTTTGTTGAAACCATACTCAAACTCCCATGTCAAGAAAGCTCAACAACAAAATCAAAACAAGTCATCAACGAAAGTTTGTTCATCGACAGTTTACGCGGTTCTATTCAAAAAAATTGTTCATTATTTGATTCTACTCCCTCAAACTCTCATCAGATAGATACATACGCTAACACTCTTTGTGACTCGATTTCTATTGCCCTTACCTCCTCATCTTTTGTCATTGAAACGAAAAACAACTTCTGGACTCCGGCTCTCCACAGCTTAAGAAAAAAACTAAGATTCGCACATAAAAAGTTTCGCTCTTCCCATAGCGAAGAAGACTTGACAATATATAAAAATATCAAAAAGTTCTACCGCAAGAAAATCAGTTACTTCAAAACGCAAAGATGGAAGAATTTTCTTAATTTTGATAAAAACACAATATGGAAAAGAATTAATGCTTTACCAAACTTCGTTGCTGGAAAAGACTTAAACAGCGAATCAAACTCACGATATATCTTAGAGTATTTTTTCTCTTGAGAGTCAAATTGTGATACTCCAAGCCCTATATTCTCATCTCAAATTAACCCACCCGAAATTTATATTGATGAACTTGTGTTTTGCTTTAAACATTGCTCAAGGAAATCATCCCCAGGTTATGCCAATATCAACTTTAGTTTAATTAAAACTGCTTTGCCTTTTCTTTCTAAATACCTCCTAACTCTTTTTAACTCGATTTCTTCCTGTAGCTACTTCCCTCAACGATTCAAAATTGGACAAGTTATTCTCTTACCAAAAAGTAAAGCAACAGCTGGAAAAATAGAAGACTGGAGGCCAATAACTCTTTTGCCGTGTATCGGTAAGTTATATGAAAAAATTATTCGATATAGAATGCTCAACCATATTAATTTAACGAAGTGCATCAACAACTATCAATTTGCTTATGTACACCAAAGATCTGCAGAAATAGGTATCGATCAACTCACCTCATATATATACAGTTGCTTTAATCAAAAATTGAATTTTACCTGCTTCTTTATAGATTTTTCGGGAGCGTTTAATTCTGCTTGTCATGCGTGTATCATCCGAAATATGACAAGAATGAAATTTCCTGAATATATTGTGAAATTTATAACATCATATTTGAAAGATAGAACTGTTTTCATGAAAGGAGAACCCAATATAATTAAAAAGCTCTACAGTTCAACATCACAAGGAGGTTGTATCGCAGATCTCCTTTTTATCATTCACATCGATCCGATTCTAGATATGTTAAAAAATTACAGTTCCTTTTATCAATGCTACTCTCATGACTTAATGTTTGGAATAGCAGGACTGAACTCCACTAGCAATGTTATTAAGCTTGACTACGCCCTAAGCAAAGTAAACCAGATTGCAAAATTGCTCAATCTCAAAATAAATTAAAAAAAATGCAGCCTCATCAATTTCAGACGCACTTCTCAAAAATGTCCATCATTATGCTTCAACAAAAATAACTTCACTCCTGCTTCTACTGTTAAATACTTAGGCATCCACTTTGACTGCAAACTAAAATGGAAATTGAACTTTGAAAAAAAAACATATGTCATGTTTCACTACCTTCTCTAGAATAAAGTCACTGAAGAACTTCCCATGGCCTAATCACTTCATATTTTTTAAAACTGTGCTTCAGAATGTAATCATTCCACTTTTCAACTATGGCATCGCTTCTTGGTGTCCTATCCTGTTATATTCAAAATATCAAAACAGAGTTAATTCATTATTCTACTCATTTCTACGTAAAGCGGTCAAATGCAATATCTCCACGCCAAAGCCTCTTATATTACTTGCTTCCTGCTTTCCTCCGTTTCTCATCTCAATGGAAAAAGCTATTGTCTCCAAGAAGTTGTCATTCATTGCTAAAGACTGTTCATATTACTGTTATGGCTGTCCTACTCTGTCTCGCAGCCCCTTACTAACGTTGCTGTTAACTTTTTCTCAAATTCTTCTCTAAGGACTTCACTCTCGAATTATCCCCCGTATCATTCGCACCTATCTACAATCCTTCTATAATTAACTTACGAGTAAATTTAACCATATGCTCTTCAAAGGATCACGCTATCAAACTCTGCAAAAGAATCGTCTTCGGGGCAAACGGCATGTTTATCTTTTCTGATGGTTCATTTGACTCTCGATCCTCTCTTGGCTCCGGCGCATTCGCTATCTTCCACCCAAGAAAAACAGAACCTTCGTATTATCATGGTTTTAACATTGGCGCTTCACCTTCATCCTTCTACACGGAATCAATCGCATTGCTTAATGCTATGAAATACCTTCTAGCCAACGCTAACAAATTTTCCAACTTCTCATTAATCTTTGTTTTCACTGACTCTTTATCATTATTGAAATCGCTAAAAAGCAAATCCTCAAAGTCCCCCTACCTGGAACCCATTTTATACGTTTACCAAGAATTAACCACTCTGTTCACACTAAGATTAATTTGGTCCCCTGGACACTCGGGAATAAGAGGTAACGAATTTGTAGATAAACTTGCAAAAAATTGTCTCTGCTACTCCGACCAAAAATATCCTTTCTTTTTAGATTTCTATAAGAACCGCTTGAAAGCTAAGGTTTTTGACTTTTGGACGGAATCTTGGAGGCAATGTAAATACTATCAAAAGTTTCCTATTTTAGGAGTGAAATTGCCCAACCAAAGTTTCACTAAATTAAAAATTGCAGCTCTTCCTCCGAACATATTAAGATGGCTAGTAGGCAACTGTTGTTGTAAAGCATTTCTCTTCAAAATAGGTAAAGTTAAAAATACAGCGTGCCACTTTGGTTGCGATTGTACAGAAAACCCTGATCACCTTATCTTCAGCTACGACAAAACTAAGCACCTCACAGATCAATTCCATTCAAGTAATATCTCTCAAAAAGGCTTTTCCTTATATGCTATCTCTCATATACTACTATACCCGACTTTACTCAAAAATACCTCTCTCTAATTAATTCCATAGAATACATCTTGTTCTCAACTCCAGTGTAATCCGATTCCTTCACTATTAACTTTCCTTCTTTTTTCTCCTCGGTCTATTTCTTCTCTTTTCCTGCATTTGTTCTTCATACTCCATGTTTTCTTTCCTAAAGTGTCACCATTTTATTTTATAATTAGTTAAAGTTAAAACTAATAAAACTAATATAAGTTAAGTTAAATTTTTCAAGTTTTTAGACAATATAATTAAATATTTTATCAGCCTTTTCATTGGCAAGAGTCTGTATTTCAATTAATTTTGAAACAATAACTTCTTCTTCCCAATCAAAGTATTGAATTACCGACGGAATAATTTTTGAAGAATAATGTTTTCTTGAATCAACAGCTAACCCGAAAAACGTGATTTCTTTTCTCTTTACAGCATTTAAACTAATTTTTAGTATATTAGAAGCAAAAATTCTATCTCTTTTAACACAATTAGTGACGGGTTTTTCTTGCATGATTACATATTTTTACAAAATTTTCGCGTGAACCTACTAAATGATTGATTTCGTGACATTTATTTTTTTATAAAAATAAATCAAACTTGTCAAAAATTGATTGATATTTGACAGCTCAACTAAAAAAAGAAACTTTTAGTTTAAATGGTTATACAAAGTTTTTTTACACATATATACACATTTTCAAGTGTGCTGAACACGATGGTCAATTTTATTATTTTTTTTAAATTCAACCAAACCTGTCAAAAAATTGATTGATACATGACAGTTCAACTGAAAAAAGAAACTTTTAGTTTAAATGGTTGAACAAAGTTTTCTATTTATATACACCCGTTTTCATGTATGCTGAATACGATGGTCACGTCTATTTTTTTTTTAAATAAATCAAACTTGTCAAAAATTGATTGATATATGACAGCTCAACTAAAAAAGGAAAATTTTATTATACGAAGTTTTTTACACATATATACCCATATTCAAGTGTGCTGAACACGATGGTCACGTTTATTTTTTTAAAAAATAAACAAAATCTGTCAAAAAATTGATTGATATATGAGAGCTTAACTTAAAAAATATAATTTTATATTTAGTGTTTATACAAAGTTTTTTTACACATATATTCCCGTTTTCATGTATGCTGAATACGGTCACGTTTATTTTTTTTTAATTATTCAAACCCATCAAAAAATTGATTGATATATGACAGCTCAACTTTAATAAGAACCTTTTAGTTTAAATGGTTATAAACAACCATTTATTTAGGGTTTTCTATTTATATACACCCGTTTTCATGTATGCTGAATAAAATAGTCACATTTATTTTTTAAAATAATTAATCAAACCTTGTCAAAAAATTGATTGACATATTACAGCCCAACTGAAAAAATTAACTCTTTATTTAAGTAGTTATAAAAAGTTTTTTTTTAACATTTTTAATTAATTTGTGACTTTTTTAAAATCGTGGTATGTTTGTGGTCAGATATATTGTACTGATTTTTAAACGATTTGTTTTCATGCTATTCTCCAAAGACTATATTCAAATTTTTAGTCATTTCACAAATGAATTTATTTCTCTTTGAAGTTTAGATTTTATTTGGAATCTATAATAAAACAATTTTTCAGTATCAAAATTCCAATGAGGCATTTGATACTCATCATTATACTATAAAATTGATTCATATATTTATGTTCAAAATTTTTTTTTTCATTTTTAGAATATAGAATAAAAATTACGCTATGAATTATATTCCAACTTAAGTTTGCATGATTACATCATATTTTTTATTTATTATGTATAATTTTTTAAACTTCGAATATTCCATTCATATGTGGAAACTTATAATTAACCGTGCTAAACAAAATTTTTTGGGGGGCTCAAAAGGGCTGAAGCTATACATTATGAAAATACACACTCTAAAATTTTGCTTTCTAGAGGCAAATTCGATCAACATCGGAAACAAGAGCTAAAGAAGGTCATAAAAGTAAGGTTATGAGAATTGAGGAGTATAATTAACTATTATAAAACAAAAGTGAAAGAAGAAAATTATTTTATTAACAATATATCATTTTAACCATAATAAACCATTAAGAATAGCTACATGGAATGTTAGAACACTATGTTAAAGTGGCAAACTAGCAAATCTAGAAAAAGAAATGTCAGGAATTAAAATTGATATACTTGGGATAGGTGAAATGAGATGGCCAGGAGCAGGAGAATTTACCCTAGAAGAATTGAGATTTTCTTTTCTGGAGGACAAAAACGAGAAAAAGGAGTTGGAATTATAATACAAAGTAGTATAATTGGATATTGGCCAATTTCAGATAGAGTTTTGTTGATGAAAATAAAAGGGAACCCAATGAATATAAATATAATCTCGGTATATGCACCAACAGAAGAAGAAATTCAAACCTTCTATACAGAAATGTCAAAAGCAAGAGAATGTTGTAAAGAACATGAAATAATAATACTAATGGGAGATTTGAACGCAAAAGTTGGAAATGGGAAGCAGGAAGATATTGTAGGACTGCATGGGCTAGGGAAAAAGAATGATAGAGGAGACATGTGGGTAGAATGGTGTTCGAAATATCATAAAGTGATAACAAATACATGGTTCAAATATCACCCAAGAAGGCTGTGGACTTGGGAAAGCCCAAGATTACATCACAAGCAATAAAAGGTTCAGAAACTCAGTTACACAGGTTAAAACTTACCTTGGAGCAGACTGCAATAGTGATCACAACTTACTAGTTTCAGATGTAAGAATAATATTAAAGAAAAAACCATGTCACAAACCGATTATTAAAAAAAGTTTTGATATGCTGAAGATAAATGATGAAATACGAGAAAGCTTTGCTTCTAAAACATTGAACCGTTACACCACAATGATGAGAAATGGAAAAGAAAATGATCCGCAATGTCAATGGGACAATGTGCAAAAAGCTCTTCAACAATCGATTGAGGAAATCCCTGTAACGGAAAAGAAAGGCAAGAAAGCATGGATGACTGAGGGAATTTTGAATTTAATGGAGGAGAAGAAAAGTTAAAAATAAAGATGATGTGAAATACAAAGAGTACAACAGAAAAATTCATAAAGAATGCATTGCAGCGAAAGAAAAGTGTATGAATGAAGAATGTCGAGTGGTTGAAGAACTTTGAAAAACGAATCCTAGAGAAATGTATGAGAAAATTAATAAGACGTTGTACAGAAAAAAAGAATAAATCAGAACAACTTTATAATGAACAAACACGGTAAAATTTTAATGGAAAATGAGAATATAAAAAGTAGATGGGAAGAATATATAAAAGAATTATAGGATGATGATAATAATCAAGTAATAGAAACAAAAGAACAAGGACAAAAGTTCTTAAAAGAAGAGATTCAGAAATCTCTTAGAAATATGAAATGGAATAAAGCTGTAGGAACAGACGAATTGTCGAAAGAAGTACTGGAAGTATTGGGGGTGAAGCGAGTAAACATTATCATCGAAATAGCGAATAAAATATATGAGGATGGAAGGATGCCAAAACAAATGTTTAAAACTCTGATGATTAAGATACCAAAGATTGAAGGAACTCAAAAATGTGAGCAACACAGAACCATAAGTATAATAAATCATATTGCAAAAGTTATATGGAAAGCAATAGCAGAAAGAATAAAAAATAAAATAAGGCTTGAATTAGCGGAAGAACAGTTTGGAGCCTGTGGACCTCCTGAATTATTATATGGACCCCTAGGGTCCATGTGGACCCGGATGAGAAACTCTGATTTATGTCATATCATGACACATTTGGCAACGTAGCTTCGAGCAAATCATAATTTGTGTATAGAAGTTAGAATAATAAAGAAAACAAAAATTACGCTTCAGATGTGTATAGGCAAAAATTGATAATTGTATCCAAATGTCTGTCAGCCAAATGTCCGGTCACGTTTGAAACATATATGGATGAATTTTTTCATCATTTGAGAAGTAATAAAATATATTTATGTAGTACCGCGAGCAGAGGTAGAAAGAATATGCCAAATAATGGCATTCCTGATAAATTATTATTAAAAAAGAAGATTCAGACTTTTTACTTTATAAAAGCTTCCAAATAAAATTCTGACAAGAAAAATAAAGGAACCAATGACAAAGAAAAGTTCATAATCATGCTGTCTAAACATGATAAATATGTGGATTAAGTGGATATGAAGGGGATGTCATTCTATTGTTCCAGTGGTTCTAAACCTAAGGGGCACTGCCCTTTATGGGGGCGCGAGTCACTTTTAAGGGGAGACGTGAGTTCTTAATAAAATTCTGAAATGTGAGCAAATATTAAGAATTTTATGAAGCAAATGCATAAATACCACTCTGTCATTACTTATTTACAATATGCTAATCAATTTTCTGTATTGAATACCATATTCTAGGTCAAATATCTTTCTGTTTACCCTTTAGTCTGAAATCAGGCTCTTCGGATTCTAACTATGTTCTTGGATCCACATATCTATGTGAAGCTGCTTTTTCTATGCTTGTTACTGTCAAAAATATAGAAACAGGTTTAATGGTGAAAGCGATTTACGTTGTGCACTCTCTGGTATTCAACCACGCATAAAAGACCTAGTTCGTAAGAATCAATCTCAAATATCTCACTAATAATAATCAAATAAAATGTCAAATATATCACTAATTATTACTAAAAAGTCTCTATTACTATCTCACTAATTTATATTCATTAAAAAGAAAAGAGAAAGCTTTTCTTAAAATAAAAGGGGCGTAATGGTAAAAAAGTTGAGAGCCACTAGTTTAGAGAAAAATTCGATAGGAAGAAGTTTCCGAACAAAGGTTCAAGATGAAAACACCTTTGAATCATTTACAGATCAAAGTATAGTGTTGTGAAAAAAGGCTGCTGAAAACTGAATATCAAAACGAGTCCTCTAAAAAAAGCAGAACACCTCATTGAAACGCGACTAAAAAATGTTGAAAATGAAGGATAATAAATAGAATGTTCAATAAATGTTCAAGTTGTGATATTTTTCTATGTAACACAAAATTACGAAATTGTTTCAAAGATTATCACCTAAATGCTCATGATTTCGTCTTTTGTATTCTTTTAGCATTATTCATTAGCAATACATTTTTTAATCATTAAAATAAGGTTTAAAATTTTAAACTTAAAATTACAAATTATAATTTTACCTTGAAAATGTTACTTCATTTCACCATTTGTTTTCATCCTCTATATTAGATTCGTGATAAAGACGGCAAGGTCGAAATATTTAATCATTTTAAACATTTTGTAAAGTCGAGGAAATAAAGAATTTATCGTTTCTTAAACGCCCTCTTTATTTTAATTTTATTTATATAATAACACTTCGTATAATAACAAGTATTTATTTTATCAATAAATTTTAATTTTCAGGCCTCAATGGAAAAAAAGTGTGCTTTTAGTTTTTAATTTAAAATTAAAGCTCTTTTCATTAAAAAGAACACTAAATTCTAAAACAAAGTTCATTTATTTTTGTTTGTTTATTAAATTTTATAGAAAATAAATTAATAAAATCAAAATGAAGTTATCACAGATATATATAATGGATATAAAAATCGAATTTCAAATAAAAGAAATTTATCAATGTGAAAACGCAATCAGCATAACTTCAAAGTAAATTATGTGAAAGCATTTAAAAATGAGTATAAAAATTCAGAGTTTTACACAGTCATGAATTATTATGCCTGTGGTATAAGAAAATTGTTGTTTATCAAATAAATAAAAATTTTGCTATTAAAAAAAGCTAAAATAGATTTAAAAAATCAATACTAGATGTTTTAACAACAATCACTAGTCAAAGAATGGAGAGAGATGTAATACATATATACATAAAATATATAAGGAAAGAATATAAATATGACTTCCAAAGAATGATATAATATCGACATTATTGCACAGTAAATACACATCCACTCACTCATTCACAGAACTGAACAACACTTCCTATGCTTTGTGAAAGTAGATTGTGGAAAGAGAACACATCGGATTGCTTCGTCAAACACCGACTTTAAGGCGAACTGTGTTAAGGCAGAACATTCGATGTACTTTATTGCTTTTATCTCTCTCATCATTGACAAACCCTGAAAAATAATAGGAATTCTTTCTGGATTAAAAATGGAAATAAGAAAATATTTTCAAATTTTTAACATTGGAAATCACTTATCATTAGAGATTATCAATGCTACTGATAGATTTGTTCAGAGATAAAATATTTTATTAGGAATTAGATAATAAAGTATATAATGTAATAATTATGTATCTCCATTTTTCATCTCAAATATCCAATAACATCTAAGACAGTTAAATAATTACTAAATTTTTGGATATTCAAGATATGGTAAATGTAAGGTAAAGGAACGTAGGGTGTTTTCATCGAGAAGGCACAATTGCGCCGCTTGTATCGAACTATGATGAAAGTAAGCTTGATGTTGGATCGAACCCAAGACTCCTAGAGTTATCGAAGTCCAGTATCTAACCAACCTTACTCATGCCCCCTTTTTTGCTTGTTTATTCAAATGATATGTATCAACCCAGGATCAAATCAACATATGGCAAAAAATAAAGTTATTTATATAGAATCAGTGTGTAGAAGTAGGTTACCAACTAAACGAAATGTTTCAAGTAATAATCATCTTGAAAAAAATAAGAATCATTAAAATCATGCAAATAAGAAACCATAAGGAAAAGTATGGGAAGGAAAAGAGGATTCGTGCATCCATGTCATTAATTAGAAATTACGTTTTTGTGTGATCCATTTATAAAAAGCAACATTCAAAATTTGACACTTTTCATCATTAAAAATTAATTACACTAATAAGATATTATAGATATTTTTCGTATCTACCTTTGCTAAATCAATGAGAAAAGTTCTTGCTTTGAGCAAAAGCTGGTTTGTAATAAAAACAATTTTACACTCAAAAACATCGTTTATTATATAGGAGTTCTTAATCTTTATAAGAAATTATTCGAAACATTTAATACTTTTTCTTTTAGTTTTTTGTATTAAATAAATTAAGACTAAAACTAATTTGCTTAAGACAAAAACTAAAATTGATTTAAAAAAGAAATAAATTTTAAGACATAAACAATATTGCCGATTTTCAGGGTGTACGGGCAAAATGATTATATATAAAAATGAGATATTAAGTGTTAAGTATACGTAACACTCTATACGCATGTAGTTTGAACAAAATACATCTATATGAATATGTTCTTTCTGAATACAAATTTCTCTATTTTGAGAGATTTAAAAAAATCATTTTTAACCAGAAAATTAGCAATTTACCAAATAATACATATATTTTACTTTTTTTTTGAATTATCCTGAAGATTATTTTATAATTTTTAAAGCAATAAACATTTCTAACTTTGTCTTTTTCATCCATTTTGGATAACTTGAAAAACAGGAAATATTTATTTATTAAAAAACAAAATTTAAAAGCATCAATATAGCTTGATTCGACGATTCTCATGGCGACTATCAAATTCATCAACAAAGTTTTCCAGGTTTATTTTCAGCATACAACTTTTCGATTGAAAGTAAAGCAATATCACTCAATCTTCTACTTGTCATAGAGTTTCTAAGAAAAGTTTTAACCAATTTCATCTTTGAAAAGCTTCTCTCACATTAGGCACTTGTAACTGGTAAGGTTACAGATATAAAGAGTAACCTATACAAAGAATCAAATGCTGCTTTATATGGACAAATATATGAGAGAAAATCTACTAGAGATGTTGGTGACTTTGGTTCCTTTAAAAGTAACTTTTTCACTAATGGTATTTACAGAGTAAGTAGTTGCAAAGAAATGCCATAAAAAATGTGTGTAGACTCTTGACAAAATCGTCGATCTAGTTCAATTACTAAGCAATCGAGAATTTTATTAATAGTTTTAATGTAGTGGTTGTCTGAATTAAGCCTTTGTCCAGTTGATTCTGACACAATAAATTGACCATAATTTTTAGGTTACGTTTTTCTGTTTCAGTGTGAGTGATGTTGCATAGGTGACAAATTTTGCTCATTTCATCACTGTATTGAAGGTTCAAATCTGTTGATTTTAAATCAATAAAGTTTTGGCGAAGAGATTTAATCAAATTGACTGCTTTTCTAGATGTGTTTGCTTAGATTGTAATTGTTCGGATACTTTTTGAATCTTACCAAGAATAAATAAACAAATTCCATATCAATTTGAGCAATTAAACGAAGAGGAGTAATAGCTCTAGCGCCAGTATCATCCAAAGAAATGTCATCTAAGAGTTTTATTAGGCAATCTAAGCACTCAAGGGCATTCTTACAAGATGTTGCTCGACACCACAATCTTGTGTCACTTGCTGCAATTCTTTTTTTATTTCTCTTTGTGGATACATTTCCTTTTGAATACGATGAAACTTTTCATGTACTACTGTTGATACAAATATATAGAGCAATTCTAGAAAACTGAAAAAATCATTCGCTTCTCTTACACATTTAGCAATATTCACCAAAACTAAATTATGTGTATGACAATAACAATGAAGATAAAAAGCAAAAGGAGCTTTATCACGAACTTTTTTTAGCTCCATTAATTTCACCTTTCATTACTGAAGCTCCATCAAATCCCAAGCCAACAAAAGAATTTTTATAACCCAAACCAACCCTTCTAACATCTTCAAAATAACATTAGAAATCGATTCCGCATAGTCATTTGAGTGAAAAATACGAAGCTTTCTTCAATGCAGTTTGATACTTCATCATAGTATCTTACAAATAAAGCCAACTGTTCAGCTTTGCTAACATCCTTTGCTTCATCTGCATGAACAGAAAAATATGGGCAAACTTTAATTTTGTCAGCTACATCTTCTCTTACCATGGATGCAAAGGTAGAAAATATTTCGTTTTGTATTTCTGAACTGGTATATTTTTGATTTTTAGGGCCATGTTTAACTTTATCAGAAATTGAGTTATGCTTAGCAGTAAATTGTAAAAGTTTTCGAACGTTTCCTGGATTCAATTCATCATCACCTTCCCTGTGACCTCGTTGAGAAATATCTTGTGTAACAGTAAATAGAATTATTTCACCGATAGTCTTTATGTAGTGACGATTTTCTTTTATCTTTTTTTGGTACGCGTCACTCATACTTTGAAGTCTAAAAGTCTTATTACGTTGATAATAAGCCCATGCAATGCACGAAGATTTATGACACTGTGGAGATATATGCCTACCAATTGCACCGTCTTTTCCATGCGCTTTTTTCCAACGCCGGAAACCAGTTTTAATGAATGCGTTTCCAGCATTTCCTGAAGAAGGCAGCGAAAAATGTCTGCATGGAAAACAGAACATTGCATCTCTTTCTTTCGAGTACTCCTACCAGTGATACCTGTCAAACCAAGATGCAACAAATGAACGAGCATGAGAACCTCCTTCACTATGCTTTGGATACTCTTTTAAGCGCAAGTGTACTGGTTTCATATTTGGAAATTGAGATATGTCATTTGGAGCGTTGCTTTGACTATGAGAAGAAGCTTCAATGGTGTTTTCAAGATTTCTCTTTTGATTCTTTTATAAGAAATATCAAGATTTTCCTCATTATGTGTTTCACGCTTATTACTTAGTTGAGATGTAAGAAACTTATCCATAAAATATTAGAAGAGCAGATAAATTACTACTAAAATTTCTAAAAGGTAAATATACCTACTAAAAAAACTTAAGCTACACAATGAGAGAGCCAAACTGGATATATTTGTAGAGAAAAAATATTGAATAAATAAGAAATATAAACAACATTAAAAGCTCGATTAGAGTTCTTAAAAAAACAAAAACTATAGAAGAAATTAGAGATTATTTCAAACTGGAGGTGAAATTTAGCTTAATATATTTGCTTAAATTTCAGGACAAATTATTACCAGAAAATTTAACTATTTAAGATTTATGTTTATTGATGTACGATGGATTATAAATTCATAAAAAAATTGATCTTACCAAAGCAAATAAGTAATAAAAAGTGCGAATTTTGATACAATTAGGTTCTTTAAATTTTAAAAGTCATGGGAAAATTGTACAAATCAAAGTGAAGAATAAAAAAATATATTAAAAATTTCAGTCAACAAAAAATTTTTTGATGGTAAATTCGACTGTTTTTGTATAAATTTATGATAATCTATATCCATAAAAGCTGAAACTATACATTATGAAAATACACGCTATAAAATTTTCCTTTCTAGAAGCAAATTCGATCAACATTGGAAACAAGAGCTGGTCATAAAAGTAAGGTGATGAGGATTGAGGATATTATAAAACAAAAGTGAAAGAAGAAAATCATTTTATTAGCAATATATCATTTTTAGAGTAATAAAGCAATTTACATGTCAAACATTTAGCTTTCTTGACTTTTCGTTGAAATAGTTCAAAAACTCTTTTAAGGGTCGAAAAACTTTTCTCATAGGATGCAGTGCTGATTCCTATTGTTAGAGCAGCGTGATACTCAAAAAATACTCTAGACAATTTTATAATATATTTATTGAAACTACCAATGTACAAAGAAGACTTCTTCACAAGCGCACTTTATCGGATGTAATTCATTTAAAACTTATTTAAGCTTGAAAAATTGAATGGGGGTGAGGGGTGGAGGGGGCTCAGGTCAAAAGGGGGGGGGGTAGTGGCTCAAGCCCCCAAAATAAATAGGGTGCACAGCCACTGGGACTCTTCTTGTTTACGATTAAGTCTTAGAGACAAATTCATTTATATTAAATTTTAAAAATTAAAAAAAAAGTTACCGAACAAAAGATCGTTTTCATATTTAATTTTAAATTAGTAAATTACACTTTTTTAGATGATGGGGCCGGTAACTTAAATGGAAGGAATCTACGATAGAAGGGTAATTTTATATTTAAAAAAAAGAGTTTACAGTGTAACACTAAGAATATTTTTCTTTGGTTAGAGGTTACAAGGGGTCAGTGCAGTGACGGATCTAGGGGGGGGGGGGGATACATCCTCCCCCACTGGTGATACAAATAGAAGAAAGGATTATATTATTTGATTTTTTTTTAAAGAAAACTTATATTAAAATTTAATTTGAACTTTTAAATTTCAATCATACGTTTTTTAGTTCGTTTTTCGCATACTTCAACTTTAAAAATACTTGTTAGCTTGTCATTTTGTATATATATTTTCTTCATACCCCCCCCCCCCCCCCCCCACTGAAAATTCCTTCATCCGCCAGTGGGTCAGTGTAAGTGGATTATTATCATAACGTTAAAAATGTTGAAGAAAACGTAGGATTATACAGTTTATATACGCATGTGCGTGTAAAGTTAAATTAAGTGCATTTTCATCATGTTGATCGTTGAAATGAATCGCTCTTCCGAATAGCACTATTTTCTCTACTATACCAGTTATCAAACATCTCATCTCTTTTGCTTCATATATATAAATAAGTTTAGGTAACATTGGAAGAAGTGGAGAGATGAGAGAATCAGCATAAATTTAATAAAAAATCTAATACGATATAGATTTAAGGATATTCTGGCATGTTACGCTATAACAATAGGATGTCTGTGAAATACGTCAATGTCAGCAAATTTAGATGAAAACACAATGTGACTGTATAATAATAGTAATAACGATGAGATATACGTTCACATGAAAAATAAGTTATCTAAATTTAGAGAGATGAGACATTTTATTTAGGCTACTATAACACATAAATAAATGATTCATTAAGAGCACGGATTGTTTTAAGCTTAATACAAAAGCACTTAGTAGTTTTAACCGGCTACCAGTACGAGCGAATTATTGCTTGCACACATAAAATCGAATACTAATCCTATGCTTTACACCTGATAGCGTCTGATTTTCTAGTTGTTAACGACGGGTAAGAAAATGCATTGAAGTTTATACTACACTTTAACCATTTGATGCCAGAAAAAACAAGTAAAATTTTCTGATCTAAATTATTGCCCAGAGAAGTGAAGTGGCCAGAAATTATTATTATTATTATTATTAGGTAAGGGGGATACGAAGTTAAGAATATATTCTTGAATAACTATATAGCATATATACCATTTTTAGTTCTAAATTGTCCTTATGCAATTGTATAAATTCTGATTTGTCTTTTTCCAACTCTATTTTAAAAAACACGTGTTTATTTAGATAGAATTACAAAATGACAAAATAGACCTAAAAATGGCATATATGCGTGTTCATAATGAATAGAAATTGAAGAAAAAAATAACATATAAAGTTTTAATTGTAAGTTTTATCCTGTTTTCGAACACGAAAAGGTTTTGTAAGGAGGACACGGGCTTCTTTCACTTGTGTTAGTAGCACTCTAGCAACGGATTTGAGTTTTACATTATTTTCCACCAGCGTGACAGCACACTAAGATATACTACAGTTTTCAATCAATTTTAAAAAGTAGCAAAACTTGTTAATTGAGTGTATGGAATAAAAAAAATAAGTAAAAAAACATAGCATAGGTGAAAAATAAATGGGATGTACAGTTGTCAATCAATTTTTAAGAGTAATATAGTTTGTTGATTAAGTGTCCATTAAAAATAGAGACAACAACAAGAAGCATTCGAAGCAGTGTGAATGAAAGCACACCTAGAGCATAGTTTCCCAAAGTGGGTTCGGCGGAACACGAGGGTTCCTCAAAAGAGTGATTAGGATTCCAGAAAAGTTCATAGTATAAAATATTTAATAAACATATTCTCAAAATTGGTAAATGATTTTTAAGAAAACAAATAATCGGAATCTAGGGTTCTCCTAAAATATTTCTGAACAGAAAAGGGGTTCCACGCTTGAAAAAAAATGTGAAACCTTTATCTAGGATCTCTAGAGTATTACTCTCGTATTACACAAAGAATTAAAGATCTGAATTGCAAATCCTTTCACAAAATCAATCTAAATTTGATTGAGCTATACAATGATATGCTTGAAAATTGGGAGACAAGAGTGGCTCCTAAATCCTCTATTGGGTCAGATGAAACTTCAAAATTCCCGGGGACAACCCCCTCTTGCAAACCTCAACGAAAATAAGGGACGGCATAGCTATGAGGAATAAGAATAACAAAACGTTACCTGTTGATAAGAAATAGGATATAACTTTTTTTGTCTCAACTTGTCAACAGTTTCTTTACAATTTCTCAAATCCAACTTTGTTCCAACGAGTATGATAGGAACACCTGGACAATGCTGACTTATTTCTGGATACCACTAATTTAAAAAATTGATAACACAAATATTTTTAGAAGTATTGAATTTTTTTAGTAAAAATAATATCTTTCTTAAATTCTAAAACAAATAAAATTTAATTTCTGTTTTCTTGCGCTTTGCAATATAATGGACAAATTTTATAATATATAGGTATATTTGTAAATATCTAAAATCTTACCAAAACCTTAATTTTTTTTTATTTTTTTGGAGAAAAGCTAAAAAAGAATTGTACCTATTAAAAACGGAATGCATTCTTATTAGTCTGTTATTGTCATTTTTAGAACAATACAATGGTAGTTTTCTTTTTTATTATTAAATGCTAGTCAGCTAATATAGTACAATATTTTTAATTCTTTTCACAAGATTTAACGTTTAGTTTGGAATTTGGTAGCAGAAAGAAAATGTTGCTACTACATTTGGTATCAGTACACCCACAGTTTCAACAGAAGAAAAAAGTACCGGTAAGCGCCACTTTATTAAAGGGAAATTTAACTTCTCAAAAAGTAATTTTTTTGCAGCAAACATTTGCCAACAACCCATGTTGTATCATTTGTGAGGGAAAACATAAATGGACATCATTTTAGGTGCAGCAGATATGACGCACAAAAATATTTTTCGAAATTGCTTTTTAATTACAATTCGGTTCCAGAATAGAGTGTACTTTTACTAGCATATACCCAATTTTCAAAATTAGGGACAAACATCCAAGGGGCGCTACGGGCTCCTCAATCTCATTCGAAAGAGGCGAAAAGTGCTAAGTCATCAAGCCAATTTACAATAAATCAATTCCTTACATCTTCACCTCAACAGCCCTTCTCTTCACGTTTCTTGGCCTATATCTTAATAAAAAGGACTATTACTGTATATACCAGTTGATAAATTCATTAACACTTTTTTTTGCAAATCCCTTTATAATTTTCACACATTTATTAAGAATTTTTACAAATATAAAACAGTTAGATTATTTTTTTATCATGTGTTTCTGAGTTTTATTTTTGAAAAGTTTAAATAAAATTAAAAGATTGGACAAAATACGACCTAAAGATTAATTGAATTGATCAAGACTCAGTTTTCCCTACTATTTCTTCTGATTTTCACATTGGCTTCGTCTTATAAAAAAAATATGGCCTTCTCTTTTAGATATTCTTAATTTTTAATTAAAATCGAAATTTTATTAGATCAAAATAGATTTTTTTTGTTGTAAAAATTTCTCAATCTATGAAAGGTGTTAATAAATGCGATAAAGAAGTTAATAATTTCGTCAAACGCATCAAATTGTTACATAAACCCATGCGTGCTTACTGATTTCACTTGGGGTGATGGGCGACATTTTTTCACACCTACCCCGTGTAACGCACTGGACCTCAGACCTTGTTTTGAATCAGTCTGGATTTGAACTGTGAACAACATTCTCTATCTACGGCTTCTCTCAAAGATGGAACCAGCGCTCAAAATAAAATATCAACTGTCATGATTGCCTTGACCGGTATCCAACGAACTGTCAATATTTTTCTTTTTTTAAATAATTTCTAAAAATTTTTTTATCCCAATTGGAATTAAAATATAATTGTTTACTGCTTCATACTTTAAAATATTCAAATCCTCATTTTCAAGATTCATCTTCTTATTGTTTTTTATAGAAATCGAATAACTGACATTTTTATCATTTTAAACAATTACTTATAAACGCATATAATTAATATTTTAATAGGAAACACCATAATGAATGACTTAGAAAAGTGATTTCCTAAAATAAATACGTTATCGTATGTGTACAAAGTTAAAATTTTAAGAGATTGTCTATTTAGATGCTATGAGATTAATTTGACAGTTGAAGAGAGTTCTAAAAACTAGCTATTAGACCGCACTTTCAGTAAAAAATGTTAAGTATTGACACCCCTCTTAAATATGTAAAAAGATTGCCCGTGATTGGCCTGAAGATTGGAAATCAAGGATTATGTGGAAACATAGAACTATGATAAATAGTATTAAATCGTTTAATGTTCGGGATAATATACACCGAGTTGATTACAGTCATTTAAAATAAGCTTTCTTATCATTATGGAAAAAAGAAAAGAAGGCAGTGATTTGAGAATTATTCTTACAATACATCTCATATATATACATATACATATAATGGTGAAAACAAGGAGAAATAAAAGGAATTAGACATTGTGGCACACTCATTGCTTAAGGACGTTAGGGAGTCGAGCTACATTAACTGATAAAAATACAAATTACTATCAAAGAATCTATCTCGCTTTCAAACAATAGCATTGTTACGTTTCAGGAAACAGAACATAGCAAGTATATATATGCAGCCTTTGAAAATTTTTCCCGTTCTCGTAATATGCTTTGCATTGCAAAATAAATGCGACTTTGATTTTGTGTTTGAAATATGAAGTTAACACTAAGTGACTTCGTCTACACTCTATATATTGACATAAACTATTACAATGCTATTACGGGTATTGTTAGGGTTGAACACGCTTCCTACGAGCTAAAGGAGCCATGGGGAAGTACATTGATGCATTATCAAATAAATATAATACACAAGTGGATAAGCGGAACAAATTAACAATAAGGCTTGCTAGACTTAGCCCTAAGGGCCCAAAAGAAGAAAAAAAGCAACGATGAAGTTTTTCCTTTTATACAGCTTTATCACACAATATTAAATGTTTTAGCTATTTTTCACAATTTTAGTTTTTATAGTGGAAAAAAAGTATAAATGAACAGGATGAACACAACTGGTAAATCTAAATTTAAAGGCCGAAAAAATAGGCCTATACGAAATTTATTCTCTTAGACATTATATTCTTTATGTTTTTATTATATCTTGTTTCAAATAATAATAATAATATACTGTGGAACAGTTTAGTAGCATTGTATAGTCTTATTTAGTTAGTAATATCCAATGAATTTTATAAACACTCCATAAATAAGATATTGCTAAAATTAAATAATTTGTTTCAATAATAGAGCTAACTAAATAAATAACTAGCAATAAGCCATTAAAAGTGGTTACAGATAAGCAAAAAGTCCATGGGCACACATCTGGGAAGCCTAAGAATAAATTTTTAATTTTATATCCTTTTTATACCATTAAAAGACTTGTTTGTCATGTGAGTAAACTTTCCATATTACTTTACTTGCTTAACCCATGTACAGCCAATGTTCCTATTTTGGAACATAAGTAATTTCATCTTCGTCTGCTTTTTTCAATGACTGAATATAAATCGTCTGCGTTTTTTAGATATCGTCTGCTTTGCTTGGCCTTAAATGGGTTAACGGCTGCGTTTCATACAAATTCTTTTTATAAATAACTTTTAAAAATTGTAAATTGTAGTTTTCGAAAATTCGTTTCATTTAAATAAATGTATTTGAAATTTTACGCTTTTTGTTTCTTCTTTTTATTTCAAGCAAATGACCCTTCAGCACTTTACTTATGAAATAAAATATATGAAATATTTTGATTTATGGAGATTTTTCCATAGAATAGTATCATAAAGATGGTTTTCGACCGTGAGTCCATATACTACACAGCATAGTCGGTTGCAACAAAAATTGTAGAGTTTGAAGAACTGAATTCTTTCTTTTCTTTCTTTGGAATCGGTGACTTATAGGTGGGTGGGTATTGGAGAAAATTTGACGCACCAAAACATAAAGTAGATTATATCAGAATTGTGGGCTCTTTATACATTAGAAGAGGCCCATAGCGTCTGATTGGTTAGAGACCTTCCAGAAGAGGGACAGCTACTATGTTAAAGGTTCCATACGCTTTCAATCAAACCACTTAGCCCTAATAAGCAGCTAATACTAATGTATTTTGAGGCTAATGAGTAGGGGCGATAGTTCCTGATACTGATGGATCATGGATGAAAAGTTCTTGTTAACGATAAACTTGATATCCTGCATTCTAGTCATAGTGTGTCTAGGGAACCAATTGTGATGGCTAAAAGTTGTAGACCCGCAAATACTCCAGGATTCTTACAATACTCGAAGTTTTGTGCTAGTCACTTTTAGTGAAATACTGACCCTTTTCTTTTCTCCCCATTTCCTTTTTTTTTTTTAAAACAAAACCCCCCCCTTTTTTCCTTTGTGCTAGTAAAGAAGGATGACTACAATGTAAAAGAAATATTTTTTATGAGCTTTAATGTTTATAAAACTATATCATACCTTTATTTAAATAACATTATTCATAAAAAATATATAATAACTTTTATACTAGTAGAATCAGGGAATGAAAGTAAGTGACTGAATTAGCCTATGGCTATAGCCATCCATTGCCCCTCCTTAGCTTCTTCTCTGTGTGTATTATATTTTTATTCAAAAATTACTTCAAAATGTTAGGCATTTAGTCCGTAGACATTCAGCGCGTTTAGCAAAATTAATACTCGAAAAACGGGAAATAATTTAAAAAAATACCTTTGAGCGCATATTTTCAAAAGATGCAGGATTAACAAGAGAAAAACAAGCGATAAAAACATCCTAGGAATGAAGAAAATGAAAATTGAAAAGAAAATGGTAAGAAGTTATGAGAGTTTTACAGTTTGTGGATACGATAACGGCCGAAGTCTATCATAATCTTCTTGACCAGCTGTATCCCATAATCCGAGATTTATAAGCTTGTTATCAACCATAACATTTGCTGAGTAATTATCAAAACTAAAAAAAATCAAAACAATCAGAAGAGGCACAAAATCCAACTTTCTAAAAGGGATTAAAGTTTACGTTTCGCTAAAAACATTAAAATTTTTTAAAGTTTGGCTTTAAAAAATATCCGTTATTATAGTATGCAGGGGCGGATCTAGAAATTAATTGGCATTATGGGGTGGATTTTACTAAACTAGACCTCAAATTTGAAGCATATAAGCTTTATCAAAATTTTTAAAACAAAAGGAAGAATGAGAGCAAACGATCCTCATTCATTGAACTGTGAAGTGAATTGATGTGGTAAAACTTGATGTTTAAATAATAAATTTACAAAAAAAAAAATTGAGAATATAAAAGTAATAAGCGTAACAATTAACTACGATTGAAACATAAAAAACTTTTTAGGGTTTCTTACTTTAGAGAAATATTGAATCTAAAAAACGAGTTGCAGAAATGATCATAATATTTTATTTCTACGAAAGGAATTAGATTAAGAAAAATTTTCAAGCAATTGGCAATGCAATTTGGAGGGGGGGGGGGCGCAGTGGGTCCCACGCTTCTCATTTTTTATTTTTATGATATATTGTATGATTTCGCTAAACGCAGGGTTCGCAAAGTAAAGTTACTTTGATCATCATTTTGTGTTAATGAAAAAGTAATAAAACAAATCCCTTTTCTTTTTTTCAAAATCTTATTTCTCACTTTTAATCTTTTTTTCCTACCCACACTCGGCCCCGCACAATCCATTTTGCATAGGGCCCTGCGTACGCGGGTTCTACCCGAATTTAAATCATCCAGTGCATTTCGCGCCTTCTTGGAAAACCAAGACATTTGGCAACCCTAAGCTTCAATACAAATTATTTATATAGATTGACAAAGTAAAAAGTAAGTAAAGTTAATACACTGTTGGAATGTATTCTTTTGGAAAGGAGTTAGTTGTATAACTGATAAGTAGACATGTCTTTCCTACAGCGCTAAAATATTTTTAAAAATATTATCATTGTGATATTTGTGCCTCGGTAGCTCAGTCGGTAGAGCATTAGGCTTTTAACCTAAGGGTCTTGGGTTCGAGCCCCAACCGAGGCGAATATTTTGACATTTTTTCTATTTCTATTCTTTAAAGTAAATGTGAAATTATGCAATGAACCGTTATGCACGAGAAAGTTGCAAAAAAACCGATTTTCTTGACATTTTTTTATTCTTATCAAAATGATAGGACTTAGTCGTTCGAGTAAATTGCATAAACACCAATATTATATTCTTAATAAATTTATGTTCAGTGGAGCGATAATTTCTTTTGCAATTTAAAATTTTGGTGGGGGATAATGGAATTTGGGTAATGAACGATAATAGCTGATATAATTCATCCGTTTTATAAAAAAAAATTCTATATAAGGTAAGGAGCAGAAAGTAAAAAGTTAATCTAGAGGTAATAAAAATGTTACAGAATCAAAGCTATCTTATTCAAACGTTAATCTTATAATAACACTTAAAATAGTAGCACGTCTTTTTCTTTAAAACAGTAGCATGTCTTTTTTTTATGTGTAATGAATTATTATTATTATTTAACTTTGAATGACATGATTGAGAATACGAAAGTAAAAAAGAAAGGGATTTTAGAAGTATTTTAGAAGGGATTTCCCTTGTATTGATTGTTAAAATAGAGTACGGTATCAATATTAACATTAACATATGTTTTTTTCTTTTAAAGCACATCTAAGATAATTTTTGGAAAAAAAACTTACAATTTTTTCAGTAAAAAATGTTGTTACAATGAGCTTATTATTTCTGTTTATCATGTACGTTTCGTTATGTATGAGTAACATAGTTCGTGAGAGAAGATTCAAATCAATGATTTTATTGTGTTGAAATAAAACCTCTCTTCTTCAACACTCAGCCAACTTTTAACTCAAACATAAGAAAATTAAAAAGAATGAATATTTTTGTAGTTAAAGAATTTATATAGAATTTAAAAAGTAACAAATTTTTCTTAAAAATTTCAATTCTATAAAAAAATATCTAAACATATATCTAAAAATAATAAAACAATTAAATAACTATCTGTCAAATTCACTATACAATAAACTATTAAGCTTCTTATGGTCGGTTAAGTTAATTCTAAATTAGTTAGTCAAATAATAAGTTAAGTAAAAAGTTTAAAGGTTATTTAGTTTATTTGGCATGTCAATTAAGCGGTCGATATTAAACCTTCAAAAGGTTAAAACCATGTTAAAATTCAGCATTCATTTTAAAACCAGTGTGACAGCAATGTCCCTAGAAACGAAAATCGTGAGTTATAAATATATAAAATTTCATTGAGAATGAAGGAGGACGATTTGTTTTCAAAATTTTGGTTCTTAGAGATAAAGTAGCTTTTTAAAGTAGACGATTTTAATTTATAAAAATTAAAAATTAATATCAATAAGATATAATTGATAAGAAAATTATTATTGTTTAAATAATAATCTATAGTTTCTATGAAATATTTATAAAACTAAGCACATTCAAATTAGGCAGTGGATTTTGTGAAATTATGCAATTCTATTCAAAAATAAGATAGATTTTTCAAACACGTGTTGATTATTGATAAGTCTTTTTTTTGACTAAGGTTTTTGAAAATAAATACGCTGCTTTTGTCCAAGGTTTATTTTTCAGAATAAAATAGTAAAAATTTGTATGTCGTGTAATTAGGACTTGGAAAAAGTAATGAAAGAAAAAAATAGAAAAAATTTTTTTTTACCACAAAAAACACTGTTGCATTAACGCAACGTTGGACACATTCATGAAAAATTATAACTTCTTTGAAAAACTAATTTCATAGTCATGAAAATTAATATAAAGTGCTTTAACCAGTTTAGAGTTAATCTTCATACATACAATTACAGTTAATCCCTTACAATTCCTGTACAGTTTGTACTTTAGCGGGTGTTATATTTTCAGTTGAGGTTAATTTTCAATAAAATACTAAATGATAAGTAAATTCTAGGGAGTCCCTTATAAAGAATATTCTGAACTAATTTTGAAAGAAGCATATACTATATAAGAAATATAACATGTTTATTTTAAACAAAATACAAAATAAAGGACATGCAAAAACATAAATAACACTTAAAAGAAAAAAGTTTTAGGCATACATTGAAAAGTTTCAGAGTTTATTTTGTATGATATATTTTGAAGCACCTTACATGTAGACGGAATCCGCTTCTTTCACATTTTTAATTAGTTTGAGATTTGCAGTGCCTACAACGTAATCTTTTATTGTTCTCGATATTAACCACAATATGGTGTTTGTTATCAAAGCTCAACTCTTCGCAAGGAGTTTGTGAAGCCAATGACTTACCAGGTTTAGGAGGATTGTAATCCAGATTCAATAAATATTCAACTATGAATCTATGATCATATGGATTTGATGATTGAAACTTATGTAATGCCCAGGAGTTGGTCACGAACATGTCAATAATGTGTGTCATAATTGGCCAATACCACTTTTTTCCTCTTATGGAAATACGATATTGGCTTATGCTTTGATCCATCAAATCAACAAAACCCATGAACTTATTATGTGTGGAAAATCTTTGGCTGATTTAACTGTACTTTTACTTTTCAGCTGTGGAATACCGAGTTATTTTTTGAACAGGCTCCGTACTTTTAAAATTTGAAACTGCTACAATGGATTTTTTATCTATTCATTGAACTATATTCGTGTTGTTGTTAAACCAGGAGTAAAACTGGCCCCTTTTTTATTGATTTTTTCAAAGGACACAGTACCCGTTTTTTTTTCAAAGGACACAGTACCCGTTTTTTTATACAATCAGACCATTGTCTGTATCTGAAATTCACGGGTTTCCCGGGTAAATACTGCTTTGAGGATGATTTCCGAAGTATGGTATCATAGTTTCGCCAACAGAGTCAAATTCAAACGTAGGAGAATAACCTTTGAAAACTTCATTCGCTTGTCTTAAAATTGGTCTTATTTTAGAAAATTTATGGCTCAAATCTATCTGCGAGTTGTCACAGAAGTGAAAGTTGTTTTTTTATATCTTCAAACTTTTTACGTCTCATTGCTCGAGAAACGAGATGGTTATGACAATCATTACTCTGTCCCCAAAATAGTCTAAACCTTGGTAGGCCTACATAGAAAAGGTATAACACAGACGCACATACCGATGAAACGTAAAACACAACCACAGACAGAGAAAAATTTTGCACATCAGGGGGAGGAGGAGAGGGCGAAACCCCCTTTCGTCCCCTAAAAATTTTAAAATTTGTATATAGTTATCATGGTTTTTGAAAATTTACCCCCCCCCCGCAAAATTTTGAAAATAAAAATTTCGCCCCCTCCCAAATAATTTTGAGAATGTGCGCCCGATACACACACCGAGAAAAAGTATAACACACACACCGAGAAAAAGTATAAAACACACAGAGAGAAAAAGTATAACACACGTACATCGAGAAAAGGTATATAACTCACACACACACACCGAGAAAAGGTATAACACACACACGCACACACTGGAATAGCAAACAACACAGAAAAAAACAGATACACAAAAAAAGGTAATAATTTTTTAATGGTCAGGATAAAAGTTATACTTAAACTTACCATGTACACAACTTTTGAAACAATGGAAAATACTGGTAGGAATACAAAAGGCCGATTCACAGATTTGAGTTTACTGAAGGAGTTTGGAAAACAACAAGAAGATCAAAATAATGCGAAATACTTGGCAAGTATACAAAATTCAATTCACATAATTGAGTTTACTGAAGAAGTTGTGAAAAGAACAAAAAGATAAAATACATTTTTTGTTTACAAAATCAAAGGTTTGTTTTCATGCATGAAGTATTATCCTGCACACATAGTGAGCTTCCATGCATGAAACACAAAATATATCGTTTTATAAAAATTGGCCCGAGCCCACACTTGTAATTCGTGCTTGCGTTGTACATGCCACGTTTGAGCTTTACCGCAACGCGAGATTTTTAGTTGATTTTTTTTATACCATAATTCCTAAAGTGTATTTCAGAGTTAATATCAGTAATTTGAAGTGTTTTAATATTTACTCTCAAAGTATTATTGAATTTGTTTTGGGAGTTTTTTCCTATTCAATTTAGAACAAACTAAGTCTTAAAATATATTTGATTCAAAATAAAAATTTGTATAGTTAGACTTGATAAATTATTTTTGAAAAGAACTAGTTTTTATCAGTGGCTCGAACACATAGAAGCATAATTGTGTTGTAAAAATCAAAATTAGTTTATTGTGGACAAACTTTTTAGCTTTTGTTTTGATATTGCAAAAACGCAACGTTAGACTAAAGGCCTATTGAATTTTCAGGTTGCGTTTTTGCAACGTAAGGCATAGAGTAAGAATAAGAGGATTTTTTGAATTGGTCTCTTCTATCAAAACACTGACCAATTTTTGTACTGGTAAGAGGGAAAAGCATTTTGCTAATTTCAACGGTTATCTAAGAAGTGTCTGAGTGTTCCTGTTCTTTCGTTGATAGAAAGAATTTTTAGCAGACGAGGTAAAGTCTATGAAGGCCAAAGAAATCAACTTTACTCTGAAAAGGCGAAATGCGAACGTTTTTAAATCATAAAAGCTTTCAACTCTTGGTTGCATTCACAAAGCGAAATTGCACAACTTAAATCCAGCCAAGAGAAAATAAAGGTTAATGCTGGATCGAACCCAAGACCTTGGGATATAGAAACCTCACTTAGGCCTAAGTTTGACTACATAGAATTATTACAATTTTGAATATTTGTATGCAAATTTTCTCTTCTTTAAAGTAAGACTTTGTATTAGTAGGTTCGCGTTAATGACCAAAATAATCAGACGATATCTAATGTAAAGCAGAAGATTTGTATTAAAGTTTGATAATTTTTTATTAATCGTTATTCCTTTAACACCAGAATTTAAGAAGAGGGAAAAAATTATCTGCATAAACTTCATAGTACAGCATAAATAATTACACTGATTTCCAAAAAAGAAAGTTTATATATTTTGGTTTAAAGAGAGATTTACAGGTGAGCTGTAGGACAAATTGTCTGTTTTCTTTTTTATATATTTAGAGGAGACAATTTTCATTTCTCGTTCTCCAATGTTTATATGAATTTAATTAAATACACAGTATAAATGTGGATAAATATGAAGATCTATAACTAATATTTTTATTTGCATTAGTTCAAGAATTTATTCTATTTATATTTCAAAAATTTCATTTCGTTACTTCTAGATTTAATGATTGGATATTTGCAAAATTTTTAACATAAATCAAAAAAAAAAGTTTTTTAATTTGATCTCCTGAGGGATTTTCACACAAGGATTCAAAGTAACTATTTATATATAGATATACACATAACAAGAATAGTTTTAATAATTTTCAAGCATCCAAATCCTTCAGCAAATATCCATTGGGTGGAAAAATTCTTCATGAGATCTAAAAAATTTAAAGCATGAAGACTTTTAACCAAGAAGCTAATAAGATTCAGTACTCTTGATTTTCCTTGGAAAACTTTCACTACTTCAATCTTTTATATAAAAATAAAGAGTGTATGTTCGATTTGGCAAAAAATATGCATTTCACGTTGTTACTGATTAATTGCTACTTGTATATACAAATGTTAGAGAGATTGTTTAAACAAAATGATTGCTTACCCATCTCCAACCACAACACACTTGATTGCTTGCATCAGAGTTTAAGTACTCACGAATTGGTGTTAAAAATCGTTAGAGCACAGAAAAAATGGAAAAGGACACAAATCTTATAAAAGAAAAGAGATGTGAAAGAAGGGAGTAGTAGAAGAAATGAAGATGTACTATTAATAACAGGAGGCGTAAAAGTCAATAAAGATATATTTTTCAGTTTTAGCGCGAGGGAAGAAAGCATACACACACAACTCAAAATAAATGAAGAAGTTAAGGAAGCTAGATTTCAACCACTAATAACAATAATCTAAAATGAATAAAATGCAATCAAGTGTGAAAGATATATACATGCACGTACATATAGATTTATTATTTATTGTATGCAAAACAATGAAGACAAAGCATCTCCAGGATAAAATAGCAATATGATTGGATATAGAAAAGAACACTTATATATTATTATAGGTTGTGCGTAGTTAATATTATTGTAATTATTGCTCTTGATTATACTATTAATGAAACTTAATAAAAAGCACTTAAAAATTGCCCTATTGCCTTTTCGTATGTGCTGCTTATATAATATATAGATGAGATTGGAAGTCATTTCATACCTAACTAAGTATTATAGAGTGAACGTGATGATATCATTATGACCAATATAAACAACCATGTTTTTCTTTTCATCAAGATTACAAAGATGGTGAATTAATTTATCTAAAGTAAAAGCAATTCTTGAGATAAACCAAAGAGTAACTTCAGTAACGATAATCCTTGATAGTCAAGACAAATATTAGATATTTATAAGTTTCTTTAAATTCACAGAGCCCTATGTTTAGCTCTCTAAGGAAGGAGAGGTTAGGTACACTTAGAGAGAGAGAGAGAGCAACTCTGTCATTGGGAAAACAAGGATCTAAAAATCTCTTTTAAACTGATGGGATGCACCTAACAACCTATATGCCAACCATTCCTTATATTATCTCTTCACAAGAGAAAAAAGAACTAGGAAGATTCACTAAAATCCTTAAGTCTCCTCTTTTTAATCTAAAATGTAAGTCTTTTAGACTTAGAAAAGAAGAATTAGAAATAATTTTATGAGTTAGATTTAACTTTGTTAAACTTAGCGTATCTTAATTTTGATGAGGACTCATACTTTTATTTAAATTTTAGAATTTTTAAATGCTTATTCCACATTTTAGCCAAAAAAGTTAAAATTTTTACTATCATAAATATCTTATTTGCATTCAATTTTATATCATAAATTGCACACACGCAGATGAATAACGTTGACGGTTTTTTTATTTTGAGTTGACTTTATAAGAGTAATTCAAAAAACAAATCGCACTTTAAGAAAATATAATTAGAAATACAATTATTATTCCTCACAAAATTAATAATCACTACGGAGTAGATAATTTTATGACATCGTATATTTTTTCATAAAATAAAGCAATAAATCTATAAAAAAAGCATGAACTATATCTTACAAAGCAAATAGTTAAGATATATTATGGAGACTTAAAAGATGACATAACTCTTGTAAGAAAAATTGTAAATAGGATTAGTGTTTTCTACAAAAGTAAAGACTTGACCGGAAATATATAAAGGCACAAAACCAATTTTTGATAGTTTTGTAAAAGACTGAACTATAAAAAATAGTTTTACTTTAAATTTAATTTTAAAAACTAAAGAAAGTGTAGCAGTTGCTAATTAAGTTACATAATGTTGAATGAATACGAAGTCTGATTTTTCAAAAATAAAATAAATTTTTTAAATTATGAATCGAAATTGACTTATGGAAGATTATAAAATTTTCGTATAGTCCCATAATAGCCATTATATATTAGAATAGAAATGTAAGATACATTACTAAAATAAGTAACTAAAATAGTAAATAAAGATACATTACTTAAGTTCCCTATATTAAATAGATAGGTTCCCTTTTTTGATATAATCTAAAACTTAAATGCACTAAAGATTGAATAATCTTGAAAATTTATAAACTTTCTTATTTCAATTTGTGTACTTATACGTAGGATAAAATTAAACAAGGTAAAATTGGCACAAATTTTATAATAGGGACCATTTAGAAAAGCGGTTTGGGACATGGACCATACTTACCGTGTTTTAAAAAGATTTATTATCTAAGATAAAGTGAATTTTAAATATTGTAATTTCTTAAACATCATACACGTTGTCACTTAAAGAAAAATAGTGTATTGTATTTAACTAGGAATTGGATTTTTCTTAATTTTAAGGTTTTATTTCAAAAATTATATATAAATTTGAAAAAGATTGAGAAAATACATAAAAAAAAACCATAATCTGTGATATATTAATCTGAATGAGTCATAAATAAATTATTAAAAAAAGATGTAGAGAAATTAATTATTACCTTTTAGAACAGAGAAAATTTTTGAAAATTTAGGAAAAGTTGTTAGAGCCGAACTGAAAATTAAAATATTTATTTTATTTTTCATCGTTATAATTTTCGCAAAAGAATATTTTTTATAACATGACAGATGACTATATAGAATCAAATCCAGAACGATCACGACCTTATCGTTTTGGGCCTGAGTAGGGTCGGTTAGAAACTGAATTTGATGTCTGGGGTTCGATACAGCATCAAGCTGGCTTCCTCATAGTTCGAAACAAGCGGAATAAGTTTACCTTTTCTATGAAAACACCCCATCGGATTTTATATCGAAGTACTTTCAGCTGTAAGGATGCTTGCATTATACTTCAAGATGGTTAATCACAATTTGGTGATATTAATTTTAAGATAGGGAGACTTGGGGTTCGAACCCCTGACCTTCAACTGTTAAGCTGAGAGTTATACACTTACAATTATTGAGGCTTAGCTATGATTAATATATCGGTCAAATTTTTTTTGAATTATTCCAAAAAATTGTTTATGTAAAAATTTTTTTAACGATTACTTAAAGAACACAAAATAAATCTCAGTAAGAAATTTAATTTTATTATTATAGATTATATTATGGGTTCTAAAAATTTTAATTCTATGATTTCAAATTAATATTTCTGTATTTAAAATTTTGATATGAATAGTAGTGTGGTAGATAGGTAGGTAGATCTCAAAGCACTTTCCAGCGTGTGCTGATATGCTCGCGTAAGCTTGAGAGTTGGTTAAGGAGGATGGAAATGTTAGTACAGATAGGGAGGAGTTACAGATGTTATTTTAAAATTAAAAAGGAAAGGCAGATTAGTTTGTCATAGGGTTATCAACGGTAGTGAGAATTGTTTCAATGGTGTCAATGAGGGTTGCAAGGGATTTTAGTAATGATGGGTGTAACAGAAGATCTGAGAGTGCTGTTGGAGATTAAGTAAATAAAGGCAGCGAATAGGAAGATCTTGGCGATGATAAGAGAAGATTTGACATGTGAAGATGAGATATTATGGCGTGTCTATTGTGTCGCATCCGAAACGACAGCATGAATTTTCGCTAACTTTATTTCGGTAGAGGTATGCTTTGCATGGTCAGTGGCCTGATAGAAAAGAATAGTTGAACCCGGTGGTGTAAATTTTTTATTTTTGAAGGTTGTGTATATTGTGCTGATGTGTGGTAAAAAGGAGATTAGTGCATTTTGAGATGAAGATTTGGACATCTACGATTGAGAGGATAAGTGAATGTGCGTTAGAATGGTTTTGAGAGGTAAGGTGAGGGATGAACTAGGTAGTTAGCAATATTTGGTGCAAATTTTGCTAATAGAATAGTGTAGAAAGAATAGGATGGAGTAGTGTTGTGCTGTGTGATCGGAAGAAATGGGGGAAGTAAGTTGTTGTATGTCAGATGAAGCGCATAATAATGTTTTTTTGTGTTGAAGTTGTAATGGTAGGCTGTTTATTAGAATTTCTAGTCGTTGTGTGGAAGTAGTACGATACGCGTTGGTGATGCAAAGTAGACAGAGACTGTGTATTTTACTAAGAAAATGGATGGTTGTGGGGTGTTTTAAAGAGATGCCCCAGGAGAGGATTAAGGATGAATATATGTATTTGCTGCGTTTGGGATGGAGGCCCCATTTATAAGAGATAGTGCTTTTAAGTGAATAAAGAGTGACTGAGAATTTTTGCTATATTTTTTTAAAGTGTATTAACAATTTTAGATTGAACTGGAGGTTAAGTCCTAGATATTTGATAGTATTGAGGCAGGTATAGAAGTAGAGGTATTTAAATGAATGGTTAAATGTTCTGGGGGTTTGCGTGTGAAGTGAATGAGGCTGGTTTTGCTGGACTTAAAGAATATCTTATCTGTGTTTGCCATATCTTGTAACTTTGGTATAAATGAAGAGGATTTGGGGAGATTTTCTTGTTGAGAGTTACTGGTGAAAGTGAATAATATGTCCTCTGAAAAACATTGAGAGAAATCTGTGTTGGTGTAGATTAGATCGAGAAGAGGTTCTATGAGAACTAGCTAGATGATATCGGAAAGTCATCCCTCTTGTGGAGTTGAGAGGGTTAGCTTATGGATGCATAGGGAAGCGCGATGTCGGAAAATGAAACAGCGGTTTGAAAGGTATGAGCCTATAAATTTGATGATGTAAGGAGGAAATAATTTTTCAGCGAGGTTTGCGATGATAGCAGGATGCCAGGCTGGGTTGAAAGCGTTGTCTATGTCTAGGAAAATTGTAGAAGAAATTTTCTGCTTAAAAAAGGAAGAGTTATGATAGGTGGTTAGACGAGATAGTGCTGTTTCCGTATTTTTGCTAGGAAGGTATGCAGATTGCGTCTGATGGATGAGGTCACGGGATAGGATGTAGTGGACTTTTCACTTTTATTTTTGCATTTTTCTACACTTGGTAATATTTTTAAATTGTATAATAAATCTAGAAAAGCTTGAATTTTATTCCTCCAAAGGATAATATTTTGAGATTTTTAGATTCATAAAAATTACGTATTCTTTTAAATAAACTAAAAGGAATTTTGAAAATTACCAATTTAAAATTTAATCAAGAAAATTAAACCTACTCTACTCAATAGAGATATTATTATACAAGTTTTAATTTGATTTTACTTTAACTTTTAAATGTAATTTTTAAATCTTGTTCTACTGTCAGTTTTGTCACCTTAGCAAGTGGGAGGGGTAATGTAATACATATATTGCATTAGTATCTTGATAAGCATAAAAATATCTTTTAAATATTTTATTTTAATTTCAAATCATTTTTAGTTTCTGGGTTTTAATACTATTTCTTTTCAACTTATGATGCTTTAGATTTCTATTTTAGATGAATATTCATAAAAAATGTATAGATAGAAATATCGATATGTGATACATCTTTTTAAAAGATTATTGCAGCTAAGGGTTATCCTGGACAGATCTATATGTCCTCCCAGAGAAAAAAAATATTTCATGATGGATTTAAGAAAATCGTAATATTTGTATTTTTAATGATAAAGAACTCACATTTATTTTAATGTTACGAATTTATTTAATTTCGTTATAATTTTTATTACAAATAAGTTTAAAATCAATTCGCGATATTTATCATGATTTCTATTTTAAATATCTTCTGTTTTATGTTAACGAATTATCTTCTCTGGAAAAAACTATCCAGAACGAATCTACTCACACTAAAATCTGGAAATAATTCTGTGTGATCAATTTTTTTTAATTATAAATTACATTTACAATAAAATTTTTAAAAAGTACAATTAAAAAAAAACTTCCATATTCCAAAATTTTAACCTAAATTTAATCAGGATTTTCAGACACTTCTTTTTTCAAATTTTATTGATAAATAAATTTTTAACACCTAGGCCGACGTTTTCCTACCAGATGTGATCGCACCTCCGTATTGTGTAAATTATTTTAGCTGGATTCATTCAATTTTTTAACACGATCTTTATACCGTTCTTTGAAAATAAGGACATGCAAATTAAATATAATTTCTTTACCTAATGGAAAAAAATTTGCTAACATATAATGTACCTCTTTGTTATGGGGGGGGGGGGGGGGTTGAACGTTTCGTTCCATGTGGTAAAATGTATTTGTTTTAACTCTCATCAGTCCAGTGGCGTAACCAGCACGGGACCTGTTGTGCAGTGCCCCTCTCCGCCAGAAGCCCCCCCCCCTTAATTTTTATTTTCTTAAATATTTAAAGCGCACATCCTCAAAATTTTTCAGGGGACGAATTTTTTATTATAATTTCCAAAATTTATTATAAAAGAATTTTTGTCGAATGAACAGACCACCATTATTATCCGTCAATATACTTGCACTGTAGGCTGTCAATTCCACCATAATTTTGATAATGTAATTTTAATTTTATCAAGTCAAATTACCTTGTTTGTAATTCTGATTGCATTACTACCTTCTAACGCAGTGGTTTTCAAACTGGAGTCCGCGGTGCATAAAGGCGATTGCCAAGCAGTTCCATGGGGACCGAAAAGGGGTCACTGAGTTGATCGTTTTCCCCAACATATTGCATCAATCTTGGGTCATTAGCAATTTTGATAAAAGAATAAATAATTTAGTCTCTGAATTGAGACTACTTTTATTGTATTGCTTTTCAGGCCTATTTTTATAGATGTTATAAGGCTAGGATTTAAATCAGGGGCTTAGAGGGGGGGGGGGTGTTATAACTTCTTTTTCTAATAAAATCAAAAACAGAGAAATTTTTGGCAAAGAAATTAATTGAAGAGTAAATTCTTTTACATCCATTGCAACTTGCTTATTTATTCAAGAAAGTTTACGTAAAGAAAAGTATGAAAAAGCTTCACCTTCAACTCATACAAGTGTAGGAAAAATGATAATTAATTTTTATTTTAAACAAAAAGATAAACTGAAGCAATAAAGAGGAAGTGAAACACAAAAAAAGATTTTCTTTTACTCTTGATGAATTCACCTCACAACAAAATAAACGCTACATTTGCATTAATTTACATGGAAGTGAAGACTTTTGGTCGCTTAGGGTGGTTCTTGTAAAAGGTTCTCTTAACAGTGAAAAACAGTTAAAATGTTTCAAGACAGGCTAGAAGAATTAGGAATTATTTTTAAAAGAGATATTGTGAGATGTACCACTGATAGGGTATTGTACCAAGTCATCATCTTTTTGTAGCTCAATCGCTAGCGGCATCTTTGATATCATTTTCATGGTAGTTGAATGACCCTCTCATGTCAAAAACGAAATCAAAATCAAAAATTAAAATTTTTCAACCAAATTTTGACATTATCTGTAGTCAACCTTATAATTTATTGTCTATATTATATACTACCTTGAAACTGTATAATTTTATACAGTTTTGAACGCATAACACTTTATATATTTAATTTTTTCAATATGGCTACTTTTTAGAAAATGTCAATCAAAATATTAATTGATCATAAATATATTTAATAAAATATTTCTTCTAATTTTACATAAAATATATGTTTTTATACTAAATCGGCTATGCTGGTTTCTTTTCTGAACTCATTTTTTACATTTATTTGAAAATACCTATAAGTGTTAATCAAATTTGCGGTTAGCATCTAAAAATTGTCTCCAAAAATATTCCTTCAAATTTTACATAAAATATGTATTTTATACTAACTCGGCCATGCTGGTTTCATTTCTGGACTTATTTTTTACATATAAGTTTTTAACCTATAAGTGTTGCCCTATTAAAATTTCTATTGTACAAAATTGGCTAAATTATATGCCCTCAAACTTTTTGACTTTTTATAAAATTGTTAGCTGCATCTTTTGATACCATTTTCATGGTAGTTGATGCGATCTAAAGGTTGAAACCCCTCATCTAATTGCTAAATGTCCTTTTAATTAACTTATTCACCTATCATCAGTTATACACTTTATTATCTCTTGTTACGTTGTTTAATGATGATTTTGAAAAAAAATCCACAAAATGGTAAAATAAATTTTTTTTTCAAAATATATATAAAAAAATTTTTATATATAAAAATCAAAAATTTTCGAAGTATTCGTGTTATGATAAAAATGACTTTTTTGTCTGTCTTTCTTGTGTACAAAAATATGAGGAATTTATTTTTTTATTACATCTAATATTGCGCCTAGGCCGCTAACATACTTCTTTTTTATTATTTAAGTTTTCATTCTGTATTGCTATTCAATAACTGCCAAACTTACTTTGCCTTTACTAAACGATAACTTGTATATAATGATCACTTTCATTTCCCCCAATCAACCTTGATTCTCATTCGTGCGAAGAAAAAGGGAACGAAATTAGGTACTGCTTTAACTCCTCTTCCAGGAACAATGAATAACTAGTGACCCAGGATGTACAAATTGCCTGCTTTAATATATATGGAAATGCATTCAAAAAGAAAAGCCTACGATTACTTTTGGAAAACCATAGCCCCTCTCTCCCCAGCGATTTTTTCTTAATTTTTAGATCCACTGGTCTAGATTTTTTGCAAAAGTGTATGACTGTATTTTAATATCTTGTTTATATTCTTTGCTCAATTAATTGCTTGATATTTTTAGACTGTACTGATAATGGAAGTGAAAGAATGATGTATCAGTTATCAAATCCTTCAAAGAATTCATACTTTCTTCCTATTAGCCTGCTTTAACAATCTTCTCCAATCAAATGCATTCTTCATTCAATACAAATTACAGCAATGAGAGTGCCAATGGGAATAGCGCTTACTGCATCCCATTTTCTACCACAGGAGGAGGAGGAGGCTCTTCATACATCGAGGGTTCGGGCACCTACAATGAGTATGCGAGTAAGAGTTCGCTAAACTTCACTAGTGCCAACGTTATGAATAATCAGCCAAAAATTGTGCATTCATTTGATCCTGCCTCTTCATGCCTATCTTCTTTATCGTATATAGGGATTGTTTCTCATCTGAGCGGGAATATTGGTGAAGTTGATGGAGAAATTCCTTTCCATTTAAAGTAAGTATTTATTCACACCCTTTCATTCATTCCGTAGCTAAAGCTTCTAAAGGCTTTTCTCATTGTAAATATCAATGCTTCCATTTATTGCTATATCACTCATTGTATGCAAATCGTTTTGAGCCGGGGGGTCTCGTTGCAGTCTATGTAACATTTATCGTGACGGAATTAAAATTCTGTTCGATGGAAATTTAAAAATGTATTAGTAAATTGGAAATACTCTCGTCTCATTAAATGTAACTAAAGAATTTTAAATTATCGATAATTATTTTGCATAATTTTTAACACTTTTTTTTTTGACAATTTTGGAAAAATGAACTAAATTTCTTTTAAACCCTGAACAGAACTTTCAAGTTTTTGAACTAAATTTTATAAATGTTTTAAAACGGAGCGAGTTCCATATAAAAATAGTTGACAAGTGCAAAATAAGCATATATCTACAAACAACTCGATCCCCAGACTCTAACCACTATATCCCATGAGAGTTCCAGAGGAGGAGGAGGGAGATTAATTCCATAATTTGTTTATTCCTGTATACGGCCACTTAGCCCGCTATGGAGCACTTTGGGCCGGGCCCACCATCTAAAAATTAAATAATGAATTCATTTTTGACAATATACGTATACCAACAATATAGGGCAAATAAAATGAAAATACGGAGAAATTATTGTCATGATTGACGGTGCCCATTAAATTGTCTAATTTTGATAAGATGGTCATTATACCTGCAATAAAAAGGCAAATTTACCATAAAAATTATTGTTTGGTATTAGAAACGGAGATAAGAAATATTACTCATGATAAAATCAGAAATGTTAACAAAGAAAAGACAGCAGCTCATAAGCACAACGAGTAGAAAAGTAACAAGCTACATTTGTTACTTTAATTTTAGACCAAGCAACATACAGGGTAGTCCCCCATTTGGCCCCTCCAAATAAAAATACCTCGCTACGTTACTGCGTGTATGTATATATATATTCAATCCAAGATATTTTGAACTTCTGAAAGAAGGGTGGACTTCACAGCCGTAAGATTATATGAATTATAGTAATTGCTTGTTTTAATACAACCAATACTATTTCCTAGATAAAGATTCGTTTATACTGTTTTTGTATACCGACGATGACTACGAATCCAAAGCTCAAACTTGATCCCATACTTATAACCAGTTTGGCGGAGGCGAAAATTTTAGACGCATAGAAATCGGAGTTGCTGTTGGAGTCAGAATCTAACAAAATTTAGCACTCAGAGGCGAGTTTGTTTAATTAAGTATTCTAAAAAATGAAAAAATGTTTAATCCTTGTAAGCACATATGGGGCGCTTTTTTAGTCTAATTCGGAGGTAGGAGCTCGTCTTAAATGTTTTATCTTTTGGAGTCGGAGTCAAATTTTTTAAGTACTTGGAGACAGGGTTGGTCGCATTTTTTTAAGTCTTGAAGTCGCTTTCGGATATTTTCCCTATGAATCCGCCACCCTGCTTATAACATAAAATTATACAAGCAATACACGCAGCTGGATTATGCGCTTGTTCTGGTGTTACGCGCTCGGTGTTTGAAAATCGATCTTAAAAAGGGAATTGATGTCGAGTCTTAATTAGACGAAATCAGTCATGTGCATCACCACCGCTTGCACTTGTGAATTTTATGTCAAATTTATCTTCCATATCCTGACGACACAACCTTTTCATTTTGAACCTGCGTATCTACGAATTTTTCGGTCATTGAAATTTTTCAGATATCATCTCCATATATTCTCTACCAGGTATAAAATGTATTCTCACGTTGTTTCTATAAATTTAGAGTAATCACTTCATTCCATTATTATATGCCATCCGTTGGAGCAATGTTTCCCAACCTTTTCTATCAGTTATAATATAAGTCATTATTTTATAGTAACTTTGCCCCCTACTATGATTTTTCATTAGAAAAAACAAATCATTTAAATATTTTTTTTGTTAATAAAACACAAAAAGTAATATATGCGTAAAAAGTAAATAAACCATGGATGGGCAATTTCTCTATACGCGCAAAGTAACTCGAAAGAGCAGCTCTCCTATAGTCCTCTCAATTTAGCGTATTTTTAGAGGCAACACAAGTTATCCTATAAAGGCTTCAAAAATGGACACTTCTTTTTTCATGTTCTTGTTTTTCCATGTAGCTTTTTATACCACATGCGCATCATCTTCAAATGTGATATTTCTATATAAAGCGAATGAATTATTTCACTGTAAGGTTCCAAGATTAGGTTTTTCAAATTAATGTGATAGAATTGACCAGTCAAAATGTTTTATCTATATTAAAAATCATCTGTCAAATAATTAATATATTTTTTGTTACTTCATTAACTCTAGTATATAAAAGCAATTCCAAAGTTGTAAAATGCTTGCTCAAACTTGTTAAATTTTTTCAAAATCAAGATTACTTACAAAAAATTGACTATTAAGAAGTTGATCCATTAATAAAAAGTTGAAGATCCAATAAACTATATTAAATAATGGAGGAAACAACTAAAGGACCAAAATAAAATGCTAGAAAACATTTATCTAAGCCATAGACTTTTTACTTTTACCACTTTTGGGGGTAATTACCTTCATGCTGGGAAACACAGCTCATCACTTGCAGTGTTGAAGCACAATCCAAGATATCGAATGAAAAATATCCAAGAATCTACTCTAACCGATTGCTTGAAAAAGAAGACAAAACTCCGATGCTTTGATGGCGATGTAGAGCCAAGTGAGGACTAGTCCAGCTGCTGACCCAGAACTAGACGAGACTTTGTAAACCGCGTAGTGTGCTGGCACACCACTATAAAGTCCCATTCTTGTGCTCAAGCGCAGAAACTCAAATCTTTATAAGCTACATTATCTAATGTTCACCAGACCTCCAATTCTCCCCTTTCTGATCCTTCCAACAAAGGTAGACTTCAACGCTTCCACAATCGCTGTCGTATCGTACACACAAAACTTCGTTGCTAGTCGGAATATGTAAACAACACCAACACATCCCAGTGTCTTGCGTTCGGAGCAGGTGGGTGTACACTGTACAGTGTTGAAGAAACTGCCCTTTATCTATTCGAGGTAAGTTGTCAAGCGTAATAAAGATCGTGTTCCAGGCCACAAAATTTAAGCGTTTTCAATTAACGTAATTTGGAAAATAACGAACCGAATCTAAAAATGGTATATGAATGCATTAAAATGTGAATCAATTTTACATGGACTGAAATTATGATCTTAAATTTTTCTTTATATAGGAGATATGTTTTTTATGATTATTTATATAGTGAAAAATAGAGGATTTCCTCTCCTTAAGAATGCTGTATATGTATGGGTTTTAAAAAATGTGAAAGTGCAGGGAAACTTTTTTTATTGAAATTTTTAATGCATCAAAACAAAAACTTACAAGAGGACAAAATGAGTAATGAGCATTTGTTTGGCTGCTGAATGTACTTCTTTTGAGGTGAAAATGCTTGAGCCAATCAGTAATACCAGAGACGAGACTTATTTGTAGAAGGAAGGCTGGGAGGGATTAAGCAGTTCAGGGTATGTAGCTATCAGATACAATAGCATAAATATACGTATACTTTTTAAAGCTTCAGAAACGCTAATAAAAAGTGTTAATTGCTTGCTTACAATTAGTTGAGACACGATATTTAGATAACATTGGTAGAGAGTTTTCATGAAAAAATAGGAAAACTCGGTCTCACCAAATTTGTTATTAGAAAAATCGCTTTCTCAGCTGACTATATAACGCGTAGAAATTAATATATTTGAAGGCTTTAATTTGAACTGAATTTGAATAGTTATAATACTGTTATGTCTATATATAGTCACTATTTGTTATAACGAGCTCACTAATAACTTACTTGAGACCCACTTTTCTGAGACAAAATGTTCAATTCCGAGTTATTTGAGACGTAGTTTTCTGGCTAGCCATTTTAATTATAAATTGTCTTTTTTAAGTTCTAAATTAGGACAGCTTGAGAACTTAAAAAGACAGGTTAAACTTGAAAAACAATTTAGAAGTAAACATAGTATATAGGAAGCATCCGTCAATATTACAATCTTTTCACTAATACAACTACTAACCTTTTACTTTTATTTTTCATCTATCAGTAGCTATAATACATTTTTATTGAAATGTTATGAAATTTTAACAAAATCTTGTATTCTATATTCGATGAACATATTCTAAAATTTGCGAAATTTCAATAATAAGAAATTAACTGAATATGCAATCTTAAAACCTTACCAATACATAGCATCTTTGAGAAGCGCTCTCAGCCATCCATATATTGATGCCCCTATCAGACTTTGCCAAGACCCTAATATGTCTACAGTTCGTATAAATAAGGATACATACTTGAAAAAGACTGGATCAGGGGGACATATCGAGTTGATTGTATTTATATAAACTTCTTTTACTATAATGAATTTGTCACCTTTTTCATATTTAGATAATTAGTTTTTTCATTTTACTGTGCGATCAGTGAGTGTCCTTATAAAAATTCAATACTTTATTTGTTGTTTTAATCTATTGAATGAGTATACTTATAAAAGTTAAAAATCGAAGGGTTTGATTGAATATTTGAGACAAATGAGTATAAAGTTTGTCTGATATTATTTTAATCCATATAAAAATGTATATTTATGATGTTCAAATGTCAATTTAATCATTTGGTATTTATAGACAAAACATTATTTCAGTATTTCTAGTGTTAATAAAACTTAAATAAAAACATGATATTGAGTAATGAATATTCTGAGGAGAATACACACATATGCAGCTTTTTTAAATTTTATTGTGTTTAACACATTTGTTGCATTATTTTTTTTAAAAAGAACTTTCTTTTTCTTGAATTAGTTGAAAATGATCGAAAATAAAAAAGTTCATGAACGAACTTTGATCAGAAAAAGCTTTACGATGCTGAGTTAGGAGAAAAAGAATATAGAGCATATCAAGTATGTATAGTATAATACATCTCGTCTTCTGACTCAATTTAACTGCTTGCCCCTTGCGATAGACTCTCCCATCCTCTCGTCCTAATGTACGCGCTTGATAAAACCTATTTTCAATGAATATTCCATAGTCCCTTGAAAGATTCCTTACTTCAAAATGAAAGAAATATGGATTATCTTCTAAATAAATGAGTTTCTGATTTTTAATTTCCATTATCAAGTGATGATTGACTGAAACAATTGCAAAATGATTTTCCATACTTTTTCTATACATTTTCTTAACTAAAATATCCTGCGAATTTAATAAATCAGCATTCGGTTCCTTAAAAATTTCGGACCGTCAAGACTGACTAATTATGGAAACAAAAATTTCTGCCAAAAGAAATCCGTTCTCAAAAAAAACCTGAGTGATGTTGAGTTTGATGCATAATCGAAGGAAGGACATCTCTTTTAGTATTTTTATGCGTTAAAGATTATAAAAAAAGCTGAAATAGAAGTTAGATTAACTTTTCATAACTCTACTCGTAATAAGTTTTCTTTTTTTTTGACAGAAAAGTAATCTATTTATAATAATTATTTATAATAACCTTGTAATTTTCATGTTTTTTAGTAGGAAAATTACTTTTTTTTTAATATCCATTTTCAAATTATAATTTGCCACGTAGATCTTGTGTTTTGCTAGAATTAAAAAAAGTTTGTATACTTAATAGAAATCAGTATAAGTAATTTTGTCCTATAGTAAGCAAGCATGGTATAGTTGCAGACATTGGCGTATTTAAAAAAGCTTTACTGGGAAGATTCTATGATTGAATGATTGCGTGCTTGCATTGAGTTATATATATAAGGTATATGTTTGTCGGATGAATTCCAAGCAGTTAGCAAATTCGATAAGCGTTATCATTCACGCCTAACAAACCCAAGACGGATTTCGACCGTTTGGTGCTCATCATTTGGATGGAATTAGATACTCTCATTGCTGGGAATCGATCACAATCTGGTAGTTGAAGGAACAGGACACTATCTGAAGTCCTCCACTACTAAACTTTGCTGCGTGTATGATAACGTATTATAATTTCATTTCTACATGCCATAGTTTGGTGCAAGGCACACATCCAAAGATTGGAGAGCGTGTTTTCCTGCAAGGCCACTTCTCTCGCGACACGAAGCACGTGGACAGTGTTCAAACGATAAAGGTGCCAAACTTTTTGCAAGGAATGAATCCTAACCAAAGCAGTAAATACGCCTCCTATCAATTTTCTTCTAATCGTAATTCACTTTTTTTCCACAAAGTTTTCATACTTTGCACAGTAGCTTTGAAACTTGTTTAATCAATGCCTAGATTGAGTATTTGTTTATTGATTATTTTGAAGATAGATGAAAAAATCTCACCTTGATTGTATTAAGACATCTTTAAATCAGTGAATAGAGATAAATATGGGCTTGACGTCATGAACAAAATTTTATTCCTTAAAAATATAATAAATATTAATGTGAAAAATAGGGGAGTAAAGGAGAAATTTTATAGTAAACCAGAAAATAATAAATCATATTTGAAGCTAGACCTTCCTGCCTCTTTTTTGAAATTATAAAATAAGTGAGGGAAAAATTTTGATTTTCTATTATCCCTTGAACAAGATTTCATCTAAACTTGACATTTAATGTATATTAACAGATTAGACTAGTTTTATTGATGAAGTTGATTTAGGTGTTTGTCAGTTAGTTAGTGAGCTAACTAAATAAAACTTATTTTAACAGAGCGAATAGAAGTCTTATACAATGTATTTTTGTTTGTTCACAAAACAACTTCTAGAAATAACTGTTAAATCAATTTGGCATTTATTTGATAATTTTTTTCTGTACTTTTTTAGTTCAATAAAAGTCCATTTTTTTAAAGAGTGAATAAAGTTAATAAAGTCAATTTTAATTCTAAAAACGTTTTATAAGGTTAAAAATGAAAATTTTTTAAACTATTCTAAATATAAGATTGCTTTTTACTAAAGCAGGTATAGTCAATACAATGATTTTTGTTTGCGCTCGAAATATGTTCAAAAATCTACCTTAAATAAGTTCGCATATAATTGAAAACTTTTTGAAGCTTTTTAGTCCATTTTTTTATTAAATCAATATAAGCATCCTATCATTTATCTTAATAAAATTTTGAAGTTTCCTTTTTTTTTAACAAAAAAATATAACAAAAAAGTAATAAAGTTTAATTTTTATAATTTAATATTTCCGAAAGCATACTTGTTTAGACAAATAATATTCAATGTAAGAAGACACTGAAACAAATTAACTTTACTTAAACATTGCCATTTATTGTTAAAGATAAGTTAAGTTGTACTATGTACAATATATAAGAAAAAGATATAAAATTATAAGCGTATTAGTTTCAGTATATTTTATTTCCATCCCTTTACTCCTCTAATTATTATTTCGAAATTTTGTTTATGTTTTGGTCTGAACACTTGAAAGTCACAATTGCTTACCTCACCTAATTAAAACATTTGTTTTCAAAGATTTTATTTCTGAAAAGCTTAGTCCAATTTTTTTAATCCTACTTGAAAGAATTGATGTTCGTCTTTTTTAACTGATTCTGCCAGAGTTCATATAGATATGGAAAACGTTAAAATCTTCCCTAGTGCATATCTCAAATTGGAAAATTGCCAAATTTAGTTATCAAAAATCGAAAGATCATTTTCAAAACTAAAGCTTTTTCAAAAGATATAAATTTCAAGTCCAAAAATATTTTTAATGATATGATTTTTTATTAGAATTTTGGAAATTATAAATCATGTTTTTCTGAATTTTTTAAAGTCCTTTTTTAAACCTAAAAGTCTATTTTATTTCATGTCAATTTTTTCCTTTACTTCTTATAAGTTTATATTAGATGTTTAATCTACTAATCAATATGTTAGTTACTAGTAGTGTTGCTAACATTATTTTTATTTACAAAAAAGTGTACTTATTTTAACTTATCAGTTGATGCACTTTGTTTTTTTGAGCAAAAAACAAAGAGTTTTTTAATGTCTTATTTCTGATTTAAAAAATCCTTTCTTTTAATTCTTTTTTTAAATTTTTTAATTTTTTAAAAATTTGGTAGTTTGTCTCTCATTCATTTACTCTATTGGTTTGCTGAGAATTACAAATGAGAATTTATCACTTTTTCAACTTTTACGGCAGAGCCTTCATTCTCACCTCCAAAGTTAAGAAGAGAATACACTTCCAAAACTTCCCGACAAGATCAACAAGAATTCAGGAACAACAGGTAATTTTAAACCTTAAGACCATGAATTGGATTTACCTGGATAGCCAAGTCGGAATTGCAAGGCGTGTGTTTTGAAGGAGCAGGGTTCGAAGTAAGGTGTCAGAATCTCACAAAAACTAGAATAAAGTGTCTGATTGCGTCATCTGAAATTACAAATAAGGTTGCTTATACTTCAAGAAAATCTTATATTTATTCTTTTTTAATTAATAATTTGTTGTTGTTGTTGTTGGCCCATAGATTACACTATCTCGTTATTAATGTAATCCGTCAGTTCAAAAAAGCACAATTTTTATATGAACTGAGAAAGTACTCCAACTTTAAATATAAAATTTGTAAAAAAAAATGTATTAGATTTTTATTTCGTCTTAAAGTACTCTTAGAACTAGAGCAGTGCTTAGGTGTGTGTGTATGTGAGGCAAACTGCTCACATCTTTTTTCTTAATTTTCGTAGATAAAGGATATGAAAGCTCAAAGGTGCTTTAAGACCACCTCCATTAACCCATTAAGTACCATAGAAATCAGACGTTATCTAAAAAAACGCAGACGATTTATATTCAAAGTCATTGAAAAAAGCAGACGAAGATCAAATTACTTATGTTTCCAAATGGGAGCATTGGGAATGGGTTAAACCACTACCTGTCCAAAAAGACTCCTTTTAATATTTCCCATTTAATGCTTTGAGCTTATTCGACCTTAATTAGGCGACCACCTTCTTGCAAAGACCACAAAATTCACAAGTGATGTTGAGGCGGCATGAATAAATGAAAGTAACAAGTGGAACTTTTTTTCAGATAAAAATAAACAATTCATTTTGGACTATTCTTGAGATTTTGATACCGTTACCACGATCCAAGAAAAACGAGGAGTAGAGAATAAAAATAAAACGAAGGATGTAAGTAAAAGGTGAGTTGATAAAAAGTAGGGTGATGATGAGTAAACTCACATATAAAGATGAGGGTTGGTATGATCTATCTTGAAAAATAGATATATTAAGATTGATATAAGATTAAAATAATATCAGAACTATCATTTTTATGATTGATTAATTTTCCTATAATTTGAATGTTTAAACGAGTGTTGAAACTAGAAACAAGTTTCAAGAACGGATGCCGCTCCTCAAAACGAGAACAGGGAAAACCGATAATTTCAAGTTATTTACACAAATTTTTAGTTCATTTAAAAAAAGAGGCCAAAATGATGCTATTATGTATTATTATCTTTATTCAGGAGATAAATTTTTTAAAACACTTGAGCATTCAAGGGTTTTCGGGAAAGTTTTGTTGTATTTTTCGAAAGAAACATCAACGCAATTGAATAGAATATTCTTTCTGATTCGGTGCTTGTTGGCTTAACTGTCAATAAAGCAGAATATCGTTTATGAAGTCTTTCCTTACGTTTTCCTGTCGCTTCATATATCATAAAATCACTACTTCGGACCGTATTTGAAACTTGTTTTCTAAGACTTCGATCATTTAGTTTTTCAACAAAGTAAAATTGTTTTGAACGGTCTTTATTACGATAATTATATGCCATTGAATTTGTTCAAGATTTCTCTTTCTTTTTGTTTTCATTTCCAGGAAAAAAACTTTGCACATTTTCTCCAACTTTCAATATTTTCAGTTTTTAATAATGAATATTTTTTCAAGTGACTGCTAGTGAAGAGATGTTCTTATTTTGTAGTGGCCAACCTTTTATAGCGTAATCAATTTTAAATCTAGAAACTTTCAAGGATGATTTGAGATTATCTTAAAAAAAGGAAAGAAGATTTCCACCACTATCGTCTTCAACAGACCAACCCATTTCAAAAAAATGTGATATCAGAATCTGAAAATGTCTTATATTAGTGATGGAAATTTAATCACATAAAATTCATACATAAATTAAATTTGAAAAATTTCAAGTGAATTAACACATTCAAAGTGATCAATGCTCTATTTCAGATTATGCAATCCTTCACGAATGACCCATAACTGAACAAAGCGCGTCTCTACTCTAGACTTACAATCTTTGAAGGAAAGTTATAACATCTATTGATACACACATTGAAAGCTTTTTCTTAATAATTCTTATGTGGATACTCTCGTGTTTACCCAAATTCTGGTTGGGGCACACCCTCGCGTCTATATCCGCCCGGTGTGCGTTATCAAATTAACACAACACGATCGTGAAGTTTAGTAAAGCAGTGCGTTACATATAACACAATCACAACGCATCAAATATGATACACAACACTCCCCTTTTGCATTAATTTCAATAATCATCAATTACCGTGAGAATTTGTCAATTTTTTGAGTGTGTGGTGTGCTTGCTATTTTTTTCGTGTCTTCAAAAATTGATAGATTCACGATTTGCTGACTTGTGATATAGATTTTTGTATCATTTTTATACGTCTTATGATACTTCAGTACCACTGTTTGGAATCAACAATCACTTTTTGCAATGACTTAGCTTAACAATTTTGCCTCATCTTTCAGATATTTGAGAAGTAAATTGTCTCCTTATTTTTTTGACGCTCCTTGTATCTTAGTAAAATGTTAGTTTTGTAGCACGCGTTTATGAATTTACACATTCTACGATGATCGTCTTTCTTGTTTTTGTTGTTGTTGGCCCTCAGATTACGCGATCTCATTATTAGCTTAATCGGTCAGTCAAATAAAAGTCTTGTTCCCTGTTACCTATTTTATATTTATTTATTCGTAGGCGTGTGATTAAAATGGTTAGTTTAAAAATTTGCGCGTGTATCAAAAGGTCCTAGAAAAACCAATGCCAAGTACCTTATCATTTGTATCCTATGCGATTCTTTGGTGTGTAATTTTGAGAACCATGATTTGTAATTATTTTTCTCCCGACTTAGATGGCGTTGTGTCACCTTTTCGACTCTATATGACACACAGTTTATGATCTAAGATGATTTTTGATTTGATCGTTAAGATGATTATTAATTAATGAATCTAAACTTAAATAAATATTAGAGAAAGGAGATGCTATTTTTGCTCTATGAGGAAAATTCAAAACAACCTTTTTCAAAATGTTAGGTTTTTTGTTTTATAATCAGAATTTTTTGAAAGTTTCCATTCATGCATATTTTAATTTACCAAACTTTTAGCTTCATTTTTCATAAATTTATATTTTAATTATGAAAAATGGTCGGCTTATTTGAACATTTTATTTGAATAAAAATAGGTCTAGTTACCATAGTTTTCTGTGTGCTATATTTCTATGTATACCAAAAAGTTCCTTATTAGTTGTATATGAGCTAACTTTTCTTTTGAGTCTTATGAAAATTTGTTTTAGTGAAGAAACCCATTTTTGGGATTTACTGTACTTAAAGAGTTAATAGGCGTGTGCAGGTAATCAAATGACTTAATTTTTGTTTAGTTGTCGGTATCGCACCCAAGGGAAGAACAATCTTCCATAACTGGGCAGATAGTAGGATAGTCACGATCGGAGTTTGAACCCAGACCATCTGGATCGAGACCCTACGTTCCCACCACTAGGACGATTATTAAACATTATTACATCCGCTTTATTTTACGAAATAAAGAGATACACTAGTTGGCATACAGTTACCCATCCGTTATTTAATTGGATGAATATTTATCATATAAGTAGTGTGCAACGTCATGGTTTCTTATTTTCTAAAATTTCAATATTTCTTAAAGCGTTTTCTTTCAGGAAGAGATGCTCTAGATCACCACCAGCAACAATTTCTGCATTAGGAAAAGAAAAGTCTAGAAGCAGGAGCCCACGAAGGCCAAGCTCTCGTATAGTTCCGAAGTATTTCGTTCAATTGCCTAAACGGATCATTGATACGTAAGAGTAGTATTATTTTCCAAATACAGGAATGCGAAATACATGGTGTATTCTATTTTTACTTGTGTTCCTAACGACGCAGTCAAATGGGCAAAGTTGGTCAGATTCGCTCAAGATACACAAATCTATACATTCCAAGCGCGTTCTTAGGCTGTTCCTTCACATGGCTTAAAACTTTCCCATTAGAGCGTCCATTCTCTTATCAGCATCCCTGTAAGTTTTACATATGTGATTCAGGCACTAAGGAGTCAATCAAGTCCTCAACTCTGCCCCAGAATCACGAGTATCCAATTGATGTAGATTTCAGATTTATTGCTAAAGTGATTAGTTTTTCTTCTTCCATTTTCATTCCTGTCTTTTATAAAATAAATTTCCTAGGTCATGCTACTGAACACTCCTGGAACCGAACAGCTTTACCAAAGATGCGGAGTTAATGATCCTCTTTCCTATAAATCTGAAAATTATCAACACTTCAATCGTCTTATAAAATTTCTGGTTGGATCCAAAGTTAGTAATTGTTATACATATTATACTGTTCCAGGTAAATTGCTCGAAAACAAAATGTTCGAATGCAATCACTCGAAAAATTATTACTCGAACGATCAATTGCTCGAAACAAATTGAAAGAAGTTTACAATTCATATATTTATATTTGTCTTTACAATTAAAAGCAAAACAAAAAAAAAGTTACAATTCATAAATTTATTTGGCTTTACAATTAAAGATGAAGCGGAAATTTATTCGATACTTTATTAATATGAAATATTGTGAGAAACACTTCTTAAATATTCGTCAACACTTTTCGTGTCATTATAACACGATAGAATATTTTGTAATCTTTGTGCACAATCACGGTATTTTTTTCTGCTTCCAACTTCGTTTACACCTCCCACATATTGCTCAATTGCCATCTTTTGTAAGCTTTGTTCTCGCTTTAAGGCATCTATAAACTTCCTAATCGAGGGATGACAAGCACTTAGTTGATGTTCAAAACTGTTATACCACCCCTCAATAGCATTATTTGTTCTCAGCATTCCCTTCTTGAAGTAGACGAAACAGTTCCACATTTCGTGTTTGAAAATAGGAGCACGTCTACGGTTGCGTCTGTATGATCGGCCAATTGATTTATTTTCAAAGTAATCAATCACTTCTTGAACTTCAGCTGGAAAAATTTCATTTTCTGTTAAAAATTCAAATGTTTCCACAACACTCTGTACCGGTATAAGGGCCAACGCGGGTATAATAATCGAGCTTTAAAAGCAAATTTAGGATTAGTGTCGTACATAGTCTTTCGTCCACTTCCTTGTATTTTTCTGTAAAGGCTCTGACAAAAATGAAAAAAGCACCCACGACATTTAGATCTTGGAAAGTCTTGCTCAATTGCCTTTACCATGGCCAGTTCAAAGTCGATCATGATAGAATGTCAAAGGTTGGAATATAGAATTTTTTCTTTTAAAGCCACCAGGAACTTTTTATAGGTTTCTTCAGTTTTGTTAGGTAACAATGCATATACAAGAGGCATAATTTTACCCAATTTCACACCATGTATTGTATAGAGTTGACAAAAAATCGAAGGCATACTTTTAAAAGTTCCGTCAGCATATCAGTGCTCCGAAAATCTCGTTGAGCAGCATCAATCACAGGGATCTCATTAAATGTCTTTCTTTTTTATTATAAAAATTGTATTATAATTGAGTTGCATTAGATTTGCTTTCATTTCAATATGAATTCTAAGTATATACTGTTTTCTTTATCATAACCTCAAAAATTTTATTAGTGAAAAATATTAAAATAAAATTTTTTTTGTCCAATTTTTATGAAGGGGTCCACCAAAAAAAGAAGTGAAAAGGGGTCCATGAGTAAAAAAAGGTTAAGAAACACGGGTTTAGCTCAAAGTTCGATAAATCGAAATTCCGCTAACTCGAAGTAATTCATGTGAGTTTTGATGTCAACTTACATGCTTTGAACTTTGGTTAACTGGAACTCGAACTTCATTCATTCTCAGTAACAAATTTCAATGCTCTGCGTGGATTACAAGTCCATCCTGTCGCTAAATATTTCAGATGCCTTGAATACCAAGTTTTAATGACAAATCAATAGAAGTGTGAATCCCTTATATCTATTCATTAATTTCGCCGTAGAACATTTTCAGCACTAATAAATTGCTTTGATTAATTTTGACATGAATTAATTATTGTCTTTAAGCGGATAAGCCCAAAGTATCGACATCTTTTTCGCGTAATTTATCGTATGTTCGTAAATATTTTTTCTTGTTCTTTCTTTTTTTACAAAATATTCCAAATAATTTTTTCTCAAGTTTTGCTCCCTTATATTAGCGCATGGGATAGTATCGCATAATAGTCATGATCTATAATCTATATCATATTAAGGATATCGTACTACTTGACACTAACTTTGTTTAACCCAAACTTCGGATAACTCTAAATCATTGATTCCCAAACTGTGGGCCATGGCCCCCCTGTGGGGCCATAAAGCAAAATTTAAGGGGCCATAATATGAGGCTATGCATAAATAAACCAGAGGAGTTTAGCGGGTAGATAGCCGGTGGAGGGAAGGCTTCTCATCCCATCTGTGAATACTGTGGATACGCGAACGTACAAACAATGTCAAAACCAACCAACCTTTTATTACTTATCAGTTAGTATCTCCTTATCAAGTTGGATTTAAATCACATAGCGTAGGATTAATAAACTTTTTCCATCCAGTGGATTTTCTGTTTCCTTCTTTTTTTTCGCTTATCCTTGAAACACCTTTAAGCAAAATGCCCTTTTTAATTAATCTTATGATTTTAATTGTTAGATACTAGTAGACAGTCATGGTATTCACCGGCTATGATTGTTGTGGGGGCCATAGACAAGGATCATGTATGAAAAGTGGGTAACGATCAGAAAAAGTTTGGGAACTAAATAATATGGACGGCCCCCAGGACTTCAAATTATCGCGAGTTTATGTTTTTAGTATTTTATTAATCGATTCAATATTCAATTGTGTCTTTGAAGGAAAATTGTCAAATGGAGAAACAATGATTATGAAAAATTAAGAACGCCAAATTTATACTTTTTTGACTTGAAAATTTAATGGAAATGGAAGGAAAATAATTTTGAATGTTCGCACTAAAATATATCAGTTTTCTTCTCTTGAGTTACATCATTCAAAACTTTTTATAGTATTTTTTTGTCTATGCAGTGTAAAAGAAATTTTTTGTTAAAGTGATTTTGTTCCTGTAAAGTTTTTTTATCTCTGCGTAGAAAAAAAGACACTATGAAAAGTTTAGAAGGATTTAACTCAGCAGAAAATAACTGATGTTTGATTCACCTTTTCAGCTTTTATTGTTTTTTACGACTCACCGTTTGCCTATTTCAGTTCCTTATAATTATTTAATAAAATAATTAAAACATGCAAGAATCATTGTCTCCCCGTTTCGCAATTTCATTTCTTTAAAAGACACACTTGCATATTGAATTAATAAAATTCCTAAAAAAAATTTGACCCATTGTCTCTCCGTTCGGCAATTTTATTTTCTTAAAAGTCTCATTTTTATATATCCGATTAATAAAATAATAAGAACATTCATGATTAATTGATTAATTGTCTCACCAAAAGTACAATTACCTAGAAATATTTTTGTCTTCCCTCGCTCAACCTTGAGAAAGGTTTTCGAAGGATATATACAGTTAATATTAAAGTCTATTCATTCATTGTGGTAAATTTAATATGTACGTGTTGCTATTATGTTTTATATTTATTTATAATAATAGCTAATACAGTAGTTCATAAGCACAAGTTTATTTATGTTCGGTTATTATTAAAATTTCCTACTTTGTTTCTCCCTTCCATAGAATAAAACAGATATATTGGCTCTTGGTGGTCCATGGTCTCCATCTCTCGATGGCAAAGATCCAATGAATGATCCTCAAGTACTCATTAACACCGCCATAAGAAACGTTAAGTTTCTGACTGGAATTGATCTTTCTCCATGTGTTAATTGGTAAGGCATGTATTTCTTAATACCATATCTTTTACAATGAAGATTAATTTTATTCTTTTCGTTATCTTGATTTCAATCTCATCATTTTTATCACATGATAAAGAAATTTTACATTTGACACGAATATGCTTTCCTTCCAAAAAACAAAGAGAAGCCGTTGTGATGTTGCAAAAGTTTAGCTAGCAAAAATGATATTATTTGGTGGGGTGGGCTATAATTTGACTCCTCTAATTTCACTGCCTAGATTCAAAAAAATTGAAATTTATTTTACTAACTATAGTTAGTTCTTTGGATAGTTCATTATGCGAGCATACGTTCATTAAAGTAATGCTAAAGGGAAAATTAAAAGGATTAGATGAACGTTTTGAAATAAAACTTCATTAATTCCCCCTTCCACACAGGCAGTATTTTTTTAAAAATAAAAATCTGTTATTCTTCAGCCCATTATTTATTATAACTTTTTACTTTTTGATAAAGACTGCGCCTGAGAACGTTTTTTTTCAACACGTTCACTTAGCCGTTTCAATTTTCCTTTTAAAATAAGTATACAATTATAGCAAAATGTGTTTTTGAATTATAATTCTAAAATGATAAATTAGTATAATACACATTCAATTGTATAGAGAAAAACATATGCTTGAATGAGCATTAAGCATAATTGCGTAATAAACCAGGGCGAACTAGTGTCAATAAAGTCAAAAAGGCAATTTTTTTTAAAAAGAACAAAAGTATTTTAAACTTTTTTTGACTTTATTTTCTTCTGTTTTTTGGATTTTTTAGGTCAATAAAGTCAACAAAATATTTTCTAGTCAGTTAAAAGTCAAAACATTTTATTTTGTCTAAAACTGTTTTTAGAAAATCAAAAATTAAAATATTTTCAATGATTATTTCATGTTTAATTAGTATCATTCATAGCTTGAATTTACAATTTTTTTTCCCAATTTTTAATGTCTATTCATGATTAAATTTTCATTATACCTTTCTTTTTTAATTTTGTTGTTGAATTAAAAGCTAAAATAAAGTAAAGAAAACATAAAAATATTAATTTCGAATCAAACATCCTTTAAAAAATTTCGAATATACACTCCTTCGAAGACGAATAAAAGTCATGAAATATTAAAAATTTCAAAAAGTCACTGCGAACCTATTTTAAATTAGTTTGAACGATTTTTTCTTCTATTTTTTGGAACTTTTAGGTCATAAGTTTCAAAAATAAGTTTTTTAGTTGAACAAAAATTTAAAAAACGATTTCTAAAGAACCAAAAACATTAAATATTTTAAAACTATAGTTTATTTTACTCAAAATAACTATAGTAAAACTTCAAATTTTTTTTAGGTGAAAAATTTTGTGTAATAAATCAAAAAATTAAAATTTTTTTGATTATAAAGTCAAAAAAGTAGGATTTTTAGCGCAAAAATTAGTTGCCGTGGTAATATTGAAAGAATTAACTAAACTTTTCACTTTCTATACATAATAAGTGGTTTGGCGAGACCGCTGGGGAAACAAAAACACAAAGGCTTGACTACTATATTTATATATGTATGATTATAGGATATCATAATTTACCCACAAAAAGTAGATTAATGTTTGAACGAGACTTCAAGGGTTCCTGGATGAGCAGTTTTAACGGATTAGTTATGTATCAGGTTAAAAAATACATTAAATTTACAAACTGATCACCATATCTTGATTTTAAAATTTTTGATTAAACTTATAAACTTTTATTTGTTTAAGATTTAAAAAATTTTAGATAAAACTTTTCTTAAATACTTTTTCATATTTTTCCTTAAAAAAACTCTCGAGTTTATGGAAACAATCAGTTCCGGATTACTGGGCCAGTGATGTTAATTATATAACTACTTGTAGAATAATAACTTTATTCAGGAATGAGATATAAAATACAGCTGGTACAGGTTAAGGTCAGAGTAGGGCAATTACCAGCTTTGATGGTTGCTCCTCGTAAAGTGACGTGCACGGTTAATCTTAGCATCAAGTGATGTCTTTGAGCTAGTGTTGATGATAGAAGTATTAAATCGTAGCTGAATACCTTACACTAATCTATATGTGATAATTTAATGAAGTGATTAATCACACTTAATAAGATTCAAAATGAAATTTTAATGGTAAAACTCGATCAATTTTTTTAGGTATCCATTTCTTGAAGTTTACTACTATCGGCCTGCCGAAACACGCAAAGGTATTGATCTGGCAGAGCGTATCGAAACCGTTGTGATGTATATTCCGGATGCACACACCATCATGCCCTCTAAAGTTCAATGGGATGAGTTTAGTAAATCCTTCAGAGACCACGATCTTCTTCTGGAGCTTGAAGTAAGTAAACTTAATAATCATAATCATCATGACATTTTTTAAACACAATTGCTCAAAAATGATAGAAATTGCATTACGGTTAATATGACCTGAATTTCGTCCAATTTGAGAATAAACACGTAGTTTTGACTTATATTTAGGAATAGGTACTTATGTTAGGTTTATTACTTGCAGTCCCGGTAGTAATGAAGCTTAGAAAATAATATAATTGTAATAAAATATGTTAATAATCTTTCACTTCATAGTGTACTTGTCTTCACACAAATTCGTCTAATTTAGGACCGAGAGACTCTTTTAAGTCGAAGTTTTGATAAGAGTAACATGCCTAATACAACTTCAACAATGCCGCCTTCATCTTCATCATCATCATCCTCATCAAAGTTTCATTCAAGTTTCAAAAAGAAAGAGGTAAATTTATCCTCATATAATTATTATCACGTGCGCACATCCCATCTCAATAATTATGGCCTGTACGGATATTATAGATTTTTATTTGTTATTTTCTTTTTTATAAATACTAATTAAATAATTTTTCTTAACTATATTCGTGCATACTTTAAAATCAGAAATATTGAAAATTCATTTAAGACAAAAAGTAAAATTAGTCAAGTTACTAAAAGTAAAGTTAAAATCACCATAATCAGTTAATCTTGAATAATCTATAAAAAGTTATTTAGACTTAAAATTAGAAGTTTTTTTTCTCAAAAATTATTTTAGATGTGTTTTAAACACACAAATTTTTTTAGAATATATATATATATTATATATACATACATATAAGTCATTAGCCCCTTACGTTTTTGGGACCCTGATGCTCGAACTATTTGGGGTCATTTCAACCAGTAACACCAATCAATAGAGCAGTTCACCTATTACTTCATACAGGGACAAAGAATTCAGATAACTAATTTCTAAATTCTAACACATTAATATGGGTAGAGTTTAACGACAGGGCCTCAGGTGTGTGAGAGGAAGGGGGGGTATATTTCTTTTCAATGAGTGAAGAAAAAAACGAAAGTAAAAAATTAACATCCTTTTCTCTTTTCCAGGCTAAGGGGGAGGGGGCGAAAATTTATTTTGGCCAGCTTAGAATAAGATTTACTATAACTTTATTTTGCTGTTCAATATAAAAAACAAAATTCTAATGAAAGAGGACGGACTTAAAGTGAAAAAGGACGACTTATTCTGAAAAAAAGAGGAAATTAAATTGAAATGTTTTAACAAACACTTAAAAATCGATCAATTAAAAAAAGTTTATCTGGAACCTTTTGTATCTCGATCAGTGAAGCAAGCTTCATAATGATAGTGTTTTCTTTTATATTATTTGACACACCCCACTCTTCCACCTTGGCATTCCCAAATAAATCGATATCTTTTGGTCGTACCTTTTCATTCTTATTTTTGCACTTCCTCTCTCAACTTTAACTTCTAGATTTATTTTTAAAAAATCTTCTTTTCATTTTCTTTAAAGATGCTGTAAAAATCATATGCTCTCTCTTCCTTTTATTCCATACATTTTTAAAGGGCAATTCTCTCCATCCTCTTTAGTCAAATTCCTTGTCTCTCTAAGCCCGCTGGTGTCCCCCAAACTCTCCTTTTTCCGCGGGGAATCTTTTCCCCATTTCCCGTATAAGGGGGGAATGAATGTCAGGGTATTGAAACGGGGATATTTTATTGATTTATTTTACATTATATGTTAATGATCTTGCCTGCTATCATGAAATCATATGATCGTAAATATCACTATAGTGATAGATCAATATTTATAAAGTTAGTGTTTTGATTGAACTTTTTCCAACAAGCAAGCTACAAAAGGAATATGAGAAAAAAATGTTTATATTTCTAAATTAGTTGAAGAAATTGAAAATCACGATATTCTTACCTAGTGGCATCAGAGAAAAGAAAGCCCGTGGAATTTATATTTTTTTAGCGTAATTTTTTTTATCTATTCCAGGTAGCACTTCAAAATCTGAACGAATTTTTAGTTTAGCATCTAATTTTGCTACAAATAAAAGAAATCATTTAATCCAATAAAGTTAGAAATATTGATCATATTGATCACGATACTTTGATTGAAAATTTTTCTAAATAAATTTCTCTTGTTCTTTGAATTTATATAGCTATGTTACAATGTTTCTTAAATGATAGAAATACAAAATTGCCCCCTTCCTCGACTGCAGCGAATTAAAAACTCCGCTCCAGAACCGGATTCAAAAATCGCTCGCCGGTCTCTGATGTGCACTATTTTTGATATGATTTATTTGTTTTAATCGGGTATTCCCATTATTTTCTATGTCTATTTAATGTTCGAAGTTTCGACAATATTCTTTTTCTAATATTGAAGCGCGTGCTTTATTTTTCTTAGTTTTGTGTCGATTTTAGAAAACGCTGCCAAATAGACCTTCGATCACCGTTTTTCCCAATCTGAAAGCTAAAAAGGGTAAATTTGATTGTCAGCTCCTCTCCCTAGCGTCTCTCCTTGACTACCGATCAGAAGCAACCAAAGAGTATTCATTTGAAGTGATTCTCTTTGTACACTCATTTTCCATTTCTAATGCCTTCTTCTTCTTTTATAGGTGTCCTTGTTCGCTGAATTATTTAATCAAATGATGCAAAGAGATTTTGCTTATAACATTTTCAAGGCTTTAGTCATGACTCCCTATCGATTAAAAGATACTCCTACCTCACTCCCCTCTTCTGGACTACAAGTAAAAACAAATATATTTAAACAAGTCTTATCCCACTTTTCTATTTACTTTTTTGGATCAGATTTTTTAGCTGTGATAATTATTATATATATTTATTATTATTTAATTTCCATAATGCTATCGAATAAAAATCAATCAAATACGATCAATCAATTTCTAATGTTCTATTTCTATAGCATTTTCAAAAATCTCTAAAACATTTGATTTAATGTTGGAAAATATTTGAATCTAGAATACTAGGTTAGATTGGTTGTAATAAGTAAAAGTTCCAAAAATTAGTCCCAAAATTTAAGTCAGCTTATTGATTTGGAATCAATAATTGATATCGTTGGTGTGCAATTCATGAATATAGAGGGGATGTGTAAATCACAATTTTAAATTGATGTTTGTGAACACTTTTTGAATCAGCTTATGTTAATCAATCAAACTATCAAAGAAAATTCATTCTTTTGTCTTGATATTTTACCAAGTTGATGTAAGTTGCTTTAACAAATTAATAAATGTCTGAATCTAACCTTATTTATAATAATAATTACAAAGATAGTTCAACAAGAAAGTCTAAAGTATGGAAACATTATTTGTTAGATGTGATTGGAAAAAAAGCAAAATGCAATTATTGTGAGCAGTTATTGAAAGTTACTAAAAGTATGATAGACCACCTTAGACTAAAGCATGATATTCAAAAAGGAAGAGAATCAACCACCTGCTGGACTCGCTTTTAACCAGATTTCTTCAAGTCAAATTTTGCTCGTTTCTTTAAGTTTTGGAAATTATGCATTACCTTCTAGTCGAACGCAAGTTTCAAAAATTTTCATGCAATTTTACCATGAAATAAGAAAAAGAGATATTGCAAAATGAAAAATCAAGGTTATTGATTTTCAATAATTTTAGATGAAGCAACATTGATTAAAAATAGAAGATATCTAAGCATTAATATTCATTATTGTGATAACAAGATTATCTGCCTTATTTTAATTCGTCTTAAAGTTCGTTTCAACTCTGAGAGTTTACTTGATGATACAAAATGCCAATTGGCGTCTTTTGGCATAAAACTTGAAAAAGATATTTTAGTCACAATTACAATTATAAAAAAAATTCAAGTTGTTGTATAACATAGAGCATATTTTCTGTATCTCGCATGCTTTTCATTTATCTGTTTGTGATTCGCGAAGAAAACAGTTCCAGCGAAATAAGAGATTTCCAATTCTATCATTCCGTATTTAGCGTTATTAAAATAGTTGGGAAACTGGTAAAAAATTTCAGAAAATCTTCCGTGAAAAATGATGCCTTTTACAAATAGTAAAAAAGATAACATGGTAAAGAAAAAAAGTTAATATTAAATGTTAAAACAACATGAAACAGTTTGTATCTGATGTTTGAAATATTTTTGGTAAATATAATGATAATGAAATGACATTAATTTCTGAAATTTGCCAATCTTTAGAGCTGATAAAAGTTGCGTGCGAATATTTATGCAGAAAAGAAGCGAATCGTATTATTATGGTGGATAAAGTTATAAAGTTTGCAAAAACAAAATTTGAATCATGACTTTGAAAAAACGATTTTTAACTCTTTCGATGTGAGAACAAAAGAAAGAATTCATTTAGCTGATTTTCTAGATTCTCCTAAATTTCTTAATAAAAATCTAAGCTTAAATCAAAGTGGGATAAGTCGCATTATCCAAATTGCGGCCCTCACTATTGTCAAATGTGGCCTTCCGCTTCTTTTGGAACAGCGTGCATTTTTCCATCTTTTGAGTGAGAGTAATCAAGACCCGATCATATACAACTTTCACTCATGAACTGCACTTTACATGAGTTTTTTGAAAATACAGAGGTATAATTAATTTTTCTTTATTTTTAACGACAGTTGACTAAATAATAATATTAAATTAGTTAAAAAAAACAAAATGCAGCCTGAAGTCCATATTTTTCTCTAGTTGCCCTTTTTCCGCCCAAAAAACATATTTGCATAAATTGATTGGTTCTGTCTCTATGAGTTTACATGTCATTTTTGAAGGATGATGATAATGTTTTTATGATTAATTTTAAGCGTAGAAGAGTATTTGAGTACGGAATATATTTTGGTAATTTTCTTTTATTAAGGGTATTCATTTTTGTTTGATTAATATTGAATTTTTGTTATTCGTGTTTGCGTAAACGGAAAGAACTTCTGGGCAAATGATAAAAAAGATATAATGACATCCACTTTTTGAAGTTGATGTGCTTAAAAATATTAAAAACTTTTTAATTTTATGCACTTTACTTTAGGATTTTCTTTCTGTTAAAAAAGTTAAATCAGAAGAAAAGCTCATTAAAATTCTTGACTCAAAAAAGGTAAAATTCTTCTTTCATTTTTTCATTTTCTACTTGAATTAAAAATTTTACCATTTAGACGAGAGATGAAAAAGAAACAGAGCATAATTCTACTACACCCTCCACAAAAAAAGAAACAGATGCTGACTTTTTGCCTAGTGACGATAATACTACTAAGGATGGTAACCTTCGATACCTTTGCTTGTTTAAATACCTCATCAAAGGGCAGTAACTGGCTTCTCTCGCATTTTTCCCCCAAAATAGATAGTTTTGTTAGGCCAAGCTAATTCCTTTTAATAAAAGTTACTATTAGTCTAACACTCTTCTGCTTTATGTTGCAACGCAAAATGTTGACAGCATAATTTATTAAAACGTTTTATTGATTTGTATTGGTAGTTTACTCTCTTTCTTACATCGTCTTCAAAAAGATTTTCAAATTATTGTCTAGCCAAAACATTAGCGTTCAAAAACTAAATTTATCCTAAATTATTTTTTCAAAGTATTAGCTTTGAAATTTCTTTTTTAAAACTTTTTACCCTTAAACTGAGCCTTGTTTCTTTACAAGACATCTGTGTAATAAAAAAAAGTTCATTATTTAATTTTATTACAGTTTTCGACCATTTTCTGTGAGTTTCAAAAACACAACGTTATATTAAAATGATAAACATTTTTTATTTTGCCTTTTTGCAGCGTTGAGCACTAAAGAAAGTAACCCGGTTTTGATGTGATTTTCTGGGTTGGGTGAAATTGTCAACCCTAATTACAATTGAAAAAGTTTGTATGAATTTTTGGCATTTATCTTTAAAAAAATTTATTTTAAAGTTTGTTTCTGTTTATATCGGTACATAATCGCATTTTTCAGTCGATTTTGAGATGAATTCAAAGCTGGGCGCATACCTTAATTCATTGAATTGTAGGACTTTCGTTTAATTCAAAAATCGGCATCTCATTTTTCTAAGCAATGTGACTCTTTTATCTATAGACTGGTTGGTTGTTGCTTACATACGAATAATTTAGTTTTAAGATAAATGAACAATAAAAAGGTATTTGTTGCTTTTTAGTGTCTCTTTCGCCCTGAAATTATCATGTGTGCGCATGATTATGTAAAATACAGTTTTGATTGTGAAGCATCTCGGCTCTAAGTCCCGCATTTCACGCTTCGTAGTACGATACGAGCGGTGCAATTTGTGCCTTTTGAAGAAAGCAGTCCACATTTATCTTTATATAGTACGTGCATGCAACACTATAAATGTGCATAAATCATAATCATAAATATATAATATACCTTTTTAAATTCAAGTTCCTCCTTTTTAACTTTAAGTGCGTCCATTTTAACTTTAAACGTGTCTCTCTTCCATTGTAGATCAAAGTTAAGGGCATTTTCGAACAGCAAAAAATAATTTTTACCCTTTAAAATAAAAAGTACTATTTTAAAATTTGTTGTGTATGTAATGATTTACTATTCAGATAGTCAAATCTTTATTTAAAAAATTGAATGTCTTTCAAGATTAAAAATAAGACATTTCTCAAAGTAAAAAAGGACTCACTTAAAGTGAAAAACGACACACTCAAAGTTAAAAGGATGGACTTTAATTAAAAATGATATATGCAAACTTGAAAAATTTTTATGCTTATAAGCTGACAGTTGAATATTATAAAAATCAGATCTTAGGAAAATTTCGATAAATGAGACTCGCACACAATACTCCATGTTGTAAATTTTTTTGTCATTTTCCCTGATAAAAATGCTTTATCATTTAGATGTTGACAAAAAGGAGAATCAAAATATTTCTGAATCTAAAAAAGACTTGGTTATATCCGATGAGTTCTTGCTGTTTAGTTTTCTTTATTTTGACCAAAATCACTGTGGCTACTTATTTGACAAGGATCTTGAAGAAATCCTCTACTCAATTGGCCTACCCTTTTCCCGCTCTCAAGTATCCTATTTGCTTATTTTGGATCTTTCAAATCTTCATCACTGGTTTCTACTTTTAGATAAACAAGTTATTGAGTAAGTTTGTTTCTAGAGATGCACTCAGTTATCGAAAGCTAACGGATTTGTTGAAAGATTGTTCCGACATTAATACTTCCAATCAAACCCCCAACCCAACAGTCGACAACGAAAATAATCACAACACCTCCTTTAATTCCATTCAAGGAAAGTTCTTATCACAGGAAATATTCGTTCCCAAAGATTGTATGCCATTTTCCTTTGCAAATCTCTATATTGATGGTCTTTGCTCCCTCTAATAGCGCCTGGTTTAATCCTTTGAGGACCATAATTTAGAAGACTAATCGTCTCCTTTCTTTTTCAATGCATTTTTTTTTATATATTTTAAACAGACGATTCTTATTTCTTGGTACACCGGTGTCACACTGGTCCTCAAAGGGTTAATTAGAAAACAGGCCGGAAACATTGTATATTAATATTTACATAACATGTGTACATTTTTATAATAATTGCCAGGTGACATGATGGTGGGAACGTAAGAGGTTCTTGATCCACTCCTTGTGTCTACGTTTTCGGAATGTAACCAGCATATCATCATCTGTGCAGTTATCCTTCCCTTTGATGTGATAGCGCGAAATAAATAAATAATAATTTTTTTATTTTCCAATAAATTTTGCCCTACTCATACATAATGTTTGCATTATTTTTTTTTATAAGTTTTTATTAAAAATTCTATATTATTTACTTTTTAGTGTTTATAAAGCGTTCAATTAAAATTGAATGTGTCCATTTCAGCTCTAAAATTTTATATTCTGTATTATTGATATATTTAAAGAACAACCTCCTAAAATATGTAAAATACTATCAAAAACATGTTCAAAAATGGAAGGAAAGATTGATGATTTGGGCTTTTTATTTTGATAGCAATTCCGATTTTCATCGATTTAACCAGGCACCTTTTATTTATTTCAATATTTTTTACCTCGATATTTAATACTTGACAAAGAAGGTTACATTATTTTAAACTCGAGTCAATAGAGCCTAAATTGGTCATTTTCAATGAGTCCCTGTTTGACCATTATAAGCAGGTGTTACTGTATATAGATCTCATTTCATTTATTCCTACCTCCAAGAAATACTTCTTTTATTTTTGATTATAGCTAGTAAATAAAATGAAGCCTAAATTTTATGCTTAATATTAATTCTTTCAATACTAATCACTTTTCTTTTTTCCATTCCTCAAATATCATTTCCGAACACAATTCAAAGTTCTGATTGAAATTTTCTATTTATTTTCCAAATTTTTCCTTCTTTCCCAAATAAACCACCTTGCTGTGGAAGATGCTAGTTTAATTAAACTTTATGAAGTCTACAATTTTTTAATAGACTGTTTTATTAAATCCATCAATAAGAAATAACGTTGCTAGAGAAATGGGATTTGTCTGTCATTATGCACAGTTATTCCGAAGCACTCTTAGTGAAAATGTGTCGTTTAATTATTTGTTTTTTTAAATATTCTTTGTTTGGATTGAATGGATAAACTGTAGCTTCTGGAGAGGATTTTGTTGTCAAAGTTCTTAACATCCTTTTTATATTAATTGATACTTTTGAAAAAAATGATAAACAAAATTGGCTACTACATGAGGCTGCGCTATAACCAGATGACTACGACGCACTATATCAGCGCGTGGATGTTACTTTTTTTTTTTTAAATAAATGTCATTTTCTCCACGTTATTAAATGTATTCATTTCTTCTTTTAGGTCAGTTGACTGCTGCCTTCAACACAAATTTCATGTCATATTTGCAAACGTTTGTGTTTGGAGGCTGCTCTGAAGTGACTTCAAAAACAAATGCTGAATTCTACTCTTTGACCCAGCCTCTTCCACCATCATCCGTTATAACGAATGTTGAAAACGCGCTCAATAGACTCGCCTTTGCGGAAAAAGCTCAGTGCGCCACAGAATCAAAGTTAGAAACGGTCATGAAAGAAAACGGTATCTCGTTTTTCTTTTTCAATCATCACAATTAAAGTTATAATTTATAATACCATAACTTCTCATTTAAATATAAATTATGCAAAAAGTATATTTAGAATAGGATATGTAAATGAAATGATGCTGAGAAGGTATATGAATAAAAGAAATTGGCAAAAGAGCAGTTAACTTTTATGCATATAAAAAGGAAGTAAAGATCAATTTTCGACAAATATGGTTAGCAACCGATCTTAACCAATTTCAAGAAAATAAACTAACACATATATTCTTATCCTTCTCTCTAGGAGAAATAAGATCGATGTCAAATTTCATTTCTATTACTTCTACTCTCATTCTTCTCTTTCACACTTCTGTATTAGAGTGTGAATTTTAGCAAGTATTTTCAATTAGTTCACATTTCATCACTCATCAATTAATCCCTCGGCATTTCATCATACGGGAAAGCGTAAGATCACTCGGCTTTCAACATCATTACTACGCCTTTTTATCACAATATTATAATCGGGCATGCATAATGAGATGAAAAATTCGACACATTAGGGGTGATTTTAATAATTTTTTAACCTGTTTTAATTAAATGACTGATGATGAAATGTCGTGGTGTATAACTCTCACAGTGATAACTGTAGTATGATGAATTGTCTTAGTGATTAAATGACGAGTGTTTAATGGTCGGGTGATTACTTTCATCTGATTAAAGTGATCGGTGATGAAAAGTCGTGACAGCTTATTTCATATGCGCTACAAGCTTCCATCTTTCATTTTCTTTCTATAGAATCCCTTAAAGCGGAATTGTACAAGTACGAGAATATTCTGAAGAAACAGGCTCATATCATCAAAGCGTATGAGAGTCACTCGGACATGTATCAAAGTGAAGCTAGCATGAGTACTCTGAAAGTGAAAGAGTTGGAACGCGTGGTCGCTTCATCCCTTCACGATATTCTGCAAATTTCTCATCGTCTCCAAGATTCAATCCACAACTCCTTTCCTCCATCTTATCATCATTTTTCTCATTCCTCGATCCTGTCACATGCCAATCTCTTCGCTCCCAAATGCACATCCTCTCATTCTTCGATAGTTGATGCAAATCCTCAATTAGAAATGAATAGCGGCGGCTTCAAAGAAAGCTTGCACAACAGCAATGCATGCAGCAGGCCTTGTGAAAATAATCTTTCTCTCAGTTTGGCCAAAGAGTCTTGCGGGGAGGTTACTCATTTAAGCAATGCCTGTTGTCATTCCTTTTCGGATAAAAGTCCACCTTCATCCTCATCAACGTGATTACTTTTGTTTTTTTCTTTTTCGTTTTTATTTTTATCATTCTGAAATTATTATTTTTCAAAAATTAGGCATTGCAAATTTCTTATATTCTAACACTGTAACAAAGTTTTGTTCACGAGTATATACTTCCCTAATTATGTTACTCTTTTCATACGTTATATATATAGCATTTGTTTTATTTTATTATCTTGTGTGTGTGTGTGATAAATTAAAGTTTTGGCTAATTTTGTATCAACATAATTTCTTAACTTTAGTAGAAAGATACTCCTTCCTAAGCAACTTATATCGCCTCGCAGGATGTAAAAACTTTTTAGAAAGCATATAAGATGCAGCTATTGGTAAAGCTTCACTCATTGTCTAGCAGGAGCCAAATTGACATTTTAGTGGCATCCCCTACTTGTCCAACGAGGCACTATTCTATATGTTTCTACATTTTTTTTCTGAAAATGAAGTAACCAATGTTGCTATAACAACTCTATTCTTTGTGTATGAGCTCCTATATTTGCCTTTCTGTTTCTATTTCTTTGTTCATATTTCAGCTTTTATCATTTTACATAACTCATTTTTATGAGTAATTTTTTTATTGTAAATTTGTTTTTTATTATAGGTAGGAGCTTCACATTAACAAATTTTAACGATTTGAACTTCACCGCCAATGATATTCATGGTTTTGTATTTTTTTTTTTTGCTTTATATTATTTGAGTAGGCGGCATCTTGCTTTATCTATTTTCTTATTTAATTTATTAAAATTAACTATTGAGGATTTAGCCCAAATATAATTAGCATTAGATTCAATTAGTGAATGCTAGATACTCTAACTTTTTCAGGAGTGATACTTTTGAATCTATATATCTTACCTAGCGCGATTGAAACTTATTTTATTACATTTTTAAAGTGAGTATTGAAACATAAATTAAAAATCAAGAGTGATTCCTAGATATCTGTAATATGTAGCTTGAACCATTGGATGTGGAGCAAAAAAAAGATTTATACATGTTAGAGTATTACAATTTTAAGAGTAACTTTTTATGATTAACTTTTTCAAAGGCTTTACAGAAATGTATGAATATACCTAGATTTTTATATTTATAATCATAAGAAACAAGAATTTCATTAACAACTTGTGAAAGAGCTATATCGGTGGATAAACTTGATCTAAAACCAAACTAACTGTTCATCATTAATCAATTTATATTTATCAATGAAGCACACCATTCTTTTATAAATTATCTTATATCAGGACAAGTTCCCTCATCAATCATTTTATTATATATAACTTTAAGATTTGTCCAATTTGTTGGAAATATTGTCCTATCCACAAGATGAAGAAGAATTAAGTTTTGTGCAGCACATAATATATCACTTTCAGTTATATCATTAAATTATTTTTTTACTGAAGGTGTGTGTGTAAGAAATGGTGTATTGTTCAACGCTAGATTATCATTTTTCAAAAAATTTTCATTCAGGTTTTTTGGATCAACATGAATTAGGAAATGATTAGAATTACCCCTTATTGAATTTATTATACTCCAAATTTTTTTGTTATCATTTTTACAATAATATGAAAAAGATTATAGTAATAAGTCTGCTTAGCTCTTATCGTTATCTCGAGTTTTACAATACAAACTGAATAATCTATTTTTGTTACTCTTCATATCAATTAATTCTTTCGTATACCATTTACACTTATTGTTTATTTTAGGTGGGGCGCTAATTTTTGAACTATCAGATTAATCTTCTTCAAGGCGAAAAGAAAACATGTATTTGTCAATCCATATATATACAGATTACATTTTCATGAAAGAAATTATTATGAATGCTAGATGTTTGTCATATTTTTTTTAGAGTAATGAAAACTTTTTTAGGGAAGCTTGAGAATTAGCTGGGGGAGGGGAGGGCCCAAATTTTAATAGGTAGCGCGGGCTCTGGTATGAATAACTTCAATATCCCAAGATTCAATAAGTAGGTCATCTATAAATTTAGCTGATTTTTTTTACTGAAAATGTAGACAATTTGAACAGTTTCATACAATCATTTATCTCTTACTTTGATATTTTGTGTGGAGATAAAGTTAGGTAGATGATCAGAGATTTGAACTTAATATGTTGCCCGACTGAGCTACATGGGAATCAAAATTTATAAAAATATTGTCAATCAAAGTAGCCTTGCTTTTGCAGAAGCGCGTTTGGAGAAGGAATACATGGTTTATAAGAATATTCAAACAATAGGTTTAACAATTCATCAGCATACATGAATTCCTTTCATATCTTTGTAAATGCAAAAACATCAGTAAGATTAGATCCAATTATATTATCGGGACCTGACCTTATCATAATTATTAAACAAAATTCTACAATTTAAATAGAAAAAATTAAACTGACTTTCATTGAAGACATTGTTCAGTTCACTTTGTTCATAATAAACAAATTTATTTATGCATTTTTTGAGAGTAGAAAAAACAATCAGTATAGATTTATCAAAGCTTATTCTTAAAGATCAATTGAAAAGACGTTTTTTATATCTAAAAGTAGATGGCTGCACAGTGCACACGGATAATAACACATTATTTTGCCAGCTATGTTAGATTTGTTGATCACAGTAAAATCTTTACCCGCACACTAGCAGTTAAAGATACACATGCTCACCAAACTAGTGACTATTTACAATTTGGACGGACTCCTGGATTTTCTAAGAGGGGTCATTGTAGTAAAACCAGAATAAGATGATTGATCGTAGTCGACATAGATGATTTATTTAGAATAGATAGAATAGCGAAGTTATAAAAGTACTATAATGATGCTAAAGTGATAAAATAGCAGTGTGTGTATATATATATATAACAAAAGTGCCTTAGGAGTATAAAGCAGGGGCCCACATCCTCAAATTTATTGGCGGGCGAAATTTTTTTGTTGCAATTTTCAAAATTAGTGGTCTGGAAATGCCACGGGAGACCAAATATATCCTTTAAAATAGAGTGTATTCAGTGCATATCTAAAGTCCTAAATTTATAAGACTACTTTTATTTTTTTTTACAAAATTGGTGAATTTAAATACTATACTTCTAGCGAAAATATTTTAATTAACTTTGCATATCGAATATAGTGCGCAGAAAAAATGCCCTTAATTAAAAAGTAGGAAAAAATACCCCTGAAAAAAATGCCCCAATTTAAAATTAGGAAAAAATGCCACAACTCAAAAAATTTCAAAAATTATTAATTAACTTTTCATCTAAAACATTAAAAATTTAATTATAGTAAACTAAAAAACTGAACATACGACAATTTTTTAAATACAAAAAAATTTTTTATAAAACAGCAAATATTTTTGAAATTTGTGTGTATCAGAACATTTTCTAAATATAATTTGTATTTTAACTGATTTTAAGAACACATTCCCACAAATCTGCACATTTGCTATTGTTTTCAAGAACTTTATAAAGAAAAACCCCTATAGATTAAGAAATTTTAGAAATTTCTTCTCATGGATCTCATTACATATATTCTCATACATCAAAAATTTTAATAAAAATTAGGACCGTGAAATTTAAGGACTAATTGATCAATTAATCGTTAATTTATTTTAACGATTAAAGATTCCTTTAATTATTAATCAGATTAAATTTTATTTTTGGGACTATCTCAATAAATATAATAGTGGCTAAAGGAAAAAAATTAATAGATATGAAAGACTACTTCTCTGGCAAATTACATAATCATTTTGGTTTAAAATTGTTAGATGAGGATAATATTGGAGATGCTGCCAACGTTTATAAGAGAAAACGTACACTCCTTAAATTATATTTTCAAATGAAAGATATTTTGTTAAATAAATTTGTTCGCAAATGTACTGATGTTTTGATTTAATCGAAATTAACCATCAATTAATCGTTAATATAAAAAAAATAAACTATTAAAAATAAATTAATCGTTACCACCCTTGATAAAAATACATAAAATAAAATAATTTTTATCAAAAATTTTTGGGGTGAGCATAATAAGTTTAAAAAATGTTAAAGTGAGGCAAATCGTAAAACAAAGAGGAATGCTTACGTAAATTTAAGTGCTTGATTAAAAGCAAAACAAATGCTTGACAGATAAGCAGAATGATGAAATATGTCAGTGATGGGAGAGAGCGAATGAATAAAGTAATAAGTCCAGGGCGAACAAAAAAATGACCTTATTTTACAAAAAATATGACTTTTCGAAACTGAAAATATGACTTTTAGTAACAAAATATGACCTAAAAACTTTTTTCCATCATAATAGCTATTTTTGTAATGAAATAAGATTTATTAGTGAAAAAAATAAATCATTCACAATTATAATAGTATATCATGTAATTGTAAATATTTTCAGCATTAAAATTTCTATCCTTCTGGAGTAGCTTTTTGAAAACGATTTCTCCACTTCTGAAGTTGAAGCTGGACACTTTTGTAGATAAAAATGCCTCTCGGGGCTGATATTTTCATTTTCCATTTTCATGATCTTATCGATCTGACTTATCCAAATATGAATGAATCCCCAATGAATCTTGATTGAAGGTTAAATTTTTCAGAGCATCGCTAGCATCTTCAATTGTGAAGGTCATTTTCTGTGAATCTTCAATCAATTCAATCAATTTATCCGCATATTCTTTTTTGATTTTCAGTAGCTTCTGAGAAATATTTATTGGCTCTAAACTTTTTTTCGCATTTTTCAGAAGGATGCCTCCATCTTCCTATTATTTTTTTACTTTTGGCAATTTTCTGCAGTAATAAAGCGCTGCTTCCAACCAACTACCCCATCGTGTAATAATTTGAACTGGTGGATATCCGATTGGAACTTTCAACGCAGCTACCAAAACATTTACAAAAATTTTATTATTAACTATCGTCTCGTCAGCCATCAGATATATAGCCTCATTTTTCAAGCTTTCCTTAATATTCATAACTTTTTACTCAGCAAGCCTTGAAATCATGTTTCTGCAATGACTTACTGAGGGGAGTTTTTTTCCAAAACTTTCAAAAAGAGAAATCATACTAGGTTGACAAAGTTTATGAAGTGGTATGTTAGCCTTCAAAAAGGCTGTTATTAAACTTTCATGACTTGCTGAGGAGTTTTGGGTGTATTCTTTAATAAAAGTGTTGACAGAATTAATCTTCAAGTTTTTTTTGTGTTTCTGACTAGCTCTGTGTTGATCAACAAAAAATGTCTTCTCGTGCTGAACGTGTACTGAGCAAATTTGACAAAAAAGTTTTTTTTCGCGTAGTGAAAACTCATTAGGATATTTCGAAGTAATTACCGAAATTTTTGATGATGAACTTTGAGTAAGTTTAGGCATAATTGAATAAAATAAAGTGAAAAAAACTTTTGTTAATCAGAAAATTGTGATAGTGGAACGAGAATCAGCTTTGAAATAAACTATTGAAAAATTAACCACAAATAATGAAATATATACTGGTAAGGTTGTAGTTATATGATTGAGGAAAATGTAACATGCTTTGTTTCACAACTGTAATAATAGATAACTATAGTATAGTTAGACTATAAGGCTAGGTGGATATTATCGACATCTACTCATCGTCATGATCATACTCTTTTGCAGCAAAATATAATGAGAAACATTATGGCAGCAAGAGAGCTAATATGATTTTGCCATGTATTCATTTCTCTGCTGCAACCCACACTATCTTTGTCTCCTCCTCCGATATTTGATTATTTTGTTGTCAAACCTCGTTGTTCAGTCAAGGGGCGTTTCTTAAAATATAGACGGATTATCGAGGCTGACGGAACATAGAAGCATATATAAATGCCTATTTAATTTTTGCCTAAACTATTTGATATATTGATTCACCAAATTATTATTAATGTTCTCAAAAATAAGGCAAAAAAGCTGTGATTTCGACTAGAAATAAACAAGATGACTTAAATTTCATTTAATAAAAAAAGATATCAGGGATAATGTCTCTGTGGAGCAACTTGTCCTAAATTCGAGAAAGCAAGTCAGTTGGGCTAAAACGTTCAAAAAATGAAAATAGACACCAATAAATATAAAAAAAAAAGACGTTTTATTTTTTATAAAAAAAATAGGTAACGTTGTTTGCTTTGCTTTAACTTTTTTTTCTTCTAATGTACGCTTTATATTCCAAAGCCTATCAAGATGATCTTTTCGAAAATCAGGATTTTGCTCCAATAAAAGTGATTAGAGTAATAAGAGACTTTTTTGCACCCAAGAAACTAATTTTCTTTTCATCATGAGGATCTTCACTAGAAGAATCGCTAATAGGTTTAAAATCTTTCACAATTTCCATAACCTCTTCATCATTGAGTAAAGTAGTGACTTCTAATCATCGACATCAATCAATTGGGAAGCAGAAATGTATTCACAAGAAGGATTTTGACATTTTTCAGCCAATGAAGATATTCTAAAGTTGCGAGTGTTGCATGAGTGTTTTGTGTATTTTGTAAGTGCTCGGATGCTGAGGGTAAAATGTAGGTGTGAGACCAGCAATTAAATATATAGAAGGTGTAACATTGCTCCAAGCTGTCTTTATCATTTCCAAAGCAGATCCTTACGGACAAGTTAGGAAGCTCATTACTTTCAAGACAAGTTATGAAATGTCTTGTTTGAGGCTTTCTATAATGGGCTTTGAAGCTTTTTATAATTCCAGCATCCATAGGTTGGATATGTGTAGTTGTGTTTCGGAAACTTTTTTCCGAAACAATGAGGTTCACTGTTTGAGCATAAAAGGAACGATCTTTACATTTTTTCTGTCCTTTCACTGGAGCTGTTGCTAAAGTGCTATTAGGTTGAAGTTTATAAAACAACCCCGTCTCATCAGTTATAAATAGTAGCTGGATATAAATTTGCCAGCTTTTTTCGTAACTTTTGACACCCTATCTCTACCGCAGTTTTATCGGCGCTTTCACTTTCTCAATGCGCGTGACGCTTACTTATTCCATGTCTTTTTTAAATCGATCCAACCATCCTCGAGAGTATGAAAAGTTGGTGATTTCTAAACTTTTACCGAAATCCTGAGCTTTTTCTAGTAACATCGTGTCCGTTATACAAGCATTTTTGCCCTCATTCCATTAAACCAAAGCATAAGAGCTTCTTCCAACTTAATATTTTCAGCTGAACGCCCTGAAGTATAGCCTGCTTCTGGGACCCACTTCTTACCATTTCTCAGAATATCTCCAATAGTCCTGTGACCAATAATCACACCCCATTTCTTGGAAAAAAGTCTGCTATTTTAGTGTGGCTCGCTGCAGATTTTTCCTTTTTATACAAGCATATTGAATGTTTTTTTCTACTGATAAATCAGTACGTGAGCGTTTTTCTTGTTTTAAAGAAGCCATTGAAAAAGTAATACTAATCTTAAGCTTAAATTTTTTCATATTATCCTATTAAAGTTTAAATAATTTACATAACTGTTCAGCTTTATGTAACTTCTTTTATATACCCAAAAGTTTGCCGTGTAAGACCTTTTTTTCAACCAAATAAGTATTATTTACGGAGGGTGGGAGGTTTCATACACCAAATAAAAAATATTTATTATTATAAAAAAAATTATTTTTGTGGTTCAATAATATTTTCTTTTAACTAATTGCAACACCTTGAATAATTCAATATTATTTCAAAAAATTCTGCATTTCAATTGAAATAAATGCCACTTCACAATTATTTGGGAAATTGATTAAAACTTCGAAACGGAATTTACAATATCCGATGATTAATAACTATGTTAGGATTTTTAAAAAATGATGTGGTTTTGTTAGACATGAAAAATTTAATAAGTCTACTTCTTTTTTATTATCTAATTTTTAAATATTTTTTACTTTATCATACTCATAAACAAAACATTTTTATTTAAAACTATTGATATATATTTTCTCTTTAAGATTTTATAATTCTAAAGGAAAAAATAAAGATACAATTTAAAGTAAAAAAATTGCTCTTTTATAAACACTTACAGGGCACAGATAGTAAAAAATTATCAAATTTTTTTATGTCTAATAACTTCTGATCAATAATAATAAAAATGATTGATGAAAGAGATTTTAATTTATATTAAATTTAGAGATGTGTCAGAAATATTGTGACAGCTAAATCATAACTCAGAAAAAGATTTGCCCTTCCTTTTGAAAAGAACATTTGCGAAGTTATATGCAATGCAGTCTGATGTATGTTATATATATGTATGTTTAGTCTGATATGTGTGATATTTTTTGTCATCATCACCAAAAAATCACATGAATGTGTGCACTAAGTTGACGCAATATCGAGAGACGGAATATCGAGACAATTTTTATATTCAAATGATTCATTGGTTACTAAAATTTGATGACGGAGACGGATGTTGAGACTGAAGGAACTTCGAGGTAAAAATAAAAAGAAAATTTCCGTTACCAAAAATAACATGACGGATGTTGAGGGTGCCGGAAAATCGGGGGACGGATTTTCGAGGTTCGACTGTATATGAGTGCTGGAGTAGCTTGTGTATGTATGCAATATGTAACATAGAAATGAAACTTCACATTACACATTCCCTGCTCTCGCTTGCTACCACCATGTGTTCCCTTACTGCCGCCATCATGATAAAGATGGCGTATGTATGGAACTTGAAATGAAACTTTACATTACACAAAATCACTGCCTTCGCTTGCTGCCATCATGTGTTTAATATAGTTAGTCGCAAAAAAACGAGTATGATGCACAATTCTAGTAAACAAATTATAACAAAACACCATACGCTCAGGCCTATTTATTAACTAAATAAAAAATGTAACAAAACGAAAAATTTTATGTAAAAATATTCTTAAGTCAAAAATATGACTTTTATGACCTATAAAAATGCAGATAATTACTCCTGAAAGCCTACATAAGATTTTTTTGTCAAATTTGATTTTCCATCATGGATAACGAATATGACTTTAATGACTTTTGATCGCCCTAACTAAGGCTCACTCAATGTGTTAGCAATAAGTAGATTGTGAATAAGGAAGCAATCAGTGTGATTGATTAATGATGATAGTGCTGTGTGTGTGCTTACGCCAACTTATATGCAAGACTGGGCTCATTGCTGAATGTGTGTGTGCGTGCGGTCTGTTCCAAGATATGGATGGAGAAGTGATTTTTTATGTTTGGCATATTGGAAATGCTCAGTGTGATGCTATACTTACTTTCATGTTTTGTCGCAAATTTTATAATATTGATTTTTTTAGGCGACACAAATGGATGGAATTCCCCACTTAGCAAAATCAGCATTCCCCACTAGTGGGGAATTCCCACGGGTTAAGAAAGACTGATTTACATGATCTTATTTTGGCAAATTTGCAAAAGTATGGCATAACAAAGGAATATATTGTTAGTGTCAACGCTTCAAAAATGGTTAACACTGTTGAATAGTTAAATGATAATAATCGAGACTATGAAGATGGACTAGCACTCACTGAATATAATGCTTCAACGGATCGTCAGGAAATTGACATAAAATAACAAAAATTTCACATTTCTCCACTATCAATAACAACATGCGATGTGGAGCACACACTCTACAACATGCCATTTGCGATGGATTGAGAAGTAAACATACAGCGTTGCTCATTGCTAGATTGCGACAGGTTATAGTCGCATCTAGAAAACCAAAGATTCCAGAGATGATTAAAAGACGTGCAGGTAAAGTTACCATTTTGGATCAGCCTACTAGATGGGGCAGTACATATAGAATGATGAGCACTTATCAGAGCCTGTACATGGCAGATTCAGATGTTTATCTCACAGAATCAATGTGGGAACAGACAAGAAAATTTGAAAGACTATTGTATCAGCCATATATAGTTCTCTAGCTCAATATTTAAATATAATAAATTAAAGGGTATATAATCTTTATCTGTTGTAAGCATATAATAAAACAAGGAGATATTTATATAATCTAGTTTTTCTAGATTTTATATACGTAGCATAGCTACAATCATTTTTTAAGCTTATTAAAATACAAGCATAAAATAAACATAATTTTTATCTAATTGAAATGAAAAGGCTACTTACTATATGGAACGAAGAAATAATTCATCATGGCATTCCTTATTTATTCTAACAAAATTAAATAATTGCTTTCAGTATATTCAAAAAGTTATTTATTATCAGCCAAACATGATTTTTAGCAACCTTTAACATATATTGTCAAAAAGTTGTCTTATTACTCTTTGTTGTGAGTAGATCACAGAAATAAAAAAAATATAAAAATTTTTTTTTATCCAAAATTGGGTTGTGGTTGAAGTGTCTAAATCGGGATAGCTGGCAGGCAAGAGTGCATTAAGAGAAATGAATTGATACGCATAATAGAATAAAATGCTAAACGTAAAACCATGTTTTAATAAATTTCAATTTAATGAAACAACTACTAAAGCACATTCTTCAAGAATTTTATTGTCAGGAAAATTTGCTAAAGAGTTTTGAAAATGTGATGAGGATAGATGATGAACTTCTCTTTCGTTTATCATTTAAATCATAGAAGCGCCTTTTTCAGAAAGATAAACAAACATGAAACAGATCCTTCTTTGCGTGAGATTGTACAAAAGAATTTTAGTATGATTCCTTGATGTTGAGTGTAAAGGACATCATTTTTCGATTAATATTCATTAGATTGGTGGAAGAGATATAAGGGGAATATTTAAATTCATTTCATTGTGAATGTGTTTATTTTATTCAAGATCATTAAATAATAAATAATAATTTGACATGGGTTCATTGATCCTCTAGAGAGTCTAGAGTCTAGTAGGATCTTTGCATCAATCAATCAATCAATTTCCTTTATCAGTACCCTTTCAAAAGAGTTTCTCTCTATTCTAAGTATTTGGTCAAGTTTGCCAAAAAAGTGATTTTTATTGTTATCTGCGCTTTCCATAACATAAAGAAAAAAGATGGACATTTAGAATGATTTACAAATTTCACTGATTTCAAAAGTTTTATTTTATCCGAAAAGTGTATAACTATTGCGTTTTTCAAGTGAACTGTTATCTTCGTTCATCATGATGTTAATTCTTTTATTCATATCCCCAAAATGTCTTCGATTGGAACAATTTTTCTCTTAGAAATCGTCAGTTTTTCAAAGAAGCGCCTCTTTGATACAAAATATAATTTAATATGACACATTCAGTTTCACAATAAAGCAAATGCATACAAATTTCAGAAAAGTAATATATAATGATAATAATGTAGAATAGAATGCCCAAATTCAATATTTTTGACAACATTTATTACTCGCTTAGTTTAGCGCATGCCAGTATTACAGAATAGTCATGATCAAAAATGAAATCATTTAACAAAATTGGCAACACCGTACTATATGTCACTGCAACTTCGTTTAACGAACTTCCGATAACTCTTGATGATTTGATGGATAGCCATGACTTCGAGCTTACCGGAATATTAATCAACTAATAACATTGAAAACTAGCGATTATCTTTCTCATTCGAAAATATAAAAAGCTATTTTTTACGAATATTAACTGGGGAATATTAACGTCTCCCCTTTTGCTCATATGACTGAAGATGGGATGATATTCGAAACAATTCATGCAGAAGTATCTATATTTCAGTCATATATCTCTCAAAAATCGGATGATAAATATCTTTTTTTCATATGTTCTCTCGTATAAGGCACAGCGCTATTTTAGTTTACGTTTTTTTAAAGATAAAGGTGTAACTGGGTATTTACGGCAAAAATTTTAGTGGAGCGTTTTTTCATAACTTCAACTTGACTTTGATTTACCATCCTTACTCTCCAGATTGAAGGATAGAGCGAGATCGGTGAGTTTCATTATGCCTTACGATTTATTGCTCACAATGTTCAAGGAAGCGAATGAAAGTTTGTTACGATGGAAAAGATTGCGCTATGTTATATGACAAAGTTGTTTGAATGGATTTAGATGAAACTTCTACACAAAAATCCTCACGAGAGCAATTAAAAGCACTGTGGTAATAAGAAACTAGCAGAAAAGTCAAGTGAGCCATGATGAATTTGGTTATAAATTTTCTTGAATAAAGCAACAACTCTTGCTATGCACATTTGCTTAAATTCTTCTCGAAGTTTCTGCTTATCTAGAAAATTTTAAGGCGGATGCCAGCATTTCCCGTAGTGTTTTGTATATAAGAAGGAGAAGAAGAATTTATTATACAAATACAAAACATCCTAGTCGTACAAACAATCAAAATAAACATCATATGGCACAAAAAATGGGTTGAGAAAAGAGTTCCTAGGAACCGCTTGAGTCTACAACCATCTTGCAATTAAAAATAAAAATAAGCGAAGACACAGTACACACATTTATGAATGAAAACAAGAATAACATTTTTTTATGTTACATCAGAAAGAAAAAATTCAAATAATTTTTTAACTATAATAGTTAAGAAATCATTAGAGTCAAAAATAGGAAAAAACAAAGAATTCCATAGTTTACTTACATGATCTGAATTTTAAACAAAGTTTTGTTTTACCCTACCGAAAACGAAGCAATACAAATGAACAGCTGTTCCTAAGAGAGTAAGATATAAACTTTGAGTTTAAAAACACACACACACACACACACACACACACACACACACACACACACACACACACACACACACACACACACACACACACACACACACACACACACACACACACACACACACACACACACACACACACACACACACACACACACACACACACACACACACACACACACACACACACACACACACACACACACACACACACACACACACACACACACACACACACACACACACACACACACACACACACACACACACACACACACACACACACACACACACACACACACACACACACACACACACACACACACACACACACACACACACACACACACACACACACACACACACACACACACACACACACACACACACACACACACACACACACACACACACACACACACACACACACACACACACACACACACACACACACACACACACACACACACACACACACACACACACACACACACACACACACACACACACACACACACACACACACACACACACACACACACACACACACACACACACACACACACACACACACACACACACACACACACACACACACACACACACACACACACACACACACACACACACACACACACACACACACACAACACACACACTTAACCTCACACTCCTTAACCATTAAGGAGAATAACTTTTGCTATCAGCCTGAGTTTGCATAATCAAATATAATAAAAAATGCAAGACTAATGCAAAATCTGCACGACCTTTATTGATGAATGTAGTGGAAAGGAAGAAGAAAGCGATTGAAAAAGAGAATGTAAAAAATTAATTAAAATTCTTGGATAAGCCAGAGAACAGACACTTACGATGAAATCGTGTACTTTCCAAATGTTTATAAACAAATATAGATATATATATATAGATATATATGGATAAGACGCACTACTCTTTCTATGCTTACTTATTCACTGTTCTAAATAGTGAAAAAGACTACTTATACAATTTAACAAGATGGCTCTAACACTATCCACCACAGCCATTTTTTGATAACGAGGAAAAAAATTTATACTCTCATTGTTACATATTATTCCAGCATTCATTCATTCATCCGACATCTTCTTTTCAATGGGAATCAAAGAATGTGATTGGTGGATGTGGTTGGTAGTAAATTACGACGCTTAAAAAATATGAGATACAAAATGATTTAGATGAATTGATAGGATATTGATAAAAAGATTACAGAGTCAAAATGACATGTCATATCTAAATTTCTATCTCTCTCTCTCTAAGTATATATATATAAAGAAATAATTTCAAAACATTTTTACAATTACAACTCTGTTGTCACATATACGATGTAAAATTTATTTGTTGCATGTTTTCACTTGCCATTGTCTCTATTCCTTGACAAGCACTGTGTGATCGATTAATACTTTATTTTCAAGTGGAAATCATTTTCCTTCTAAAGCATAGCTAAGGTTTTCTTTGAAGAATGGAGACAAATAAGTTTACATCTAAATTTCTTTATTTGAACTTTTAACAACTTTTTGTTACGCCCCTTCATCTGTCTTTCACGAACTAGTGATTAAAACCAGAGCAAGTAAGTTTTATTTATATATATCAACTTTACTTCTAACTCATTCTTGGGTCTTAATTTCTAAAATAAAAACTTCAATTTTGAAACCATTAAAACCTTCACACAAAGAGGTACACCACTTTCGTATTTAATTCCTTGTTCCACATGTGGGACGTTGTTGGCTTCTAAAAGAATAGATAACCTTGCCAATTATTTTTATGTTTCAATTATTCTAATTATTTTTAATATCTTAATTATCACTTTTCCAATAATTACTTTAATTTTGAAAAAAAGTTTACCTACCCGTTTTTTATTTTAGTAGCCATATTTAAAACGAATTTAACACGAATTTTAAAAATACTTTAAATAAAAGACATTTTAGTAGTTTATGTTCACTTTACCCTCTTTCAACGTGGCAAATTTGGCCAAAAGCGAAATCTAAACCACAAAGAAAAGTCAAAATCATGGTCTACTTAAAATATGTTATATAATAACATTGGGCGTATCAAATAAAATTAGTTCCCAATATCACTTATATTACCAAGCACTTTAATTTATGAATAGCAAACCTTATACAAATAAAAGATGTCAAAACAAAGAAGCACAAAAGGATTCTTTCCTTTGAAGCATTTTACTTCATTTGAAATGACCATTAAAACTTATACCTTTTTCTTGCCAGAATACTGAGATAGAAACTTTGAAAATACTCATTTTCAAACTGAGATGACACAAAAAAGTAAGCCTTCAGTCCTTGACTCATGTGAAGATTCGTTTTGCCTAAATATTTGTAATTGGTGTTTGTCAAAATGGACTTATGCAAAAATGATAACAATGCCACTGATAAGAAGCTCACATGTCAATTAAAAATCTTTATGCATTAGGAAATCAAAATTTAAATATTATTTTCAAGGTTTACCGAACAACAGAGTATTTATTAAGAAAGCAAACGAAAAGAATATGACAATGTCTCCCATAAGTAAGTATAGCAAAGAAATACTATACAACTTCCTTCTATTTTCCTCGTTTATATTTATCCATTTTGGGTTTTTGTCCCTGCAGAGGAACTCAGATGAACCAGAATTTCCAATTTAATTTAATAGAGTTTCTTCGAAATCGTCTGCTCTGCGTGAACTAATACGGTTTAAATATGTGTTAACCGCATCCCCTCAAATTTATTATTGAAAAGTATATGATGATGATAAAAAGTTGATAGATTTCATGAAGAAGTTTTTCTAAAAATACAAATCGGTTTAAAACACTTAAAATTTTCAAGATGAGAGTATATACTACTACATTTTCTCCAGCCAACATAAAAGTACTTATGCTTTTGTTTAAACAAGCTAAAAATCTTTCCAAATGATGTGAGACTTATTAAGTATTATAATGTATGTAATTTTCCATTGTTACCTGAGATAGTTATTTGATTAGTTAATTTTTAGACTCATCTGAGATATAGTTAGATACTTAGATAATTAACCGGTTATCGAGCAGTGTCGACCTTACAAAAGTAAAAGCGTCTGCATTTATTAAAGCTTTTTAAATACAAATCTTCTGCTTAACATTAGATATCGTCTGGTATTCTTGTCGTTAACGGGTTTAATAGTTAAAAGTAGTTAGTTGAACCGTTATTCGTGAAAACTTTTTCTACCAAAAGTCAGAGAACCAATGTGATCCATACTTACTTCTATAGAGCAAATTTTTACTAGCAAAATTTCCGATACTATTTACGTCTATTTTTAGTTTTTTACAATGCTACTATGAATCATATGCTTATCGCTTGATGCTCAAAATTGTTCCTTCGCAGGCCTTTTTCTGTTTTTTGCTTAATAAATTATGTTGTCATATTTATGCAAATATTTTATATGGCTAAAATCTTTGGAGTGGAATTTACAGGACTCTAAAAAATAGTCTTGGTAGTCATTTATCTCGATAAGGTTTATTAGCTGGGGGTGGATATTCTTAGTGTGAATAAACTTGGGATGGAAAAAAATTTTTGATATGATTTAATTGATCACTGCTTAAATAATATTGATTATGCCATATTGATTTGCGTCATAAAAACGGGTCGTCAGCATCGGGATAAATCAAAAAGAAAATTGGAGGGGAGTGATGATGAACGTAAACTTTTGAAGAGCTAGTTGGTATTCCAGAGTGGTTGCGAGATAATGATTTTTTGATAGATGAATTTTTCACACCACAAAAATATATTACTGAAATAATGAAGGCACTACTGCAACCTAACTTACTTATATATCTATAAACACACTGACTCACTTATTTATATAAAATACAAGGCACGTAGTGAGGGAGTCCATTTTCAAAGAGTAGTTGCAACGGATATGCATCAAGTTTGGAAAAAATGATTGAGGCGCTTGAGAAACTTTCACTTTATTAAAAGGCTTTTTCCTCTTCAGATGTGCTGGTGCTTCCTCCTTCTCTTTTTTCTTCTTTGATTCGAAAAGTGCAATGCATGGATTTTATCGCTTTTCAATGCTGTCACTCCCATTTTTATTAACTCTCCTTCTATTCATGTAATTTCCTTGTTTAAATTTTTCTCAACACTTCAAATTCACCATAAATCGCTTATGATAAAAAGGTCCTAATGGTATATAATAATCGATTAGGACAATATTCAATAAGATACTAGATTATATATATTATATTTAAGATAATGTTTTGTCTAACAAATTTTTGCTTTAACTCGTTCAAGAATATGGTTTTCGAAAATTTATCGCCCCCTTTTTTGACGTTTTTCGCCTTTAAAAAAAGATGAATTGTCTGTGTATGTTTTTAATACAATTCATTTGTTTTACATTACATATCTTCTGATTAATCTGGTCGTTCCCAAGAGATAAAAGTTGTCTTCTTCAAATATACAAAAAGGCGAAGATTAGTGTTTAAAATTGCGCTCCTCAAAGGGATAAAGAATTATCATAGAGACGCATTTCATTTTGCCGATTACACCTTACCCATTGGGTGTAGTGTTTCTGAATTTTTGCGTTTTTATTTTCCGAGGATTTCCGCTAATTTACGGGAAAAATTATTAGGTCTCGGTTTCGCTTGAATCATTTATTTTTTAATCTTGCTTCAAAAAATTGGAGCAAGGAAAAATATGAAAAAAAGTTTATTTTCAATAAAAATTTATTGATATTTCAACGTATCTAAATTAATGAATATCAATATGAAATTTCTTAAAATTGTGCTTTATACTTTATACGAGTAAAAGTTAACGTAGAATGAAAGTAATTCCAATAGTTTTTTATGAGGAAAGAGGCATTTGTGATTGTGGCGAAAGACTAATTTGATTAAAGTTTCTTTTTAGAGATATATATTTTCTGACATTATGAAAGTTTCTTCAATGATACTCTTTTCTTATATATGATCTAAGTATAGGGAAAGAAAGTATTTAAAAAAATGCAGAAAAGCGTTTTTAGATTAAAATATTTTTTTTCAATAAAAATCAAATACAGTCAAATTTATCTAAAGCGAAGCTTTGGAAAATCGAAATCTTGTATAAACCGACTATATTTACTTTTTCTCTAATTTTCCTATTCTTTTTAATGGTTAAAATTTTGTATACTCAGGAATTTGTCTATTCCTGAATACAAGATGATATCCCACATCACACACCATACTTTTTCCACTAAAAAGTCTTTGCAAATCTAAATTCACTTTCTTGAAACATGAACAAACGTGATACTTTTCGCAACCAATTTTGAGAGATTTAATAAATTGATTTTTATTTTTAAAATTTTATCAACTAATCTAGAAAGCGCTTTTCACACATCGACATATACTCGCTGAAATCGTTTTTATTATGTCGAAAATTTAGCAGTTTCAAAACTTGGGCCCTAAAGAGTAGGATGTATAAATATTGGTAAAGGTAAGGATGATGAGTTCCAGGTTGTTAATTTCCAGGTGGGAAATAAGGATAAACAAATTTTAAGATTTGCCTTTTTATGAGTGAGCCTAACAGTTTTGAAGTTTTAACAAAATGGTCGTCGCCAGTAAGAGCATTTGGTTGGTAATGCATAACTTTTTTATATATAGTTCAAAGAAAAGAGCAATTTTTTGTAATACAGAGCACAGAAATAGACAAACACCAATACAAATAGTAGTGGATGAAAGAAAAAAAACAGACTAAATGCTGTTTAAAGAGAAAAATCAAAAATCAAAATATTGCAAATTTATACCTGGTAATGATATTGTCAGTCAATATCGGCAAGTGGTGATGGAGACGCCTGTAAAAGAAATGCCCAAAAATGGAGAACAGAAGTTATACTAAATGATTGGAAAGGAGTTTAATATTTCTGATATTTAAGAAAGAAGGCGATATTTTGGATTGTTGCAACTATCGTTGAAAAATAAAACTTTGAGAATATTCATTGAAACTGTGTGAAAGGATATTTGAAAAATGTATACGTAAAGTGGTCAAAGTTAAGCCAACGCAAGTTGGCTTTAGGCTACCAAAGCCAAGCAGTCACAATCTTGAATGTTAGACAATTTATAGAAAAATGTCTGAAAATATTTTATCGTTTTGTAGATGAAATGGAAGGAAATAAACCCAACGTAAATGATAAAGTGATGCCGGTGAGACTAAAGGTAAGAATATATTCTGGAATAGTAAGACTTATGATGATGTGTAGAGCAGAATGTTGGTATTAGTAGAAAGCAGATGAAAGTAAGATTGCTACAACTAAAGAGATTATGCTGAGGAAGATGCTGGAGTGTAATAGAAAGACATGATTAAGAACGAGGAAATGAAAAGAAGAACTGCTAGTGTGCTGCTTAACCCATGACCAAGCAAAGCAGACGATATCTAAAAAAAAGCAGACGATTTATATTCAAAGTCATTGAAAAAAGCAGACGAAGATGAAATTACTTATGTTCCAAAATAGGAACATTGGTCGTAAATGGGTTAAAATCGGACTAAGAAACCTCTACTGGTTTGAACCATATCTTGAGAAAGGGAAAGAGAATGCACTGCTGGAAGTAATGAAGCCTCTAGTTCGATTCACCTTTCAAAATTGAAAGATAGGATGTAGCAAAAAAGCGATGCACAATACACGATGAAGTGGAGACTTGGGATCATGGCCGCCCACCCCCAACCTGGAGAAAAGGGTCTAGGCAAAGAATATAAAAGAAGAGGCTTGATGATCATGATGATGCTTATAAAGATGTGCATAAAGTGGAGCTGCAAAGTGTTGTGATGAAATATTTCTTTATTTGCCGACTTGCCCCATAGAGCAGGGGTTCTTAACCTTTATTCTGTCATGGACCCCTTTAAGAAGTTGATGAAAGCTATGGACCGCCTACAAGGAAATTTTCGCATAAAAAGTGATAAAAACAACTTCGCATAAAATTAATATTTGTACTTTTAATGTATTTGATCTCAAATGGCGTCAAATAAAAGTAGCAAAGCAAATTTTACGCAAATTCACGGAGAAAAGACAAAAAACTACTGCTTGATATTACTTTAAGAGTTAGCTTTTTGTTTCAGTTATTTTTACACCTACAAATTGGTTGACTATTTTCACTGATTTAAAGTTTTTTTTACAAAAATTAAAAACTGTTTATGTACCCCCTGTGACGTAGCCATGGACCCCTTAGAGGTCCGTGGACCACCAGGTTAAGAGCCACTGCCATAGACTATGAAAATCGCAATTATCATTAACGTGGTTCACGTGAATGATAACATACATTTTATATATTACTCTGAGAGAGTGTGCCTTATCTAAGCCTTCGAAAGTTTGCGCATTGAAAGAAAAATAAGCGCAGATTTAGGATATTTTGTAAAAACGGGAATATTGTTTAAACAGGACAAAATTGCGTTTATTCCAAGCTATTTCGGTTAGACAAGTTTGACTGTATATCAAATAAAATTAAATTGTGAAAGCAATAAAACACCCAAATCACGCTGGTTATGAAACCCTCATTTCATTTGCCTTTACAAATTTAAAACATATGCAGTAAAATTCGGTTCAATTTATGATGTCAAGTTTCGAATTCTAAATCAAAGATACCTAAGCAGTTAACGTCTAGATTTAACTAATTTCGACTTTACAAAAATAAAAATCGCATGGGAGAATCCTATTTAATCTAAATCTGCTTTACATTACAGTTTGTCTCATCATTCGGTTTGGTTAACTTCCTTTTATTGTCATTCACTAAAAATACTTTTTATCAGCATTTTTTAACTATAACTAAAAAATGTTATGATATGTATTAAAAATAAAAAGTTTTCTGCTTAAATTTGATAATTCCAAGAATTTTAGTTTTGGATAAAATAAATTTATATATTATTTTAACGCCATCTCTATTATAAAAATTACTTTTGAGTTATATATATGAGATTTTCCGCTGTTGAAGAGAAAAAAATTTATGAAAAAATTTCATATTTTGCTTGAATTTAAACGTAATTCATAAATTTTTGGGTAATTGCATTTTTTAAAGTTCTAATTTATCTTTTTCATATAATATATATATATGTGTTTCCGGGATTGCAATAATATTTTTGAAGTGTTTGTCCGACGCGACATATGTGTTGTGTATAAATCAAATCTTCATTTAACTTATTACATTTAATTCATAAAAAGTATAAATTCTTTAGTATTCCACCATGAAGACTAACCGAACACTCTGTGAAAGACTGAGTTAGCCTATTTTCCACAAATAATAATTTTAATATTTTTCTTTGAAACACTAAAAGGACGACCGTGCGCGTCATATGACGCATCATAACAATACAAGCACCTATATTTCCTATAATGCAATATATTTTGTTTTTTCTTATCATGAATTTTCATATCTTTTTATGAACTTGATTTATGCGAATTTCCATGTCTTCAACACCACATGTAAACAAGTATGCATCATACCAACCTTAAAAGACCAATTACGTCAATTGACTACAAGCAATTACTTCCTGTTTTTCTTCCATTGCTCACACATGCTAACATCAATCAAACGTTTTTATTGTTTGATCTGTCTCTCCTTCATACTCTTCTACAAGCTTTTTTCATACATACGCCATTCTGACTTGATACATTGCCTTTTTCTTTAGCTTTCGAATCCTTTGTGTGACTCTTTCTTTTACAACTTTTTTGCACTTTTGTTATGGACCAAAATATAAGTGGTGATAAGTTTCAAGCTTTGAAAAATCCAAAAAGTATTGCTTCTGACTCATCAGATGGAAGCAAAGATATCAAAGGAGAAGATTTCATTACTTTTTCATCAGACCTTTCATCTGACTCTTCTGATTGTGAAATTTCGATGCAGAATACATTTACAACAGATTGTCACAAACGGATAAAAAGTAAAATTGGATTTTCATGCGAAATTTGTGACATTTCTTCCCACTCATGTGGCCGTTATCAAGATCATTACATATTGAACCTTCGCAAAGTTGTAACGGCATATGCAGCGAGTCGGGTTTCAAAACAAAGACCGCTTTCCATTTTTAGAATTTTTTCAACGAAGCAATGCTTGTAGTTGTTCAAAAGTGTACCATCATAAAAGCCCAAAGTGTCTCTGGAAATGAAGCATGTTCACTTACAATTGAAGATTTGGAAAAATTCATTGCTCTTATTCTTGTTCGTGGTATAATTGCGCAAAGAACTTTCCTATAAAAAGTTTGTGGAATAATAAATGGGGTTGCCTTCTCTTCAACAAAACACGTCTACGTAATTGATTTATGGAAATCATGAGATTTCTACGTTTTGACATAAAATCCAAAAGAAAACCAAATTGATGAATGAAAAATTTTGCCTAGTTTCTTCAATCTGGCACCCATTTATTGAAAATTGCCAAAAAGCGTATGTTCCTTCTTTCAGTTTGACCTTTGATGAGCAGCTTTTGCCATGAAAAGTGAGATGCACATTTTTGCAATATATTGCTAATAAGCCAGATAAATTTGGACTGAAATTTTGAATGCTTGTTGACATTGAATCTAAATATTTGTTCAATGCAATTCCATACTTGGGAAAATTGAAGAACTAAAAACATGAGTGTACCTACCCGTGTAATTTTGAAACTAATGACACCTCTTTTCAAAAAAGGTTATAACGTGATATGCGATAACTTTTTTACTTCTTTAAAGTTATCCATAGAACTTGCAAAACGAAATGTAGTTTAGTGGGCACTTTTCCACAAAATAGAAAAGAAATACCTGAAAGATTGAAGCAAGTGAAGGCTCTTCATGGAACTGTAGTAGTCAAATCTACAGAGAAGCCAACCGTTACGCTCACATCTTATCAATGTAAAAAGTCAAAACACTCCATTCTTGCGTGCACATTCCTTCAGAAAACAATCATAAGAAAAAAGCAGATTCAATACTTTTTACAATAAAAATAATGTGGGAGTTGACGTGTTAGACCAAAAAACTAAAGCATGTGGTAGGCGCTGGCCCATGCACGTTTTTTTAACGACATTCTTGACCCGGCTCTGATATTAAATTAATGATCCACAGTTGGATCATTTATAATGATGTTTGCAAATCATCAATGAGCAGAAGGGACTATATTCGAAAGGTTGCAGAAGAACTTTGTGCAAGTTCTTCATCAGAAGAACCTTGTTCAGAAAAGAGAAATAAAATGAAAAAAATACAGAACGTAAAAAGTGTGCAAGTTCTGGGTGCAGAAATAGAACAAAAGGAGTATGTGGAAAGACTGTTTGTGGAACTTGGGCATTGAGACTTTGTCAAGATTGTTAAAAATGAAGTTTATGATAATAAAATTTGTTTATTTCTTCTTTAAATCAATTATTTTGTTGATCCGTAAAAAAAATATAACTAAAATTTGAATACTTTAATTCTCCGTCAATTGACGCATTCTCGTCATTAGAGGTATACTGAGATTTTGGTCCTTCTAATGTTAAACTTTAATACAAGATGTCATATATGATGTTAAAAATTATTTTGTTCGAGTCAATTCATTTTTGTAAAAATAGCAAAAAATACAAATCTGGCGCTAAAATCACAAAAATTTGTACTTTTCTGTAAGGAATGCAATTAAATGAACTTTAATCCCGGTTATCAGAAGATACCTTAAGAATATGATACGAATATTTTACATTCAAAAATACCACCAATAAAATGTTTACTTCTTCCCCCTCTATCCGATTTTAAGTTAACTTCTTTTTCCTTCTTGCCGTTTAAAAAATTATTTAAAGATGAAATATCTGAAGTACTAAATATATCATTAGATAGAAGATTAAACACTTGTAAATTCTTATTCCTAAATTTCTTCATTAACTATCTTTTGATCTATAACTTTTTGTTTCCGGAAAATTATAGTTATTGTTAATAAGCACTACACTTGATAATTTTTTTGAATTTTTTCTATTTTTGGGACACGTTTATTGTGTATAGAATTGCCGAAAATCAATCCTGTTTTATGGCTAATATGGCAAATAAGCATCCTTTGAATTAATAGATTTTTGTAAATATTAACTTCATAGAGCTAAATTTTTCCGTGCATGCGATGGCTATAAAAAGGAAAGCAGTATTAATTTGAACTAGAAAGGGAACATTTTATAGCGAAGATGAAAGAAGAAGAATTTAAATAATTGTGATGAAGAGTTTTCCAACTATGTTTGGACGAGAAGGAATAGGAAAGGCGAGTGCATCGTGTGTGATTAATTTTTTCTGTAATCTAAATGATCCAATTTATCATTGGTAATAAATGTGTGCCAATAATTCTCCACAAAAAATTGCTCAATTATTTGCACAAATTTTGCAATTCAATGAAAAATTGTAAAAAAATTTAATGAATGTTGCAAACATGCTTAGACAAAATACAAAAAGAGCTAAATTGCACGATAGAGATATTATTACACACCTAAAGACACACACACACACACACGCACACACACATACACACACACACACACACACACACACACACACACACACACACACACACACACACACACACACACACACACACACACACACACACACACACACACACACACACACACACACACACACACACACACACACACACACACACACACACACACACACACACACACACACACACACACACACACACACACACACACACACACACACACACACACACACACACACACACACACACACACACACACACACACACACACACACACACACACACACACACACACACACACACACACACACACACACACACACACACACACACACACACACACACACACACACACACACACACACACACACACACACACACACACACACACACACACACACACACACACACACACACACACACACACACACACACACACACACACACACACACACACACACACACACACACACACACACACACACACACACACACACACACACACACACACACACACACACACACACACACACACACACACACACACACACACACACACACACACACACACGCACACACACACACACGCACACACACACACACACGCACACACACACACACACACACACACAAACTTTTATTTTTAAAGTCAAAAATTTGCCTATGATTTTGCAAAATTTAGAAATTAAATTAAATTCTGTTTTATGGAAAAAAAATTAATTTTTTCAACATATTACAAGACATCCAGTTAATGATATAATTGTGATGCATTTTTTTGTTATTAATTGACTCTTTAAACTAAAATATAGTTTTAATTTTTTTAGGTTACCTATTTGAAATTTAAAATGCAAGAATTCATATTTTTTGTCTGCATTCTCTTCATAACTCCAAATGGTAAGTTCATTTTTGTTAGTAATTTTACCAAAAAATCTTTCTTTTGGTTCACTGAAAAGTACCATTGATTTACAAATTAATGTAGAATATATTTCTATTCCATAAAATTGCAAATGTAATGTGATAACTAATTTGTGTCAAAAATACATAAATAGAAAATGTATTAGAATCATTTTTTTGATTGATTTAAATTTAGAACTTATTTAAATATGACGATGTGTTTAAAAGGTTGTTAATCTTTAACTCTACCACTCCTGCCTGCTCTTACCATACCACCAATCTCTAATTACTACCCGTTAAAGTCTTACATTTAAATCACACTTTTTCAATTTTTTAATCTTCCAAATTTTAAAGGGTAAAATTTTTGAATAAAATAAAATATAACACATTATGTTTATTCAGTTTTTTGTAAGAAATCATTGAGAAGTCCCTGTTCGAAGAACAAGATGGCGATTTTTTGATAAAACGGTCAATATTTGTGCTAAAACCAAACATTTCTTCTGCATTATTCTGAGTGTGCAGAAATTCCTTCAAACCATGCAAAGTCCTCAGGCAACAGTTGTTGTTGAAGCATGTAGGGCAGTGGTTCTCAACTCATTTTAGGCCGTGAACCATTATATAAATTAAAAAATATTGTGGACCATTTTATATCTGAGTAAGTGTAAATCAATTATAAATAAAAAAGCATTTTATTTTTAATATATTTATTCAAATAAAATTCTGAAAAATTACATCAAATAATTAGTATAAAATATTTCAAAACACCTTTTCCAAAAACTATAAATATACAAAATTTATATGAAGAATATACAGAAAATACCATATATATATCCATTATGATTAGTAGTCATTTTTCCTTGTAACCAGATTTTTGGATTCTCTTCTCACTAACCAGCATTTCGATGTTAGGAATTGTGCTTGATAATGCGCAACGAATATCACTTTCCACCGCAAGTCGATTCCTCTGTTTTGACTTAATGTGCAGCAAATTTGAAAAACCACCTTCACACATGTAGGTTGATGAAAATGGTAGAAGATATTTGATAGCATGTGTTGACAAATTTGGGTAAATGCCAATCATAGTGGCCCAAAATTTTTCCATTGAAGACGTCTGATACACATCTTGAGACTCCAAATCATTTTTTAGTTCCAAGAACTCCTCTTGAAAATCTTGTGGAATGTTATCAACATTTGCTGTAAATGGATTCCTGATGAAACATAAAAAGTTGTTTGTCATGTCCGACTCGGGAAAATATCTGTGAAATTCATCTTGCAAATTTCGTAAATGTTCGCAAATTTCTATTTGAATGTTTTTCTTTTCTTCAAGCATAGAATCCAAGCATGGGAATTGAATCAAATTGTTATTTTCTACTCGCACAATCCAGAGTTCTAATTTTTCAAGAAAAGCTTTGATGTTGCCTTGGTGAGAAAACAAATTTGCACCTTTTCCTTGCAGTTGGAGATTTATTTTGTTCAAAATTGCAAAAATATCAGTAAGATATGCAGGTTCTAACGCTGAATTTTTTAACAAATCTGTTAAATCCTGTTTGCCTTGAGACTGAAAGAATAAAACCAATTCTTCTCTTAATTCAAACACTCTCTTAAGCACGTTACCTGCTGACAGCCACCGTACAGATGTATGGAATAGCAAAACTTCAAAGTCGGAACCCATGTCTTGACATAATTTTTTGAACAACCTGGTGTTAACTGCTGAAGATTTTACATAATTAACCACCTTTACCAGTCCTTTAAAAACGATATTTAATAGATCTGGTAGTGTTTTTGAAGCCAATGCCTCTCTGTGGATGAAGCAGTGAACGCCAATTTGGTTCACTAATTTTTTTCTTTTGTTTCACTAATGCTTGGAAGCCTGATCTTGAACCTAGCATAGAAGGTGTACCATCCGTGGTGACCCCAACCAACTTTCTCCATTCCAGACTGTTTGCTTGAAAAAAATTGTTTACAATTTCCATAATATCTTACAAAAAAGAAATTCTTCTTTGAAGTCTTTTTCAACCAAATATCGCACAAACACCATTAGCTGAGAAGAAAGCGAAACATCAGTTCATTCATCCAACTGTATTGCAAACATTGGAGATTTGTTTACCTCGTTGACAACCTGTTGACAGATGTTTTGTGAGATTTCATTTATTCGTCTTGAAATAGTGTCATTAGATACAGATATATCATTAAGTTTACGTGCTGCGTCTTCGCCAACTACTAGTCTGACCATTTCTTTTGCACAAAGTTAAAACAAGCTGCTCAACAATCGTATGAGGTTTTTTGGCTTGTGCGACTTTGTATGCAACAATATAGGAAGCACGTACCGCATTGGTGGTCTTTTTACCTGATGCATCAAAGCGTTGTCGCTTGAGTGACACTAAGTTCTCTTCAAAATATTTTTTATCCTTTTGTAACAAATTAGGATGACACTTTTCAAGATGTAGCTTAAGTTTAGCTGGCTTCAATGATTCATTTCCCAATACTTTATAACAAATAACACACTGTGGTAGCTCCATGCAATTTTTTTCTTGAAAAGTGAAGCCAAATTTAATATAGTCTTCTGAATACTTGCGTTTAATACTTTTTACAGACATTATTATTTCTTAAAAGTGCAATAAAAAAATTTAGTTTTAAGAAGAACTTTAATAAACATAAAATGAACAAATATATTGAAAGAATTTAAAAATGAAATTTATCTACAAATGAACTTTATATGTTACATAGTATAAAGTTTGAATAAAAGTATATTTTATAATCTGCCTAATTCTTATTTTCTACTTTGATACTGTTAGTAGCTTATTTTTTCCAGTTAGATTGGCATATCATGCCGTTAAGCGGTTCTTCGAGCCCTGTAGCATATACCCAACAACTTTACCTTTTTTAATGCCCAAGCATTTACACAGTTGGGGATTTCCCATGAACAATGTAAATCTGTGTACAAAATTGCAAAAAAAATACAATGGTAAAAATATAATTTTAGACTTAATCTATTATACATGTTTGTTTATCTCAAATTCGCATGGCATAAGTATGCATCTTCAATATTTCTTAAAAGTTTATGATTGGTCTCAAACCTTTAAGTGACGTTTTTGAATTTCATTGAAATTTTTAATCAATAAAGTTTTATTTTTTTTTAATTTTAAAATTACTGTGGACCACCAAAAAAATAGCATGGACCACTAGTGGTCCATGGACCATTAGTTGAGAACCACTGATGTAGGGGGTAGCTGATATCTCCACCGCAGTTATCAATTGGCCAAAGAGTAAGTGAGGGTAATGCGATTCCATGTTTTTCATAGTTCCTTGATCCATTGGCAAAATTCTCACAAGTTTCCATTTTGCACTACCCCGATTTTACTGAATTTCATTTGTTCCCTAATTCAATTTTTTTTGTATTTAATTTTGCTCTTTTCAATTAAGTATAAATACCGCATATGCCAGTGTATATGTCAACGGCAAATTTAAGAACAAAACATTGACATTTAATATACTTCACTGTAAAAGTTGCCCTAAGTTTTAAAAGATAAGTTATGCTGTAAATCATCAAAAATGTAATTTTTCAAATCAAATTGAGGTTTAATTTTGACAAAAAATTGAATTACAAAGATAAAAAACTTTATATTTACAAAAAATAGAGTGTTAAACATACTTTAAACTTGATTTTATAGTGTAATTGAAAAATAAATTTACTTTAAAGTTAAAAACACACACTTTTTTATAATTATCATTTAAATAATTGCTTAAATTTAATTTTTAAGCCTTTTTTTCCAAAAAAAAATTGGTTCTTGTAATATACTATTTAAAATTGAAAGAGACAAATATGCAAGCTCTGTCTGATAGAGCAAATGTATATTTTTAACAAGACGTGCACATAAATGCATAATTCTATTTAATACAAAAATTATCCTAGCTTCAATCGAACCTTGAATGAATTAAGTTTTCTCTTTCATTAAGAAATTAGATCTATTAATAACAAACTCTCCAAACGAGATCTCAAGTGTATCTATCTTATATTGGGGACATGAGTAAGGTTGGTAGGATAATGGGTTTCGATAACTCAAGGTCTTGGGTTCGATCCCGCATCAAGCCTACTTTCTTCATAGTTCGATACAAGCGGCGCAATCGTGCCTTCTCGATGAAAACATCCCACGGTACCTTTACCTTTATCACCACTTAGTGGTGACGACCATTAATCACTAACGTTTTGAAATTTTCCCCAATACTGAAAGTATTTTTTCGGTTTCAAAGAAACTCAATGTACGCAAAGACAACTACCTTAATATGAAAACATCCGTTTAATGGGATTCCCACAATAATAGTTTTGTGGATTTCTATATATTCTTTATGGATATTCTGAATCAAACAATTGCACTAAACATACTCTTCGCGAAACACAGGAAGAAACACAGCCTATACCTGGACCACGTAACTCTATCTTTATATAAAAAGAAGTGTATTCTATATAAAAAGTATAGAAATTATAGAGATCCTATTTTATGGTCTGAATTCAGAACTAGCAAAAAGTCCTTTGAAAGACATTTCACTTAACATAAAGGACATACCTATGTCGTTCTCAAGCTACTTGAATTCACTTAACAAAAAAACCTCAATTACTGTCTTTTAACAGATCTTAATGGGAATTTACTAGAAACTAAAATCGAAAAAGTTGAAATTTTTAACCATTATTTTTCAACCGTCTTTTCAAGCACCAAAAGTGGCCCACTAAATGGCAATCCTGAGCTCAACAGTTCTTTTCCAATGATTAGTAATTAACAAAGGAATTGTATTTGACAACTCAGCTCCCTAGATGTAAACAAGTCTCCAGGTTTTGATATCATACATCGATACACATTGAAGAAATTAAGTGATATTTAACTCCGCATATAACAAAGCTTTTCAATTTTTTTATCAGTGAAATAATCTGTCCCATGACACAGAAAAAAGCAATAGTGACACCAGTTCATAAAAATTCAGATCCTAAACTTATTTCTAACTACAGACTCGTATGTTTGACCCAGTGTTATCTAAAGTCCTTGAATCGATAATTTCAGACAATATTCTTTCGTACCTGGATCATAACAACCTCATCTCAAGTGAACAGCATGGCTTTTATAAGAAAAAATCTGCAATAAGCCAATTTTTGAATTTCAAAACGATATTGCCACCATATTAGAAAAGAGTTTAACTGTTGACGTTCTTTACTTTGATTTTAGTAAAGCTTTTGATAAAGTACCCCACAACTAATTACTCAAAAAACTAGAAGCGTATGGCATAAATACTAAAGTTTTAAAAGAGATTGATTCTTTAACGAGCACTACAAGTTTCTTTCAATGGACAGCTATCAAGTTTAATCGATGTTACAAGTGGTATTATCCAAGGATAACTTGGATAGCAAAGCTTGGACCTTTGTTATTCACTTTATACATAAACGACTTCCCCTTCAAAATTGATTCTCATTTGAAACTATTTGCAGACGATCTTAAAATTTATTGCGCTTCAACACACCTCAAAAGACTTTACAAACTGATGAGCCACACTTGGGTTATGGATCTCAACTCTTCTAAATGTAGTCACCTTCAAATTGGCTCAAAGAATAATGTCACCTATTACATAGCTGGTTATGATATAAAACGAGATGACTTTATTAGCAATCTTGGGGTCACTATCGACAAAACTTTTCGTTTTGAAAATCACTTTTCAAAAGCTATTTCTAAGGTTTATTCAACATTTTTCAAGTCTTTAGAACAGTGGTTTCCAACCTTTTTTTATCCCGTTCTCCCTTTTTCAGTCACTTTTTTTTACCTGTGGACCCATACAACTGAATAGTTTGAGCCAAAAAATTTAATCAAAGATTTTTATGCAAAAAATGATTGTAGTCATCTTATTAAATCGTATGCTTATTCATATGAAATCAGAGAAATCGTAAAGCCTGACATAAAATGTGAATAAAATTTTTTTCCAATTAAAATATAAATTTTTCAAAAATATTCTAACTAATAAAAAGCATACATAAAGATTCAAAATATGAAACTTTAAAAAAGGGAAGAAAATATTTATTTAAAAAAGCTCTGAATATATATATATTTATATTGATTTGGAAAATAGAAGTATATTAAAGGAGATTAAGCATAAATAGTTTGAAGTAGAATTTCCATGGACCCCTTGAAAGACCCCCGGTTGGGAACCGCTCCTTTAGACACTTCACTGGATTCGATACTGGAATAGCACTACTATTATATAAAGCCCTGATACGACCACACCTTGAATATGTAAAGTAATATTCCATCCAAAGCGTACAATAGATACGAAAAATTTAGAAAAAGTGCAAAGATTTATAACAAGGGTGGCCAAACATTTTTTTATATAAGGGCTACTTTTTTGTAGAAATTTTTGGCGGTCTACCTTGTAAGTATAAAAAATAATTAATATTCTTAAAACAAATGTAACTTTTGTTGTTTTTTTTTGAAGATGAAACCTGGCACTGCATATTTTGTGCTAGTTTTTCAAAATTTGGATCGAAATTTGTCTGGGCGATTCTTAAACATGCCTGCAAATGTTCGTTAGTTAATTGAGATCTATGTTTTGTTTTTATACTATTCATCGAAGAAAAAGCAGATTCACACAAATATGTGGATCCGAAAAACGAATGGAAAGTAGCAAATACCCTCCAAATGTTGGGGTATTTATCTTTAAAAATATATTTTATAAAATCTTTCGACCCATGCATTGATTTAAGACTTAAGTCACATTTTATATTTATAAGTTCTTCTTCTAATTCAGCCAAATTGCCAATTTGTAGAAAGTCGCCAATTTTTTTAGCTAAAAATTCAATACTCACGTCGTCCTTGAAGGGGTTTAGTAGAAAAGTAGTGATACTTTCAATATTATTAAAACTTTCGAATCTTTTTCAAATTCATTCATGAGAGTTCTTGACTAGCTACATATCTATCCACATTTAATCTTTTTTCAGCATCTCTTTCGTCATCTAAATTCGGAAAATGTTTTAAGTCGCCACGTTCCATTTGTTTAAGTTGTATATTCAACTTTTCTTTAAATGAATTTACATGACTAACCATTTCAATTATTGATTTATCTTTGCCTTGTAATTGGGTATTTAGTAGGCTTATCTTCTCAGTAACGTCGCAAAAAAAGCTAGATCGCAGCGCCCTTCTGAATCACTCAATTGAACATATTGAATTTTTTTAGTTTCAAGAAAAATGCAAACTTTTGGTAATAGTTCTCTGAAACGAGCAAAAACTTAGCACGGCTTAGCCATCTAACATCTGTGTGTAAAAGCAATTCATTGTGTTCTTCTCCACACTCTTTTAGCAAAGCACGAAACTCTCGACGCGATAAACTCTTTGACTTGATGTAGTTGACAGTTTTGAACGCTATGTCCATGACATGATCAAAGTTTAAAACTTTTGAGCATGGGACTTGATTATGTATGATGCAATGATAATCAATAAATCTGGGAAACTTTTCATCGCGCTTACAACGAGAAATAAATCCATTATTGCAACCAGTCATTGCAGGGGCACCATCTGTTGTAATTGAAACCAGTTTGGAAATTGGAAAATTTGTAAGTGATATAAATTCTTTGAATGAGTTGAAAATATCTTCACCTCTAGTGCGTTCATTCATCAGAATTATTGTTAACAACTCTTCTACGGCTGACATGTCAACAAAAACCATTCTGATGAAAACACAGAGTTGAGCAGTGCCAATATAGTCAGTCGACTCGTCAAACTGTAATGAGAGAACAACGCACTTATCAACATTAATTTGTAGAGCTTGCTCAAGATCTTGACTGATATCCTTTGTTCTTCGCATAATAGTATTTCGTGACAATGACAAGTTATTTATACATGTCATAATTTCGGACTTATTTTTGAAGTTTTCAAATAAAACATCTCCCGCTTTGATGAAAGCTTCTTTTACTATTTCTCCATCGCTAAAAGATTTGTTATGTTTAATTAATGTTTGAGTAATTTTGAATGAAGAGATTGTAGCAGATTTTGAGCTTGTGTTGTATTTAAAAAAGCTATTTTGTTGTTCAAGCAATTCTGCTTTGAGTTGTTTAACTTTTGATTTTCTTAAGGCTGTATTTTGTGGAAAATCAATAGAATAATTTTTGTGAACTTTAAAAAAATGTCTCTCCACGTTCGCTTTTTTAGGCAATGCAACTATTCCCTTACAAATTAAACATAAACACTTGTTATTGTTCATTACAAAAAAGTAGTTCTCTTCCCATTCATTATGATAATGGTAAGTTTTTCTTTTTTTAAAAGATGATCTTGGCTCATTCATTTATCAGCCACAAAGATAAAATCAAATATAGTTAAAACTACTTCTAAAAAAGCTAATAAAAGATAGTAATAAAGGTACTTTTATAAAAGGTTAATTTTGTAAAAAATTGGTATTAAGTTGAACATTATAAACAAAATTGCAACAAAAATTTTTTTTAGGTTTTTAATTAAATATCAATTGATTATTTATGTTGACAACAATTTTTTATAATGATTTTTTTCATTAATTTAACTTTTTTACATTTAACTATTTTTAATTTGATTTAATAAAATTATGACAAGCATGCCCTTCAAATAGAAAAAATTCAAGGAAGGATGTTATTTTTCTTAAGTTAATGTGTCGAATAACTGAAAGATTTAAAATAGATTTAGTAATTTAATATACTTCATTATAGTAAATGTGTCACATGTGCATATAAAAAGACTAAATTAGAATTTTTTTAACATTGACTTCAAAGGTTGCTATAAACGCAAATTAGAATTTTTTATTTTCAACTTTCATAGAAACTTGCATATGGTTACTATTGTTCAGTAAGGCAAAATGAGACACTGAATTAACGAAAAAAAATTAAATTATAAGTAGATTAAAAAAAATTTTCTTAATAGATCTGACAAAAAATACACTTCAAAAAATTCACTTAATACTTTTCCTTTAAATTATAAATTATTGCTTTATTACATAAGATTAAATTTAATATAATTTTCCTATTTCAAACCTTAAAAAAAATTTTTTTTTGAAAATTGTAGTCATAAAAGTACATTTTTTTTAATCATTTCGATATACCGAAAAAACAGTTCTACTAAATGTCTTAGTGTCACAATATGTCTAAAAGAATTCTAAAAATATTTAAAAAGGTTCATAGTTGCAACGTCGAAAACCAAAATGTCCGAGACGAAAACGTCCTAAAACCAAAACTTCCAAAACCAAAACGTCCGAAAAGAAAGCGTGTGAAATCCAAAATGTCTTAAAATCTAAACATCTTAGAATTAAAGAGTTCTAAAACCAAAAAGCTTAAACCGAATTGAACTCTTAGGTCGTTTAGATTTCAAAATATTTTGGACATAGGATCTATTGCCTTTGGACGTTTTTCTTCAAATGTTTTAGTTTTTAGACGTTTTGTTTTCGTACGTTTTGACCAGGAATCATTAAAGAATAAACAAATTTGACATTTTTCATTGTAAGCGTAAAAACTTTTTACCGAAAAAAAGACTAATTTATAAATTTAATGCACTTACAAAGACACAAGCAAAATTTTATAGGTGGTAAAACGCAAAGAACAATGTTGAAAATAATGTTCAACTTCTGATTTTTAAAATTTATATCATCAATCAGACCAATTCTACTGCATGGAGAAAAGATAATCAAAGTTAAATAAATAGCATACCACCGGAAATATTATAGCTTCTCAAAGCTCTTAATTGGTAACATAAATACATAGGTTTGCAACATATAGTTGTCATACCCAACATATAATGATAATACAATGCCCTTAATTTCCTCATCATCTTGAAAAATATGAGGATTATTTATGGAAAGGAAGTGTGATGTTGCGCATAGAAAAATTTTAGCCTAAAATAAGAAATCTTTATCAATATGATTGATTAATTATTATTAACTATGCGAAAAATTGGGAAAATGCAACTTCATGAAACATTCACATAGATAATATGATAGAAACGGAAATTCATAAGAAAAAAAATTGATCCAACAATTAATTTCTGGTTTATTCCTTAATTGTTTATAAACTACTTGAGGTCTACTTTCTTGAGCTTGGCGGTCGACTAGTCGACCGCGGGCGACTTCTTGGACACCTCTGATTTATAACCAAGAAAATAAAAGGACTTGAAAATTTTGATTATAAGGAAAGACTACATAAATTATTATCTTTGCCATCTTTAACATACAGGTACAAACGTAATGATATGATCACGGTATTCAACATAATCAACAAATGCATGGACGTAAACTCTACTGTTTTATCTGCTTTTTCTCTGAGAAATTCAAGAAACCATGGAAAAAAATTTACGAAAACAGGTGCACAAAACTTTTTCTCAAGGCCTCATTTTCGAATAGAATTATAAACGACTGGAATAATCTCCCTAAGCATGTCGTTGATCCCCCCTCCTCTTTGCAAATCTTCAAAAACCGCCTTGATTTTTATTGGAAAGACATGCTTTTTACCTTTGATTATTGAACACCTTACTTTTGTACTATCAATTATACCACTAACCCTGGATTAATTGACATTTTCATTCTTTTCACATGATGCGATCCTCACAAGCGTATACTTAGCTTTTATTTTCGCTTAATAAATTATGTATGTATGTGCGTTAATTAATAGTTTAAAGATGCAAATTTTACAGGCATTGCCCTATATTTTGATTAAATAAATATGGTATGTTAAAACGAATGAAACCAACTTTTTTATTTCATAATTTATTTTTTTGAAAAGTTTAACTATTTTATTATTTTTTCATTTTATGTTATACAACATTTTATGCTTTTTTATTATTTTCAATTTTTTTAATTACATAAAAATTTTGCTTATAAATCATTTTACAAATATATTTTTTCTCGTTTTTTTTATAAATTTTTATTTTTAAAAATCTTGTTCAACTTTATTTTATAGACGAATTCACATACAAACCTACATAGTAAATTTAAAAATGAGAAAAATAGATTTAAGAACAATAATTTATAGAAATATAAATTATTATAAATTATTTATTGAAATAATTAAAAAGCAAACTTTTCCAAAAAAGTTAATTATAAATTAAATAATTTAGTTTCATGAGTTATAAATTATAAAGTTAAAAATCACAATGAAAATACATTGAAATGGTAAAAAAATTTTTGATAATGAACTTCTTTGTCGATTCTCATCCCTTAAAATCAAGAAATCTTGAACGTCACTATGACGATGAGCGAATACCGTCTATCATGGTTGTCGGCCGCATTTCAAAGATTTACAGCTTTTGCAGGCCGGATAAGGATTCAAAAGACTAGCATAATCAAATGTATTTTATTTCCGATTTTCCAAAAACTTGACTTATTTTGTTCCTGACAATTTTGTCAAAATCAGAAATTAAAATTATAGCAGGAGAAACTGTCAAAATGGTATTTATTTTATCATTTTTAGACTTGTTCTGTTCTTTGACTTATTAATATTCATTTCTGAAAAAATTTGTTTGCAAAGATAAGTCGTGCCAAACATACATAGATCTTTTGAAACCAATGTAGTTATTTTTGAAAATTTAGAAACGGATATATAAAACCAATCAATTACATTGTAAAAAGTTGTTTTTTTGATTTCCAGATGAAAATCTCCTGGTAATTCTGATGCATCATCATCGACTGTAAACGCGGATCTAAAAATAGAAAATTCAAGTTTTAAATCATTGAGTATTTTGTCAAAAATACTCGCGGGAAGCATTGTAAGCAGCCCGTATGTTTGACACCCCTCTGAAGTATGGCAAAAAATCGATATATGTGCCTATATGTATGTGGATGTGTATACCTGTGTGTGTATGTTAGAAGCACATGGTTCTTAGAGAGAGGCTAAATAAAAGATCACTCTGGAATTATGTTTGTAAAGCTAGACATCTAGACACATTATTACGTCTTGTTAGCCAAATTATCTAATTTTTTATTGACATCGGAATTAGAAAATGATTTTTGCCTGGATTTATATAATTGGATTTTAAAGTGAAAGAATAAAAAATGTTCAACTCTTTCTCCCGTTTTCAATTATTTAAGCTGAAAAATGCAACGTGTGATAAAGAAATGGATGAAGCGGGAACGCAAGTGTGTGCCTTCATTTATTAGCTTTATCATTGCTTTTAAATTTTAGCATTTCACAAAAAATTATTTTCTAAAAGTGTCAACTTTTCATAAGTTATTGCTGAATTTAAATTAGAAAACAGAAAATTCAATTCTTCACTTTCATACAACGACGAAACTTTCCAATCTTGGCAACAAATGTATTGATTCCTTCACTATATAACTAATTCCCTTTATATTAGAAAATAAGTGTCGTGCATTCGAAACGACTATACACCATTCATCTAGCACCCACAAATAATTTAGCTGTCTGTTTTCTTGTCTAGTTAAAAACAACATTTACAAAATTAACTTTGAATTCGTCATTTTGTATACCAAATTCAACTATTTCCATTTTTAAATTTGTCTGATTACATTTTGATATTTATTCTCTTTTATTTCAAACATCTTTCTTTCCATTTTTTCGTCCTCTTTTATTTCGCGTTCTTTTGTTCCCATTTTTCCTCATCTTTCATTTCAAATTTGCTTGTTTCGATTTTGAACTTCGCCCTTTTTCCACATTGTATTTCTCTTCTTCATCCAGATTTCTTCATTTTTCATTTTGAATTTGTTAGTTTGTGCGTGAATTTCATTACTTGAATTATGAATTCGGACTTTTAAGTATTAATATAAAATAAAGATTGGAGTTGGAAAAAATAAAAGGGTATCATATCGATCAAAAATATTTAGGATAGAATGTTGTGCGTAAAAGTTCCACACATAATTGTTCAATTAATCTGAAAAAAAATTAAAAATCAGGTATTAATCATAGACAAAACTATGCTTTCAAAGCTCGGGTAGCGACATTTTTGCAGTTCTGGGAGAAGATCCATCAAAATTAAGAAAATTACTTAGCATTTTAAACTTATAAACCATTGGTAGCCAAACTTGCTAAACTTCATGGAGTACTAAACCTATAGTCTTAAATTTGATGGATCATTAATAAGAAGTTTTAAAAAATTAAACACATTTAACAATCAAAAAACTTTTATTAATTTAATATGAATTGAATGTATTAAATTTAACAAAGTTAAATATCTTGTTCATTTAGCACCCAAAAAGTCCTTGACATTTTGGAATATTTTATTGTGGAAATAAAACTTTGATTTCTTCATGTTGGACTAACAGTCGAGTGGTTTTGGTCTTCGAAAGCAATCTTATCGCAGTGTGAAGATGATGATTGTTATAGAGCAATATAGAATATTAAAATGAAAATTTTATTTCTTTTCAATTTCACTTCTTCATGAAATATTCATTTATATATTGTAAATTTAACCTTAAGTTGTGATGCAATCAAATAAGAAAAACCCAAAAATGGGAATAATATCTGAAATTTTCTACTGACCATTTAGTTCTAGTGAATGCGAGAGAAAATTTTCAATTGTATTTTCCTTTTTTATAAGAAAAAAGAAGAACATTAAAAATGCGTTTCCAATGCTTACTATTTTACTTCATTTAGGATTTTAAATCGTATAAACTTTATTTTAAATCCTTATATTGCGCTCTCTCTCCCTTCTAAAAAGGAAGAAAGGCGCTTTTTCTAGGAGTAAAATCAGTGTGTGCTACAAATCTTTTTCACATAAATTTCTCGAAGAAACACAACGACATGCCAAGGCCAGAAACCTCTTTATTCGACTTAGAGCTATGCTTGCTTCATTTTTAAAAGCTCATCAAGCTAAGACATTAAATCATTCAAAAAGATTCTCTACGCTGTACTTTCTATTAGAAATTCTTAATTCCATTAAAAATGGGACAGGTAAAGACTGCTAGCTTTTAGCAATTAGCTCAATGCCTTATATATCATTATTTCAATCATCAAAATGATAAATGGATATCAAAAAAGTTATTGCATTTTTTAGCACGGCAGGGATACACAAAATTTTTTTATTTGATTGGATAAAAATCTTTGAATAATTTTTAAATGTTAACCAATCAAGTAAAGCTAGTTTTATTTTCACGAAATTTTTCCGATATTTTATATACTAATGAATTTCTCGATAGTGTATAAGCATATTGTAGATCTCCCTGGTCTTACGTAGCTTGGCAATTGTTTCCTTAACCCTTAGCGGATCAGTTTGACACCGGTGTATCAAGAAATACAAATTCTCTTCTTAAAATATATAAATTTGCATTGAAAAAGAAATCAGATGTTCAGTCTTCAAAATTATGCTCCTCAAAGCCTAAAAATTTTACTCAAATTTTCTTTACAATAAAGAAGAAACGAATTCAGCTTTGCTTCTCTTCCTTTATGTTCTACATATGGAGTTGGAGTAAACGTGCAAACCCCTAAGAAAAGTTTACCCACTTGATCTTGAATAAAAATATTTTATATTCGCTTGCACTAAAACATTTTTAGCGACCCATTCCCTCTCCCCTCTGGTTTAAATCCGTGACTAACTCACTGGAGACAACCGGACATAATGTTTAACATAACATAATATAACATACTTTAATTAGCCAAAAAAAGCAAAAGTCTATAAAAAAATATCGTATCATAGATCATTAATCATATCTTAAAAAATACAATAAGAAAAAAATTCAAATTAAAAATGTTCAAACATCTTTTCTTTCCAAATGTCATCTAGTTTCTAGACATTCAAGGAAGGTGATTGAATGACATAATCAAGCAAAGAATTCCAATCGTTAATCATACGTTGAGAGAAAATCTTTCTAGATAAGACTTTTTGAAATGAGACTTTTGAAACTTGTATGCATGGAATCTTTGAATTCTCTTAGAGTAATTAGGTAAAATTTTCGGATTTATCTTTAACTTGCCAATGTTAGGAATATTTTATTGTGGAAATAAAACTTTGATTTCTTCATGTTGGACTAACAGTCGAGTTGTTTTGGCCCTCGAAAGCAATCTTGTTGCAGTATGAAGATAATTAATTGATACAATTAATGTTTCAAATGGAAACAATGCTGTACAGTGTACACTGTAATCATGCCTCCTCTTTTAAATCTGTAAAAGATGGAAGGAAGATTTAATTTCTTTTGTCTTCCAATAGAATCCAGCTCTTCTAATCCAAGAATTTTTTTAGTAATAGTCCTTTGGACTCTTTCAATGTTTTATTTAAAGAGAAGCGGTGCTGTGATGACATATAATAAGGAAAAACATTTGTGGACTTTATGAAAAACTGAGAAAGCTTTAGAAACTCTTATTGCAATATTTTTGAAAGAGTTTAATTTCGAGTTAATAAGACTGCCTAAATCTCCAATTGGAGGCCTAATCGCTACAATGAAGAAGGATGGATCATTTTGTGATCCAATTTGCAAGTGAGTACATTTATCTAGATTAAGTTCCCTCCCCTATCTATTGCACCAATGGAAAATTTTTATCAGGTCAGATTGTAAATTAGATTTTGCATCGTTATTCGATACATTATAAATTTTGATTTATCCGCAAACACTTTAATCCTGGAGTTCACTAAGTTCAAAAGATCTTTTAGGAAAATGTTAAAAAGAATGGGTCTTAAGACAGAACCTTGAGGGACACCACTGGTGACAAACTTTTCATCAGAATACTTACTTTTTTACTTAGTCAAGAACTTTATTAAATTCAATATCACAATATAGAATGATAATTAATAAGTAGGAAACCATGATAAGATAACTAAAAAATATTTTTCAAAAATTAGAATAGATAAAGTAGTCTTTCATAGTGCATATACTTCGACAGAGCATATTTAGAGAGGAAAAAATATTTTGAAACTTTTTTAAACTTTTTTATTGATGAACCACTTTCTTCTAACAACATTCTATAAGTAAAACTAATAGAAAGGTTTCTCTAAATTATAAACCCTCCTGAATAACTTCCATTCACTACAACAATTTCTTTTCTACCTTCAAGAAAATTGATTAACAAAGCTATAAATGTTTGTACACAATAATGAATTAAATAATAATAACTTGTTGATTCATTTATCTGTTCATGTGATTTGAAATGAAGGAAACATCATGAAATATTAATTTGCCAAAAATGTTTAGATTATATATAAAATTTGTTAGAAAATGAAACTCTTTAGCATCGTTGGCACCACGCTAAACGTAGGCCAACACAATATAACCAACACATTTTGATAATTTTGAAAATTTTTTCTTTTTTTAAAATGGTTTAAGATCAGTTGAATTTCAATTTTGCATTATTAGACTGTTGAGTGAATGAAGAAATTTACATCTAATGAAGCCGCATCCTCTAATCTTTGCATATCCGACTCGAGAATCTATGTGTATAATAACTAGGGTAGTTATAGTCAATAAAGCTCATTTTTTCATTTAACGTTTTTACAATTGGTCGAAGAAATTATATATCAAATACATTTTTAATTAAAAATTTTTTATAGATCAATGAACCCAATATTTCTCTCCAAAAGTCAATATTTTTGAATTAGGTCAATATTTTGTTAACATTTTTTTTGAAATTCCTTCTTCCTAAATTATTTATATGGCATTTTGGATATTTCTTTTAACCCTTTCAAGGTCAATGGGGGCATCAGTGTCCCATAAAACAAAATATTCTGCTTTGAATTATATTTAAAAAAACTCATTCAAGAAGATAGCAGACAATTTGTTTTCAAAACATGAACCTTAAAAGTTTTAAATTCCTAAGATTTACTCTAAGCTCGATGTTTCAAGATGTTTTAAGTGGGAAAGTGTTTGTAAAAAATTTACACGACCGAATTTTTTTTTAATAAAACGAGTACCTAATGTCTGAAATTATACAGAATCTATATATTATCTCAAAAAAAGCTTCTAGCAAAAATAGAAAAATTTAGCTTGGTTCTCATAAAGTATTTTATATTTTATTATAATTCTTGTTTTCTTAAAAAATATTTTTACAATTCACATAAAAAATTGAACAAATTATATTTATCAATTCATTTTTCAATAAAAAAAATCAAAAAAAAAAATCTTAAAGTTTTTTTCGATAAAAATTATAGATTACTAATTATTTTTTATGTGTAAAATTTTCATTTTAAAATGTTTTTTATTTTTAAAATATTTTTTAATTTGACAATCTTAGGTCAATTTTTAACTATCCTAATAATAACTAAAATATTTGAGCGTTCTTACAATTATTACAACACTGAAAAATGTAACTAGTAATATTATTATTTGAATTGAAAAAAATAAGTAAAGTTCATTTTTATTAGATGTAAATTTGGCATTAAAACTAAAATTGTATAAGTTGTAAATTAAATTAGATATTTATATTTTTAAAAAATTATTGTATTTAGATGGCGTTAAATACATATATCATATTTTTTCAATGATAACTAGAAAAGTATGATTCAAATAATTCAAATTGATATTGTATTAAAATATTATTTTAAATTTGAAGGATATTTTTATTGAATATTTTATCATAAATTAAAATTTTAATAATGATTTTTAATCAAAAAAGAATTTTTTGAATAGAGTTTTTTGAGGAAATAGAGTTTTTTTCCAAAATGTCAACATGATTCATAATTCCACACATTCTTGCACCCTAATTGGGGAAACTAAGCCCTAAAATAAAGTGAGCATAATAAAAAAATAAAAATATATTTTATTTAAAATATAAGAACGTATGTTTATGAGATAATTTTGAGACATACATCACTTATTCCATTTGTAATTTGACACATTTTTTCATAGTAATGGTAAAAACTTAGCCAAAAATCCTATCAGCATGGTCAATTTAGTTTAAAAAATATTTTACTTAAAATGTGAATAAATGTTTTTGAAAAAAAAATTTAAGGCGAAGCTAACAAAATTGATCTACATTTTCTCATTCTAATTATGAAAACTGAGTCCAAAAATGAAATCAGAATGGAGATCAAAAAATTAAAAAAAATTCTATTTAGATATAAATAATATTTTAGGAAATAATTGATATTTTCACACTTTAATTGCAAAAAATGAAAAATAAAATCTACTTTTCGATTTATTTTTAAAAAATATATTTTATTTAAAATGTGGATAAATGTTTTTCGAGGCACTTTCTCAGACCAAAACTACAATTACTTTTAGACATTTACAAATCATAGTTGCTAAAACTGAGTTGAGAAATGAAATTGGCATGGTCGATTTGGTATAAATAATATACTGGTTTAAAATTTAATTAATATTCTTGGAGTTTTAGACATACACAGAAAAATTGATTGACACTTTGAGACATTTTGAAAATCAAATCGCTTTTTCGCCCCCTTTGAAATCACATTAGGGGATTCAAAGTTTACCTATCGTCAATCCAAGCTTTATTAATTCCAATCCTTCATTATCCATACAAATGATTTTTTCTCTCCAAATGTCCCCTTCTTTTTCACCTTTGAATAGAAGAAAGATAAAATTAATAATTTTTTAATGAAAATAATTAATTATATCCAACGTTTTGGGTTAATTAGTAACATCTCAATAAATATTAAGGTATTGCATTAATTAGCAATTTTTTTTCACAACACGGACAATTTCATTATGCGAATAGTTTTTTTAAATGTTCCGTTAGGATTACCGAGAGTTGACTGAGTCTCAACGATGAATAGCTTAGATCGTGTCGTAAAAGTGATTCTTGAAAATTTTCACCAAGCTGAGTTCAGAGAGTACACATTGTGTAATATAATAATAATTAGTATATAGCTATAGACTTTTCACATGGGTATATTATGTTTTATTACTTGTGAAGCTGATATAGATTAAAATAAGAGAACAAGGTTACTAATAGCCTTTTACATTTCTCTTTCTCTATTTCTCTTTCTCGATATATACATTGTGCAGTGCAGGGATAATTGTAGCAGAGAGTTTAAGCTTATGATACGGCCAGGGATTGTTTTGTAATTAATTTTAAATCACAGATCAAGTTCAACATAAACTTCTTCCGTGGATGTAAGAGAGGCGCCAGCCATTCTTGCTAGCCAAAAAGTAATTAACTTTTTGTGGGAAGCCATCTTCTAATGCGATTATTACGATATCACGCTTCTACGTTTGCCATCATCCATCGATACAAGGCAATCGGATTCAATCAATCAATCAATCAATACAAATATTTCATTATCCTAATAGATAGATGATATAGATAGAGTAGTGGCATTGTCGTTGTTTCTGTTTTGAAACAAAGTGGAAAAGACTTATCTTTGATGTATCATGGAAAAAAGAGACAAGTTAACAACTCCAAGTTCAGTAGAGTACATTTGATTACGTTAATCTCCCTCATTGCTATTATGACGCAAAATTAATGCGATTGACAAGAAATTGTTCAAGCAAATTTTATACAAACACACATCAATATTTCTTTCAATTTCATCTTCTTCTCTATCAAGTGTTTGGCAAATCTCTTCCACTTTTGATGAATTTGCCAAAATGTATTTTCAATTATGCGCTGCTTTATTCAGGTTAGGTTGCTATGTCGATATGATTTCTCGGAAAATATGAGTTAGATTGCAAAAAGGATTATTATTATTGAAATGCTAATATCAACATGATTACCTGATTTAATCTGGTGTATATGTGTGTGCAACTGATGTATGGAATGATCATAGACAGTCACGCTAAAGTCTGACACTTTTGACCACACCGAAATGTTGAGACAGGTTATTCCTACATCTTGAAGGTTGTGAACGATTTTTTTGGCGCTAGACACACATAGAAAAATTTGGACTTAAGGCCACATTTGGCTTTTTTTTACTAATTTACGTTTATCATTTATTATAAATCTAGTCAGCTACAGTTAAGAATAAAATACATCGATAAAATTTTTAATATAATTTCATATAAAGCATGACAATTTTACTCTAATAAAAAATGCGAAAATGCACAACGTTACAAAAGAGGCGCCGGTTTGTATTTGAGAATACTGAGGGCCTAAGTGAAGGACAACAGTGTTCTACATCATCTGTTCATTTTACTCTATCGTCATTTCAATAGTGTGTAGGTGATCCACCCAGGTACTAATATTAGCCTAATCCAAAGTTATTCAATTTTCAATTTTTTCCCTCTTCTGCAAGAAACCCAAAAATGTACATAAGTGAAAGCACAGTAAAGATAAAATATAATGAAACATCACTTCTTTCAATGGTTGGTGTTTATTGAGCGTTTTTTACATTTATTCGAGTCTAGATATTTTGGGTTTTTATATTCAAACACTTTTTGAAAAAGACGTTTTCAAATTAACTTAGTTTGCCCAAGCTTTTGTGACACTTGATACAATCATCGGATCATGCGTAAAGTTATTGACATTAGATTGGGTATCGTTACTTAAGGTTCCTAAGCTTGCTTTCATATCATGAATAAACGTTGATCTGTTCTTATATATCTGAGTTAAGAACCTACTATGAATTACTAGATCAACGCCTGTCAGTAAGCAGAGTTAGAATTAAATTCATCTGATGTAAAATCTCTACAAAAATTGAGAAAACGAATAATATGTATGAAAGGTTAGAAATAAAATATCAAAAAAATTTTTATTATTAGATTTGGTACATCTTCAATTTTTTATCTAGTTTAATAAACAATCTCTCTCTCTCTTCTATATATTTCAAGAATGAAAATGTTAACCTTTTCAAGTTCATTATGGGAATAGTCAAGTTCATCATGGGAATAGGTAAGTTCAAAATGAGAATAATCATGAAAAGTATTTTTTTAGAGCTTATTCTCTAAAAAAATATTTTTACTAAAAATCTCTAACTTATACTCGTTTTAATCTGAATTTTCTTATGATAACTAACAATGGGATTTTTTTTATGTAAATTTTTTTATTTATGAGGTTACTATTTTTGTGATTAACTTTACTTCATTATCTTGAATATTCTCATAATTAACTTGATTATTCTTATTTTGAACTTGACTATTCCCATAATGAACTTGACTATTCCCACAATGAACTTGAAAAGGTTTAGTTGTTGTATCTCTCAAAATTTAAATTATAGTAATTTTGTTTCTCCTTAAAATTTTGCAAATTTTCCATAATACCGCTACATATCGCTTCGTTTATTATATAATCAATTGAAAGGCACTCAATTTCACAGAAATGAAAAAAGACCTCTTATATTTTAGCATGGTTCAATTTCCAACACAAATCAAACAACATATTCTGGTGAGTGTTTTTAGTTCTCAGTCTCTTTTCCTGAATGTTCTCCACTACAATTATTGCTATATATTTTGGAATGTTTGTTTGTTTGTAAAAATTTTATAGAAATTATTTGTAACCCTAACATTTTTTGCTCCAGCTCTAACAAAATGTTTTGGGTACGCCTGTGCTTACACTCTGCCTCAAAAGTAGAACTCGAGGAATATTCCAAATATTAGAAAAAATAAGAAATTTAAAGCCTTACTTTTCCTATTATACTTTTATGCGGCATGGGTGAATAGGGACATAAAATGCTTTACTTTGTCTTAATTAACAGTGGCTTAGTGTGTAAATTGTATGCTTGGACCAGTATAGACTAAACTTTTTTGAAATTATTAAATAGCTCTTACCTCCACTCTACTATAGAATACAAAGAAATGAACTGATCACCATCTCCAACATTATAAAGAAAAATTTGGTCATAAAAGAAAATGTTATACCTGAGTTCTCAGGAAGATTTCCAGATCGCATTGTTATAAGATTTAATCTGAATGTTTTCAGAGCAATTGGCGTCAAACTTACCTAACACAAATAGCCTTTGATGATTAGAATTCTTTGCCTGAAGAAGTAGTTAATTCTCTCACAGTCAATGATTTCAAGAACACGCTTGATATATTTTGGCAGACTCTAGAAGATTTTATTTTATTACTTTATAATTATAGGATCCAAATTTTAAAGACATTGACCTAACATAAATAAATATGTTAAATGTTATATTGATATACTTTTCAATTTCATCGCAAACAGACTTGTTGCTAGAAAGATTTTTGCATCATGGATACCAGCTAATTTAAAGAATTGTAAATGAAAGATATTCCCGCAACTTTATTTATTGATAAAATATAGGGAAGAAAGAAAGAATGGTATTAAGAAAAAATGTTAGCATTTACTTTCTCTTAAAGTTTTTTTCAATTTAGTTAAATTTCAATCCCCGCAGCGAAAATAAAAACTTAAATTGTACATATTTAAAACCATAATGTTATTTATTATTATTAATAAAATATTTTTAAATGGCAAAAGTATACATGTTTAAAAAGTTGTAAAAAATCGCAGGTATAACCAGGTTGTCGTGAAAGAATTGCTCTCCTTGCACTCTAATAGATACACACTTTGAGTAATAAGTGAACTAACAAATCTCAAGTTATCTAGGGGCGTCCAAACAGCGCACGAGGGCAAAAGTGTACCCTCTGTTATTTATGATTTTGCACTCAAAGCAGTTCATACAATTTTCTTAGATGAGAAGCCTAAAACATGGAACTGCTTGTAGAATTTATGAGTTTTGCTTTTAGAGCAAACTGTTATCCACTTCCCAAAAACTTGACTGAAATACTTCAAAGTAATGAAAACTATTTTGGCATTAAAAATCAAAGCGATTTAGAAATAAGAGCAAAGTGTTTTGACTCAAGTTCTTGATTTCTTTTGTCTTGAAAATTTTCACTTCCCTAAAAATGGGCCTTATTTTTAACACCTATTTTTTCTTCAACATACTTGTGCGAATCAGCATTCGCGCGTATGATTATGACGAAAAAGGAATAAATCGTTGCTTAAGAATAGCACTGAGTAATTACAAACGTAATTTTGAAAATTTACCTACAAATAAATCTTAAAAATATTAAAATTTTTCTTCGTGAAAATCTTTATTTACACATTAAAATTTTGGTGCCTTTCGATATTTTTTACCAAAAATTCTCCCTTGCTTTAATAAAGTATATATACTAACTTCATTTCATTACTAGTTATTTAGTAAAAAATGGGGCGTGAGTAAGGTTAGTTAGATACTGGGTTTTGATAACTCAGGGTATTAGGTTCGATCCCGTATTAACCCATTTAAGGCCAAGCAAAGCAGACGATATCTAAAAAACGCCGACGATTTATATTCAAAGTCATTGAAAAAAGCAGAAGAAGATGAAATTACTTATGTTCCAAAATAGGAACATTGGCCGTAAATGGGTTAAGACCCCTTTCACCATAAATCGATACAGGCGGCGCAATTGTGCCCTCTTGATGAAAACACCCAACAAGTTACCTTTACCTTCATGGTGCCTGTAATGGAATAAGTATAACAGATTCTATTATAAACAACATATTTCAAGAAGACGACTTCTTGAAAAGAATGAAATGATGATTGGCTACAAATTTTCTTTATAGGCAGAGAAGTGATGTTTCTTGTTTAAGGGAGAGGGAAGGTAGTATTACAACTAATTTGTTTGAAAGCTCAAAACAGTTATCCTTTACCCGCAACTTTGTTTTCTTTCAGAGATCACCTCTGGTGTGCATGAAAAAAGACTGCTTCGCGATTTGTTCTACAATTATGAAATACTGGAAAGGCCTGTCGAAAATGAGAAAGATCCTCTTGAAGTCAAATTCAGTGTTACCCTTCAGCAAATCATTGACGTCGTAAGAAACACATCCACACATTTGCTCCATGCTGTAGTTTTACACAAATCGGTCTCTAGAATTTTCTTAGGAATTTATGTATTTAATTTTTTTTTAACTTTATGAACAATAATAATAATTATTCCTTTATATCTATAACAATGATATTTTATTTTTAAGTACAGTAGAACCTCGAGTACCCGAAAAGTTTCGGGAACAAAGAAATTGCACGGATACGTGAAAATTTCTTTCTTTCGTTCATTCTTGGGCACGTCAGTTGTTGGCATACGTGAAAATTCGGATACTCGAGGATTGTAAATAGCGCAACATCTCGTTGTGTGAAGTCGGATATGTCAAAGTTTTTTCGCTATTAGGACGGCATAACAGCGCTTTACAGATTAACTTCTGCTCTTAACTTTGATAAGTGGAATACCTTTCCACTTAAACACCTGCTGGACTAAGAAGTTGCTTTAGCACCTGCTGGACTAAGAAGTCCCTCTGGCCAACCGGGGGCTTCGAGAATCTCGAGAAAGAGTGGAACGGCTGGTTAGAGGACAACTTAGGCTTGTATCCCCGCTGGAGTATGTTTAGCACGCCCCGGTGTTTGAGGTCCTTTGGTGGCCTAAAAAGGGGGGCAGAGACCCTGAACGAGGCGTTGGCAGGTAACTCCGTGAGTCTGGCCGAGGCTGAGTAGGATTTAAGGAGGTTTTTGCAGGAGGCAATATCTATGATAGACTGGATCTGGTCCTCATCTGGATCCGGGCATGGGTTGTCCTCGGGGTCGAAGGACATTACCTGAGAGAAGATGTTCTTCCAGAACCTGGGGGGGAACAGAGCTTTATGGGCCTCGTAGAAGTCCAATAGGGCTCCCGGGTGAGCGGGGACAAAGAAACTTTGTCCGCCCGTCTGTACCGTGATGGAACCATCAGATTGGAAGGTGAACGTGGGTAGCACTGCCGGATCGGAGGGGGCTGGTAGAAGGATATTGAGCGGCGGCAGGGTGGGAGGATCAACTGAGTCCTCAGACACTATCACTGGCTGACCGTCAATGATCCTGATTTTTGTCTGAATCAACCCAGGCGGATGGGTCGCCACGGGTTGTGTAGGCGACGGAGGGACAGGTGGCGGCACCCGCGTGAGCGTGGGCTGTCCCTCGGAAATTTCGATGAAAGACTGGACCAGTCTAGGCGGGGTTGAAGTACAAGGGGGGATCTCCGGGATAGGGAGTGGGAGTCCCACGGGCATCCCTAGTTCCTGGAGAAAACCGCCCTCGGGGACCCTAAACGAAGGACCTTCGGTGGGAGAGGTTAACAAGCTGTCAATAGGGAATAACTCAGGAGGAAGAGGTTCAGGGCTGAGCGGGATAAATGGCCCGTAACCATGTGGATGTTCCGTAGGCAAAACGAGTGGGAGCACTCCGTCGGGAGGGAGGCTCCCTGCCAGGAGCGGTGGAGGAGACCTCAGAACACGCTGCGGTCCTGGCTGATCCTCGGGGTCGTACCCATGGGGAAAATGAACTGACCGCCTCCCAGACGCCCAGGCCTCCGCTGGGAGGTCCGAACCGGGTGGTGGGGGCATGGACTCGGCCACAGGAGGTGGCGAGGCCAGCCTTATGTGCCTGGAACCCAGGGGTGGCGAGGTGGCGCTAGGCGGCCCATATCCAATGGGGAAGTCGGAATCCGACCGGCCTATACGCCAATCCGGCGGGAGGGTGGTCATAGGGGAGCCTGGATCAGGCTCAGGGGAGGGAGATGGGGAGGGCTGTGGACCACAGCAGAATAAGGAGGTGAGGCGATACCTCCTAGTACCCATCTTTTTACTTCTTGCGGGTGGCCTGGGTCGTGGGCCGAAAACGGCCGCGACCGCGGGAGGACGGGGCCTCGCGAATGTTAGCAGCAGGCTTGGCAAGGTCCATGCCCGTAATACCGGCTATGGATAAGAGCGAGGGGGCCTGATGGTGGACATTGGTCCACGTGGAGTGAGCCGCAATGACGTGCGTCCTTAGCATGCCATTGAGTTCTGAGAGGTCCTCCAGAGATAGGCTACCGAAAAAGGGGCGCAGCTTTTCTAGATAAAAAAGCATAACTTCATCCTTTATGTTGAGATCCTTGGATTTAGTCAACTCGAGGATTACTCGTACCCGTCGGTCCGCGAGGACATCAGGGGGAGTGGAATACACGCTAGGGTCAACGTGATCCGCTGTGGCATACCCTGCAGGCAGGGAGCCAGGGAGCAGACCGGGCATGTACCCAGAAGGGCGTGAGACACCCTGGACCGATGGGAAAGTCGGAGCCGAGGGGAGCAAGGGGGAAGACACTGCCGAAGTTAAGGAACTTACGGCAGGAGCAACGAGAGTTTGAGCCGAAGAAGGAAGCGTTGGAGAAGAAGAAATAGGCTTATCTTGAAGTAAAATAGCTGTCCTGGGTGGGAGTTGGCGAATTCACCCACAACAATTTACAGACATACACAATTTATCGAATGCACATTACGCTGAAACCCAAGTAAACCTTCAATCATTATTATATAATCTATATAATAATAATATATTTTTTTTGTATAGTTTTGGACTTTTTATCAACATAAATAGAAAGTTTAAAAAAGTGTAAAAACTTTTTATTTATTGAAATTAAAAATTAAGGTTGTGAGCTGCAATCATTGTAGCAAATTTTATCAATATATATCATCATTATTATACTGTAATATTATTGTAATTAATATATTTTATATTCAATAATTTAATTAACCAAATTTAATTTTAATTTAATGCTAATTTTGCTAAAATTCTAGTTTCGGTGAAATGTGTATTCGATAAATTATTTAGTATCAGTAAACTGTCGCCGGCGATTTTGATGACTGCATCTGGCTCTCAGATAAATCAGGTGGCATTTAGGATAAATACACTCTCTTAATTTCGTCATCATTACGAATCACGACGACACAAATAAAGCTGATGAGGAAACAGACTTTGCTTATTAATAAATAATTTAGATAAAACAATCTTGTTTAAAATAAATTCAGAGTCTTATTATACTATTAAATTGTTGGTCTTCTTTTTCCATTTAGTTGTAATTAGTATTTAAAAATATGTATGGCTCTCAGAAGATTAGATTTTAAAATATGTGTTTTTTGGGCTCTTTTAGTCAAAAAGGTTCCCGGCCCCTGGCCTAGACCTATCCTAGCTATGTATAACAGCTGTTAATTTCTTCTTAGGTTTAGGAATTACAGATTTTTTTCAAGCAAGCAACAAACTTGATGCTTTGAAACTAAGCAATGATTCAAAGATTCATTTTTATTTATTTTTCCCATTTTATGAATGTCAAAATTCAACACATTGACGACCAGAAGTTTGAAGGCTAATCGTTTGCTTTATTTTTCTCTAAAATTTTAGAAAAGCCTTTAATTTTTTGGTACAGTAGTGTCACACAATGCCTTAAATGAGCTAAATAAATCATTTCTCATTTGATAAATTTTTAGGAAAAACTTTGTTTCCAAATGTCAATATTTTTTATAATTTTTTGTCGTTCACACTTCTCTATAATTGTATAAAAGTAAGTAGATACTGATGGGGGAACAGTTTAGTCTCTTAAAAGTGCAAAATAAGAATCCTGTCTCTTGATTAATAATGTCACTCCCCAATTTGCAAACCAACCTCTCATCGACAAAACAGTCTCTCATTGTTAACTTCAAAAGTTTTTGCAAAGTCTACATCACGTACTAAAAATGGACTATTGAAAAAGCTGGCCTATTAATAAAAAGTTAACTTTGCGAGACCTAATAACTTGAAATTCGTTTTTACACCCGGTTTATATAATAAAAAAAGACTACTAACGTGTTTTAGAAGAAAATTTGCCTTTTTTGACTTTTAACGGCACTATATAATATATTTTTTTAAAATAAAAAAGATTGACAACTTTATTAGCAAGTAAGTAAATTCGAAAACGATCTTCCCTCTGAAATAGCACAGCTATTTTTAGAGCGCAAGACATTCCTGATTTCACATTCGTGTGCCACTCTCCCTTTTAAAAATGAAAATGTCTCGGTTTGAAAAATTTTATTTAAAAATTTATATTTCGAAAACAATTAATAAATAATTTTTTATAAAATTTTACAGCAAATAAATTCTCGCATTCTCAACTCATCAATGATTTCCTCATAAAAATATCTATCTGGGTTATTATTCACATTCTTCAGAGAGTATTTACAAAGCAATTGAAAGGAATGAAAAGTTTATGTTACATTAGAAGATTGGAGGAAATTAGTCTTCCTTCTTTGTATTACAGAAGCTTTAGGAATGAAATGATTACTATATTTAATATGTGAAAAGAAACATGAACATTGACGAGAATGCATTGCCTAGTTACTCAAAGAGAATTTCTAGATCTCATTCCCTGAAATTTAAACTTAATTTTTAACAAAGTAATTATAGACAACACTATTTAACACAAAAAGCATATAATCACTGGAATGGTTTGCCAAATGAAGTTGTCGATTCCTTGAATATAAATATCTTTGAAAGAAAGCTTGATGATTTTTGGAAAGATAAAAGAATCTCATTATTTGATTGATTTGTATTTTATTTGTATTATATTTGATGCAATTCACATAGGCGATTAGTCTCTTTACATTGCTTAATACACTTATGTTATGTTATTAAAATAATTTTTAGCCTTAAAAAGTTTCAAATATTTAATTCATCATCATTTTTGAGTCCTTTGTTAATAGTTTTTTTTTAGTTTATTTGATTTGTTTCTTTGTAAAAATGAAAGGAATGGTATGAATTTTGTTTAAAAACTTTTATATAAAATGAAAAGTTATTTTTTTAATATTTTTTCTATCAATCTAAATATATAGTTATACTTTGAAATTGTGCAAATTTTTTAAATTTTTTAGAAAATAAAATTTTTAATAATGCCTAAATGAAAGTGCTTCTTAAATCTTGAATTACAAAAAGATTATCTTATTTAAAAAAGCACAAAAATGATAGAGTAAAATAATTTCAATGTTCTACTGAGCTCTCAGTTTTTCGTGGTGTTAATTTTGATATAAAAAATGCTATAAACTCTGAAAAACATTAATCTAGTTTGAAATCAGCGGCCAAGTTTTAAAAGTTCTTTTCAAAAATCTCAATTTGAACCTCGTGAACTTGTAATTAAAGCAATATTTCAAATCCAATTGGTTGTTTAATTTTTGAAAGATTTGGTAAAAGCTTAAAGCTATTTCAATTATATAGAGGTCTGAAACAGAAAAAGTACTAAAATTGTTCCAATTATTATAGTTAGATTTTTAGAATAAGCATTACAAGTAAAAGTTCAGTTTTTCAGTAAAGGGTAAGTATAGGAAGAAACTTTTTAAATAATAAAAATTTTGATTATGGCTATTTTAAAAAAGCCTACTTTATTACAAAAAAATAGCTTTGTGTTGTGATGATTAAACAATGTTTTTAGAAAATTAAAGAAAGAAATATGTAGAAATACTGTTTCTCTTCCTACTGGAGTAGAAAGTTTAGTTGTAAAAATTTTCAAGTGTCAAATTGCCCAGATTGAGTACAGAAATGTTCTTCAACATAGAAGTACATGGTTCCTGTCTTTGTCGGCAGCCATTGAGAGAGTTCTCTTAATATTTGAAGGTTGGAATCCTACTTTAAAATTCGAGAACTTTCCGCATGCTTAAACAAAAAGTTTTTTTAAGAAAAATTTTGGAGAAATATTTTTTGATTTGTTTACCATTTTAATTGTGATTTGAATTGAATCGAATTATATGACAAAATAAACAGTGATAGTTCTTTTTTCATAAAAAGTTATTTCAAACTGTGAATACAATGTCAAAAAGTTGAAAAAGAAAATTGCAAAGAAAGTTAAAAAATTTTCTTATAATTTGTAAATAAATAAACTTGTATATCTTTTTAAATGAAGTAAACAGAGAAATAATAAACAATTTAATGGGAACAAAGTTTTAAAGAGAAACGAATTTTCACCGACATTCGGCTTTTTCAAACATAACGCGGAGAAGGAATGGGGGTTGGTGTCGTAGGCTGTAAACGATGTAATAAGGGATGACTGCACCTTAGAGAAACCAGAGGAAGATATAAACCTTTTTTTTTAATAAAAGTAAATTTGCAATTCAAAAAAAACTTTTATAATAATTTTGTCCCCGTTTAATTGAAAAAAATGGCACGCCAAACTAACCATAACTTTTCATCATTAACATCTTGCTTTTATGTTAAAATGATTCTCCCCATTATTCTTTTTTAGGATGAAAAAAATCAGATATTGATTGCAAATTTATGGCTAAACGTGGTACGAAAATTTTTGAAAAATTCTCAATCAATTATACATAAAAAAAATTTCGTCTTTTCACATAAATAACATTGTTTTATTTCGGTAAAAATATGATAATTATACTCCCAAGTTTTTTCTCACACGTTTTTAAAATGGCATTAAGTTAATCATTTTTGGTAACTAAAAAACTAACATACTAAAAATTAATTCATTTTATTTTTTGTAATAAATTTTTGTAAAATTTTAAATTTATAAAAATAATTTTTCTAAATTTATTTTTTGTTGAAAAAAATCCTATTTTCAAATTTTTTATTATCTAGAAGTTTTTTTTTTAATTTTAAAATTTAAAATTCATTATAATAGTTTTTTATTGAAAAAATTAATTAACTAAATAATTAACAAATGAAACAACAAATAAGCTGATTTACTAATTAACTAGGAAAATAATTTTTATCACCGGGCAAAAGTCCATTATTACAATTATAAAGTGGGCCAATTTCCACTGAACAAATATCTCGTTTAGTTAAAGTTGACCATTTAATTATAAGAATGAAAAAAAATGTGAACAACTTGACCATCGCAAATGTATATAATAATCCTATTAGACACAAATTTTAGATTTTATAAAAATGTTTCCTTTTTCATCTAATAAGTTCTTTTACTTCTTCTTCCCAAGCTTCTTAATTAATTTTTTCTTGCAAATATTTAGGAATGGTATGATGCAAGCTTGAAGTGGAATGTTTCTGAGTACGGAGGCATAAAGGAGCTTAGAATTCCGCCTAATCGTATTTGGCGCCCCGACATTCTCATGTACAATAGGTAATCAACTTTTTCACTATACGACCTTGAAAAATTATATTAAAAAAATGACCTATCACTTTCAAGGAAACTTATTGTAAATAATATATATGTATCAGATTACTTTTTTAAATAAGTGCAAATAAATTTAGATCAATTGTAGTCAACAAAACTCATGGATGACAAAAACCTATAGTTTATGGTTTTTGAGTAAGTGATGTAAATTTGTCCAAAGATAAGAAAGACACCTGTATGTGTGCAAAAAACAAGAGAAAAATTTAAATAATTGAAATAACTACATTGGGGAGAATTTGAAATGGTTTTCATCTCAAAAATTGACTGTATATATTTTTAATTAAGTATTCTTTTTAAATACTGCCAACAAAATCTCTTAAATCAAATAGGAAATAAATTAAAAACAAAAACAGAAAATTTATGGATGTAAAAAAGAAAAAAACTTTATATTGTGAAATATAGTAAAGTCTTCTTTTTTGCATAAATAAATTTTGTTTCTTATAGGATATAAAAGCGTTACTATTTATTGTCTTTTATTGCTTCGTGTTTGACCTTAGATGAGGCAGTTACGCCTTCTAAATCAACTATAATTAAAACTTCATGAAATATGATACAATTCTTTTTTTCAAGGAAAAAGCAAAAAAAACATTATAAAGTGATGAAAGACAAGAATTACATAAACTTACACACCATAAATGCATATAATGATAAAATGTTTAATAAAAAAAATCTAATTTTCAATAACTTATTATACTTTATATATATATGTATGTACATTTCTCTTTCTCTTAGTTTCATCGAACTTTATTATTTTATATTTGTTCCTGTTTTATCCAGACAGAGGATCTCGATAGTAGTTCTTACTACTATTTTTCGTCTCTTGCATTTCACAATATCCAGTTTGCACTATCCTTCATTCAAAGTTATAATGTTTTATAATGATATTTTTTTGTTCGTTTTCAAATAAATACCTACTTTCTAAAAAATTTTTTGATTAAAAAGAACACACAGCATATAAGATTCCTTGACACACTTTCCGCCCCTCGTCGAGATTATTATTATTATTATGTGATTGCGTTTGGATAAAACATTTTAGTGTTTCTTCGTTGAAATTCGTGACCACGTACTTGCCCTTAAGATTTTACAAGAGAAAAAAATTAGGCATTAATGCTATAATGTGTGCTACTGATTTTGTAAAATGTGGCTTAAATTTTTATGTAGCGCTGACGAACGCTTCGACGGAACTTTTCCAACAAATGTTGTTATCAATCACCACGGATTGTGCTCCCACATCCCACCCGGCATCTTCAAAGGAACATGCAAGATTGACATCAAGTACTTTCCTTTCGACTACCAAGTAAGATGATCACTTGACCATTTGATTTCTATCTAACAAAGAGCAGATACAGGGAATTCTCGTTTTGTTTTGATTAAAATGAAATATTAATGGCTGATTTTTCTAAAACCATCTCACTTATATAAAGTTAAGTAAGTAAGTAAGGATTTTATTTACAAAAGTTCAACAAGTTTAAAAATTTGGAGAAAAGTAAATAAAGAAAAAAACTATTAGCATGCAAGTTTGAGAATCAAATAAAGGAATAAAGCAAATGAAGTCCACTTTTGAAGGTCGGTATCAAAGGCCAAGACGCCGCTAAGAGATAGGAATATCGGGAAAAATAATACGATGAAATTGAAAAGAACACTGTTGAATCAAAAGGGTAGAGAAGGTATATGTAAGTACATTAAATTGAATACAAAAATATTCTTCTTCTTCTTCTTCTTCTTCTTCTTCACCATGACCGATATCGATCTTTGGTAACTCTTTTAGGCTTTCAAATTTTTTTTTATAAAATTTTTCCAGCTTTATAAATTTCATAAGAGTTGTACCATTGGTGTATTTGCTGCTATAAAAATAGCACCCAGGGACACCACGTGGAGGTTGCAGTTAGATTTTTTGGCCCCTACAAAAGGAACTCATAGACCAATTTTTTGGATATTGATAAAAAGACATCGAGAAAAAATGAGCAAATTCCTGAGAATTATTGAAGAGACTTGCTAAGTTATGAGAGTTTAATATACATTAACTATAAAGTATAAAAGACTGTTTGGGATTAGAAAATTTGTAAAAAAGATACAAATTTTTATTGAGGAATCTTGGAGATGTACTGTTTTTTCAAAGTTGAAAGAAATGAACACATTAAAATGTAGGGTAAAGAGTAATTGAGGAATTTATAATGTCCGAACTTAGTTTGGAACTAATGATGCTCAAATGAGAAAAAGAATGGCATGGGTAGGGAGAAGCAAAGTATGATTTAAATCAATGGGAAACAGGTTCAATTTATTCCTATTTACCATGTTCCAAAAACCGTGTTGCATATTGTTATAGCTTTCAAATCTAATATTTCAATGCTTACATCATTTTCCGTCTAAGTTCTAATAACTTAAATACAACATGTGCCGGAGGGCATACGGTTGAGACACTCTATCGGTGATTTTGACCACTACACACATACTGAGATTAGGTTAGACACACACATAGACTGAAATACTTCAATCGCAAAAAGAGTGGTTAAGGCCGTTGAGATCCCTTGGTGTATACAATCCTTTTGAGAATAGTTGTAGAATTCTATTAGCCAATAAGAGATCACCTTTTTGCACACATGCAACACTCTTGTTGAAATAAAAGTTAGAGCTGATTTTGTACACTTTAGAAATGCTCTTTCAAATTTGGATCCTGGAGCTACAATGGCTTTCAATTGGACTTGAAGTTGAAGGGGAAAGGCGGTGACACTAGCAGTTTTATACAAAATGGAGAATGGGACTTGCTAGGTAAAGAGACTCATAAAGTAAAGAATGTTAAAGTTAAGTTCTTTTAAAACTAGAAGACTTCGCAATTCCCAATTCAAATCATCTTAATCAATAGAGTTATTATCCTACAATTTTTCTTCATCTCCAATTTTGCCTAAATTTAAACGGAAGGGTCTGATAAAAAAACTAGGCAATACAAAAAGTGGTCGTAAAACTAGTTTTTTATGAAAATAAATATGCGTGGCAATAACAACAAAGAGAAAAATATTAAAAACTACAATAAAATAGTATGAAATATTATTTGTGAATTATTATATCTTTCAATAACGATATGTTATCACGGTAAAAACTAGGTAAAATTTCAATCCTATAGTTTCTATATATAGCATATTTGTTTTATTGTGGGTTTTAGCATTCCTATGTTTGCTGCTGACCACTTGTTTTTATCTTGATAAAGAAATTAAGTCGCGAATTCGCTTGATATTAAAGATTTCATTGAGTCTTCTCAACGATAAATAAACTTTGTATGAAATAACGTTTATATTGGCCACGTTTGTAAAAGCATTACGGAATAAGTGAAGTTTAACCGATGATAAAATCAATCTATATAGATTTTAAGGCGTTTCAACAAAAGGTTATCTCAACCAAAAAACAATTCGACCATATGGCCTTTTAACTTGATTTAAGAATATATGTTGATTCTTTCAGTCAAGAAGTGTTTTCATTTTTTTTGAGTTATCTTTTTGGCATTTTTTTCTGAAAAACCTTCTATTTTTTATTTATTGTTCATTTTAGGCGTAAGTTTTAGGATGCCATTTTTGAAATGTCTCATTTCATTGTCCTCTAACTTACAAACTCAATGTCTAGCGTACTAAATATCCAAAAAAATAACTTGTATGTTGGTTGAAAAGTCTTGTTACCTCCAAATATTCTAGCTTACAATTATATTTACTTATGAGCATTCCAATATTTGTCCATTCTGATTATGAATAAGTTCAAAGTAGGAGAATTGATAAAGCACTAAGGTAGTTCATGTAGTCTAGTGAGAAAAGGTTGGTTAAAAACTTTTCATAATTAGTGATAATAATAATATAATTTAAGCGTATGTCCTCTTGATATTAGAATCAGATATCTTGGTGCTAGATCATTTCCTTTCATTTACAAATCATCTTTTATCTATATTATATATTCAAAGAGTTATGCTCTTTTTTGTCCATCGATGGAGGATTAAGCAAACTCTTTGTTCTGATTGGATAAAATATTTTGAAATTTTTTTTAGTTTTAACCAATCAAATTACGCTATAATCTAATCAATTCATGAATAATAAATTCTGACTATTCAAATGAACTGTGCAAAAACGTTGGATCTGATTTGCTAAAATACAATCATTTTTCCATTCCCATATATTGTATAAAAGGGTTACCGGGTATATCTCGGCTTTTCTTTCTAATAGAGTGAGCATAGGTAGTATAGTATAAGTTTTTTAATAAGAGATGCTTGGTATTCTTTCAGCTTTTTTAGTAAAATTAAAGATCTTTCATGTACAGAACTTCAGTCATTATAATTGTTGAAATTTTTTTACACACTATAGATAGCGAATTAAGTACGGTGAATATCCATTATAACGTGTTCGCTATAATGCCATATCGCTTATAACGCGGTATTTCCTTGACGCCATTTTTGTTTTCGAACATTAACGTAGAACTCAAATTTCAAGCATATAAATTTAATGATAGGGTTTTAAAACAAATCCTTATAGATATATGTTAATAACTCTGTATATGATTAATAGTTTAACCAAAGTAGTATGTATTAAATAAAAGTCAAAGACATTTGCAAATGTTTTTTAAATTTTTTGTAACAGGTCTCATTTAATATTAGGGGGGCGTACATCGGCTCCGTCCCCCTCTAAATCCGCCTATAGAATAACAATAATTTAATACATATACCTCATTTACACGTTTACTACGATTATGAACAATTTACAAAAATAAAAGTATACTAAGTAAACGGAGAAGGCGGATTTCCTTCATCCAAAAAACAAACAAGAAAATTTTTTGCATAAACTTTGGAAATTATATTCTCATCTTTTTTCTGTTTATATGTACCAAAACACTAATTTTGAGCGTTCGTAAAGACAAAATTTTAAATCATACCGTTGGATTTATAACTCCGCTGGATACAAAAAGGCCGGTGAACTTTTTTTTGGGCTGTAAGCAAACTTATGAGCATAAACTGTCTCTTTGTATTGCCAAGTTTTCCAAGCCCAGAAGTTCTCATGATGTTGATATGAATTCAATGCCAATGCAATACAAGTTATGTAAAAATACGAGGATAACTGCAAAGCTTTTTTAAGTTTGGTTTAAACACAGTTTTGTTGAATCAGCTAAAGTTTACCTTTGTTACAAAAATCTCAGTCTAAAGGCTGTTTTGCTATTAGACAACCGTCCAGCTCATCCAGCATTTTATTCTCAAATGGCAATATCACTGTCCTTTATCTGCCTAAAAACAAGGAATATTTTCAGATTTTAAAAAAGAAAAGCACAGTCCTTGATCCAGCTATGTGGCCAGATAATCATCTCTGTCGCAAAAAAGTTTACTAAAAACTGCTTGAACTTGAGTTGTTTGACTCTGACATGAAGCTTTCACCTTCCTAACTGAAACCACTGTGAAGGATTTCAATTTTTTATTGCAGACTGGATTTATTTCCCTCTATATGTAGACTCTGGTTAAAAAATTTCCGTTTTCCTCAAAATTAAGAACGCACTAGGCTTGTGTAGGCTTCTGTACCAGCTATAGGCACAACGATTCGCTCAAATTTGTGAGTAGATAACAGGTCTATCATAACGGTTATTCACCGTAACTGGTTAAAAAAATATTTCTGTTATTAATTTTAATTTTGACATTTCTTTTTTGAGTTTTTATTTTTGTCAGAAATATTTTGCACAGTTAAAATTTCATTTTCCCTTTTATGCTTTTATTGATTCAAAATTTCACATTATAACTATTTGATTCACTTTTCCTGCTTTTAGCAGCATTTTGCAAACTATATAAGATGATGGGTATCTATAACAGCTTTAACACTGGAAAAGCCAAGGGCATACAACCCCTAAGCTTTTTCAAAGGTTTTTTTTAGTTAAAAAGAATTATTTTCAAGGCGTAACGTTTTTTTTTATGAAACATTAATAAATATTTTGAGCATTTGAGGTGGCTTTAATAAAATTTGGTGAATTAAATTGTTTACCTCCATGGTCTACACGGTTTTTATAGAAGCTCTGAGACTGAAAACAAGTAGCTTTAGTAGAGATGTTGCTTTTAATACATAAAATATTTAATGTTTTTTATAGTAAAATAAAGTTTGCATCTATTTTATCGCAAACTTTTTAAATTAGTGATACAAGGTAAAATATTATATTCCATTTTTACTTCTTTTTGCCTTTTCCAATTCTATTTTGAAAAAAGACAAAACAGAACTAAAAATGTTATACCTCTAAATTGGAGTATATTTGGGATTTATCGAACTATAAGAAAAGTAGTCTGATGGGGGATCGAACCCAAGATTGCATTATCGAAACCCAGTATCTAACCAACTTTACTCACGCCAGCGTATATAAGCATGAAAAAGTATGGAGTTTTATAAATAATAAAGTAAAATAAATTTTGCATCAATTTTATTGTAAACTTTTTAAATTGTTATATTTTTGTCTTTCTCAACTTTTGTGTTGAGGTCGTATACAACCCAATTGCATTTTTAGCTAAAAAAAAAGTTGCCATTCCCCTAATGTTAAAAGCTAAGGTATATGAAACTTTAGAATAGGGGTGATACAAGGTAAAACACTATATTCAATTTTTACTTCTTTTTGCCTTTTCCAATTCTATTTTGAAAAAAGGCAAAACAGAACTAAAAATGTTATACCTCAAAAATGAAGCATATTTGGGACAAAACAGATTGATGAAAATGATCCTGGCAAAAAAGACAAAAACTATATTTTACGTCGCTTTTTAAATAAAAAGGCACATGTGTTTTTCACCCTAATTCTTTTTTGGTCTTCAAAGTTATGTTGAATAATTTGGTTGCGTAAAGGTAGCGCGTGGGGTGTTTTCATCGAGAACGCACAATTGCGCAGCTTGTATCGAACTATGAGAAAAGTGAGCTTGATGGGGGATCGAACCCAAGACCTTGAGTTATCGAAACCCAGTATCTAACCAACTTTACTCACGCCAGCGTATATAAGCATGAAAAAGAATGGAGTTTTATAAATAACTAATTCGCAATTAAATTTTATAAAATTAACGTTTCTAAAAAATTATATTAATATTTTTTTATTGTTAGTAATCAATAACAAATAAGCATTACTTTATTTTTAAGCAGCAAAGTGTCATCAAACGCACGAATCGGTGTTCTAGAAAATGTTCGCCATTATTTGTTCAATAGTCGCCGAATCACATTTTAACAGATTTCCTTTTATTTTATCAACTTGAATAAATATTTTTAAGAAGAAATAGAGGCATTATAGGGAAAAAGTAAATATAGAAAAATGAAAATGTTATCATTATTTAATTAATCATTTCTTAAGCCTTTGACCTAAGCGAGATTGATGTACGATTTAAAAGAAATCCCGCTTTTCAAGAGAAAAACGATAGTTATCAAAATGTGTGATGATTGGTTAATCCGACCTCTATGGTTACAGAAATAATCATGTCGGATTAAAAATATTATAAAAAATACAAAAAAATCAATGAACCTTATTATTCATTGAAAAAAACTGTCAAATTGTAAATTGTCGGATTATAAGTGTCGGATTAGAAGATCATCACATCATTATTTTAGTTGAAAAATTTTTACTCCCTTTCCTTACCCTAGTCAGCAAATTTTAAAAGCTTTTCCATTTGTTCTTAGAGAGTTATTACAAACACGAAATTTTGTTCAACTAAAATTATTACGTTGATGTTGAGAGCAAAAAAAATTTTATGAAACCAAAATTCATAATGAAACAAAATGTTCCCAATATAGTGGAAAATTTTTTTTAGAAGTAAAGATATTAAAGTCATAAGGGTAGCGAGGAATTTGAAACAAAGGGGCAGCAACCTCATATGTCTATGCGCCTCCCACCGCAAAATTATAGCGATTCTCCCAGGGTCGGTGGCTGAGATCCGCTCTCTCCATTTTTTCCTGTCCTGCGCCCCCTATGGGTCAGTCCAAGTTGCTTCAGTTACTCCAGCAGTCCGTCGTTCCATCTTTTACGCTGCCTCCCTCTACTTCTTTTTCCACTCACTCTATATAGCGATTCCCCCAATCTTGGCTCTTAAATAATATTAAAACTTTCCATTAAATAAATTGAAACATCATTTTAAAGGATAATCTTACAAAAAGAATCACAGGTTTCAAATGGGTTGTACTACTGCCAAAAGGTATTAATTGATGACATTCCATTAGAATTCATTTCCATTAGAATTGAAAGTAAATTTTAAAAGTTTTTTTCTCATTTATAAGAATTGGTAATGGTAATGGTACCGTAGGGTGTTTTCATCGAAAAGACACAATTGCACCGCTTGTATCGAACTATGAGGAAAACAAGATTGATGTAGGATCGACCAAGACCTTGAGTTATCGAATCCAGCATCTAACCAACCCTACACACGCCACTGAAAGAAGAATAGAGGTGTATTCTATGTATATATTTTTTTATATATGCCGCCCGAAAGGAGCGTTGTTCACGGGCATATGGCCACTCTGTCGCCTATGTGAGGGCCTTGCAAACGGGCTGAAAATTTTTTCAGCAGAGTAGCACGCTAATTTGTTATCCAAAGGGCGGGAGGGGCTATATATCCAAGGTCCTACTACGACACTCACAATTGTGCGTTTTTCGGGGACAATGTGGGCATTAAAGAGGGGGTCTAAATGTATTACGTTGGGAGGTTTATGAAAAAGTTCTATTGTTTAAAATTATTATAATTTTTGTTTGGTAAATTTAATTATTTCAAATACATCGTTTATAGAAATATATTATATAGAGCATTATGTTTCATTAATTGCTTATTAGAACTCAGCATAAAAAAATACTTTATTTATTCAAAATTATTTAATAAAAAGATTCTTCAAGTCTGGTTTTGACTCATTTTTAAACATGATTTGTCTATTTGCTCTGTGATTTCGGATGTAACCTTCTCGTTTTTCATTTGTATAGACTTTAGAAGATGCTTCAGTTATTTGCTTAATTTCTATTGATTGAGAGTGACATGGCCATTGTCGAACTTGCATAGGTGCTTAGATAAAGTACATGAATAATTTACATGTTAAAAGTGGTTCAAATATATTATCAGATCAGTCAATCAAGTCCAGTAACAATCAAGCATCCTAATTGATTAATGGTGTTTTTCTTTATCGAACGAAATCATCTCCAAAATTTTGTTTTTTTCTTTTCTAATCCTTATAATCTTCTCCACACCAATTTTTCGTTCTTCAATAACATCAGAACATATAGATTGAATTATGATTTCACTAAAAGCAAAACATGCGCAACGTTTGATGGTAGAAATAACAAAATTTATGACTTTTTTTGTTGAAGTCGTAATAAAAGAAGCTGTGTTAAAAGATGTCGAGGTCCTTCTATCCAAGAGTGTTTAATTGTTATATCGAACCAACAAGAATAATAAACTCCCACTATATACTCAGCTTTCAGTTTTAAATGATTATAGAATTTTCCATTCAACCCATGTTTGGAGATCCATATACGACAAAGTCTATTTGCTGAAGTTAACCATCTTCTGGACCAATTTCAAGTAAGCCAAAATCTTGTGAAAGATTTCCTGTTTTGATAACTTGTGTTATTCTGTACCCATAGTTTGATCAGTAGAAAGACTTTTTAATATTTTGTCGAAATATGAGAGACTCTCCAACGCTCATTCTTTTAAAAAGAAGAATCCATTTCAAGATCAGTTGCAGTGTGAAGCATTTTACCAATCTGGCCGGTCCACTTATTGTTAAGTAATGTTCTACCATCTAAAGCTTCAATCAGATGCCTCAAAGTCAATTCATTCGTATGGAGAGCACAAACTAACCAATTTAACTTTCGACAAAGTTTCACTTCTACCCAACGCATCATACCACCTTTCCATCTTGTGTTAACATTAGTAGAGTCATCTCCAATAGCTTGTAAAGTTTTATCAATGCCTCTTTTTCTCATAAAGTCAATGAGGTTGTCAGCAATAACTTCAGCCGATTTTTCGCTCAGAACTTTTAATAAGAACTAAATGATAAAGATATTTACGATCTTCTTCACAACATATCGAATAATGCATTTCCTTAATCGTGCTTGGAATCTGTTGGCTTGAATTTTCTGATGTCAACATAACTTTAGTAATATATCCTGACGTCGATCGAAAAAATGTAATTAATTTCAGTTTCTGAGCAGACTGCATCGAAATCATGTTCCAACATTTTCATGACCTTTTATTGAGCTATTTTAACTTTGTTATGGTCTACTACAAAATTTTATCATATTAGGTGATCAAGCCAGTATCTATAAATGCAGAAGTTGTGATGCGCAACCCAAGACCGTAGGCCATTGTCACATTCAGTATTTACATCGTATTGTATGTTAACTTTTTGTTTGCATTAAAATCTTTTTCATGGTATGAATCATCTAGTTCTGATTCAGTTTCAGAATCGGATAAACACATATTGTTCGAAAGGTAAGAGTTATTGCTCTGACCGTACAAAATTTTTTCTTTTACAAATTTTTTTTCATATACTCTTCGCTATTATTTTTTCATTTGCCTTTGACTTCCAGCATGATCTTAAGCAATTTGGTAAGAGGTAAATGTTTCTATTTTTTTTCTTTGATCCATAATAGACCACTTTAATAGGAATTTTTGATTCTCTTTGACACGTGCAATTTATATGTGCTTTGTTTTGACATGCATTGCAGTCAAACTCGTTTCAACTATAACTTTTACATTTACATTTCAACATGTCAAAAAGCTTGTCAACTTTACTAGCAAATTTCTCTTTAATTTTGAGTTTACCTCTTCCAAGAGATATTTTTTTGGCTTGGTTTCAATTTTCTTTTATTTACTTCAGTGTGTGAACTTTAGATTAATTGTTTGCAAGCTCCGATTTTTGTAAGACTTTTATGTATATAGATTGTGCAAGCTTATCAGCTGAAAAATTTATATAATCTTCAATAATTTGCTCTCTCAGCGAGATTCCATTCTTAAAAATGGGACTTAAAGTTGGTAGTTATGATGGATTAAGATCCTTTCCAGTTCCAATTTAATTCGTTAAATGTGTAAATGGAGTAGATCTAGTTTTCATTCCGACAAAAAATATATAATTTTTTTTACTAAACTGTATGAAATTTCAATTAAATCTAAAAAAATTAAAATATAATTTATTTCTTAAAAAACATGGTAATTTGTTTAAAAACTCGAAGTTTATATATAGCATATCTGTATTAATTTTTAAACTGAGATTGACCAACTAAAAATTTTTTTTTGAAAAATCTTGATTTTGACACTATTTTTTATATAATACATATTTACAACTTTTTAGCACGGCTTGTTTTTGACTTATTGAGTTATCAAAATTCAACACAGTCTAGAGGGCATGGAAGCATTGCATGTGGGTATTATTCGTTTTATTAAGGCTATAAGGTGTAAGCAGTGTCGGATTAACATAGTAGCAGATGTATAGCAGCTGCTACAGGCTATGCGCTTTTTTGAAAAAAATTTTTTTTTGACTTTTTGCAATATCTTTTACTTTTCTTCTATTCTTCTTTATTATTTCCTCCTTAAAATAAATTTTTCCTCTTGAATTTTGTGGTTTTTATCTTTTTTGTAGAATCTAGATCAATTTTATTAAAAAAATTTTTACTTCCTGACTATCATTTGTACATTTAATCGATCTGCTACAGGCCCCGCACTTGGTAGATCCTGCACTGGGTGTAAGTTGTAGGAATTAAACTAGTAGACCCCTAAATTCTGTTTGGATTTATAAAGTAGGTCGTAATGAACTTTTAAATTTTATCTTAACAACATAATTAGTTCTAAAGATTTTTGCATCATGTCCACCTGTGCAGACAGTTAAAGAAATTTTAGCCTGGTAGGTGAAATAAATGTCAATTAAAATAGTAAATGTCAAACAATCTTGTAAACCATATTTTATTGACAAATAGATGAGTGAATTAGGAAAGGTAAAACACGGCTGAGGTTAAGCAATTTCTTCCATAAAATCCTAGATAAGATAACAATTATAGAGAAAACATCTGCATATAAAAGATGGATAAGATTATCATAATTAAATATACAAGTTCTAATAAATTGTGAAATTATTGTTTTACATAAATTAAAATGAACAGGAGAGGTATAGGAATTTTAAAATCACAAGATAATACTTTGAATGACACATTGCGATTTAGCTGGCAATAAAAATAGGTAATTATAAATGAGCTATAGTGAATCAAATATATGTTTCATTGTTAAATAATATAAGTTGTTTATATATGCAGGTTTTTCTTTATATTTTCCTGCAATTTGGGATATCGTGATCTTTTGTTGGAGAGAGAAGCTGACCTTATTTGATAAGGGGTGCTATATTTTTTTACTTTTTCTTTTATCATCTTTGTGTATAGCCTATTATTTACTTCATAGTTATAAAATGTAGGAAGATAAACCAATAATTTTTTTTTGCATTTATTTTTCAAACAAAGGCGGAGGGAGGGGGGGGTGGAGAAAAGTAAAGTAAAGAAGGAGAAAACCGCCTATACTCAACTGCCTGCCTACGCCACTGTAAGAAATGTTAACAACGTAATATTACCAAAAATGAAGAAATCAGCTTTAATTTCAATTCTATTTCCTGTAAAAATTTTCCCTGTAAAACGAATGCGAGTCGTAGCTAAAATGAATAGGATTTGTGAATCGATTTTGACTTGTTTGATGCGATACGCTGGCATTTTGATTGAAGGCATGCCCGCAAAGCGAAATGTCAAGACGTACGAATGCTGTCCAGAGTCTTACATCGATCTGACCTTTCAAGTCCACATTCGAAGAAGAATCCTCTACTACTGCTTCAACATCATCATTCCCTGCGTCTTGATTTCCTCTCTTGCTCTTCTTGGGTTTTTACTTCCTCCTGATTCTGGAGAAAAACTGACATTGGGTGAGAAACTTTTTTATTACATCCATTCACAAGAAAACTCTTTTGGATTTAGAGAGAATCTAAGCTGCTCATCCCGATAATATAGTGCGTAAAAAACCTTCAAATCTAAAAATATCAAATATTAAAAAAGATTTTATAGGTTATGAAATTAAACATTATTATTTCAAGCCATACGAATATTAAACAAGCATTGTTCCGTGGATACACAATTCTACATATTTTCATTTTAACTATAAAAATAAATCTAAGCTTTCTTGACCATGAGAGCAGACTTGGAAATGTCGATGTATTTCACCATATCTGGATCTATTGAATCAAAGATGTATTTTTGAATGAATGAAAAATATAACATCAAAAATATTATATTGTATAATAAATTATGGTGTTATTCTATACAGATTCAATACAGTAAAACTTCTTCAAACCAGCCATTGATGGAAGAAAGAAAAATGACGGATTTATAAAGGTGGTCGGTTTAGTGAAAATATTGTTGATAATTAAATTAGCTGTTAACATTTGTTTTATTTTACATAAGTTATAAGATAGCTGAATCCAAAGATAAATCTATCACATTTCTTAATAATAATTAAATATAAAACTAAAAAAGATGAATTTTTATTATAACAAAAATATTGAAACGGCTAACTAATGTTTTAAAATTCTTTCCATGGTTGTTTGCTTTTGTTTGACACGTTTCTTAACGATTCGTTCTTCTAGGTATGTGATAATAGAGTAGCTTTTCGGTAAAATGGACTTGACTGTAGTAGTTTCATAAATTTTTTTAAATCCTTTAAGAGATAAAGTAACTTTCTTTATCTAAACTTGTTCTCATTCGTTTCATGACTGCCCTATTAAGGACGATAAATCCAAATATATTTGCTACAATTGTAAGACATATTCTAACCTTACCTGTGAACATTCTGCTATGGATTATAACTGCCCACACGTTATGAAAGAACTGAATCGCGTTAAAAATCTAACCCTGGATCATGAGTAAGTCTTCCGATTTTTCAGAAATTCACGCTAATTTTGATATCGATTCTTCAAACTCGGTTATCAAAAGTTCGTATGTCTTTGATTTTAATTCTAAACCGCTCTCCTTTTTCAACTTTAACCTATTAAGTTTAAATGTACAATCGTTAAAAAGTAAGTTTTATGAATTGGACTGTTTTATTGATGCAATGAATAAGTGCATAGGGTCACATGTAGTGGCTATTGCCTTACAGGAAACTTGGTGTAAAGATAGACAGACTAACTATCCTTTAGAAAATTATAAGTTCTTTAACATGCCTAGTGATATATCTTTACATGGGGGATTAGCTTTTTATGTAGAGCAAAGTTGTGCATTCTCTCTTTATGACACTAAAGTTGTGCCAAATGTATTTGAGTATTGTTGTATACTTCTGAAAATAAACAAAAATGAAAGAGTCCTGGTTCACAATTTTTATAGGCTTCCTTCTACTAAACAAAGCGACATTGAATGCTTTTTTGAATTTTTTTCTAACCTTCTTTCCAAGATAAACAACGACTATATCAATATTCTCTGCGGTGATTTCAATATAAACCTTTTCGAATTAGAATACAGCACTACTGTAAATTTTTTTTATAATCTCATTCTATCCAGTTTTTTGAAGCCTGTTATTACATTACCTACTAGGCCTCATTCGAATACACTTATTGACAACATTTTCATCAATCAAAGCTACAATGAGTTTTTCGCTTTGAATTGCCATTCTTTTTTTTCAGATCACATTCCCCTTTTAGTATTGATTAATTTGGGAAAAAATTTAAGTAAATCGGTGTTGAAGAAGACTTTTTTTGATGAAAAGCTTTTCATCAGAGTTGCTTCTGAAGCCATAAATTCTTTGAAAACCTCTGAGTCATTTGATAACCCTGATAAACCTTTTTCATCTTTAACACACGTTATTAAGTCGTCTGTTGAAGCGTCAACTAGAATAGATAATTAACAGATACAAAATTAGAATGAAACCTTGGATTTCCTTTGAAGTTATCAATCTCATCAAAGCAAGAGATACTATGTTTAAAAAAATGAAGATATACAAATGCAGTGAGAGAAGTTTACAATTACGATGTACTAGCAAATATATTTCTTTGAGAAATTTAATTAAGTACAAAGTTCGTCTCCTAAAAGAATCATACTATGGTAATCTTTTTACTAAACATAGTTCAATTCAGGAGACTTGGTCAATAGTCAATAAAACACTGAAAAACCCTCAAACTAGAAGTATTTCTTTGAGAGAAGGAGATACGCTCATAGATAACGACTATTTAGTTGCTGAAAAGCTTAATGCTTATTTCTCTCGTGCTTGCTCGAATGTTCCAAACAATTTTACACATGAATCTTCTTATGCCTATGATGATGGCTCTTTTTCTTTCATTAATGTTGATAGCGTAGGTGTTTTGAATGAAATAAACAAAATAAAAAGCAGTCATTCATGTGATATATATGGCATATCGACTTATCATATTAAGCTAATTGGTACGGCTGTCTCTGAGTTTTTAGCTATGGCTATTAACTCGGCTTTTAGACATTGCATATTCCCTTCTATTCTCAAAACACATAAAGTAATCCCTCTCTGGAAAAAAGAAGATCGGAGAGATGTAGATAACTACCGACTTATTTCGTTGGTGCCTGCACTTTCCAAAGTTTTTGAAAGAGTTATTCTCACTCAGCTTGAAGGTCATATATTGCAAAATAAACTTGTTCATAAGCATCAATTCGGTTTCAGGAAGGACTATTCAACAGAAATTTTGCACTCTTTCCTCATTGAAGAACTCGTTTCCTCTTTAGAAAAAAAAGAAGACATGGTCCTTCTTTTTTTTGATATGAGTAAGGCCTTTGATTCAGTCAACCACTCACTGTTGATCCAAAAACTTTCTAAGTCTAGGATCAGTAAAAACTCTCTTTCACTCCTCTGTTCATATCTTTCTGCTCGCAAACAGTGTGTATCGGTGAATAATTCTCTTTCGTTTTTCACTCCTATCAGATCAGGTGTACCACAGGGCTCTGTTTTATCTCCCCTATTGTTTAGTCTCTATGTAAATGATATTTTTGATGTATCAAGTATATTTTCCTTTGTTCTCTATGCTGATGACTTCTATGGCTATTTCCCACTTTCCTGTATTAAAAAAGATAATTGTATCAATATTAACATGTTTTTATATAATCTAAACCTATTTTATGCTTGGTGCACGAATAATGATTTGAAAATTAACTATGTAAAATCTAAAGCAATGGTTGTATCCATGAAAGACAGTGTAAATGAAGACTTTCTATCCAAAGCACGTTTCAACATAGTCAATAAGTTTAATCTACTTGGGCTTGTGCTTGACAATAAGCTAAGCTTTTCCCATCATGTTAATATGGTTTCAAATAAATTGAGCCAAGTTATTGGAGTTTTTCATCGCACAAAACATATCTTTCCTACGAATATCAAGCTCCTTCTTTACAAAACTCTGTTCTTGCCACACATTCAGTATAGTCTCATAAACTGGTACCCAAGCGGTAAAAATCGTATTGAGATTTTACAAAAGCGTGCTCTCAGAAATGTTTTCAATCTCAAATACAACTCACACACAGAACCTGTCTTCAAAATTCACTATCTACTCAAACTGAATGATCTCTTCAATCTTAAAGTTGCTTGCTTTTTGCATAAAAACATCAATAACAGACCACATGGACTCTTCAGCAAATTTCTACAATATAATGATAATATAAAGCACGAAACCCGAAAAGCACACGATCCTTTGCCTGTGTTTTTCCGACTCTCAACTTCTACTGTGTCAGTCAGATACAAAACAAATTTACTTCACAAACAATTTCCTTTTCTCTTTCAAGACCCCAGTTTATCTGTGAAAACCTTCAAAAAAATTTGGAAAAATTTTTTCATTTCTTCCTATAGCCATTATACCTATTGTGACAGAAACTGCTATGTCTGCTCTACTTCCTAATTTTATTATTTGATTCTACAACAATATTCCACTTTGTTTCCGTGAGCAATGCTTTGAACTCGTGTCCTCGATGCTTCATTTTTCTACCCTATCCTTGAAAGTCTGTGTTGAATCCTAACTGCGGCCTCCTGGCTTTTGGATCTTCACAAAATTACCTACATTATTTTCATACTATTTCGATAATTTGGTTCAGTTGTTTTTGTCATACTTTTCTCATGCGTAAACTTTCATTTGTAAATAAATAAATAAATAAAAAAAAAAAATAAAAACTTCAGTTTTTTCTAACAGATAATTTGAATCATCATCATCACTTTCAAGATCTGTTTGTTCTGGTAAATAGTTAGCAATAAGATTTTTTCTCATTCATTAGAGTCATCTTCAATTGAGAGCTCTTTATCAATGTATAAATCAACAATTTCTATTTCAAACTCTTTAGCTAATTGATGAACTTGAGCATCATCAACATTAACCTCTTTATTCATTTCTAAATCCGTTAAATTTAAAAACGAAAATCCAACTGAAGCACAACATTTGTTAATGGTGATTTCTTTCACATTGTTTAAATCTCTCTTGATCCAATGAATTGAATTAGAGATAGAAATTTGTCGACAAGGTTTTGTCTGGTAAAGCATGAAAAAATAAACCGGTCTCGTCACAGTTGAGGATGTCAGCTGGTGAGAGTCTTTAGTAACTTCTCAAAATCGTTTACTACCGTCTCAGTAATTTCAGTGCTAGTTTCTCCATATACTTTATATGCGTTAACAGAATAACGAATTCGCCATCTGTCAAACCATCCATTTGATGCTTTAAACTGATTTAGTTTAAATTGATTTGCAAATAAGAGTGCTTCTCTTGAATAATCAATTGGTCAAAGGATATGTATATTCTTTGTGCGAGCAGTGCAAAACCACTTCCATAAAATATTGTTTATGTCAAAATACTTACAGTTTGTATCAAATCTTTGTTTCTTTAGATTTTCGTTAGTTTCATACTTCTCTAGGTATGTGTTATTTTACGAAGTATGTCTCCTACAATTGACTTACCAATTTTATATTTTTCAGCAAGGTCTCTTTATGACAGTTTTGGGACTGTTTTGTTGTATTAAATTAGTTTGACGAGAACGTTTTGTTAAGCGTGATTTATGTGAAAAATTGAAAATAGTAATAGCCATAAGAATTGCTTTAATTTGAGTAAGTTTGCAAATTTAATTTTTAAAACAGCCGGTTTAAAGGGTTGGCAGGTTTTATGAGGGACCGGTTTAGAGAAGTTTATGCTTGATTTAATGAAGCAAGAGTATCTGTAAGGAAATCGGAAAGGCAGGAAGGAAAACTTAGCTTTATTTTAAAATATTTTGACACAGAAACCCTAAACAAGCGAAATCACAAGAATGACATTTTGAACTCATTTGATCTGACAGAAAGCACACGGAATTTAGTAAATTGATATAAAACTTAATCATGCAATCTTCAATGTCATTTATTAAAAACGAAAGAGTGTATTTACCACGATGGCATAATTTGGACTGCTTGTATCAAATGATAAGCAGTGAAGTTGCAATGCTAGTATTCTAACCCAAGGCCATCAAAATCAAAGCGAGATTCTAGGCAAGCCATTTCACTCTTCCAAAACAATTATGCATGTTTGATCTATTTTTAAATTTATTTTTGTGAAATTTATTATTATTATTATCATTATATTTTAGTAGCTAACCCGATCTAGGTTACACCTCGCACAGGCCAAGCAAATTATTATCTACGGAAAGGCTTATATTTGTTTTTTACTTTATTCCTAAAAATACATTTTCACTTTAAATTAGTGTAATAATGATTTGCTACATCTTGTCCTCTTATTTTTCATACTTGCATATCTAAATAATTCAGTTTTCTGCGTTTTAAACCATTAAGTCCCAATGCTCCCATCTGGGAAGTAATTTCATCTTCGTCTGCTTTTTTCAATGACTTTGAATATAAATCGTCTGCGTTTTTTTAGATATCGTCTGATTTCTATGGTACTTAATGGGTTAAAGTGTTATTAAAAATTTTAAGGTGCGAGCAAATTAGGCCTGCTTATTGTGGATTTTGCACACCGAAGTCATTTATTTTAATTTTTGAAACATTCATTGCCAAATTTGATACAAAGATCCATTTTACGCAAAAGAAAAACGTTTCACAAAAAAATTCATCTTTCCACAATTTAAACTCTCGATCTTTCTTCTACAAGGCTGTAAGTATGTGAACTGAGCATAGAGGCTTTATAAGAAATAAATTTAAACAAGTTGAAGTCTTTATTTCGATTAGGAGTGACGATTTTGCTTTCGCTAACAGTCTTCCTGCTATTGGTTGCTGAAACGATGCCAGCTACTTCTGATGCCGTTCCCTTGATAGGTAAAATTGACGTTACTTTTTTATTATACAATGAAAGAGGAATTATGCTAGTCTCTTTTAAAGTAATTTTCATATTTTGATTATCCATGTTTTTCACTAATTGGTTAGTAAATTTTTAAATCTTACAATTATCATTAGTAAACTTAACATTTTTACTCAAAAGACAGTAACTTTAAAATTTATGCAATTCAATATGTTTTTATTTACTGTTTTTTTAAAATAACACCTTAATTTTAATACAAAATTGTGATTTATTATTAGGAAAATTCGATAAGTTCAATTTGATTAGTACTCCGAATAACTTCAAAAATGTATTTTAGATAAATTTGAGAGCTTTTTTGGAGTTTTTTAGGTCAATTAAGATAATGAAATTTGAATTTAAGATAAGGGGGCGTGAGTAAGATTAGTTAAACACTTTACTCCCTGATTATTATTGAAACAGTTATAATTATTTTTTGAAGTGTTGTTTATGTTCTGGTATGAAGACATGATAAGTCACAATTACTCACTTAATGAAACATTTGTTTTCAAAGGTTTTAATTCTGAAAAACTTAGTTCGGTTTTTTATATCTCAAATCATAGTTATCTTATTTTAACCGATGCTGTTAAAAATCATAGAAACACTAAAATTTGCCCTAGTTTCTATCTCAAATTACAAAATTGACAATTATAGATATCAAAAATTATTTTCAAAAAATTATTGGCAAAAAATTGAAATGTCAAGCCTGTAAATATTTTTATTGAAATGATAACTCTGAAAATGAATATGATTTTTTCTTTCGTAAACGCAACGTGAAATCTTTTCAGTCATAAACTCACATTTTTGAGGTCAATTTTTATAGGCGCCTCAAATAGAAATTTCAAAAATACAATAATCATGAATAGGACAATGATTTTATTTGATATCATTCGTCCTGCATCGCACTAAACTTAAACTTCTTAATTTAAGTCACTTTCTTAAAAAATGTGCTTTTATTGCAAAATCATTTCAGCAAATTTATTTTATGTAATCATTTTTTGAAATAGGAATCTACTTTTCATTCATAATGTCAATTTGTTCTGTTTCCGTCGTCATGACAGTCCTTGTTTTAAATCTTCACCACAAAACTTACGAAGCCGTTCAAATGTCACCTTTCGTAAATTTTATCACATAATTCTTCCTATTTATTTATATGTGTAATATTTAGAGGGTAACACTTGTAGTCAGGCCCCATATTCCTGAAAGGGCTACTTTATTACTATAATGAATACAGCCCAGAATCCTTCAGAGTGAGTTGCAGCCAGTATTTCGGCTAAGCCTTTTCGGCGGTCCAAGGACAACAAATTGAACCTTCAGAAAGATAACGTGGAAAAATTCTGAGTTATTTTTTATTATTTAATTTCATTATTCAGAGTTATTATTTATTTGATTTAAGAACCGCTGACTTTTTTCGAGTACTGTAGAAAGGTAGACTTTATTATGTAGGTGTGTAAAATCACATGAAGTGTATATAATGCGGTGCTCTATATACTTCACTGGTAACCTTGCTTTGGTGAGCTTCCAGTCCTATATAATACAACCTCTTGATTAGGGTGTCCACCCCCATTGCTTTTTTGTGCCTCAGAGAACGGGGTCCCCGAAACAAATATATTTACCCCTGGGTAAGTATATACAAAAATAAATATGTTTTTATCTATTAAAATTTGATGGGCTTGCAAAAATTTTAAAATATAAAATCACATATTCTATGTTTTAAAAAATATTTTATCAATAATAAAGCTAAAAGGGTTTTATCTATTTCTTATTTTTGATTTGAAAAAACCGATTGAAGAAAAAACTTTCTCGAATAGATTCTGCTTTCATTTTTTATAGCATTATAATTTGAGCATCAACTAAATTTTCAGTTCTTTTCTTGAGTTTGTTGTAGAGAATAAATTCTCTCTTAATTAAGCATCTCTTCATTACACACCTCTAATTCATCTTGTAATTACAAATCTTGTTTTAGTATCATCTTCTACATTCATATCACAAAAGGAAAACGTAATACTTTTCGAAGACGTGTACTTGATACGAATATATGTATTTTAATTTTCATTCAAATAGAGACGAATTTCACGTAACAGAATAATTAGACATCTTAATTGTGTTCATTTGAGAAATTTCTAGACGTAGCCTCTGAAGCCGATTTAAAAGGCAATACATATCGCGGATAGCTGGTTAAAGAGAGTCAAAGCTAATAAAATCTCATCGCCGAGTCTCAGCGAAAGCACACAGTAAAAACCTTAAAAATTAAAAATATAAACGACATCAATCTTCGCCCCAATCTAATATAAATTTATTTGTTAGAAAAGAGTGATGATGCTATTGATTCGAATATCACAAAGAGAGTTAAAATTTTTTTAATATTTTTGTCAAAAGTTGTTAAACTAAAGAAAAATAAGGATTAACTTCTCACTTTTTACCCAAAAAAATGAAAACTAAGATTTTAATATCACTTCTTTGATAGTGGCTTTCGATCCAATGAGTCAGTAATAAGAAGAGTCGAAATTAACCTTTTTAGACAGAGTGGATCAGTACCATACTAAATAAAAATCGTCCGTTTTAAGTTATGCGAAAATTAATTTACAGCAGATGATGTTCAGTTTTTAGTCGAAATCATTAGAATTCAAAAAATGCAAGAAATTTGAAATCAAGAAATTCTTCTCCTTTTTCTCGTACTTATCGGGTTAACCCACATCTTTCTTTCTATGTATTTTTTCAGATAAGAAGATTGTTCATCGATATTCTCGCTAATGTTTTGAAGATGGAAAGACCTGTCGATATGGAACGCAAACAGAAGAGAAAGATATCAACCCTCAATGCCAAACTGAGAGAAATTGAATTAAAGGAGACGCAATCAAGAACGCTTTTCGCAAAAATACTGGAAAACGATAACGAATTACATTACGAAAAAAATAGTAATCATTTGCATAACCCATTCCCCTCCTCCAATCAAGTAAAGTTGAAGAGAGGAGAAAATTTTAATTGATCACTATTTAGAACTTTAAAAAGAGGATAAAATACTCTCATAAATGTATGAGATGAGGTTTTTTTTATATAAATTTGCATTTAAGCAAATGATATCAAAAAACTAAGGCACTCATTTCTACAGCAATCATAACAAGTAAACAATTAGTAAGACAATTAGGATAAATTATATTTTTTAAGCATACCTAAGAAAGATATTGGGGTTGTTGCAATCGAACCCAAGATAAAGCTTAACAAAGACAAAAATAAAACTACTTTTATTATTTTGATTGTAAAATTCGAGACCAAGATAAATATAATCGATTTCATAGAATTGCTGTAAATCTTATCCTAACGGTTAAACACTATCGTTTGTTAGAAAAAATCTTTAGAGTTTTCAATCTCAATTAGAATATGGAGAAATTATAAAAACTTTATATTATAGAAATTTTGGAGCCGGCCAACCTTCAAAAGGGTATGCCACAATATCATTACGCCAACGTGGGATTTGAACAAATTTCGGCAAGAAATCAAGAAACGTTTCACAACCTACTCTCGAATGCAGAACACAGCGATCCCCGCAAGAAGGCAGGCGCAAGCGGGGTTGAAAACGTTCTAGAAGAACTCAGATTCATCACGGACAGGATGAGAGAGGATGACAGGGAAAAGGAATACGCGAATGATTGGAAGTTTGTGGCGATGATCATTGATCGCATCTGCTTCTACGCCTTCACATTCGTCACATTCTCTGCCACATGTGTCATCATATTCAGGGGAATCCATTACTCAGAAAGTTTATTTGATATCAACCCCACAGTTGATGCGGATTAACACAAATGTATCCTCTCCACTGGATCATATACAGTGGACCCTTCACAATGTAGATACAAATGTCAGCACAATAATTGTTACCAACACACACAGACAAGCATGCATATTGTTTCCTCATTACTTAGGATATACCATTTATGATACCTTTAATTCATAATATTATCTTTTCTAATTTATTTAAATCAAAATTTAAGTGCATACTATGTTTATTAACATTTATTGAACACCAATTTTCAAATGCAAATGTTACATATTTACATAAATAAATTGATAAAAAATTCCTTATTAACGTATAACCGTAAAATTGATACAAATATCACTAAGGGAGAAAAAGAAACACAATTTATAACAAAGATAGTACCAATGTGAAAAATAAAAAAAATGAAGACAAACTTTGAAAGTTCAGAGTATTTTTCATATTTCAAGTGTCTTTCTATTCTTTCTCTATCCTCAGGAGATAAGCATATTTTTTAAGTACTCCCTTATTTCAATGTAAACATGTTTAGATGATATCTCAAAAACGCTTTATTTTGTCTTTTAATCAGTGAGAGTAATCTTCCTGTTGATAAAATCATTCTAATGAATCTTTTGCAATCTGCACTGATATCCAATCGCCTAAGGCTTTATGACAAAAATGACCTAAGAAATGAATTCACTAGGTTAACACGAAGAGTCGATTCATTCGAAATCTTAGAACCTACAATATTCCCTTGAAAAAAAGCCCGCTTCGAAAGACCGCCTCAACGATAGAGATTTAGAATAAAAGGAGACTGGTCCCAAAAGAATTCAGCGTAGTGTGGGGTATTATTATTATGAGGCTTCTATAAATAAGTAAATCAGTATTCTATGAGTTGTTTACAAAAGTGTGAAAACCATGGTGTTTTTAATTATAATATTTTTGACTTTTTTTATATTAAATAATGAAGATTTTCGAATTAATTCAAGAACATGGATATCGTTTTAGTAAACAAGCTAACAGTCGAAAGCAGGTTTTCCATTCAATTTGTATCGCAAACAATTTCAATATAAGTATACACTTTTAACTCTAATTGATCTTTTCGCAATTGTGTTTCGTCTTTCTGAAATACAAAATAAAATAATAGATACAACATACAACACCATTTTCCAAAATTAATCAAGGGCCTTAATATCAACCAGAGGTAAATAAAATACACAAACAAGCTGTTACAAAAATAGCTCTCCGCACTTAAGTCCAATAAAATCACCAAGATTCCACCACCACCACTAATTGAGGCATCTGAGCAATACCGATCAAAACAAGACACACACTCGCAAAACTTAGCGCCATCAAATCACGACTCCTTCATCAATATCTTCACAAAATTAACCCTAACACATACATGGCGGGTGCGGGTAGAAGAATTTTAAGTTGCGTCTGTATTAAAAAGAATGTCAGATGATACCAATTCAAACATAGTCAGCCGAACAAATATCATGACGTCTCTCTTACCGCTCAGAAAGTGGGGCTTCCACTGTAGTCAGTATTATTGAAACAGATTATTCAAATTTCAAAGTAATTAGCTAAATTTATTTGTTTCAACAATACTAACTCTAAATCAAAGACCAACCAATTAATACTGCTACTGAATTAACTAACAAACACCTACAAAGTTATATTCTTAAAATGATGCAAATTTGAAAAGGAAATGATAGAAATAATTATTATTATGCACATTATGAAATATGAGCAAAATCATGTTTTGTAAAAGAGTAGCATTGCTTGGGATTGGAGACTAGTGAGTGACATATTTTCACGCTTTCAAGATTTATTTGGAAGATGTATAGCCTCATTTAAGTCAGAGGTTTGATTTTCTTTTCGGTCGGCCCCACTGTCAGCGCGAGCTTCCGTGGCCTGCTCGATAACGTGCAAGTCTTCATCCGAGTAAAAGGAGACATTGTAGTCGTGAATCACTTTCGTATTCGGCAGCATATCTTCGACGCAGTAGAGGAAGTTTTGCACTTGATCCATCTTTTTCAGCGAAGGAAGGTCTTTGATAACAAGAACTTTTAGATCTATTTCAAAGAGTCAATACAAATTCATCAATAAAAACTAGTAAGTATTCTCTTTGCTCTTCGTATATTATGCTACTCAGCTCAAGTGAAAATGAATAAAGTGAGGGTCCCTCAGGGGGCAAATGCTGGGAGGCGACAAATATATAAAACATTGGAATGTAAAAACTAAGAATCGGACTAGTATTTTTTCACGTGTCTGACTTACATGCCCAACTCACTTCAATTCCGACTCTGATTATTCCAATTTTGACTTAGATTCTTTCAATTCCAACTCGGACCTTTTCGATTCTATTCAATTTCGACTAGGAATCTTGCCATTCGGATTCCAGCTCTTCCCATTCGGACTCCAAATTTTCAATTCCCACTCCTTTAATTCCTACTCCGACTTCTTCAATTTCGATTCATTCTTTTCACTTCCGACTCTTTTTCATTTACTTTCGAACAGGAGTCTTTTAATTCCGACACAATCCCCACTCATTCAATTCTGATTTTTGATGGAAAAATGAAGAAGAGGCGGACCTTTCAAAAGAAGGAGAAAAAATTGGCCTCAATTATGTACAAGACAAAATGAAGTCGAGACTTAGAATCATGACCACCGATTCCAAACTTGAAAAAAAGATGGACACAAAAAGGAAAATCGGATGAAGTATATACAAAAAGGATGCTCTGATCACAATTAATTCTAGCTAGTACTTAAAAGACTGACATAATCTGTAGTCAGAGATTTCAAGCGCCGACATTAAATTAAAATCATAAAATTGTCTGTGTCATTCCAACACTATCACGACAATTCAAACATATGACATTTTAAAATACAAGAAAAAGAGATGGCATTAAGTAATTTGATATAAAATTTGTTCGCGTCGTTTGAAAATGAAAGTGGGAACCCATTATATCTCATTGACTCCTTAAGGAATCAAATTTTTTAGTCAAAATTTCCAATAGAAAAAATTGAAAATATTTAAAAAAATTTTATACAATAATGTTTTTTAAACTTTTTATTTCAACTTGTAAAAAAAAAAAGTAAAAATTTCACGTTCAAAAAAAGATATATTTGTTAAAAGCTTAGTGTTTGGATAATTTGTACAAATTTTGCCACATTTTTGTTTTTTAATTATTCTGTGATAAAAAAAAACTATATTTAGAATTTTTATAATGTAAACATTTAAATAATATTTTTAAAATTTGTTTAAATTAAAATAATATAAATTTTATTTTTAGTTTATAACTAGTTGCTTATTAAAACTATGACTCCCTAAGGAGTCATTGGGATAATATAATGTTTTTCAATAAAAAATAAAAAATTTTGTCCATAGGTTAAAAATCAAAAAATAATTATATATATATAACTTAAAATCTAAAAAATTTCAAAAATATATTTAGATCTTTTTTTTAAATATTTTTAGAATTTTATATTATTCGAAATTTTGATTTTTTTTTAAGCTTTTTTCAAATCTAATTTTTTTGACAATAAATGGATGACCAACTACATTTTACTTACTTAGAAAATGCTCTTGATTATATTAGTGCAGAAAATGTTTTGACAGCTGATATAGTTGTTACTGGTGTACCATCTGGAGGTGAAGAAAGCGACATGGAACAAGATGAAACAGAGAATGTTGCTTCACTTGAAATTTGTGCAGAAGTTGATGTTTTTCCTATTCAAGACGACATTGAAATAAATGAACCATGTCTTTCAAAACTAAAGTGGAGTGGTCAGCCAATTCATACAAAAGAAAAAAATGCGATGGAAATGAGGATGAGTAGCCATGAAGAATTTACTACATTTACACCCTGAATTACTAGATAAAACGTGCTGGCAAGTTTTTTTTGATATATTTGAAGATATGCTTTACTTGTTGACGGAGGAAACAAATAACTACGCCAAGAGAAACCATAATTTTCAAAATTTTTATGCTTCTAATGAGGAAATTTGTAATTTTATCGGTTTAGTTTTTTTATCCGGATACAATGTCAGAACTTCAGAAAGATATTATTGGAGTAAACAAAAGGATATTGAATGTCCAATTTTTTCTACAACAATGAGTAGAAACAGATTTCAGGAATTGAAAAAATTTTTACATTGTGCAAACAATGATAATTTGTCAAAAAGAAAAATGGCTAAAGTTTTACCTTTGTTTGAAATTCTTAATTTAATACTTATAAAATATGGAATCAACCATGAAGATTTAAGTATTAATGAGTCGATGACACCTTACTATGGTCGACATGGTTGCAAACAATTTATTAGAAATAAACCCATTCGTTTTGGTTTTAAAACATGGGTTCTTGCAAGTTCAACAGGTATGCCATACAAATTAGAAATTTATGAAGGTAACGATAAATCTCACAATTCGAAAGAACCGTTAGGGACACGAGTAGTTAAATAAATGGTTTTTAGATGTCCTAATCCCATAGAACATCAATTTTATTTTGATAATTTTTTTACATCTTTTTCTCTGATAAAAGAACTGAATGATAATGGTATTAGGGCAACTGGAACAATGAGAGAGAATAGAGCATCCAAATGTCCTTTAACAAATAGAAGAACTTTTTTAAAAAAAGAAAGAGGGTTTTTTGAAAACTTTAGTAGTAATGGCGTTCAAATTACAAGATGGATGGACAATTCAATCGTCACCGTTTGTACAAATTCGGAGAGCGTTTTTCCTTTGATAGATGTTCATAGATGGAAAAAAAATTGTGGAAAAATAAAAGTAAACCACCCTTTTGTTATAAAAGCCTACAACAGAGGAATGGGAGGCGTAGATCTTTTTGATCAGTTTTTGTCTGTTTATAGACCACAAATAAAAATGTAAAAAGTGGTATTGGCCGCTGATAATAAACTCAATAAATACAGCTTTTGTTTTTTCTTGGAGGTTATATCAAAAAATCAATAACTCCAAAATCTGTAACAAAGATTTTCGAAGAGAAATAGTTCAAGTTCTCCTAAAAAAAGTCAAAGCCACCACTAAACATTAATTTGGGTCCAAAAGCAAGAAAATCTGTTCCAAGTAAAGATATAAGAACAGACAATCATAATCATAATCCAGAATCATTTACTACATCAAGACGCTGTTATATATGTAAAAAAAACACAAAAATTAAATGTAAAAAATGTGAAGTTTATTTACATTTAAAAAACTGTTGGCAAGTTTTTCATCAACACTAGTTATTTTTATTAATAAAAGTTTTTTTAATTTTACCTTTATATTATCCAACAATCCCAATGACTCCTTTAGGAGTCATATTTTTTTATAAAGAATAAAATTTTTTTTTAATTATTTTTTAATTTCAGTATATTTAGATAGACATTAAAGAATTAGTTTTTAAAAATTAACTCTTTTTATCAAATTTTAGCCTTGTTGGGTTATAATGGGTTAAATGTGTAAACTGGATTAACCACTTTTTCGAGCTATCAATTTAATATGGAAAAATAACTAAAAACGAGAAAACAGAAAGCATAGTTGCAAACTCTACCGCTTGCGGCGGTATACTACCCATTTTCGACTTTTTTTTTGGTCTACCGTTTTTGAAATGGGTTGTACCGCTTTTTGAAAATTTTTACAGCTTTTGAATGCTAACATTTTTATTGGCACACGTTGAGCATATGCATCCTGTGTTTAATATTTATTTTGTTTGTTTTTTTTACTTTTTTCATCGATTTATGTTTTTACGTTAATATTTAGACTATTTAAATTATGTTAACCAATTTTTACTTTTTGAAGAATGAGTGATAATAAAAATAAAACAAAAAGTCGCTACGACAACTGTTTTAAAGAAGAATGGATTCAAAAATTTGAATTTATTATTACTAAATCCACATTAGGTTCTTCCCATGCATTTTGTCGTACTTGCAAAAAAAAGCATAAAAAAATTAGGAGTCCATGGGTCGTTTTCGAAAAAAGTCAACCGCGTTGGTCTTCTCTGAGGTTGAAATCTATGGAAAAGTAAAGAGGGACACAGTTGGGAAAATCCGAAAATTCTAACGACAAAATCTTTTTATTATCAAATTATGAAAATTGTATTTCAATTTAAAATAATAATGGAACTATATGAAAATATAATAATTGAACTTCATGGTAAAAAAGCATTCTTCTAAAAATTCATCTAAAAGTCAGTTTTTTACATTGAAGTTAGATTAATTTTTTAATTTAAAAATCATTTTTTATTTGAAATCCAGTTTATTTTAATTCAATTGTGAATATGGAAAAGGAAGTCTTACGATCTAGTAGGTAAAGTAGAGAAATTGCGATATCCGTAATGTAAGGACAGGAAGAGAGATTGAGATACTTTATGGAGGCAGCGAAACGCCGCCTACTCACTATATTGCTTACGCAGACGTCGTCGATGTGCGAACAGTGCGACAGGTTGAGCCAGTGAACGGACTCCAGGTCACACAGCGAGTTTATGTGGGCAAAGCGAAAGTCTGTTTCAGAAGCATCAACTTTTTCAAGGATGAACGAAGGATGATACTTCTTCGGCATCAACCGAGCTTTAAGAGAACACATTTTGATTGAGATGTAAGCATCAAAACAGTACATAAGGAACAAATATTTTATTTTCGATATTTAAAGCTCAATTTTATGGAGTCATGCTTTTCTATGAAAGATAAAAAAACTGAATCAATAGCAAGTTTCGCTTTCATCTCATCTATCTTAATTTATTATAACAGAGTTTGGTTTCAACATCTTTGTCATTTTACACACAATCATAATACAATAACACAGACAAATATATACGATTTTCACATTGAATTCGTCCTTTTTCACTTTGAATTCGTCCTCATATTTTTACGATAGAATTTTTTATTTCAAATTAGTTTGTTAATTTAAAATACTTTTTGTGAGAAAAACAAGATTAAGAAAATTGATAAAATAAAAATTAACTATACTGTAAAAAGGACGTTTAGATTTTAAACTTATTATCAGCCTTGTTGTGCTTAAACAGTAGGGCAGTGATTCGATACCTTACACCAAAATATGTATCATTTAGACCCACTCACTATAAAACTTACATTCTATCAAAGTTACGAAGAAAGTTACATCCATTATTGAAGCAATAGATAAAATAATGTGCAGAAAAGTCAACAGTATTTGTCCAAGTTTAATGATCAAAGCTATCTATAATAATCACCAAAAAAGAGACCCTATTGCCTTACATTTTTTTCATTTAGCGGATAAAGAACAAAGGCGATTTTTAAAAATAAAGAAATTGATGCTTCGGCCTATATTGATTACAGACTCTACTTATTATCAAAAAATTAATGATTAAAAATAATAAGGAGTGTGTATGTATTCAAAAAATAAAATTAAAACGTCAAAAATAGTTTTAATTTTCTATAACTGAAATATTTTATAAGCAAGATGCAAAAATTTTAGCGGAACAAAGGTTGGGAAGCACTGCTCTTTATGTCACGTTTCCCTGGTAAGAGCTTTTGATAACAAAAATTTGTGAGATGACAAAATAAGAATTCAGAAGTTGCATTGAACTAATAAACATCTGTGTGCATTGAGATATACAGTAAGAAGAAATCAAGTGTTGTGAAAGAGGGCAATAATAATCATTAATCTTGTCAAATATGATGTCACTTCTGTAGAAAGTATAATTAGTTGCTACGCTGTTCTGAAGTTAGCAACAATCTCTTTGAAATATGGAGTGTGACGGGAAGAGATGAGAGATGCGCCATTTTACTGAGTTCTATCTTCAACTTTTTGTGAATATTTCATTGTGATCCGAACAAGGGTTGCCATATTGGTTTTTGAAGACAAAATGCAAAAATTTGGCTTTTTTAAGTCCTATTGGCGTTGGAAAAATGTTTTGGCTTCTTTGTTTTTTTGTTGCTTTTTAGACTTTTTTTATAATCCTACAATCTGACACGTACATTGCTAAATTTTTCTTTTTTAATGTCAGGTGTTAAAATTTTGTTTTCTTGCTTCTTTAACTTTCTTTCACAACTGCGGTTTTACTCAAATATTCTTACTTTTATTTTGAATAGTAATAAATTTCCTTCTCGTTCTTTTTGTCAAAGAGTTTTTGATGCCTATTTTTGTTTTTAGGTTTGAATAAGTTATTCAACTAATTTAATCTATTGCCTTCTGTTATGTGTTAAGATAATTTATTAAGCAACTATGCCTTGCGTCAGTGTCAGGCATAAATAAATATTGGCTCAGGGATGCCTTTTAATTGAAAGATGCAATGAGCTTACAGCATATATTTACAATCATATAACACCTTCATACTTCAGTTCCAATTTTCATGCCTTCAAAAAAAATGAAAGCTCCTTATGATAGCAATTTGAATTGGGAAAAACATTTCCATGGTGTAAAGAAGTTGATGATGGATCACAGACAGCATTGTGTAAACTTCGTCACTGCACAATTGTTCCAAGAAACAGCAATCTCTCAAATCATGAAAAATCCGAGAAGCATAATACAAAAATATTGTTCCTAAATCAAACACAGTGAAAACAATTTGATTAAACAACAATAAAGTTAAGAAGCAGAACTTAAAAACCTCATAAGTTATATCAAGAACTATTTTTACATTATGAGAGTCTTCAAAATAGACTATATGACTACAATCGCCATAGAAAATTGGTGATCAAGTTCATTTGGGCGCCTTCATAGCTGGTCTTAAAGTTTTAGAAAGAAGAAAAGATTTTATGATTTGTGGCAGAAACAAACATATTCGCTGTCGTCTTTTATATGTGTTAGGAGATACTTTGGTTGCAAATTTTATAGGGGGCTTAAAGAGGGTGTAAGTATGAGATAGTGCATTTAGAACTTCAAAATGTACACAGTCTATCAGCAAAATAAAGTTTAGAGATGAAAAAGAGCATAGGGTCAGGTATGAAATATTAGAAAACATGCATGATAAAAAATACTGGTCTACTCAGAAATATGGCATAATTCATAGAAGTTCTGTATGTGAGCTTTCATATTTTCACCATGAATATTTTAATTGATGGTGTTGTACCGCTTGAAATTAAACTAATGGTGAATGAGTTTGTTTATAACTAAAAGTACTTTTCTTTTTTTTATTAGAATATTTTCTATTTGATTTACGTCAAGAACGATAAACATTCATCTTTAGAAAGAGTTTAAAAAAACACTTTTCCAATGACTGGAGGTGGAAAGAAAAACTTTATGATTGTACTACCCTTTTTAATTGGTGAGATCATTCCTGATGTTGATAAAAACTGGAGTAACTATATTGAACTTTTAAAATATCTTTGTTGTGTATTCGCCTATAGTTTCTGGTGATACATTAAATTATATCCTCATACACAACAAACAAAAACTCTAACTGTTATAGCCCGGTGTAAGTATGACACCAAATATGCACTACTTAACTCATTTTGCTGACCAAATCAACGTTTTGGACAAGGGCGTAACCAGCGGTGCTTAAGATTCGAAGCTAAACATTATGTTTTCCAGAGCATCAAATGGAAAAGAAATCGAAAAGTCACTTGCCTTTTATCACAAGAGATGGGCGTGCTTAAATCAATTTACAAAAGATGCAAACATCTGGGGATTATTTAATGGAAGGCGATTTTATATCTGATAAATTATAAATGGGAAATTTTCGGTCTTAGAGATGTCTTTGTTTTCGCTTTCAATTCTCTAACAGGACCAAACTTAGTGTATCTAGAGGAAATTATTATAATTGATAAAATAACGTTGATTTTGCATCAGAACTCGAACTTTTAAATTATAAGGCGCATACAAACAAATACTTTTTTATGTAAAAAACTTGAAATTGATAAGTTAATTTACAATTGGCCACAGCTAATATATCATTATAAAGATCAGCTTTACAATGTGATGTTGAACAACGTTGATTTTTGTTGGGATTAAATGTTTGACAATATTGTTTTGTTTTTCATATATAATTCTACGATGCAAATATTAAACATTAACATAACTAATTAAGTATATTAAATATGATTATGTATTTTACTTCTAAAATAAAACAAAAGGCACAGTTTTTTATTCAGGTATGGAAACTTTGGCAAATGATGCAGAACAATTCAACTTTGAAACATTGTTACAAATAGTTGAGGAGATTTTGAAATTTCCTTCCAATATCTTATCACCAATAAAAGGTTAGACATTGTTTCTTATTTTTCAGAATATGATGATTTATTTACATTGAGATAACGATATTGACGGAATAGCTATGATTAACTTACAACAAGAAGAAGTTCAGAAAATTGTTTGGTAATAAGCTCGGTCCTTGGAAAAAAATAAATCTTTTGATTTATATAGCGAGAAAAAATGTGAACTTTGTTAAAGAGTGTTCTACCCTAACAAACTCTACTGATGAAAGTCATCTAGAGCAGTGATTCTCAACTTTTTTCGGTGCATGGAATTTCAATGGACCACTCATACTTTTACTCTTAAGCGATTCCATTTATTTACACTTTAAAATTTATTTTAGTATACAAGGATAAACTCAGTATATTAACCGGTTAATGAACAGATTAGACTTTATAAAAATATGATCGTCTGCATTTATGAATTCTTTTTAATACAAATCGTCTGCTTTACATTACATATTGTCTGATTATTTTGGTCGTTTACGGGTTAAAATAAATTTTAATGAAGTCATTCATCTTTATTTCATTCAGCTAGTACCTACCTTGATCTTGATGTTTCTCTCATACGGTATCTGATAGTTCTTCAATAGTTGAGAATTTATTTAATTTTCTACTGAAAACATCCACAACAGATTGAAATCCAGATTCCACCAATTATATAGTAGGTAAAGAAATTATGCTTGCTTCTAGGTGTTGAATTTTTATGAGTGTTAGTCCTGCAAACTTATTTTTTGTCAATTCTTCTTCTCGGTTTCGCATTTTCTTTCAAGTTTAACAGCATTTCAGATAACTCAACATCTTCATCTCTAAGGCTTATAATTTTCTAGGTCTACAAACAAGAGTGGATAATCAATCTTGAATAAATCAGTGTATCTTCTCTCAAATTTTGAAAAGCTTTCAATTTTTTGCTCAAACTGAATTTTACAAGATTTCAATTTCTATAACCCGTTATCTTCTCAGCACAGATGACTAAATCTGAACTATACCTTTCAGCTCCAAGTTAAGCACATTCAATATTTACTTGAAAATGAAAAAGTTGATTACTGGATTCCACAAATCCTCATAGCTCTTAAGGCTCAGGTCTTTTAACGAGGATCTTATTTCTGTGTAAAGCCAGCAGTTTTAAAATCATTATCTTCACAGAATTGCACAAAAAATCTATCATTCAGTGAGTTTTGCTCCCTGCGTGCCTCCTACAATATTTTTAAAAACTAAATGCTCTAAGGAACAACAGATTTCATTCTAGAAACAAAGCTTTCACTTATTCAGCCATGGCTTCAGCCCCATTTGATGCAATATTGATCAAATTAGTCTATACAATATTTTCATTAAAATACAGCATTACCTCACTGGAATAACATTACTTTCCTTATATCATTTTTATTAGCTTGCTTATGAATTGTGCTCTCATAAGCGTGGATGGAAAACTTTGTCTTTTGCAAAATTTAAACACACTTCTCCTCAATAAAATTAGACATTTCATTCTTTATTGTAATAGTATCATTTGAAAGTGGAATTGTACTCGGAAGATGCAGCATCCTTTTCTAGAATTTCATTTTCACAAGCTATCATAGCACGCTTAACAGCCTTCTGGCAATAAACCTGAGATGCTGCAACATTGGAAATAATTTCAGAAGTTTAAATCTCTCTGCTTTTGCAGTATTTATCTTCTATTCAAGGCCAGATAATTTGATGGCTGTCTTTCCTTTTTATTCATAAAATATTCCATATCTTTACCAAGAGATGAAAAAGCTTTGATTTCTGATGCTGTTTCAGCTTAGCTTTCTAAATAGAATCAATTGTCAAGATGGCATCACGTAGATTTTGAATCTACATATGCCAAAGATGTTAACCTGACCACGTTGAAAATCACTGATCTAGAGAATACAAACTCAACTGACATTACCTAATGACTAATAAAAAAGGATGTTTGTGCATTGAAGCTTCCAACATATTCAAAATTAATTCAAGATCTTAAAGAAGAGATTTTGAAAGAATTCAATAAACTGAGGAGACGGCTTTTCATGTTCTTTCACTTGAAGAGTTCTGCACAAAAGACGACTATAATATGATTGGTGAAGCGCTATACAACCTTGACACTTGTATGTTTTCCCCATGGAAAAAAATCTTGGGTGCAAATCTTATTACACTTTATTTATTTTACCTTTTGTTTTTTTACTTTTTAAATTTTTTTCCGGCCATAACTTTCTCAAAAGGTTAGAAATCTAAGATGGAAATGGAAACATAACCAAGAAAGCTTTGATAAACAAAACCAAAAAAACTTCAAGATCTTTCTTGATTTTTAACCCTAAAGGCATGGAAAGTAATAGATTACTTTTTTAATTACAAATTTTGCCATTATATAAAAAAGAATTTCGCCCACATTCACAGAAGTTGACTTTAAAGTTAAAACTTAAAGATGCTCATATATTTGACAAAAATAAAGAATCAACACGATTTTACAAATAAACTACTTAACGAGATACAGGTAAACCTTTCTCAACATATTTAATTTCTTCAGATTTATTTTAATTTTAACCTCCTTTAGATGAATTTTCAAATGTTGGTTGCCTTACAAAAAGTTTGCTTTCAATTGAGAACGGAGATGTAAACGGTATCAAAATTATTGCTGATGGCTTGACCTTTACGTTTAGCAGTAACATAAAAAACTATGCTCTTGCTTATCATGTTTTATTATGCTTTTGATTTGAACTACCCAAAACATTTCCAGATACTTGGGTTTCTCCAAGAAATCTTATTGAAAGACAAGACTCCCTACTTCAAAAGCACGAACTACTTCATTAAATTTGGAAAAAAATACAACGAGCATTTGAAAAACTCACTCTAGATCGATTTTGTTCTTAATGTTTATTTTAACCTATTTAAGACCAAGCAAAGTAGACGATATCTAAAAAACGCAGACGATTTATATTCAAAGTCATTGAAAAAAGCAGACGAAGATGAAATTACTTATGTTCCAAAATAGGAACATTGCTCGTAAATGGGTTAAAATGTTTTACATTTATAAATTTTGGTGCAAAATTATATTATCTTAATTAGTTTAATTCCAAATAAATTGCTTGATTTAATGATTTTTTTTTGAAAAGTTTGCTTATTTTTAAAAAGAGAACATTCAAATTTAACCAAAATAAGTTGCACAAAAAAGCAACTCATATGTGTGCTATCTCATGTTATTTATTTATATTATGGAACATGTTTATTCGAATCGAATTTTTAAAATTGTTATTTGCACATGCTTCATGTCTTCCTTTTTAATTTCAGATTTTGATATAAAGATTTGATATAAATTTTATTGTTTTAATAAATTTTGTATTATTTTATATTATATATTTTTTATTACTTTTTGCTGAAAATAATTTTTGATAAATAATTTAAACCAGTTAATTTTTGTGGATTTTATTTTAATTTACTTTAATTTTCCCTTTTAAAAAAAGCAAATTTTTGAATCAAGCAATTTATTTGGAATAAAACTAATTAAGATAATTTAATTTTGAAACAAAATTTATTTTCAAAAATTATGCTTAACCCATTTAGGACCAATGTTCCTATTTTGGAACATAAGTAATTTCATCTTCGTCTGCTTTTTTCAATGACTTTGAATATAAATCGTCTGCGTTTTTTTTAGATATCGTCTGCTTTGCTTGGTCTTAAATGGGTTAAAGTCAAATAACCATTTTTTATTCCTTTTTTGATAATAACGCATAAAAAATTGAGAAAGTTTTATTATACTCAGTTAAAAACTGACATTAAATTTCGTTTTAACTTATAAAGATGGAGAATTTGAAAAATAATTCAAAAAAATTAATTTCCCAACTTACTAAACATAAATTAAACAAAACGTGTCTGGATTAATTATTATCAAAGTTAGATAATTTTTATTTCATTGATTTTCTTAATTTTTTTTCACAAAAAGTATTTTTAATTAACGTACAAATTTGAAATAAAAAAATTTTATTTAAAAAATATGCGGACGAATTCAAAGTGAAAAAGGACGAATTCAGTGTGAAAATGGCATATCATCTCCACACACTATCATAAATCAACCATTCACCACACAAACAAGTTCACCTCTTTTTACCTCGCTATGCGTACACTTCCATATTCCATACACGTCTTCCTCCATTTTTTCTCGATAAAGATTAAGATCGAGATAGTTCGAAATAATTCCTATACCTTTAGCTTACTTTTTTATATGATAATGAACAGTCCATTATCCACTTATAAGCACAGTGACGAGCGGGGTTGGAAAAAATCCTTGTGTTTCTGAAAGAACCTATGTTTATCGGTGCTCCTACAATTATATTTTAAATATATAAAAATGAAATGTTGTTGAGAACTTTAAAGATGCATGAATAAAAGTTAAAAGATGTAAATGAGGAAGGAAAAAGTAAAACTTATATTTAAATCAATTTCTAAGAACATTAACTTTCGACCACTCTAATCTTTTTGAGATAAACACACAACCATTTAATGCATAGAAAACAAGGAACAAAGAGTGTAAGAATATAATAATTTGGGTTGAGCAAAGGTGCCAAGTCGAAACAAAAAAGGGAACTCCAAAAAAATTTGCTTATTCCAATCCTAACTTCATTTCTAATAAAACTTGGTTGCTCTGTTAATACCTTGTGAAAACGCTGCTACGCTTTAACTTAAGTGGAATGACACGTTATTTTTATTTATGGATATGAAAAATCAACTCAAGAGTGAAATAAGAATATGCCCTTATCATTTATCAAAACTTTTATTGGAGAGATGAACAGGAGTTTTTTTCTCATTTTTAAATTCCTTTTATTCCAACTTAAACAAGTCCATAAACGCCTTCGACTTTAACTGCGTCGCCATGATAATAAGACGTAATTTTTTGGTAAAGAACCACTAAAATCACCCTTCATTTTATAAAAGAAAAGATAAATATTTAAAAACTGTTTATTATATTTTCCAATTCAATTAATTATTTCTCATATCCTCCCATTTTTTAGTGATATGACTCAAGTTTCAAAAATTGCAGGTGTCTTATTAATGAGTAGTGTTAATAAACCTTTCCTCAGAGCCGCTCTCTGGACACCTAGAAACCACCTATCAGAGGAGCCCACTCATCAACGTGAGATTATATATCGATTGCATTTAGAATTCTTTTAACATGATCAGTTACTATCGTCATTTCAGAACTTTGTTTAAGAAACTAGAAATATATAAAAAAAATATTCTACGTACTTCTATGATAAATGAAAGATAGAATGCTTGATCACTTATCAAAATTGAAAGAAACGATGTAAGAAAATAACATTTTGATTCTTTAATTGAAAAGTATAAATCAAATATAAAGAAGTTTCTAGATTACTTTAAATTTTTGAAAATAAAACTTTTATTCCAAAGTATATCAAAAGGGGTCGAAATAAAAACAAAAACTTAATATTTCAATACCTTATATTTTTCAAACAAAATTAAACAGCCCAAAGCTTAAGAGCTCCAAGCACGGCACCTTTAAAGGAAGAAAGGGCATCAAGGGCTTTAAGCACGGCACCGAGTGTGCTTATTATTTCTACGTATATATTTGACCTACTTTGAAAGAACATTTACAGCAAATAAAAAAAGGGTCAAAAGAATATACAAAATTTGGAAATACAGCCAGTTCTTTACTTATTATCAGCCTTTATTTTGAAAAAGCCCATTTGTAAAAGCCTCCTAAAAATTTTTATATACGATTGCCCTTTCAGGCCAAATGAGGCAGCCCATGTCCAGGGTGGCGGAATCAGAGTGAAAATATTTAACACCGATTTCGACGCCAAAAATCCAAAGCATAATATATTTAGCGCAAACTCTTACTTCGGACTTAGACTAAAGAAAGACCAACCCAAATCCATAGAAAAATTAAGCATTTTTCCCATCATTTAAAATAATGACATAAAAAAAGTATTTTTAACATTAAAAAATATGACCCTGACTCCTATATTTTATTAGATAGCGATTGCGACTCCTGTCCCTTTAACATCTTCGACTCCCAACTCAGACACCGTAACCCCCTCTGCCAGTGTCACATAAAATAAAAATAGTCTGTTATAAGTTATAAAAAAATCATCAAAGAAGATGCTTTAAGACCGAGGTATAACTCATGGGGCATTAGTGTCCATTTTGGCTCGAAAGGGTTAAATATACCTGAAAGGGGTAGGATACAAAGCTTTCCTCAAACAAAGGGCAAAGATATAGAAAGTAAGAGGATGGAAATTTGCAGAAAGAATTTTTTTCAAAAAAAAAGAGCGACACTCGAATGAAAGGAAGTCTGTATAGTCTGCTCTCTTTGTCCAGTTTTTTTCTAGTAAATTGTTTATGCAAAACCTATTTGTGATTATTTCTTTCGTTCTGTTAAGCTAGGCCGTATCTAAAAAACATATATGCAGTCAAACTTGCTATAAGCGATTTTCGTTCTTAATTTCAGTAGATAAAGAAAATGATCATGCAAAACTGTTTAACCCATTTAAGACCAATCAAAGCAGACGATATCTAAAAAAACGCAGACGATTTATATTCAAAGTCATTGAAAAAAGCAGACGAAGATGAAATTACTTATGTTCCAAAATAGGAACATTGGTCGTAAATGGGTTAACAACCACCTTTCTATAACGACAATTTTACATTCTTTCCAACTGAGTGCGTCTGTCTATTTGAGCTTCAATAAGTGTTCGCCTATTCTTAAAGAACATTTTTCGTGCTTCTTTAAGTAATCTACTAATACACGATTGAATGTAAACATCTAGATTTGTTTGCCTTGCAGTTTATTTGAATTGTTTATTTCTGTAAATAGAAATATATTAGAAATTCAATGTAATACGAAATACCTTTTAAAGGTAACAGCTTCATTAACAATAAGCAACTAGTTATGCTGGTTATTTTAACTAGGATAAAGGCAAGCACTCCTCATTGGCAAATGGAAGATGAGGCGATGAAAATAGCCTTTCCTTTGAAAATCGTTATTTACGAAGGATACTACAATATACATATTAGTTAATATAGTGAATAAAGGGGGCGTGAGTGAGGTTGGTTAGATACTGGTTTCGATAACTTAAGGTCTTGGATTCGCTCCCGCATCAAGCCAACTTTCCACAAGCGGATCAATGTCCTTCTCGATGAAAACACCCCGCGGTACCTTTATCTAATAAGAGTTAAGTCATAATTTGAAAAAAACCAAAGGTAAAATATATCATCGAAAAAGAGGGAGGTACAAATAAATGAAGCAAAAGATCGTACGTATATCTCTGCCAAACCAACCATCTACCCCACAAAATTTAACTCTGCCATTCAGATTGAAGATTTCGTACGCAAAGGATAAATGTGGACCGCAATCAAGATTAATAAATTTTCTTAAAATTAAATATAGGCGATAGAAGAACCTCAAATTTAATGAAGGAAAAATAGGAATGAAATATATTATTATTATATATAAAAGTTAAAAAAAAAACATTACAGTAATCATATGGAATAGCGATAAAAAATGATCTTTGAAACACGATGGTACATCAGAAGCCAGGTAGGAGAGAAGGAATGGGTTGGGGAGTAAAACGCAGGAGATGTGTAGCAAAAACAAAACAGGAGTGAGTATACACGTTTTGCTATTATTTATCTTTTGAAAGATCAATATTTTATCATTTTTTAATAAATCGAATTTTTGAGCAAGCATTGTTTTTGGGACGTTGCTCTACGTTTCCATATATATTTTTCTTTGTTCCAGTAATTTGAAAATGGCTAAAAGACACTATAAACTGACTATTTTCGTGTGAAATATATTGGCTCATCCAGTATGTTGAGCATAGAAATCTAAATGTGATGCTGATATGTCGGATCACGATGATACCTGGGACTGAAAAAAGGGATGAGCGCACAACAAAAGTTTCATTTTTAAAACCAAAAAGATCTTGACCATATAGCAAAGGATTTAAAAGTTATTAAAACAGGAGTGAGTAGAAAAGGATTGAATTCAATTTGTTTTCAGTGAAAATTGGGATAAAAATCAAAATTATAGATTAACCTGTTAACGACTAGAATAATCAGACGATATCTAGTATAAAGCAGAAGATTTGTATTAAAAAGCATTAATAAACGCAGACGATTCACATTTTTGTAAAGTCGACATTTGTCGACTGTGGTCTATTATAACCGGTTAATATTCGCTTTATCGACTAAATTGAAGTGTGCTACTCGCCTTTTGCCTCATTATTTGAAAGTGGAACTTGAATTCGCCTTCCATAACTTTTAAGCACAATGGTTCATCGCTTTTCATTAAAAATAAACAACGTAAATAGGCTGTGCAGATTAAGGTTGAATTTTAACAACTCTGTTAAAAACATTTTTTAAAAAATACATAGAAATTTGCATCCGCTTCTTGAAAAAGTTTTTCCTTGTAGGGATTAAAACAAGTGATGGTGGTTAGCCATGTTTTCGTTAGTCGGTTAATTCATTCCCTAATATCTTTTAACTGATCGATTGACGGATTAATTTCGACAACATTTTGAGTCCATAGATATACAAAAGGTACAAAAGTAGTTGGTCAAGAAAACGGAAAAAAAGGAAAAGCAACAAGATATAATTACACAATACATTGTATCATCGTAGTTTAAAAGTATTTATATGTATAAATTTGTTTAAGTTAGTGAATCAGTCAGCCTTATTCACTGGGTAATAGTAAGTTAATTTTGATCGAATACCATCACTAATTAAAAGAAAAAATAAAATAACAGGTAAAATAAATGAATAATTAATCACTAACAGCATAGAACAAAAGTACCGAATTAGCATTTACAAATTTAAAATACTTGGCTCAGCACAATATGGTACTTGATAAAATGAAATGATACAAAATTATTTTTAGGATATAATATAATTTGGGGTGCATTGTTTTAGTAGAGGATTTACGTGGAGTCAAGTGCAAAATAAGAACTCTCTGAAGTCTGTAAATAACAATATATCGACGGGATACTCTACCTTACTTGCTCAGGGGGATTTAAGTAAGGAAAGTTCTGTACATATTTTTTGCCTAAAATGTCAAAGAAGCGCTAAAAAACGATTTCCAAAGGTGAAACGGCATTTTCAAAACCGTGTTTCCAGTTAACTGAATCCTTATTCATTTAGGATTCTCAAATTTATTTTTAAAGAAGGAAATTGAGCAAAAAATGATTGCAACAAAACTAATGAGTTAGACTCGGAAGGAACTGAAGTGTATTATTTGAACTGTAGTTATATAAAAAGCAAAATAATGAATTGCGATCCAGAAAAAGTTTTGTGAAATTACAATGCCTTCGAAAATACCATGTTGTGAATTTTGCTCCACCCGCCTTAGAGAAGAGATCTTCTCCCCCAATATATTCCTTGACTCCCTATATCGCTCCGCGAAGGATTATTACCACGTCACTACTACAGTGGAAAAATATTTTCAAATGGTATACAATATTTTAATCGAGGATTTCCGTTAAACTTATTAGCGCTTAGCCAGTAGATTGCAGAACAAATTTCTTGATAAGAATTGAGCAATATATTTGAACATTTGTGAGAAAATAATAATTTCCATCTTCTCTCCGGAAGCAACAACTTCTTGCAAAAATAGAAAAATTTTAGATTTAGTATTTAATACAAATCGAATATACTGGCTTCTAAATTAAACTAACAAATTGAGAGGCCATCTTAACCCATTCAGTACCAATGTTCCCAAAGGAAACGCAGAGGAACTCCTAATTTGGATAGAATTAAATATAGATTACTGAAGTCGTGTGCGTGTTCCTCTTCGGAACATTGGTAGCAAATGGGTTCATATAACGTTGACATGTTTAATGTAGTGATGGGACAAAAGTAAAATTTTGCTCGTTTTCGATTACGATGCCAGTTATGAAAAATCAGCCCATTCAGTATTCATTCGTGCTCTCTATATTTTTAATTATCTTTTATGACTTTTGAAATCTTTCAAAATTTAGCGGCCGTAATATTTTTCATCTGCATAACTTAAGACGAACTAGCTATTTTAGGCGTTTTTAACTATGCCTAGTTCAAAAAACATTAACGACAAGAATCATCACTTGATAATAAAGTAAAGCTAATGAGACGGATGCTTTTTCTAAACTATCACAAAGACAGCTTGCTGAAAAATATAATATTGGTAAGCCAACTCTTGGGGATAAACTTGGCAAAAAAACTTTTACTTACAGTAGTATGAGACAAATAAACTCTAATTTTTTGATAAAAATGATGTAGATGTGGATTAGCACTGCTCCTCATGCAAAAATATCTTAGTACCAATTATTCAAGAAAAAACACTTATGTTTGCAACTAAACTCAAAATACGCAATAAAGCATCAAATAGATGGTTGGAGAGATGGCGCATCAGTTATTCTGGAAATACATATAAAGTCTGTGGAGAAAATAACAGGGTGGATACAGACATGGTAACCAAATTTAAAAATCGTTCCCCTCAAATAATCAAATACTATTCATTTAACTATGATGAGATTTGCTTATTCTTTTGGGCTCTGCCAGAAAAAAAACTTTCAGCTCAAGATCAGTAGTGAAAATGGGGAAAAAAGCAAAAGAATTATGTGTTGTTGGCGTGTAACTTAACAGGGGAAAAACTTTAGGTAAAGTACTATTTTATTTAAACCTCATTTTGTTTTTATCTTTATAGGAAAAGCATTCAGCCACGTTGTTTAAAAATTTTAGCAAGAGTAACTTACATGTTATCTATCAAGCGAATAAAAAAGCTTGGATCACGGCAAATTTATTCACAGAGTGGATACACACAGTAAACAATGCTATGAAAGTTACTATTCATATGTTCCTTGGCAATGTTTTTCCCCATATACAAGATGTTCGACTTAGCAACATTACATTTAAGTTTCTACCACCAAACACTACCTCATTACTTCAAACACTTGTCCAGAATAATCACCTCATTTAAAGTTCGTTATCAAAAACGAATGAATACTGCGCTTCTTATTAAAATTGTTAATGCAAAATTAAGATGCAGAACTTTGTCGTCAGATGACTCTTATCGAATCAATCCACTGGATAATTTGAGCTTGGGAAACAATGAAGGAAACTTATATTGAAAAATCGTTTGCTTTAGTTGGATTTTCATCTATGAACTTCAATAATTAAAAAAAAATAATGCCGAAAACGATGATCTTAAAACTTAACGAACTAGCTGAAGAGCTGAAAATAGGCAATGCAGAAGCAAACTTGGATGATAGATTGATTACCTACTGATGATGACTCGAAAGACTGGGACGAAAATCTCATAGCTAGCCATCCTGTACTAGATCTTGAAAGTAATGACGACGAGCAAAGCGATTAGCCAGATATAAGACCAAGGTTTTTATCACTAGAACAAAATCGTAAATTCAAAAGAATTTACAAAAATACTACTGTCAGTGTAGTTTCACAAAAAAATGATACCGTTAGAAGGCTAATAGAAGAGATGTATGATGATGACGTGAGCCGTGGTTTTATTGATTCAAAATTAACTTTTTTACAATTCAGCTTGATGAAACGATTGATCGCACGGACAATATGTATGTGACAAGCACAGGGTAGACAATTTTTTGTTTTATAAAACTCTTAGCAGTAGAACCACTGCAAGAGAAATATTTCACAAGGTGGGCAACAGCACATGTTATTAAGTCAGAACATCCACTTAGAGTGTGTACTGACCTATGCTTTAGCAATTTTTTGTTCTAATTTTTATACTCTGATTAATTAAAATCTCTAGATGTAATTGGTACCCAGTGCGGTATTCATCGCCAAGCCTTAATAATGAAAACCACAACTGATGGGTTGAAAAGTGTTCTCAATGAAGGGAAAAGGCCTTTAAAACAGAGCATTTAATTGGAGCAAATGCTTTCAACTCTTGTTTGTTTTCAGAGTTATCCAAAGAAAATGTTTCTAAAACTCTTGCTGTACTAAACGTGAGTTGGCTTTCCAAAAGATAAGTTTCGAAGCGATACTATGGAAAGAAATGCAGCAATTTCTACAAAGCAAACTAGAGACATGCATGTAGAATTTCCTGATGTCCATTTACATATATTCCTATCATTTTTAGTGAACATATTTGAATCTATCCGTAACCTTGGGCCAAGTACTCCATTGCCATAAAAAATTGACAGCTTTTTAAATGAAGCTGGAATTATGGCATTTATAGAAAAGGAATTTTTTACTGGATTTTTGAACATATTTGTTGATGAAAATAAAAAGGCCATAAAACACCATGTAGCATATCTTAGTAAAGAAATTTCTCCTTATTTTCCGAATCTACAAACATTTGAAAAGTATTATCAATTTATCAAAACCCCGTTTATAATCTTGATTAGTAATCTGGCCCCAGAAGACTTCTTAATTAAAGAACAGTTTAATGCTTGAGAAGGTGCAAAACATATATTTTGTGAAATTTCTCATAGCTTAGAAAGCTTTTTCGCCCTCTTGAAATCACATTGGAGGAGGGAGCATCGTCCCCTCCCCCCCCCTCTCACGTCCCAGATATGATCCTAAAATATTCTTTTTTGATGAAAGACAGAGAGAGAGGGGGAGAAATATTCTTATTGGGTAAAAAAATCATTCTTGAGTGATTTCACAAAATAAAAAGGATTTGAGATAAAAAAAAAGTATTGGTAAAGGAAAGAAGGTACTTTTGGTATTTTTCTTTGGGAAATTTTCTTTGATAGAATCGTATCAACTGCGTCATGTATGTTATATCGCTGGTTTGCTTTTTTACAAAGTCATACCTAAAATTCAAACATAACGTAACATTGCGTAAATACAATAACATCACATGATCTGATATAAGTAAAAACTTCATTTAAAAATATGAGCGTCTTTCTATCAGTGGTCCAAACCGGATAGTTCCAACCGGCAAGCAATTTTCTTGGTGTCTAGAATACAAAAAATAACTACAAGATTATTTAGCGATTGAGTGTTAAATATTAAGGGGAGAACTTTCATTCTCTTTCGGATAAAAAAAGTATTTACCTTGAACTTTAAATCCATGACCTCTTTCATGAAATAATGAGATCAATAATTTCGTTCCTTCTCTTATATGGCATAGGATCGCAAAAATTATGATGAAGTTTAATGGGTCATCATCAAAAAAAAGTTGAGAACCAGCGGTTTATACCAGGGATGTATTTAAAAGATTAATTAGACGCACCTATGATTCAAGTTTTGAGGACTAAGCTTATTTGATCAAGGGTTTTTTAAACTTGTGTGTCAAATAACAATTGCTAAGTAAAGCGCTTACGTTATAACGCAAAATATGAACTTTGCGAATGGGCAGAAGTGGTTTATATTTCTTTTTGCGAAAATCATCTTAATTTCTGTTGTATTAGTTTCATGTGTTGAATCTACTTTTGCTCACAGTTGATATTTGAAAAGGTATTTTTACTTATATTTATTGGTAAGTGTTAATTTGTGAAATGTATGTATATTATTTCATATTTTTTCTTGGTATTCAAAACAACCCATTTTTATATAAAATAACTGAAAAAAACATTAGGATTTAATTTTTGTGTCCTTTTTTGTTCACGACATATATTCAAAATAATAATAATTTTAAAAAGTTTTTTTGTGAATTCAAAATGTAGAAAAAAATTAAATAAAAAATTTTAACATAAAATTCAAAGAAAATGTATACATACTCTTTGAAAAATTAACTCATAAGTCCATATAGTTATAAAGTGTAAGTTCCCTTAAGTTAATAATAATCAGTAAATCTGTTTGTGAAAAAAACAATGATTTTGCCGTCAAATTTAATGGAATTAAAATAATACCAAAACTTCAAATGCTTATATTTTTATAAAAAAAATGTTGAACTATTTATCTTTCCGACATTCAAAGGTGAAAAGAAAAAGAGGAATTTTTTGGATAATGAAGTCCAGTTACGAGGATTTAGAATAAATTTAAAAAAAAAGTAAAGTCAGAAATCACATTAATTTTAATAAATTTTATTGGAAGAAATTTATAGCTGAGTGTATTTAAATTTTTCATTTTAAACTTTTCAAAAAAACAGCATAGTTGAGGCCAAAAAATGAGTTATAATTAGAAATTGGTCCATCGTAGAAGAAGGTTGGACATCCCCGTGTATACAAAGGTTGCGAGATGTGAGGCAGCAATTTCCCTTCTAGGGGGAGGGGGCGAATAACATTTTATCCTAAAAGCCATTTTCAGACTTTACAAATTTATATACAAGGTAAATTCATGCTCATGAATAAATATCATTGCTCCATAAATAATTATCAATGGTGAATAAATAAATTTTGAATGAATAAATGCCAAAGTATTAATAAAAATCAAAATTCTAACAAAGCAGGCCATGCACACTATTTTGGTGATGAATTTCTAGTTCTTAGTATTGCATCCAGGGGAAGAATATTCTTCCATAACTCTCTCTCTATTCAGTTATGGTGGATGCAAAACCAACAAGTAAAAGATAATATTTCTAATGTTAATGAAATAACGGTATTTGTCACAACTTTTTAAATTTTATTTTTTATTATTTATTTAGCATTTTAACAACTAGGAAATGTAAAAATGGCACTTTCGCACAACAGAAGAGGAAGCTGTAGACATTTTTTAAAAGCAAGCAGTGCTTCCAACTGAAAAATTATGCAAACAAGAGAATGTTTTTCTTTATTCGAATAAATTGCTTCAAAAAATGATGATACATAAGACACCATAGGACTTATTAAATAAAATCTTTTGGAAAAGTATTGCTTTCAGGTTTAGACAAGTAAAAAGCTTCATAAACCCGTGTGACAAGCGTGTACCAAGAAATGAAAACGATCTGCCTTACATATAAAATTCCACTGAAAATGAAAGCAGGAGATTAGTTGATTCTGTTCCTCAAAGAATAGATATTATCTATCAATCAAATACAAATTTTGTATAGCTTTTTTAATTCTTCTGAAAGCATAAGTAAAAGCAGATGAATTTTGTTTTTTAGATAAAAAAAAACAATATGCCACATTACCATCAATCCATCAATTTCCTAATTCTTTTGTGCACATCACACAATCGTTTCAAATGAAGAATTAAAGCTCTTCTAGATATGTTTTCCGGTTTTCTGAAAGATGGGCATTACAGTTTTACTTTTTTAACCTTTCTGAGTACGATGTATTCTTGAACATTTTATCCACGCCAGCTATTTTATTTTTTGAGTCCAAAACAAACACTTACCACACTACTATAAGTTCTCATTAAAAATCTCCGCACCATATATGTCTTGATAATATGAAAAATAGCTGAAAAAACAGAAACCATAACGTGATTTAAATCAATGGTTCTCAACCTAGGCACTAGCGATAGCCAAGTAACGTTCTAAAATTTTTAAGAAAAAGCTCTGAAAATTTACGTGTAAGAAGTATAGATAATTATATGATCCTTTATTTTTTTGTTTCTATGTAAAATAGCAAGGATAATTTATATGACAGATATGCAACATATAAAAAAAATGTAAAAAATCTTGTACATTTTATAACATCTTCAAGCTTCAATGTACGCACAAGGACACACTCACAAACGCATATGCACATACCCATATATACAGGGAAAAAAGACAAGATACCATCAAAAAAAAGATTACCAAATAGAGGTACTATTTCTTGGATTGTCCGTCACCTTAATCCTAAGGCTGGAGCCAAAGTTGATTTTACATTCTGGACATCCAACAATCATGATACTTTGCTTTTGGCTTTTTGAAAGTTATTTTATGTTCTTCATTGCTTCCCAAAAACAGAATAATTCATTCTAGAAACTCTTTATAATCATCTCTTGGTAGATATTTTTTAAAGCATGTTTTTGCAAAATTTATTATGTCTTTTTGAACATTTTGAATGTATGGTTTCACATTTTCATCTTGTATTCCACATTCATATTTACTAGTGTCAATAAATTTCTAAAATTCTTGAAAACGATTAAAACAATGAAACAATATTCGATGATGTTGGACAAAGACAAGACAGGAAAACTACACTAATAATAATCAGTTCCATTATATGATGCCTACATAGAAACCATAATAGTTCTTTACAAAGCATTTTTCAACTAACACGCAAGCAACTTATTGTATCAAAACACATACTTGATATCATATGCTTCAAAGTTGTATCACATGATTTGATATTTTCTTCAAGTTTCCAGTCTGTAATTGCCTTAATTATGGTTTGATTTTTTCTGTTCCTGACTCTATTTTAGAGACAGTTAGCAATTCCCAGAAACAAGAACTGGAATTATATCATGTTTTTCTTTGACTGACAAATCAGCTAAAAACTTACTATCCCAATGTACTACTAAAGGAACCTGACTAGAAAAGTCTGCTTCTATTTTTTGAAACAAAAAGCGCGATGAAGAATTATTTTCCTTCTGATTGTTGGACGATTGATTGCCATGCTTTCGAGATTTTTTTCAACAACTAGCAAATGATTGAGCCAATATAAATGTTGATTTTCTATCTGATATTTTCGCACTGTCCAAAGCTAATCTTATGTAACTGCGCATTTTCTGCCTGGTTTTTGTTTGGAAGCTGAAAAACAACCATCTTTCTCTTTTTGAACCTTTTTTTTCACTCGATCACTTTTATCTGATGAAGGAACATCGCCTTCAAATAAAGTTTTTTTTACCATAAAGGCGTTTTTATTTTTTTGTTGTGTTAAAATCTTTCTATTTTTATTTTTCTTGAGAAGCTTCAATCTTTGAAAAAGTGCTTCTAATTTAGTTTGGCAGTTTTGGTAGTCTTTTGTCGGAATGCGAGCTTTCTACCAAAATAGAAAAATTTCTGTTATAATTTGAAAAGACGAATCGCGAATAGTAAGGAAGAAACAATCCAAGAACCATTCTGTTAGGTCGCTTTGAACAAAGTAAAGATACGTGTGTAGACTCGATTAGATAAATTAGTGTTTCTGATCTGTTTTTGGCATAATTATTTAAATTTTATGAACAAAAATTGGTTTAAATCTTAAAAAAAAATAAAATTTGTTAAAATAACTGTATTAAAAATTTTAAAGCTTTGAGCTACCTGAAAACGTCAAGTTTTCTCCTTCAAAATTTAAATATCTTAATTTTTCGTAAAAGGCACGATGTTAAAAATAAGGACCACCCTAATATCCATTGGTTCTTGCTTATATGAAACTTGATTGTTTGACAACCGCCATATCCGATATAATAATGTTTCCTAATTTTCTCCCTGTTTTTCTCCCGTTATTTTGACAACGCTTCTACAGCGACAATGTATATATCAAGCCAAATGCTTCCACACATGCCTATATCCGACAGATCAGAAATGGGATCGTAATTTTTATAGAACACACATTTAAAAATAGGAAAGCCAACTTTTTGTACCTAAAAATGACACTATTTTATAAAGGACAAAATTATAAAACTAAAAAAAGACAAAAATGAAACAATTAAAAAAAAATTGACATAAAATTGATACAAAACTTTACTTTACTGTAAGAAATAAGCATTAAATATTTTATGTGTTATAAGTAACACAAACTAAAGCTAATTATTTTTCAGATATCTTAGGGGTTTTCTAAAACTGATCGTCAAAGTAAAAAATTAAATTATCTTAATTGACAAATTTCATTAATTTAACCTAAATGCTCAAAATTATTTAATGTCTGCCTTGAAAATATCTTTCTAACTAAAAAAGATTTTGAAAAAAGTCAATAAGCTAGACCTTATATATATTCTGTAAAAGCTATGGCAGTTAGACATAGACATTCCACTGATTCCTAGATCAGTAAGAGCGACACTGTGGAAAGTTCGTCACTAAAACAGCATAGCCTTGCTTACAGATTTAGTTCAGACATAATTAGTAGATCGGTATTCGATAATTAAAGTCAAAGACCAAGAAAGTTAAGATATAGAAAACAATTAATGCACATTTTGCAACAAATATATAGTTTATAAATACACGAATGTAAAGGTACCATGCGGTGTTTTTATCGAGAAGGTACAATTGCGCCGATTGTATCGAGCTATGAGGAAAGTAGGCTTGATGCGGGATCGAAATCAAGACCTTGGGTTATCGAAAACCTGCACCAACCAAACCAACATTACTCATGCCGCATTTTTTACAAGAATGTAAAAAGATTTGAATAGAAATAATTTGATTAAAACAATTATTTAAGTTATACCTATGTTGATTTATCAGTTTAGTTTGAATATAGTAAAGTGTGGAAAAATTTTATGAAAATTTCAAACTATCCAATTTTTTTTTGAAAGTGTAATATATTACAAAAATTTGAATATATCGACACGATCATAACATAATAATGCCTTCATTATCGTTAAATTGAAAATTTTCATTATTGTAACAAAGAAGGACAAGGATAATGAAAAATCAACGAAAATATAATTATTTTCCCTAATCTAGCAAAAGGTGCAATAAATTTCATACCATAAACTATATGCAAATATATAGACATAGTAAAGCATTTTAACCAAAAAGGCACAAATTGTGTTGTTCGTGTGACAAATTGAAATATTTGTGAGAAAACTGGAGGCAATACATAATGAAAACCATATTCAAGTCTCAACATACAACTATCACTAATGTAATTTTTATGATTTAAAGGTAAAGGAATCATTACAAGTTTATCTACTGACTGAAGGAAGATAAATAATCAAATAAATTAAAATTTTATAAAATTCATAGACTTAAGAAAAACATAGAACGCCAATAAAATTTATTCAAATTAATAAAAAAAAATATATCAAAAGAAAATAACTATGTTGAAGTTAAAAACCATTTATGAGAAGGATCAGAATCATATCTAAAAAACAATGGTTCGAGATATAATTTTTTAGATGTTGAAAAAAATCTTCTAGCAGCCATTATTAATGTTTGAACATAAAAATTATACAAAAAAAAATTTTGAAGAAAGATATTTTATTATGCTAGAAGAAATTAATTAGTTTAGGATTGTTATATTTATATGTAGACTCGAGATTTTTTATTTACAATAAAGAAATATATTGTAAATAAAAAAATCTTTGACATATAAATACAAATAAGATAAAAAAACGTCATTATATCAAATTATGTGAAAGATAAATGATAACAAGAAACATTTACAGCTGTAGTGAAAGTTGTGCTTTTTGTGAAACAAGTACTGTCATTTTCACGCCACATTTAGGTATACGTAATTAATTATTAAATATTTCATTGTAAAAAATTGTGTAAACTGAAGAAAGGAAAATAAAAAAGTGTAAAACTTAACGTTGATTATTTTATCACACTTATTTGCGTTCCTGATATAAATTGGCCTTCAAAGAGAATTTAAAGCTTAATTCAATTATGTACAAAATGTACTCTTTTAGCTATTATCAAATAATATTAATCAAGGACATTAATGAGTACACTTATTAACATACAATATATATAAATACCATTGTTTTGCATTTAAATCAATCAAGCTTTATATATGAATTCCAAAATCTCCAAATATATCTCGAATTTTTCTTCATATGAAAGTTCCATGGAGGCGTTAGACAAACTTTTCTTAAAAAAACATAGTCTGGTGTCTGCGCGTCACTTAATTTCTTTATTCAAAGAAATATACAACAACTGTCAATACGAATACTTGTTTACTAAAAAAATAGAAGAGAAACAGTATTTTTCACGTTAATTCAATGTTTGGCTTCGCACTTTATTCAAACACGAATACTAGAGAATTCACATGTTCACTTACAGTCAGTCGTCGACATGGCTATAGAGATAACATTGGCTAGTGAAAAAGCAAAATAATTCGAGTACTCATTCCTTAATGTAATTAAAGTAAACGTTAAGTCAGATAGCAATACTGAATTATTGTATGCCACGATAACTCAATCTTCTCAACAATGTACATATTGTGGGTTTCCTACACATCTTAGATAAAAATGTTCTGCACGAAATATTCAATGTCTTTCGTGTAAGAAACAGGGACACTTTCTCATATTCTACTAGTCTTAATTTTCGTCGACAAAGTTAAAAGAAATTGTACCATGTAGAACTACTCCTTATAATCCAGATGGAAGGGCAAGCTGAGAGATTAGTAGGTTGTATATGGAAAACTTTGAAACATGATATAAAGTATTAGAGGGAAGCTGCTCTCTTTAAGAACTTTCTCAAACTTCCTTTTCTTAAGCTTCGCTTTCTATTATGTCTTCTACCTCTTCTATTTCATCTGATCTAAAAATTACTCTCCATGTTATTAAAATCAACCTCAATCAGTGCAAAGCTCTTGTAGACACCAGCTCCTCAAACAGCTTTATATTTGCTAAAGTTGTTAATTTCCTTAAATTAGTTCGTTATCGTTATCAGTATCTGTTGGAATGACTGATTATTTTTCCTAATTTATTAACTCACGTTGTTCTAGGACAAGAATTCCAATTTAGGCATACCACTAACCAATTTAATTACAAAGATGACATGCCGTCTATAAATTTAGAAGCCTTGCACATACCTTAATGTGATACGCTACCTCCTTTAATATAATCTTTTGCCAAACTGTCATTAAATTGTAACTAAATCACGTAACTATAATGCACAAGATATAAAATTTATTGATTCAGAAAATGAGCCCATGTTAGGTGAAGAAATAATGGAGTGCAGCAATATCACTTGGCGTTCACATGTACTAGTCGTAAAATCAAACACCAACTCTAAGCTAGTGATTGATTACTCTCAATTTATCAATGGATTCGCACTTTTAGATGGTTACCCGCTGCTTATGATAGCAGATAGAAAGATAGATCATTTGATTAAAACAATTGCAAATTATGAGATTTTCAGTACTATTGATTTACGTTCAGCTTGCCATCAAGTAGCGCTAGCTAAAATGGACAAGCAATACACAGCTTTTCAGGCAAATAATGCTTCTAACAGTTCGGACCCATTACCATTTGGTCTAACTAACGAGGTGACTTGTTTTCAGAGGATCATAGATAATCTTATAATAAACCATAAATTAAAAGATACTTTTGCGTATCTCGACAACATAACAATATATGGAATAGATAAAGTCTAACATGATAAAAACCTGGAAAAGTTTATGCAAACAACATCGCGATTAAAAATTACTTTAAATAAAACTAAGTATGTTTTAGTACTAGATCTTGGTCTATTCTCGGTTGTTTGCTAAAAGAATTAGAAGAACCTAAAACAAAAATGATCTAGAAAGAGTAAAACGACTTTTCAGTTATTACTCAAAGTGGATACCTCACTTTTTAAAATTAATTGACCTCTTATTTACAAACACTACAAATAGGCTAAGTGTACTTAAACACCAATAAAATAAAATACAGACGCGTGCTCAAAGATGTGGTAAAGCCTATGCAAGATAAGAAATCACTGTGTTCATAAACGATCTTTCTTCGCATAGTTATGCGTTAGAATCATAATGTGATTTATTCTTCGCACACTGCGTGTATAAATATAGCGAATGCTCTTCGTTAAAAATCAGAAAGGTAGTATCAATCAATCATCCTTCAACTACCACCTTATAAATCCAACTTTCTACACTTCAAACTCCCTCAACAACTAACCAATTTCTCCAAAATCCCTCATTCCTAATCAATTCACAAGCCAAATCAATACACTCTTTTCGAACTTCAACTTTATACCTTTTCAAGCATTTCGCAAGCATATAGAGAAGTCCGATAGTGCTTAGATATTTCTTCCTACCTACATACCTACCTACCTACCTACCTACCCATAATACCGACCCCAAAAAAGTAAAAAATAAACTATATTCTACCTTTGTACTTATTTTGTGATTTTTTTACCTAGAAATAATATTTTAGTGAACCAGTTTGGGGGATAATAATAAAATTCAGCATAAACGCATTTTAAATATTTTTTGAGGCATTGAACTTTTTATTCCGTAATCAATAATAATACTAGGGACAACATTTAGGGATGGAGTTAAATTCCAGGGTAGTTTGTTCCTAACCTAGCATGCCCTAAATTATGTATATCCTTCTTAACCATTATAACACGTATCAAATATTATTTATTAATAATATATAAGATATTGCATGCCTTCTAACGCTTCTATTTTTGTAGCATATACCTTTTATAATCATATTCTTTTATTTAGAAACAAGCTACATTCCTTTGTGCCGGTTTTTTTACACTGGTTTTCTTCCTCTGAAGAATTCAAACATTTTTACGGTTAGGTAGTGCTCTGGCGACCCGATTTAACGTGGTTAGTAATCAAGCTATCACTAGACATTAAGTTTGTTTCTCTAATTGGGAGCGTTCGCGTTAGTATTGTATCGATCACTCAGCTGTATTTATATATTTGTAACATAAATTCTTGTAAAATAATATATATAACAAGGTATAGCTATGCAGTAGCAAGGGCCGGTGTGCGTTTAGTGGGATCGAAAGTCCAGGTAGACCTGTACTCAGCATTCCAGGTGGGCCACGATATCCGAAAGGATGGGTGCGAACGTCACAAACAACTTAACTAACTAACTAACAATAATAAAAATAATGTTTATCTTGAAAAATAAAAAAGAAACTAAAATTTGGGCAACTATTTTTAACACTAGAAGGACCAAAAAAAATTCACCATAAAGGTCCGAATACGTTAATTGACGTCTATATATCAAATATCAAAATTATCTTGAATTTCTTCAAATAAAAATTAAAAAAATAATGAAAAAATTTATTTAAGTTAAAAAACAAATATTAAATGCAAGTTTTGCATTTTTTTACCCCACATGTACCACAAATTGGCTTTTTACAGCCACAACATAAATCTGTAGTTCTATTCTTGCAATTTTTGTTGGAACAAGTTCTACGATTTTGCGGTAAGCTTCTTTCGATAGTTTGTGAAAATTTCTTCTCCTCATAAATTTTATATCCAGTCAATTGTTCACTACGTTGTTGCAAAAATTCCAACCTTGATAAATTAGAATTATTCACTTTATGTAAACTATCCAAATATTTATTGAGGCCATGTCCAAGATATTGTAGAAAAACTTGTACGGGCCATCTTCTACTTGCTGCTTTTGTTGAATACAATCTTATCATTTGGTCAAACACATCGACACTGGACTTTGACTGATTATAAAAAAACAGTTTCCGGTTTTTTCTTCTGGTTGTTCTCAGTTGGTACTTGAATATCCTGGTGCATGCTGCTGAGAATGATGACAGATTTGGACTTCTTGCATTGGTATTTCGTAAGGGTGAGGAATCAATGTTCTTCTGATTTCAAGGCTAAAGTATGATAAAGTGCGTGCTTTTCTTTTAAAATCAAAGGTATTTCTTTCCTTGTGTTGCGAATGGTACCAACCAAGCTACACCTTTTTTTGGTGGAGTTGTACTGCCTAGTTGAGTGATGTGAAGTAGTTATCGCAAGTAATGTTGTACCCTCTGTTATAATAAGGCTTGATCAACTTCATAACAACTTCAGCTGGAAAGCTTGCACTATTTTGAATGGTGTTGTCTTTGCCAAGGTAAGGAAAACTACCTTTGACAAGGTTGTCTAGGTCAACAGCATGCCAAAACTTTATGCCGTAGGCTTGTTAGACATGAATTGAATAAACTTGCATCTAAACTTGCACGGCACAAGTTGTTCGGCAATTTTGGCTGTTTTGTATAAATTCATCCCACACTGAAAAATCAAGAAAAATTTATCTTGGACAAATCGAATTTTGGTAATCTTTTACTTTACGGTTCCGTCAATCAAAAAATTTCTCTGACAAATTATTGGCTGTTTTGATGTCAATCAAACTATATAATTTTTAAGTAGTAGCTATAAAGCATAAAAATTACAAAATACATCTAAATGAATAAATAATTTATTTTACATTACTTAGTAAGCAAACATTTGATACAAAAATTGATTAAAAACTTTTTTTTATCGAATTCAAACTATAATAGAATTTCATTGAATATATTTTACTAAAAATTCTAATTCTAACTTATATAAAACTAAAATTAAAAAAAAATAGAAAATTTATAACATAAAAATTCAAAAATTATAATAAAATTTTGTTGAAAATATTTTACTAAAGATTCTAGATATAATTTACAAAAAATAAGTAAGAAAATTAAAAAAAAAAGATAAAAATGTGTTAAAAATAAAAATACATACTTTATTTCTGTTCAATACTTGAGGTTACATAATTCCTTCAAAGAGTTTAAAAACAAAGTGAAACAGAATATCTTTTAATTTCTATTGAGGTTAACGTATAGTTTTCTATTTTAAAAATCCAATTTATCATTCGTGAAATAAAAACTAGAAGTTTCAATTTTTAGATAAAATTTCGTGTTGACTCAGAGTAGTCAGTAATTTCATTCACTTCAAGAAAGTGAAACAATTATTGACGTAGGTCGAAAACAAATTTGTTATGCTCTTATCAAAACATCTCATCAATAGCAAAACACACCGAGCGATCGATTTGCGTATAGCGTTTGTATTTTTGTTGTGTGGTTCTGGTTGTATTCGTATAAGATGTTTCGCTCAGCATAGATAACAACACGCTTATGTGCTAATCATAAGTGTATGAATGTGTTTTGTATGGGTTTGGGTTTGAATAACAAAATCATTCTTTTGTAGTTATTACTTGATACCACACATATGCATCCAAACAAATAAAAAACAACACACGGAAAATATAACCAAATTCACCCACATATGCTACACTCGCTCAAATCGATCAGAGACATGTATAATTTCACGAGTTGTTTTGACACGAGCGTAATAAGTATATTTTCTTTCATCATTTGTTGTATCAATTCATTTTCATCTGAAATGAATGAACTTATGCTACTCTGAGTGAGAATACAATTTTATCTGAAAATTGGAATTTTTCTTCTCTTTTACAAGTTTTAAATTCAAATGATAAATTAGAAATTTTTGTTTGCTTCGCACAAAGTTATTTTAAATATTTTCCAATGCAATGATTGCAAACAAAATTGTAAATTAATAAAGATAAATGATGTATCTGATGGATATTTTTGGAAATGTTATGTTTGTGGTAAAAAAAAAGACGTAATTTCTCTTCAAATTCGTAATTTTTCTTCTTCATTTTCAGGATCTTTTTTTGCAAAAAGCCACCTCACCTTATTCTATGATTTTGTTCATTTATGGATGGTGTCGTGACCATTCATTAGACGCTATTATTAATGAAGCATCTATTAGAAGTGGACGAACTGTTGAGACTGGGCTAATTTTTGTAGAGAGATTGCTTCAAGTTGGGTTGAAAGAAATTGTCTAACTGTTGGAGGTTTTGATGAAAACTTTGAACAAATTATAGTAGAAATTGATGAAAGCAAGTTTTTCCATAGAAAATATCACAAAAGTAGTTGGAGAGAAGGTCATTGGGTGTTTGGAGCAATTGAAAGAAATGGTAAGAAATGTTTTTTAGTTGAAGTTAAGATAGGAGCAAAACAACTCTTACACAAATTATACAAAGACAGGATCCATTATTGTTTCTGACGGATGGCCTGCTTACAGGAACATTTATAACTATAATAATGGAGTTTATGATCATTGGGTAGTTATACACCAACATAACTTTGTTGACCCAAATGATATGAACATTCACACGCAAAACATTGAAAATCTTTGGATGCTGGCCAAAGGAAAATTTAAAAGACAGTTTGGCACCTCCAACGAATTATTCAAATCATATTTAGATGAGTTCGTTTGGAGAAGCCATTTTCCAAAAGCAAAATTATTTTCTGTTTTTAAATTCTTTAAAAGATTTATTACAACCTCAAAGTATTGGACAGAGATAAAGTATGTATTTTTTATTTATAAATTAATTTTTTTTTATTTACTCTCATACTTTAATGTAAATTAAATGTAGAATCTCTAGTAAGATCTCTAAATAGTTAAATTTGAAATCTATAAAAAAAAATTCTAATTTTTTTTATTTACTGACATGATATTAATGTAAATTAAATCTAGGATCTTTAGCAAAATATAGTTAATGCATTCTAATTAAATTTGAAATCTATAAAAATATTTTTCTTAATCTTTATATTATGATAGAGTTTACTAATGTATAGTTTGATTGACATCACAACAGCCAATAATTTGTCAAAGAAATTTTTTGATTGACAGAACCGTAAAGTAAAAGATTAATCAAATTTTTTTTGAATGTTTTGATTGGCTTTTCAAATTTCAATCAAATTTATTATAATTTGCAATTTTCAAACTTCTAGTGCCTTTTAACTTCTAACAGATATAATATAAGATTGATCGATGAATTTTTGCCAAAAATTTTTTAACGAAAGTTAACTACTTATTATTTGCGCTTTCTAATTATAGTAATGGCGCTTCTAGTTATATTAACTATATTTTTTTATTTTGAACTAATTATGGTAGCGCTATTAGTTTAATTATAACTCAATGAATGGTACAATTCATTTTATTAGTATGCAGCTAAAATTCAGGTACAATAAAACTGGGATATGAGAATAAAAAAATTTCTTAGAGTGTTGCTTATTGCATATTTTTTACTGAACGTTATAGAGCAAAATTTACTTTTATATTATATTCTAATTTTTTCAACATTCACTAGTTTCATTCTTTAATATGATCAACTTGAAATTAATTCAAAGAGTATAAGTAAACACAAAAAGATACAAAATGCATCACCAACTAAATACGATTGAAAAATTGTTTCAAAAACAAAATAAGAGATAATTTTATTGTTAGATTTTTTTTTATCAATTTTCATGTAGTAATAAAATCAATAAAATGAAATGAGTAAAATATAGCCCTTAACCCTCATCCGTACACTATAAACTGGACACCGTTCTGTACAAGCTGCTACATTTTGTAGTATAGCAAATTCACAAACTTATAAAGGTTGACATTTATGAATATAATTTTTTTTTATATTTTTGTAAATATATATATCACATAAAGTTGTACAAAGTTTTATTCAATGAAATAATAAATTTATTGTCTATTTTTCACAAAAAATACAAAACTCTTTAGTTTTCTTGATTCTATGACTGGGACAAATTGCAGCGTCACAAACTTCACAAGCACTCCGACATGACTTTTTACAATATTTACAAGGCCTGGAATAATTTATTACTTTTCTTTTAGAAGGTGCGGAAGTTGTTTTTATATATCCGACAAGTATTCCAGCCTCTTTTATAATTTTCCTTAAACTTTGGCTTTGAAGTCTTTTACTTGAGAATTCAAACGCAAGTTGAAAAGATAGGTTTTTCAAAAAAGTTCTTCGGTTTTGGGAATAATCGTTTTTCTTCATTAAAATAAATGCGTTACTCCATGATACATCAATAAAGTTATAGTTTAAGAGAACTGGCCATCTGTTGGTTTTTCTTCGACAAGAAAACTCTTCAATTATAGAATCAAGCAAGTCAACTCCATACTTACCTTGGTTGTAATCCAAAATTATACGAGGTTTTTTATCTAACCTCTCTGATATTTCAATGACAAGATGGGAAGAGGACAACATCAATACATTTTTATTTTTTTGGGAACATATGAGCATAGGGAGATTTTGTTTTCATGATCATACAAAGCTAAGGTTGTATGGACGTCTTTGTTTTTGACTGATTTTAAGCAAGCAGGAATTTCTTTTCTTCTTTTATTAATTGTTCCAAATATCGTCAAGTTTTTCTTTAAAAGTTCTGTAGCCAAGAAGTGAGACGTGAAATACCTGTCAGTTACTATATCTCTACAACTATTTTCAAATGGTTTGACTAACCGTAAAACTGTTGTAGAAGCTCGTTCTGTGTTTTTATCTTTGCCAATTTCTTTGCCGGAATAAATGTATCCTGAAAGAGAAAAACCACTTTTGGCTTCACAACACCAAAATACTTTTACTCCATATTTTCTGGGTTTTTGAGGCATAAAAGTTCTTCCGGGTATTTTACCTCTATACCCATAAAGCTGTTCATCAACAGTGAGAACATTTTCAGGTACAAGGAAATCCAATAAATTTTTCTGTAACATTGTCATAAAGAAAGCAAACAAGTCATGTTGTCTCTATCAGAAGCTGCCCTAATTATAGTACCATAGCAAGCTTTTATTTCTTCACAAGAAAATTGTTTCATGAAAGTAGGATAAGTTTTTCTTTTATTTTTGACTAAATACTTCCTAACTTCATCAGAAACTTTTCTATTAGTGTATCTTGTAATATGAAGAAACATGTCTTCATTGTAAAAAAGGAAAAAAGATTCAGCTTTGCTTCTAGGATCACATAAAGGTCTTGGCTTTTGATTGAAAATATTTCTTGATAAAGATCTAACCAGCGGTGGTCTTTTTGAATACTTGACGTCATTACAAAAAATAAACTCTTCATCTTCAAATTCGTTCGTGAAAAAGCTATAGGCGATAGTACAGGGTTCATTGTCTTCAATTACATCACTCAGACTATCATCATCAGAGATGTTGTCTTCAAACATATCAATATCACCTTCGTTCGATTCTATTTCCTCATTATTTTCCAAAGATTCAAACGATTCTTCAATAACTTCTTCACAAACATTTTCATCAGTTTTTTCCAAATTGTTTCTTTCATCATCATCAGATTCATCACAAAGAGAAATTAAAGCATGTGCCAATTGAAACGATTGCCTTTGATATTTTTTCATCGAAAAGTAAGAAAAAACAGCAAAATATGTGAAATGGTATCTCTAATAAATTAAGAAAAACGAGAAAAAACAGTCTGAAAAGCAAGGAAATTGAATGAATTGTGTATTACAAAAATGATGAAGAAGGAAGCTTACTGCTTTTAAAGAGGTAATTTCCTGTTTTGGCGCCAGACAATAAATTTATGAATAAAACACTGTGTGCATATTCACTATACATAAATACGTTTCGACAGTAATTCGCCTATACTAAAAATTGTAGTACGTTGTACTATAAAGACAAAAACAGAAAATTTACCAAATAGATAATAGATCACGGAATAAAACATTGTGTGCATGCTCACTATACACAAATACACATCGTCAAGGATTATTCGCTTCAAAATATTTATATGTAGCTAACACATGTAGATTGAAATTTTATTAACTACAAATTGTAGCAGCTTGTACGGATGAGGGTTAAAGGGCTTTGGTTTGAATATGAGAAAAGAATCAAATTCTTTCAAATGATTTCAGATTGCCATCTCTTTAACTTTAAGCAAAATCTACTTCTAAGTATTCCTAGAAATAAATAAAAATATTTTTGAAATATCAGACATAAGGTTCAATATTATCAATGAATTTTGGAAAGTATGAAATTTAAAGAATAAACTTATCAAATTTTTTCCAAATAAACTTTCCAAAATTCATTGATAATATTGAACCTTATGTCTGATATTTCAAAAATATATAAATATTTTTATTTATTTCTAGGAATACTTAGAAGTAGATTTTGCTTAAAGTTAAAGAGATGGCAATCTGAAATCATTTGAAAGAATTTGATTCTTTTCTCATATTCAAACCAAAGCCCTTTTAAGGGCTATATTTTACTCATTTCATTTTATTTATTTTATTACTACATGAAAATTGATAAAAAAAAAATCTAACAATAAAATTATCTCTTATTTTGTTTTTGAAACAATTTTTCAATCGTATTTAGTTCGTGATGCATTTTGTATCTTTTTGTGTTTACTTATACTTATTGAATTAATTTCAAGTTGATCATATTAAAGAATGAAACTAGTGAATGTTGAAAAAATTAGAATATAATATAAAAGTAAATTTTGCTCTATAACGTTCAGTAAAAAATATGCAATAAGCAACACTCTAAGAAATTTTTTTATTCTCGAGAATTACAAAAATTTGTCATAAACAGTATCGTAATCATTTAAATATCCCAGTTTTATTGTACCTGAATTTTAGCTGCATACTAATAAAATGAATTGTACCATTTATTGAGTTATAATTAAACTAATAGCGCTACCATAATTAGTTCAAAATAAAAAAATATAGTTAATATAACTAGAAGCGCCATTACTATAATTAGAAAGCGCAAATAATAAGTAGTTAACTTTCGTTAAAAAATTTTTGACAAAAATTCATCGATCAATCTTATATTATATCTGTTAGAAGTTAAAAGGCACTAGAAGTTTGAAAATTGCAAATTATAATAAATTTGATTGAAATTTGAAAAGCCAATCAAAACATTCAAAAAAAATTTGATTGACAGATACGTAAACTGGACAATTACCCTTCATTATTTCTAAAAACCGTGTACGTGCCATAATACTACGAAAAATTTCACAACACAATGCTTTATTCCACATACTTTTTATAGGTAAGTTTTTTGCACCAATAACTCCTCCAATGAATATCAAGCCTATGAACTTTTCTAATTCTTCTAAAGAAACATTCCAATTCGAATTTTTTGTTACTCTTTTAGCTTCTGCAATTGTACACTGCTAGAAAGAATCTAAGCATTTATTCAGAAAAAAAGAAGTCGAAAGGAAGAAAGAGGACTGTTTTTTTCTGTATAAGTGATAGCATAAATTGTTAGACTTGGCGAAAATCTTGTTATGTTTTGTTGTTGAACGCGTCCTCTCTTCAATTCATTTTTTGAGATTTTTGTCCAAATTGCTTTGTCTTTATTGATAAAGATGTCTGAATTTTTCTGATTCTCGCTATCTTCGCTTTCATCTTCAACTTCTTCACTATCACAAGAGAAAGAAGTATCACTAGAAATGCAAAAACTCTGCTCAAAAAGGAAGATTCCATTCTCATCTTCATCCGAAAAATCACTGCCAGATTTATCTTCTCTACATGAAAAAAGCATATCCATGATGATCGAAAAGAATTGTAAGACAAAGAAATGATGAGAAGCAAAGAATGAAGCAAAAAAACGAATAATATGCTTATTCGTATATGTATGAATCAATATAAAAGTTAGACGTCAATTGACGCAGATGGTCCTTTATGTCAAAAATGACACATCATCTTGAAGTTGAATTCTTCAAAGATAAAATAACACATATGTCAAATGAAACATTAATTAAAACATTGTCACGTAGTATGATGGTATAGTCACACCTGCTATAGTGATAAATCCGATATCAAAGTATAGTTTACGTTAATTGACGTCTTTGGTCCTTCTAGAGAATCGGATACATTATGAACTAACTTAAAATTTTGGCGAATAATTCAAAAGTTATAAGCAATATAAAAACGAAGTTTAATTTATAAAAAAAACGAAAAACTAAAACTAATCTACAAATAAATTTAGGTTCTGATGGTAGAGTGGTTTTATAATTGGGTTAGAAATTGTTATAGATTAAGGTGAAAATTTGTCAAAATGTAACAAGCGTTAGTTTAAAATTACCAAATATAAAAAATATGCATCCCTCATCTGCTAATTACGAAGAAATTGTTTCTGACGGATGGCCTGCTTACAGGAACATTTCTAACTATAATAATGGAGTTTATGATCATTTGGTAGTTATACACCAACGTAACTTTGTTGACCCTAATGATATGAACGAACATTGAACATTCACACGCAAAACATTGAAAATCTTTGAATGCGGCCAAAGGAAAATTTAAAAGACAGTTTGGCACCTCTAACGAATTATTCTAATCATATTTAGATGAGTTAGTTTGGAGAAGTCATTTTCCAAAACCAAAATTATTTTCTGTGTTTTTAAATTATTTAAAAGATTTATTGCAACCTCAAAGTATTGAACAGAAATAAAGTATGTATTTTTTATTTCTAAATTAAATATTTTTTTTATTTACTCTCATACTTTCCGGGCCATCAAGTGCGGCCTTTGATATAAATATTATTTTTTATAAAAACCTTGAATAGTTTTTAAGTCTGAAATCATTATACACCTTAAACTTATAATATACACCACACACATAGAGAAAGGAATATTAATTGTTTTCAGTGATGTCACTACCAGAAATTGGAAGCATTTTTCTCTGAACTCAATGAATTTTAATTTAACCGGTATTCTCCCAATGTCCTCATATGAGGACACAAAATAGATTGTCTTTAATTTATGATATTTTTTTGTAACAATGACAACAAATTTGAAAGAAAAAAATAGGATCTTTAATGAAGAATGGGACTGCAATATTTTTTAGTGAATAGTGGCGGCAAAATGTCTTGCTTGCTGTGTGATAGCACAATTGTAACGGTTAAGAAATTCAATGCACAGCAACATTACGCTCTTCATAAAGATAATAAATATGCCAAATTAGAGGGTGAGTCTGGAAAGCTATAACTGAAGAAACTTAAAGATGGAAAACAAAAGCAAAGACAATAGTTCAATTCTGTGTTACATCAAGGGAGTGTTGCGACAGAAGCCAGCTATAAAGTTGTATATTTGCTTGGAAAAAAGGGTAAACCATTCACCGATGCAGAACTCATGAAGGAATGTATTTTAAAAGTGGTAAGATATCCAAATAAAGTTAACAAATATAAAAGGGCGCCTCTTAAAAGAAGGACTAATACAGATCGACAGTATGAATTGGCTTGTAATGTAACAGAGCAACTCAAAAATGTAATCCAGAAGGAAAATGTGTGTTACTCAGTAGCATTGGATGAATCGACAGATTCCACAGATTCAGCACAAGTATTGTATTAAGAATGAAGGATTTATTGCGCATCTTAAAAGAAAAACCAAAGATCCAAATGAACTGATTTCTTTTCATTGTATTTTATTACATCAACAAAATCTCTGTGCAAAATCTGTCATTTTAAATGATACTTTGCAAAAGGTTATAAGTATTGTTCACTATATTCGAGCAAATGCTACGAAGCATCGTCAATTTCGAAACATGCTGATGATGGATGACAAAGTAATTAGTGTAGATTTGCCTTATCACTCAAAAGCACGCTGGTTGTCACAAGGGATAGTATTGGTCAAAATTTTGTCTTTACGAAGGCAAATAATTGACTTTTTCTAAGAAAGTGACAAACATTGTGAATTATCACATACAAATTTTTACAGATATGTAGCTTTTTAAAATCAAAACTTTCAGAAGAACACATTCCCAAGTTTACGAAGGTAATGAGTGAAAATGAAGATATATATGAATCTTTTAAAGAAAACGGATCAATCTCTGTTTGACAACAGGGAAGATCCTATTGAAATTTGGAAAAAGGCAGTAGAATATCCTCGTCTTTATGAACATGCACGCCGACTGATTTCCTTCTTTTCTACAACATAGTGTTGTAAATCCATATTCTCGTACTTGACGCAAATAAAGAATTCGCTGAGAACACAGTTGACATATGAGCACTTGGAGGACCAATTAAAACTAAGAACCACTATGTTGGAGCCTGATATCAAAATGCTTTCTCAAAAGAAGCAAACTCAAAGTCATTAAATTGTATAAAAAGGACCTACTTACCTAAATGAAATATTTGAAAACTTCATATTCTTGATGTTTATACGTCTGTCTTTTTTTATAAGAATATTATTAATTAATACTTGTATAAAATAAAATCCTAATTTTAATAATCTAATAAAATAACTTGTATAAGTTCTTTTATTAGATTATTATTATTAAATGTTGTACGAGGGTATAAAATAACTGAAAAAAATAGTAATTTGTTCAGTGCGGCCTCTATGTGGGACGATGAATTGTAAGGTGGCCTTTATGCATAAAAAGGTTCCCCACCTCTGATTTAAATAGTTAATTACATATTATAGTTAATGAAATTCAATTTAAATTTGAAATCTATAAAAAAAATTAGTAAAATTTTTTCTAATTTTTTTTTATTTACTGACATGATACTAATCTAAATTAAATCTAGGATCTTTAGTAAAATATAGTTAATGAATTCTAATTAAATTTGAAATCTATAAAAATATTTTTCTCTTTATATTATGATAGAGTTTACTAATGTATAGTATGATTGACATCACAATAGCCAATAATTTGTCAAAGAAATTTTTTGATTGACAGAACCATAAAGTAAAAGATTACCAAAAAAAGTTTTTAATCAATTTTTGTATCAAATGTTTGCTTACTAAGTAATGTAAAATAAATATATTATTTATTCATCTAGATGTATGTTGTAATTTTTATGCTTTATAGCATTGCCTATATATTAAAACTACTTAAAAATTATATAGTTTGATTGACATCATAACAGCCAATAATTTATCAGAGAAATTTTTTGATTGACGGAACCGTAAAGTAAAAGATTATCGAATATTTTTCGATTCTTTCATTACAGAATTTTATTTTGATTATTTGACAGATATATTATTTAATATCGTGAAAAAATTGCAAAAATATAGGTAATAACTTATGTAACATCGTCTCCCCAAATGAGGTATATCAATTCTAACATCTAGCAAAATATGAACTGACACGTTGAAGATGTATCATCGCAGTATACATGTTGGAGATGAACCATTGTAGTATACAGGTACTTACGTAGCATTGTCTTTCCGAATGAGGTAAAATCTTACATCTAGCAAAATATGAAAAGAAAGTTGAACATTTTCTCCCTAGTCATTTGTACATGGAATAGAAATCATCGTAGTATACAGTTTGGAGGTGAATCATCGTAGTATATAGATTGGAGATCTAATTTATTTATTTATTCGTTCGTTTCAGCATTTGTTTCTAGCTTCACTCAAAATATAGCGATCATTTTAGGTTAAAATCATTTAGCTTGCATGATTTTACTAATATTTTATCAAAAACGTGTTTTAGCATTCTTCCAGCGATTTGCAAGATGATTTAAGATGCTATGGGTTATTGGTGAGTTAGAAATTCGGCATATAGTGAAAAAATTGAAAGTATAACTAAAAATGTAGAGAAGAGACTGTAGAAAATGAGTTGGTCCCTCCCCCCTCCCCCTGTTCATTTTAAAATTATAATTAAATATAAAAAAAAGTTTAAATAGATTCACCAAAATATTAAAAGATTTAAAGGTTCTTTATTTAATCACTAAAAACTGAAAAAAACTTTAATCCATTAGATGAAATTTCCATTTTGATAATTTTTTTTTCTTTACAAATCAGTATTCTTTATCTAAATATTTGAAGTATTTTAAGTAAATTTTTGTTTAAAAAGAATAATTAAAGATTATTACTTTAAATACTTGGTGAAATTGAGCAAGAATACGTATCTGCGAGATAGTCGGTTCAACATTACTAGCAGTTGTTAACTCACCTAGAAAACCAACAGCAATACTTACATTCGTTGCTTCATGAATAACAAATGTTACAGAAATTGCGAAGTTATAATTATCAACTTTTGAGATATTTCCTCTTTGCAAAAAATCATTTATCACTACCCACACTAAACATCTATCGCGTACATTTATAAATGAACAGGTGAATGAAAATTTTATGGAAATTCTATTGCCAAATTTATATTCTCTTTGTGGCATTATATTCGCAAATCCTCTATAACATTTTCCTTTATCTTGAAAAAAATAAAAAAAGGTTACATTCTAATCGTTTAAAAATTGTAATGTATGTGTACATACTAAATGTAGAGATAAACAATTCATCATCATAAAATTCAATATTTATCTTTTTATTATTTATATCTTTAAATGGAAGCATAGAAACAACAGCTTTTTTTCCTTCTTTGACATCTTTAGAATCTATAGTTGCAGTAAGGAAATGTTGGCCTTTATCTTCATGAGAATTAGTAGTCTTATAATTGAGTATATTTCGAAAGAATATATGATCTTTAGAAGGTGGACATATATACTTGATACTAATGCGGATATCAGAGTGATTATAAAAAAAAAATTTCTTTCTTTTGGAAGATCTAGGATACATCTGACTAAATATAAAATAAAATTGTTAATAGAATTACTAAAATTTTTACAAACATACAATACATTTATAATGAGATAGTAGAAAAGATTTTTACAAAAAATCAATAAAAATTCTTAAGGCGCAAAATTTTTTGTGTTTACGAACATTTAGGAGTATGGGAAAATAATTTTTAATTTTTAAAACTGAAATGTTAATTCATGCAAAATTTAATTCTTAATCAAGCTGATATGAATATTTTGAAAAAAAGAAACAGGTGAATATAAGATATGTAAAGGATACAACGTTCGCTTCGATCCAACATTAGTCCCTTCATAAATTTATGGCTTTAAAAGTTGGCCTTTTCAGCCTACGAAGTCCTCTTCTGAGATGTCTCTCTTCAAAATTCGCACTTCGTAGCCTTTTGCCAAATGCATTTTCAAGTCTCGGCATCTAAACCACCTGTAAACTTTCATTCGCGTTTCCAATTCTATTTCGTTCTAATAAGTCCTCAAGTTTTGGCTAGCCTATCTCCTTCCTCACCTGATTTAAGGATTTTGTGTGTATTTTTTCTAGCATGATAGGTTGGGTTTAATGATTGGTTGCTACGTATAGCAATTAGCAAATCAAATTAGGATTAATTTTTTATATAAAATTTAAATTTAGAATTTTATTTTTAAATGATTTTAAATTTGTCTTCTAACAATAAAATTTTCTTCTTCTTCTAAGAAAATTCAAATGGACACTAAAAACTTTCAAAATGCCATTAAGCATATTAAAATGAGCATTAAAATAAGACAAATGGGCACTAAATAAATTCGAATTGAAACTAAGAAAAATAAAATAAACATTAAAAAATTCTAAAATATTTAAGATTGATTTGTATGGCCTAAGTATCAAAAGAAGATGTCAATTTTTGAAAAAAATGTTACCAATAAAATTTTATTTATTTTTAGTGAAGAAGAAGTTTTTAATTTCAATTTTATTTCTCCAATTTTAATTTGCTAATTTGAAAGAGCATCCTACATTGTACATGGAATAGAAAGTTCTAAATCCAATAAACATTTTCTACAAAATTTCTTATCAAATAAGTGTATTTTCATAATCAACTAAATCCAATTATTTTTCTATTTTTTCATCAAATTTCTAAAAAATTGTGCTTGGCTAATGCAAATAGTTTGATCTCATGTTGTGTGACACTTGACCTTGCATCATTTCGCCCGAACTATATTTTCGATTATTTGATATTAAATACTTTTCTACTAAATTTTTAAAATCAAAAAACATTTTTATAAATTATGAATATAAGAATTTTTAAAATATTAAATTATTTTCTTACCGGTTTTATCGACCCAAATATCGTCAATTAAATTAGAGTCTTTTACAACTGAGATTGAAGTAATTCCTTCATTTAGTGGTATATCTTTTTTTAAAGTGTACACATTTTTCAACCCAAACTTCTTTTTTCCTTCAATTATTCCATTATCTTTGCTATTCACAAAAATATTCGCAGTTTTTAGGTCGGAATTTTTAATACATATAAAAATTTGTTTATAGGTAAAGTTTTCACTTTTCATAGGAACAATCAAAATATTACCACTCCTCTCTGTACGTAATTCGCAATCACCTAAATTATATAAAAGAAATCATGAGCACGAAAGTAACATCAAATACAATGCACAAAATGAAAGTTTGAATATCTTCTTTCAAGATATAGTATATACCCTCTTTACATCGGACTACATGGGGGAGAACGGTGTCTGACTATGCCAAAAAAATTCAAATTGGACGAATTATTTATTTATCCATAATAATAAAAATAAGCATTTTAAATTCTTACATTTTTATGATAAGTAACATACATTTAAGGATTAAAAAGAATTAAGGAGCCAAATTCTCAACCGTAGATGGCTGAGGAGACTGAAAACTATTTGATGCTAGAGGAGAGTCTGAATGGCCGCTTGTAAGCCTATGAGGGGAAACATTTGTATTCTCCGTCACGATCCTACTTATCCGATATCCAAGTTATCAGCATCAGAGTTAACGAGGGTCTACTGTATTCAGATACTCAGTATTGAATTTCCATTTTGAGAAATCATCTATTAAAAGATCAGTGTTTTCGAAGCAAGGTAGAAATAGAAAGAACTTTTAAACATGTGAAGAAAACATGTTCTTTCTTGTGGGTTCACAACTCAGCACAATGTGATTCCAGACATCGCTGAGCGTTGTAAGCAGTGGGATCAAAAATTAATCTCAAAATTTTAAAAAATTGACTTTCCTATTTAAAAAAAGACATTTTTAAACAAAAAAACAAAAGTTTAAAAATAATTTTAGAAACGATGGTTTACGGGAATTTAAATAAAAAAACATGCTAAATATAAAATATATTCACTTAAACTTTTTTTTGCAAATTATACTCTTAATTTTCAAAAAAAAAATATAAAAAAATCATAAAATAGTTTTTTTTTATCAAATGAAAAAATATCGATTTTATTGATGTAATCAAAATAATTTTAATCAAAATAATTGTTTAAAAATAAAATAATGTAATCAAAATAATTGAAATTATTGAACTTGAGGTGTTTTTAATAGTAGTCGTAAATACACACTTATTCGAACATTGTTTAGAACAGTTTAGAATATTGCTATTTAAACGTTTACCCATTAAATTCCCTTTAGATCATACTTTTTAAAAACACGCTTTTTTGAAGACACTATTTCAAAAAACGTTTACTTACTTTAAAGCCATTCTTTGAATATATTTTCTTTCGCAATCAAGAAAATTCACAGAAAATTTAAGGAATTTAAAAAATTAATATGAAATTTATATTCTTAAATTGACTGGTAAAATAGTGTATTATTATTTACGCAAAATTTATCATCCTTTTTTATGTTACCCTTACATTTGAGATTTATCTTCCAAAATTATGATATTAACATTGATAATACCAATATAAATATTACCACTTTTACATTTATATATATTTCTTTTTTAACTATCATAAGACACGACTGGGAAAGTTATACACTTAAACTTCAATAGCTTCTATTAGTGCTACTTTCCATGTATTAAACATATTAGATATTTTCGTGACTTGAAAAATGGACATAAACAACTGTTTTGCGTTGTTGAAACATCTAGGACTTTTCCTTTTTCCAAAAAGAGTCTTTCACAGGCAGACGTACATTATTTAACATTAACAATAAAACTAAAAATATTTTATTCATTATAGTGTTAGATTTTAACACACTAGTACAGGCGTTCTTAACCTGTATTCAGTCATGGAACTCTTTATAAGCTGATGAAACCTATGGACCCCTCCTAGGAAATTTTCACTTAAAAGTCATAAAAAAACCTTGCGTAAAATTAATATTTGTACTTGCAAAAAAATACTTAAAGTTTTTATTAAAATGATGCATTATAAAATGTTTTTGAATATTTATAAAATATTTTAATCAAAAAAATGTATATGAAAGTATATTTATAATTTTTAATAAAACATGGGTTTTTTCATTTAACCTTCGCAGACGAAACTCATCCATTTAATTTAACCACTGGTTAAGAATCCCTGCTCTAGTACTTCGTTATGGTACAACTATAACATAGAGTAAAAATTGCTTCTCCATTCCTTTTCAAATACACATGGATTTTTATCCATTAAAAAAATTATTGAAGGAATCTCTGATTTATTTAATGAGAATAAAAGAAAAAATTCGACGTTTATTTAAAAAAAAATGGGACAACTTTCAAATTTTCAATGTCTTTGTGACATCTTCTTTCGGAAAAGAAAGTGAATATTGGAGGGAAAATGAATAAGTAAATGTGGAAATAATTTTTATTATTTCAAATCAAACAAGGAGCAATTATAGGAAAGACCAAATTAAAAGCACAGCAAAATGTAAGATCGTAGTAATATGTAGTTCAAATAATATTCACTAGCACAATGACTTTCACACCTTTGTCTCCCCATTTTTATTATATCAAATCAAACAGCGAGAAAGCTTTATTTTAAATAAGTAGCAAATTAAATAGACGGAAAAGTATGGCTATATTGTAGAAAATATTTAAAAACACATGTGAATCCAAATTATGATGGTTTGTCGTCACATATCTCCATTCTTTTGGAAAATAATGAGAAAAAAATATGAGGGGTTGTTTCCCGTGTCCAACGTTTTGAGGTTTTGGAAGATATATGTAAAGATATATATGTATTTTTTTAGCCCCAACTATATAACTATGTCTAGCAAACTGTATATTTTGCTTTTTCCTTGTGTCCCCCGTTCTTGCCATACCAATGATATACGTTTTCTATAATTCAGTATTGGCTTTGAGGTGTTTCATTCGTCTATTTGGATTTTTTATACTTATAATTTTATCTTCCCTGAAATAACGAATTTCAGTTATATAATTTTTTTGTCATTTGTTATAAAGTTCTTTTTAACATTTGTGTTTATGTTAAAAGATTTTTTTTTAAATATGCTTTTCCAGATTTCATTTAAAGTACTCATAAGTGCTTGTGTTATTTCATTTCATTTTTGCCACCTCATTTATAAAGCAGAATCATGACTTTGTTTTCTGCTCTCGTGGGCAGAGTCGAATTCAGAAAAAGAGCACCCATTCCGACTCTAAACTAACACATTATGCATATTTTTAAGCAATCTGGTTTCTGCATACCTGAGCGTTATGCGTGTCTACTCTGTATGGAGAAAAAAAAGATAGAAACTAGTCTAAAACTTACTGTTATAGATGGGCTGTATAGTAAAAGATAAAATTATCAAAGCTAGGAAAACATTCAGGTTTGTCATCTTCGTTACTGGACAAGAAGAATAATGAATAATATATAAAAAAAATTATAGCATTTATATATATGCCTGGTTATATACCCTTCCAATATTATAAAGGCTATACGTTTTATCATTGAGCAAATCTTTGAAATGATGTTAGCATTGTTTGTACAGTGAAACTTATTTGTCTTACACGCTGTCTACCGAATTAAAAATAATCCAGTATACCTTGAAAATTTACATCTGAGTGATCTCTGCATTTCATCTTCTAGCAAGGAAGTGTGAAAGTTGCAATAGGTGGAGAAAAACGCTGTATGAAGAAATAACCATGTCAATTTTAACACAAAGCTGGGCATCACGTCGCGTTGTCTGGATGCTTGTGTTTACGTTTTAGCACGGCTTCCTGGAGGAGGAGTCAGAAAATTTGTTATTTACTTCTTGTCTACAATGTCGAGCTACGTGTGTCTACGTCTCTAGATTTTAGTTTTGCTCCATCATGCTTCACTATATTTCATTTGCGGTGTAGGAGAAGCTGCATAATGGAGAAGGCAGTTTCGTGTAAGCGTATTCAAGCGAAAAGCCAAGAATATTGCATGCGTTGGAGGTAGTATGCAATTTTAGTTCGCCAATTCCCATATTAGCGAGGAGGGATTATCGCTTTCAAATTTGACGAGTACTGATTCCGATTTCTAGTTTTACAATCACCGATTCGTCAACATAGGAAAATTATTTGCGCGCATTTATTTTGATGAATGGTGCATCCCTTCATAAATCGCCCTTTCGAAATTTAAATCGTACATTTTCGCAGTTAATAATTTTAAAAAGGAAGAATCGCCAGTAATTTCTTCATTTCTTTTGAAAGTAACTAATTAGTGAGACAGTGACATAGTTTGAAGGTTAGATAAAACGTTGTACAGCGAACTTCTTAATTGTACAGATAGTTAGTTGTGTTTTGTGGTGGGATTCGGTGAAAATTAACCGATTATATTAACCGATGAATAAGATCAACTAAATCACCGTAACCGAACTCTAATTGACCGGTTTCCCAAAACTATTAGAAAACTACAATAAAATAGGAGATATTGATGCTTTAGTTATGAGTTAAGAAACTATCTATAACGTTAAGTTAAGTTAAGTTAAGTTAAGTTGTTTGTGACGTTCGCACCCATCCTTTCGGATATCGTGGCCCGCCCGGAATGCTGAGTCCAGGTCTACCTGGACTTTCCATCCCACTAAAAACCTACCGGCCCTTGTTACTGCATAGCTATGCCTTGTTACATATATTATTTTACAAGAATTTATGTTACAAATATATAAATACAGCTGAGTGATCGATACTATTCTAACGCGAACGCTCCCAATTAGGTAAACAAACTTAATGTCTAGTGATAGCTTGATTACTAACCACGTAGAATCGGGTCGCCAGAGCACTACCTAGCCGTAAAAAGGCACTACCTAACCGTAAAAACCTTTGAATTCTTCAGAGGAAGAAAACAGGGTAAAAAACCGGCTATAACGCATGATGTATAATAAGCACATTTACTGATTAAATTTTGCGTATGAAATAGATTGACAAAAACTACTACGCAAATGCTATATAGCTTATATAATAAAATACGAGGGATAAATGATTTATGGCTTTAACAGAAATGATTAGTGTGATAAATTATTATTATTATTTCTCTTGACTATCGTTATCGTATATAAAACATATGTAGATGAAGATATGTTACTTCTACTTTGTATAACTTTTACACTTGCATTACAAAGGCAGTTCAATCAATCAAAAGAAGTGAACACAAACATAAGCACACACACATTAGTGAATCAATTGTCATATAGTTTTTCGTATAAACTCATAATTTCTATTTTATTCGTTGGCTTTTCCCAAAAAATTTTAAACTTTAATTTGTATGGCTTCAACTACAAAAAGATCAAGATCAAGCAGAGTGTATGAAATGCAAGAAGATTTTTAAATGCGCTGGAAGTTCTACATCAACCCTTACTTACCATTTGAAAAATGTTCACAATATACTGAATAATGGAACTTCTTTTTCTAAGAAAATCAAAACCATAGAGCAATTTTTTGCAAAGAAATTCATTGAATAGGACATTTCTGAAATGGTCTGTTATTATGGGCTGTCTTTTATATCCATTGCAACTTGCCGCTTTATTCAAGAAAGTTTACGTAGAGAAAAGTATGACAAAGCTCCACCTCCTACTCACAAAACTGTAAAAAAAATGATAATGAATTTTTATTTTAAACAAAAAGATAAACTGAAGCAATACTTGAAAGAGGAAGTGAAAGACAAAAAAAGATTTTCTCTTACTCTTGATGAATTCCTTATACCATTCACTTAGCAGTGTTTTATAAAGTGGAAAAGGAGTTCAGAACCAAGATTCATCTTCTGATGATGATATAAAATATGATTTATATGAAGATGTAGAGGTTTCATCAAATTATAGCGAGTTATCATTTGTGATTGTTTTCTATCGATTCCAAAGATATACGCGAAGACTATTTGATTATTTATAATTGAAAAAAGAAAAATTTGTAAACTCTTTAGAAAATCACCAGTCAAAAACGACATGTTGCAAGATATAGTGAAGCAAGAGTTAGGCAAAAATTTAAATCTGGTGCTAGATTGTAAGACCAAGTGGAACAGTATGGTTGTAATGCTAAAAAGGATAATAATGTTGAAAGCATGCATTTGCTATGCTCTAATGAAAATTCATGGTGCTGAAAATTTATTACTAAATGAAGAAGAATGGCAAGTGGTAAAAACATTGTAGACACACTTACGCCAGTAGAGTCAATCTATGCTCGATAGTAATCTGTTAAAATGTGATATATCTATAAATTTTCTTTCAAGAAAACTTAAATCCTGCAATAATACATCATCAATAGAGTTGGATGAAGCACTAATGAAAAGATATTTTGAAAGAAAAAATGATAAAATTATTTCCATATTAAAAAATTATCTCCATAATTCTGAACAAAGTTTAAGTGAAGATGCTGATGCTGATATCAAACAAACGGCATTAGGTATTTTTCAAAGATGATTTCCACCTACTACTGAAACTGATGAACATGAATTACAACTTATTGATGTTAACAAGGAAGTGAGGCAAAAAATAAAGCCCACTGAAGATTGTTATACCGAATATTTGGAAGAAATGGAAAGGATGATGCATGTTCCACAAGCCAAAAAAAATTCGATATAGAAAGCGAGTTGGAACTTTTTAAATAACAAAAAGAACGGGGAAATCAATTGCACAATTAAAAATCAACACGTGTGGAAGTTGAAAGACTCTTTTCTACTGCTGGTAAGTTTATTACTAAGTAAAGGAACAGTTTATCCTGTGAGACTATTGATGCTCCTTCTTTTTTAAAACTGTATTTTCAAAAGGGTAAAAAATTTTTAAATAAAAAGTGATTTATTTTTTTTTGTTCTCTTTATAAATAGTTATTATATATATATCATAAGGGCACATCCGGGAGGGGGCGACGCCCCCTTTCAGATGTGATTTCAAGGCAAGTACGATCTACCAATAATTTGAAATTTTTCAATTTTATATCATTGATTTGTTTGCTTGCGAATAGACTTTCCAATTTCTATATTAATTTAATTTTTTTACAGTTGAGTTTTAGACACAAATTCTTTTAAAATAAATTTTTTAAATTATAAAAAAAAAGCCTCCACCGCTCCAAATGATGTATTATGCATTTATATATAACTTTACAAATAAGAAATTTCACCAAAATTAACCGGTTTCGACCGGTTAAGAAAAATTAGTCTATCTTTTAACCGGTTAAAAAAACACGGTTAAATCCGACCACTAGTTGTGTTATTGATTGTTTAGTTAGTTAAATATTTAGTTAGCTTAGTTAATTTCTCCGTTAGTAAAGATTACTAACTTTTAGTTATTGTAGAAGTCACTAAAAATAATTAAACTTTATTTGTAAGCAGTAAGTAAGCTATATAAGATTATTATTATTAATTAAATTATATTAGATTGTCTTTTTTAACGGAAAGGAATATTTCCAAACAATCTGAAACTGCTTTTCTTTTCCAAACAGCTCGTTTTTTCTGGAATGCTTTAATTATGTTAGTCGATAATAAAACATTTTCATTCCCATTCTGCATGGAAGCATTTAGGTTATTCAGATGCTGAAACATATCGTCCAGGTATCTTTGTTTTGAAGTCCAATATTTAGGCCTCAAAAGTTTACAAAATTTACGTTTGTTTTCTCTTTCAAAAAATGTCAATAGTTCTTGATGAAGTTCAAGCACACGAAAAAGCACTTTGCCACTTGATCTCTATCTCACTTCTGTATGCAATAGTAAGCGTGTGTGTTGTGAATCCATGAATTCACAAAGTAGCTCAAATATAGGAGTTTTTATCCTTCTATAGTTTTAATAAAGTTTACCTTTTCCACAACTTGATCAAATACTTTTTTCAATTCAGTACCAAATATTTTTGCCATCAGCACCTCTCTATGTATGAAACAATGTGTGGTTAGGATGTTTGGATTTTTTTGTTTTACAAAAGATGTAAAACCTTAAATAGAACCTACCATTGATGGGGCTGCATCAGTACAAACCCAAACACACGATTTCCAGGACAAATTCCATTTCTTAAAGTAGTCATTAAAATGTCAAAAATATCTTCACCTTTAATGGTGGGGGCATTTCTTTGCAACAAAGGTACTGGTTTATTATATTACCCCCATAAGGCAAGTGGCTGTGCTTTTGTTATGTCGGTTGATTCATCAACTTGGATAGCAAAATGTGAATTCTGAAGTTTATTATTAGATACATTATCTTCAATATCGCCATTTCCATGACATTCCATGACATTTCCGAAATGCGCTTGTGAACAGTATCATTCCACAATGGAATTTTACTTATGAGTTTTTCTGCTTCATCTCCTTAGATAGTCTTAATAATCTTTTTGCAAGCAGGCAAAATAATGGATTCAACAAGAATATGTGATTTTATTTTTATAGCTATCATTTCAGATACTTTATAAGAAGCTATTTGAGTTTCCTCAGGTACCGTTAATTTACTTCTAAAAGTTATAGCTTGCTTTGTTTGTTGCTCAAGTAACCTTTGGAAATAGCTTGCATCTTTTCTTTGAAGACTGCAATGTAATGTTTGCTTACTAGGAAGCTAGGAATTTTGCATCCCCAAACCAAACGCAATGGCGGAGGCTGGTTTTTATATCGAGTCCACGTGAAACCATAACTTAAATAACTTTTGTCATATCTTTTTTTGGTTGAAGGCTCTGTGTCACTTGTAATAGTTTTGTTATTAGAAGAAAATTCTTCACTGGTACGCTTCATTATCCGTTGTATGGGTAATTCCTTTCCTATAATATAAAATAAATAAAAACGTATGAGGTATAATTTACAAAAAAAAATAGAAATCAGGAGATTTATGTAAGTGTATTTTGAAATTAGTATATTTTTGAAAAAAAATTATTTCTTTAAAAAACAGTGAATCTGTAATTTCGCAGAAAAATTTACAATCAAAAAAATAAGCTTGATTTCAAAATAACAATGTCTTAAATTTTATTTATTTTAAATACAAAAAAATAATTCAACATAAAAGAGAAAAGAATTATAAATTTTAACGTTCATAAGAATCAAAGGTTATTTATTGAAACGACGTGTGCTTACTGATTACTGCAAAAACTATAGAATACTGCATTTCAAAATGATAGAAAGTTAGACTGAATGCAAAATGTGAATATATTTGATGTCACGGTCGATATTATGAAATTTTGATGAAGAAAGGACAAACGAAAATAATAGCGAAAGCTAAACTTACGAAAAGTGTTAACGTCCACACACAAGTATTAGAATTAAAAAAAATAAGTGAGAGTACACTGTTAAAAAGTATTCAACAATGTGTATGATAAAACATATGTGCAGGGAGAAATGAATAAGACAACATATGATATTAGTATAAATTGAATAATGTATAAGCAGAGAAATAAGTGATTTTGTCCATTACTTTTTTGTATACATATTCTGTAATTGATAACACAAATATAGAAAAGCAATAGGGAAGGGGTCCATGGAAGAATTTCAAATCATTATATAAACTTATTTATAAATGAATATGAGGTATTTGTGTGGGTACGGCCTCTTGTGCCTTAGTCTATTTTTATTTACGTCACTGGATTAGACATATAACACATACCTCTATAAAGGGCAATTTTAAAACAGGAGAAAAAAGGGCAGGTGTTTGAGCACTCCAAGCACCCCCCCCCTTCCTTCTGTACGTCCCTGGTCCATAGAGATTCTACTTATATTTAAATGTAATATACTGGAATTAGGAGACATGCGGCTCAGAATAAAATTCACACTACTGTACATAATCCTTAAAACTGAATGCTTAAATGCTAGAATTGCTCTACATTAGCTAGCAGTATCAGGGGTGCTAAACTCACGGCCCACGTGACAAATTTGGCCCTTGGGATGGGCATGAGTGGCCCGCGGCGATAACAGCAAGATGTATTGCCTTCTGAAATGACGAGTCTCATGAAGATACGTGATATATGAATAAGAGAGGAAAAATTAATAAATAACCTTTCTTTTTTATTATACTTTCTTTTTTCCACCCACAGATATTGAATATATCCGAGAAAGTTCTCGGAAGTTACACACAATTTCTGAAGAATTGATCCTATCCTGTGCAAAAGAAATAGTTAGACTGCTTCTTGGAGCAGAAGCAGCACAGAAACTAAGAGATGTATTACTTTCAAATAATACTATCCAGCGAAGAATCAGGGACATAACATGTGATTTGGGAGATTTGGCCTGGCCGACAGACATCTGACCGAATGGACATTTAGCCGACGTACATTTGGCCGAACAGACATTTCACCGGACGGACATTTGACAGAACAGACAATTGACCGAACAGAACAGAACAGACTGATCTTTCGGCCAAATAGCCTGACACGGTAAAGATGCGTATGTTATCTTACGCTATTTATAACACAATTTTATATATCCTTACGTGCCACCAATGAAATGTATTCATCTACAGAGCACAAGTTTTACGCTTATAACTGCATTCGGACCTTCGTTCATCGAGTATTAAGCATCTATGTAATCAATCACTCTTGCTCACTCAGGACTAATTTGCTATATTTTTATAGGTTATAAGGGTCTAACTAATTACTGACCAACAAAAAACTGCCCCACAATCTTCCATTTTATGGTTGGATTTGAAAATATGTTATACTATAATATACTATACTAACATCGACTCTAAGACTAACAATATTCTAACTATGGTAAACCTAACTCTAAAACTAACAATGTTCTAACTATGATAAATCTAACTACTAACACTAACTCTAAGACTACCAATATTCTAACTATACTAAAACTAACTCTAACAATGTTCTAACTATACTAACACTAACAATATACTAACTATGTTAACACTGACGAACTAACAATATTCTAACTATCAACTCTAAGACTAACAATATTATAACTATACTAACTTTAACTCTATATTTGCCTATTCTTCTTTCTCTTAACCGAGTTTTGGATATTAAAACTTCATTTAAGTCTTTCTTGTACGTTAATTATGATAAATATTTCAATCTTGTCAATAATTTCAATTGGTCTTCTCTAAAGGAAGCTTTTAAACATGATCCAAACTTATTACTTTATGAAGTAACACATAATCTTACTAATTTCAAACGTATTTCAACTATTTCCGGAACGGTTAAAATCAAAAAATACAAAGTGTGAATTAAACCATGGATTAAAAAAAGAGATAAGTTGTTTTTAGTTAAGATTCAGATTCTTTTAATAAACAAGTTTTTCAGAAATCTCGCAATAAAGTTAAAAACTCTATAAGACTTGCTAAAAAATCTTATTTTGAAAACTTTTTTTTCCACTGTTCTTCAAATATGAAAAAAACTTGGTATAAATTAAATAATTTAATAAATCCAAAGAACTAAGTTTGAAAAGTTTTGATAATTCCTTAGTAAGTTGTGATAAAGATGTTGCTGACTTGTTTAATAAAACCTTTTCCTCTAAGTCTTCCAATGTTTGTGATTCATCATTTTGTTAAAAAAATTTTCCTTCTTGCTCATCTTCCTTTAACTTAAATTCATTCACAATAAATGATATATTGTCTGCTATTAATAACCTTAAAAATTCTTAAGTGAAAGATTATTTTGGCCTTTCAACGCTTGACATAAAAATTGTAAGATATGTAATTTCTCCTATACTTCTTTATGCTTTCAATCTCTGCTTATCGCATTCTGTTTATTCAGATTCTTTTAAATTAATCAAAACAATACCAATACATAAGAAAGGTGATAAATATGATCCATCAAACTACCGCCCAATTTCAATCATACCGATACTATCAAAAATATTTGAGAAATTGGTCTATGATCAAATTTCTAGTTATTTTTTAGTAATAACCTTCTTTCCAACCAACAATATGGCTTTAGACCTAACTACTCAACTGAGATTTTCCATGCATCGTTTATTCAAAAAATTGTAACTGTTCTTGAAAAAAAGAATCGGTTTCAGCCCTTTTCCTTGACTTATCTAAAGCTTTTGATTCTATTCCACACAATTTATTAATCTCTAAACTTTCTTTATATGGGTTTTCTTCTAAAACTCTAGAGTTCTTTATATCTTATCTTTCTAATAGGCTCCAGTATGTAGTTGTCAACTCAACTCTTTCAGAACCTACAATCATTTATTCAGGTGTTCCTCAGTGGTCAATCTTGGCTCCCATTCTATTTTCAATATTTATTAATGATATATTTATGGTGTCTATAGTTCTCTTGGTTTTGTTGATGTAATGCTATTTGCTGACGATATCACCATCATTTTTAGAGGTCTTTCTTTAAATTCAACTAAAATAAAATTTGGAATTCAAAAATTTGCAACTTTATTATCAAAAAATAATCTTGTATTAAATTCAAAAAAATCTAATCTTACGTGGACTGAACTTATAAATAATATTTCCAATAAACTCTACTATGTAATTAATATATTAAAACAGTCGAGAAATTTTTTACCAACTAAAATACTTTTATTGTTATATAAAACTATCTTTGTTCCTCACATATCATACAGTTTATTTAACTTTGGTTTTTCTCCAACTGAAAAATTACTTAAGTTACAAAAACTAGCTCTACGTGTTATATTTAAGCCAAAAAAAGTTTCTCATACTAATGCCTTGTTTTCTGAGAATGCTATTCTCAAAGTTCAAGATTTGTATGAACTAAAAATCTCCTTGTATACCTATAAATTTTATTATGGTTTCCCTTCTCCGTTAGTCAAAAGTTTAGCAGATTCTCCTTATCTTTTTCATCTAAAGTCTCCTCGTTTCAGCAATTTATTTCAACTTCCTTTTTATCATCTCTCAAAGTGAAAGCAGTGCTTCATATACAAAAACTTAACAAATTCAATTTAACCCCTAACCCTAACCCTAACTATACTAACCACCAACTCTAAGACTAACAATATTCTAACTATACTAACTCTAAAACTAAAAATATTCTAACTATGCTAACACTAACTCTAAAACTGACAATATTCTAACTATACTAAAACTAACTCTAACAATATTCTAACTATACTAAATGTTTATTCTAAATTCTAAAATATATTCTAAATGTTTATTCGATCAAATGTCCGTTCGGTCAAATATCTGTTCGGTCAAATGTCCGTTTGGTGAAATGCGGGTTCGGTCAAATGTCTGTTCGGCTAAATGTTCGTCGGCTAAATGTCCATTCGGTCAGATGTCTGTCGGACAATTGTCTTTCGGCCAAATGCCCGGACACGATAAAGGTCGATGAATTCACTGATGCAGCAATGGCGTGCCGGCTGTTAGTACTGCCGATACCTGTTCAAAGGCATAATCAAGACGAATTTCTTTGCTGTCAAAATCTTAAAACGTCAAGTAGGGCCACTGATGTGATGAATGCTGTGTCATCGTTTTTTGACAAGCATGGTTTGAGTTAGAATAATCTTGTTGGAATCACCAATGATGAAGCTCCAGCCAAGTTTGGGTCAATGTCGTGTTTCCAAACAAAAGTAAAATCCAAAGCACAAAATGCAGTTGGTGTGCCCTACTTAATTCATCGGGAGTCTCTGACTTCTAAATTGCTTCCTTCTGGGCTTCTCACAATTTTTACTGGTATTGTCAAGGTCATGAACTAAGGGAAAAACTCTGCTCTCAACACGAGACTGTCCCAGAAACTGTGTCATGACATAGAATCCGAACGAAGTTCCTTGCTCTTTTATACATCCGTCAGGTGATTGCCTTCAGGGAGATTTTTGTCCCGTGTCTTCTCTCTTCGCCAGGAAGTTGAAATGTTCCTTAATGTACAGAAAAAATGTGACCTATTGGAGATATTGAAATCAGAACACATTGAACTCCGCCTTGATTATGTTGTGGACATAGTTGAAATATTCAACCAGCTGAACTTCAGACTCCAAGGAAAGGATTCAAACTTGCTCAGCCACTGTGACTCAATACATGTTTCCATCATTGAATGAAGTTCTTGCTGATGGTCAGCTTTTAAGCACCTTGTCAAAGAAAATAATGGATCACTTGTCTTAGATAGATGATGACCTTGGATGTTACTTTCGAGACTTAAGCCCCCCAGCATGCAGGATTAGCAAAAAGTCGGTTCTTATGTCAGGTTGATGATGTTTTAGAAGATGCACAAGAAGAGTTCATTGCGCTTATCCATGATTTAACAGCCAAGAATGTGTTCCAATCAAACTCCTTCTCTAGCTTCTGGTGTTTAATGATGGAATTATATCCAAAAATTAGGCAGTTCGCGTTCTTTTGCCTTTTGATTCGACCTACCTGTGCGAAAGTAGGTTTTCTGCATTACATGCAATAAAAACACAATCAAGAACAAGCTGTCTGTGGAAGATGACTTGGGGTGTGCACTGCCTGCCACTGAGCCAATGATTCATGGGCAAAAACAACCACAAAAGTCTCATTGAGAAATATAAAGTGAAATACTTTTTGCAACCAATGAAAAGTTTCATTCACTGCTGTTTTTGTGATTTTTTTGTGTTTTATTCATACATGTTTTGTGATTTTTTTATTCATACAAGTGCTTGCAAAACCAAGAATAGAGCTAGTATCATAAAGATAGTTTTCCCGTACAATACCTACAAATATAACAACATTAACATACATTTTTCCTATGTATTTTACTTAGATAAAAAGTGCTGAACGAAATGTTTTCTGATTTCATATAAATAGTCCTATAGCTTAATCAGCATAAGAATGCAAGGAATTTTACGTTAATATATTCATTTTTTACAGAAGAATCTTTTATAAATTTTGCTCGATTAACGTATTTCGTTGTAGGGGTCCACATGTGAAAAAGTGATTGGAAAAGGGGGAAAGGGACAAACAAGATTGCGAACCACTGGCGTAGAGACTGCGAGCCGATAACGAATCTGTAGCCAAAAAGATGGAGGTCCTATCGAAATACATAATTTACTGACAAATGAAACATTTTGAGTGAATTAAACACCGAAAGTATATATTTAGAGAAATATATATCATATAAATTACAAAAAAGGAGTACAACAAGACTCTCCAAATGGACATTTAAAACCCCTGACCCAGAATTACGTCTCCGTACTTCCTAGTTCCAAAAACAAATGGAAAAACCCGACTAGTAGCGGAGTTCAGCTTTACGCGAGAATTATTCGCCACTCCCGCCATTAAGCTAACGGCCCCGTTCCTACTCTGGTACATCAACCCCCAGCTGCGCTGGGTAACTCGGCTCGACTTATTCGACGCCTTTTACGCCATTAAGATCGAACCAACCTGGAGAAGCTGTTTTTGCATCAAAACAGCTAAAGGGCACTGGCAATTTACTCGTCTCGATATGGGAGCGTGTTTCAGCCCAGCGGTGCTCCAAGGAGTTATGTCCTGTCTCATTGGAACATTCAAAGCCCGTCTTCAGTCTCAAAGGGAAAGCCGATTCCGCTTCATCCTATACCTCGATGACTCCCTGATACTGGGTCCCAGCAAGGAAGCCACGAGCATAGTCACCCTAGTTCTCATCCAATTCTTGAAAGAAGAATGCGGGATACAAATCAACAAGGAAAAATCAGCGCTTTTCCAAGCCCAACGCATCATCTTCCTTGAAACCTGCATCCAGCTCGACACTGGGAGGATGGGTGTCCCAGAAGATAAAAAAGAAATCCTGTTAAAGGCTCTCTTCGCATTCCTGGTGGTTCACCAAGTCGGAGAAGTCCCCCTACGCTGGAAGCAAAAAGTAATGGGGGTCCTCAACTACTACGCAGCCATCTTACCAGGAAGATTCCGTATCATCTCAGACTTGTATAATTAGGAAAGCGCCAAAGAACGCAATCAGCTGGTCAAGCTCGCCGTGGAGTGCATCATGGACACAATCCTAATCCCTTGGAGCCTGGCGGATCCCACAACGGCGAAAAACGTGGTTCACGTAGACACCTGTCTCACATGACTAGGAATTGTGGCAAATGGCAAGAAATGGACCACGGAATACAATAAAGCAAATAGCACATCACAGACCTGAAGCTCCTCGCCATCCTCCTAGCACACTACCTTTGGCCAGTTAGGAAGATCATCTCAGACTCTATGGCAGCCATTGGATGCGTCAGAAAATTGGGTAGCAAGTCCCCCCGACAAGCCATGCTGCTTCTATGGTTGGAATCAACAAACAAATAGACGGACACACTCAGGACAAACCTGGAATACATAAAATCAAAAGATAACCCAGCTGACGAACCGTACCATAAACAAGGAGCACAAGATGAAAATTTGGGACTGCACCATCTATTTGGATTCCAAACAATGGCTCAACTTCGTCTTGGAAACATGGAGGTTCTTCATGGAAAAGACGAAAAAGACTCTTTTACAAATTTTAGTCAAAGTTGTGCTTGTTTTAAAACTCTAAAGTGTTTCTGTAAAATAAACATAAATTATTTTTTGTCAAATAAGCTTCCTCCTCGAAGCCTTGAATACCTCTAGTTCTAAAAAGAATCTCCAATTTCATCTTGAGTTGGGTTTTCCTTTCTTTGTTCAATTCTTAGAAAAACTGTTATCTATATCTATGGTCTTATGGCCTTCATGTTTTTTAACTACATACAATTTTCCCTTGATTGAGGTATACGCTACTTTGTACAATACCTATAAACTTTATCCTTAATACACTTTTATCTCATTTCAAATTGAGCATTGAGAAATTTATATTTCAATATAAGAAAAAATCATATTCTTACAAAAAAAAATTTGAAAAGTTTTATTGCTTGCAGCTAAAAATCAGTTTTGGCGAAGTTTCAAACAAAAAAAGATTGTTGTGGACAAAAGAAAAAGTCATTTAGAGCATGTCTGATAGGCTAAAGGCGATTCTCAGTGACGAAACAAAATGGAGTTTTGTTCCTATGGATACAAATATGTTATAAGACCTAAAGGAATGCGGTGTAACGAACGTTACTTCAAAAACATTTTATCATGAAAGATATGATGATTTCATGGTTAAATGTTTGGCGAAAAATATGCGATATGTGGTGGCCGATGAATTATTTGTAAATACATTTTTAATAAAATATTTTGCGGTTTTCTGATTTGTCCAACGAATCATTCATTTGGGTATAACAGCCTGTTTATCCCATTATTTTTATGCTACCAGTCTTTCTTTTAGTACTTGAACTTGATGAAAGATTTTTGTCTAAACACAACAAAACCATAAGAATTAATTTTAAATAATTTTGTATCTTTTTTATCATAGTCCAAAATAAGTATTATTATTTTATGTAAAAGAAAAAAAAGTAAATTATATATTGTCAAGCCTCAAATAAGTAAAAAATAGAGCATAAAAATATATACTTCACAAATTTTAGTATTGTACTTGAATTTAAGGTTTATTTTTTCTGAATTCACTACTTAGAATATTTCATATTTCTTTTTGAAAGTCAAATTTATATCGAAGAGTCTTGAAGTTTAAACGAATAATAATAATCATTATCCTTTTATGAGTTCAGGGTGTTTCGTACTCAAAGACATTTCGTACTCAATATTATATACATTTTGGGATTTTCTATAAGAAAATGAATGAATTGTTTTGCACTTTCCCACTCCATTGTTGTTGTTGTTGTTGTTGTTAGCCCCTAGATTATACTATCTTTATATGAGTAGTAGCCGGGCCCGTGTTTGTCTTGGTAAAATTCTAAGTCCAGTTAAAGATCATTGGTATTCCCGTGATTCTAGATCCTGTTAAAGATCATTGGTACCGCATGATTCTAGGTCCTGTTAAAGATCATTGATACCCCGTGATTCTAGATCCTGTAAAAAATCATTAGTACCCCATGATTCTAGGTCCTGTTAAAGATAATTCGTACTCCCGTGATTCTAAATCCTGTTAATCATTGGTACCCCCGTGATTCTAGGTCCAGTTAAAGATCATTGGTACTGTTATTCTAGGTCCTGTTAAAGATCATTGATACCCCGTGATTCTAGATCCTGTAAAAGATCAATGTTACCCCATGATTCTAGGTTCTGTTAAAAATCATTGGTACTGCGATTCTAGGTCCTGTTAAAGATCATTGGTACCCCCGTGGACCGCTGTAAAGATCATTGGTACCCCCGTAAAGATCATTTGGTACCCGCCGTAAAGATCATTTGGTACCCGCCGTAAAGACAAACAAGGCATTGTTTAAACTGAGAGAGTATTTCCATAAAAGCAAATACTCTCAGGGAAAAGTGTAGAATTTTGTTACACTTTCGCAGCAGCAGCGATAAACCCGTGTAATTTCAGCCCACCCGCAAAAATCCACCATAAGGTACTGCTGTTCCCACTCCATTTTTGCCATACATTAGTTAGAGAAATGCACAAACTTATTTTTTTACAGGATATATTTTAATATGATGGTACAAATAATTCAGTTATTTATTGCTACTTTACTATTAAGTTGGTTTTGTGTTAGAATTTTTGAGAAAAAAACACATTTTATATTTTAAATCTTTTGTTCCAATAATACTAACTAAATACCTAAAATATTTAAGTTATTCATCAGAGGTTGTATAAAAATCTTATTTAAAAAATCATTTGTGAAGGAATTGAACAAAAGTTTTTTCGAATATGTTTGTGTTGCGGGAAGGGAGAGTTTCTATACCAAATTTTTGAAAACAATTATTTTTAATCATAGGATGATGTCTTTCTCTCGAAAACATTTCAACTTATTTTTTAATAGAACTGGATATGAAAAGTAAGTTTTAATTTATCCTTTATAGTTATTTCAAGATATATTTATTCTAAATTAAAATGTTAATAGATTGACTGTTGTGCATAAATGTTATGAATATTAATATATTTAAAATTTTCATTTATAATAAATGATGGAGAAAGCACTATTCGCTTAACAAAGTGTGAAATATTTAAAAAAAAAAAGATATTAGATTAAAATAAATGTTTAACGTGTAGAATGCGCCAGTTCAAATCAAATGATAAACATTGTAATGCTTTCCTCTTCGATTGTCATTGTATTGGATGCCGACAGCGGGTTGGTAGTAATTTATATGTGTTCCTCGTCTATTATCCACAATCGCTTTCTCAGGTTCCAAAAGATTTGACTGATAGAACGAAATCTTAGAACGATCATCGTCCCGTTCTCTGTCATAATGGCGATGGAACTCTTGCCTAACTCCCTCTCTGAAATAATCATTGTTAAAAGTCTCAAACTTTTGGCGCGGATTTTTGAGAACGAATCTTTTAGGTGGTCTTGGCATCTGCAGCTTCCAGGTTTTTGAAGCTTCTTCTTTGTATGAAAGAGTTTTGGGTGTTCTGCGGTATTTGCGTTCCACTTTTCTTTCGTCCTTTTCAGTGTAAATCTTTGAAACCAATTGTGTTTGAACTTTTTTGACATTCTTCTTATTGTGTAAACCAAACTTCAACTGTTGAAAATCCTTATATCCATTGTAGTGCATTGTTTTATAATCACTTTTTTTGTAAGAGAAGTTCGCCTAAAATGTAGCAAATATGTATATATTTTCTACGAAACTGACTGAGCTAATTAACAAAGTTTTTGAAAATAAAAGCCATTAAAGTTTGACTTCAATAGTTAATCAAAATACATTATTGCTCATCGAATACTGATGTTTTGTATTGAGGCTGCTTTTCAACCACAACGGTTTTCATTAATTTAACATTCAACCCTAAAAATTCGTACATCTACATACATATTGGATTCAATTGTGTATTTAAACAGTGCTATATGAAATAGAAGAATATAAAAAGGATTTTAGGCAAAGTACAAAAATAATAGATGATTCAAAATTACATATAGAAATAAAATAAATATTGTTAGGTCTCGTTAAACCTCACTTCATGAACCCGTTATCGACCAGAATAATCAGACGATATCTAATGCAAAGCAGGAGATTTCTATTTAAAAGCATTAATAAACGCAGACGATTTTATTTTTGTAATGTCGACATATTTCGACTGTGGTCGATAAACGGTTAATCGAAATTCTTTATTATCCATGTGCAAATAATTTTTTTCTTTAACCCATTAACCCATTAAGTTTCAAGCATTAAGAAATGCAGACGATATTTATTTTTTATTTTTTCTGTGGTCGATAAACGGTTAATCGAAATTCTTTATTTTTCTTTTGCAAATAATTTTTTTTCAAGCATTAATAAACGCAGACGATTTATATTCAAAGTCATTGAAAAAAGCAGACGAAGGTGAAATTACTTATGTTCCCAAATGGGAACATTGGGACTTAATGGGTTAAAAGCATTAAACGCAGACGATTTTATTTTTGTAATGTCGACATATTTCGACTGTGGTCGATAAACGGTTAATCGAAATTCTTTATTATCCATGTGCAAATAATTTTTTTTCTTTAACCCATTAACCCATTAAGTCCCATAGAAATCAGACGATATTTAGGTAAAAAGTTACGAAATTCTTTATTCCAGGGCAAATAATTTTTTTCAAGCATTAAAAAACGCAGACGATTTCATATTTCAAATGTCATTGATAAAAGCGACGAAGGTCGAAATTACTTTATTATCCAATGGGCACATTGGGACTTAATGGGTTAAAAGCATTAATAAACGCAGACGATTTTATTTTTGTAATGTCGACATATTTCGACTGTGGTCGATAAACGGTTAATCGAAATTCTTTATTATCCATATGCAAATAATTTTTTTTCTTTAACCCATTAAGTCCCAATGCTCCCATTTGGGAACATAAGTAATTTCATCTTCGTCTGCTATTTTCAATGATTTTGAATATAAATCGTCTGTGTTTTTTTAGATATCGTCTGATTTCTATGGTATTTAATGGGTTAATCCCTTTCTTCCTCTTTTCACTCGTGAATACTGAATACCGGAAAAATATAGAAAGATTTTTTTAATAAAAATAATTAAAAATTTGATGTTTAATATTATGATATTATATCAACTCCGTAAAATGTGACAAGACGATTCTTTTTTCACGATCCTAAATATTTTCATATTTTTTTCAATGAATTTTTATATAACTTAAAGCTGGCCATTTTTATTTTTTTGGTACTAATCGAGTGAAAGAGTCCCAGTTTTTTTCTCGAATTAAGGATCTTGAGTGTCCATTTTTTTAAGTTCTAAAAAATAAGATTAAGAAAAAAAGATTTATTTTACAATTTGACTTTTATCTGTTTAAAGTTAATTTTAACCTAAAAGATGATTTTTCTTACTTTTTAATTATTAATTTCAAAATGGAATCACTCTTATCAGTGTGACTTGCATTTCGGAAAAATCAGACCATATAGTCTTCAAAATTCTTGTCGTCAAATAGTTAAACATGGCTAATGCCAACTTGCCATATCTAACTTGCTTAAGTCAAATTTATATTAAAAAAAAACTTCTAATTATAGACAAATTTTAGTTATAAGCAAGTTTTATAAAAGCATAAAATCACTTTTACTTTAAATAAAATGACTAAATTTCTATGAACTACTTGGTAATCAATGTTTGTGTGGCAATTTTCAGAAAATGTTTATAAAAATGCATCATACCTGTCTGTTGTTGATTAAGAGACAACTTTATTTAGTATAAAGTTCTTTAATTTGACTTACGCATTATTAACTAAGTATATTTTGTTCTTTAAACTATAAAATAAGTTCTACTTGCAAAAAATTTTACTAACTTGATATAAATCTTTTATACGATGGGGTTGACTAAATAAATCTTATTGGTTTTCGAAGATTAAGCGTCTGTTTTTCTTTCCGCATTCAATGAAAAAAAATTAATTTCTATTTAATAAAAATCGTTTTTATTTCCTTATTCACTGGTGCCCATTATGCATTTGAAAGTGTTAAATCCACGTTAACCCTTTCAAGCACAATGGGACATCAGTGTAATAAAAATCGCCTGCTTAAGTTATAATAAAAATTCATTGAAAAAGAAAACATGCGATTTTTCTTCCAAAACCAATGCCTGAAAGGGTTTTAACCCAAAAAATCCATGATTATGAGCTTGAAAGTGTTAAATCCATTTGAAAGAGGTATATCATAAAAGAAATAAGGAATGTTATACAAAATGTGTAAATATTAAAAGAAACTTACCAATATAATAACAAATACTAGAAGTTTTTTATCTAAAAAGAAAAATAATTTTAAAAATGGAAACTAATTATTTAATATGATTTGTTTTGATTATTTACATTATTATGAAAATATGATAAGTATTGATAAAAATTGTCCAAAAAAAATATGCACAAAACCTTATAAAGGGCACTTTTTAGACGCCTAAACAATTAATTAATCAATGATTAATTTAACCTTTTTTTGAAGATCTTCATAAACTTTCTTCCTTCATAAAAAATCTTAGAAGAAAGCAAGGATTTTAATTTCCAAAGAAATAATGGTCTGCATCATTGACGAGAAATGCATATATTATATAAAAAATTTCTTTAATATATTCTAACCAGCTTCATTAAAACAGTGGCCAATCTCTTCAAACGCTAGTATTTTACACGCTAGAAGCAAGTAGAAATGTGGTATTGAAAACTTGTCCCGCATATCAAACTGAATCTTATAGTTTTTTCGTTTAAGATCATTATATTTCAATATACGCTCTTTTATTCATGAGAAGGTGGAAAATATCAAGTAGTATACATTTCTTAGAAAAATCAATATCTGTGTAATGAAAGTTTATTGCCAATTTCTTAATCTTTGGATGTCTTGTTTTAAATTTTTTGCATCTGATAAATTTGCGTCCAAACTTTATCCATGGAATGTCCTTGCTTACTTTTGATCAAATTTTGACAATTATCTTTCAATTAATGAAGGCTGCTGTAATCTGGCTCGCAAAAATTATCACCAGAAAATATTTAGGGATCATTATAAAGTTCTATACTTTTTAAGTGAAATTACAAGGAGTTTGCTGCTTTTTTTTCGCTCATTCGTGTTGAAAACTTAAACACAAAAGCTTATAACGAAAAAAAGTTTTTTGAAATATAAATAGAATAAATTCATTAACTAAGGCAAATACAATAATGGTAGAAACTTGAAAAAATGCAAACAAAATTCAAAATTCCACATTATTTATTTGAAATTAATTGAAATTAAGATACTAACTTTATAGAACACATGGAAGACAAGAACGATGGTAGAATCATTACTAGCTTGTATTACTATTTAAGATTTCTTACTCTAATTGTCCTATTTTGAGATCAAATCACAGAGCAAATATACCATTTTACCCCGTTTTTTCCTCCCGATGAAAATTGAATTGTTTTTAACCTGTATTTAGCGACACACTGTCTAACGCGACCTTCGACCATGTTTTGCACTAAAATTTATTAAAAAAACCTGCATTAAACGACTATTTTTGCAGACAGTTACATTTTAAACACACTTGAAAAAAATAGTGCAATTGTTGCACAGTAAGACTAGTAAAACTGAATTTCTTTTGTGACACATGATATGTCATACAGCAATACTTTGAACACAATCAATATGACATGGATGAAATCAGCGCTACAAGTTATTCCGTGTTGATTTCTCATTATCAGCCATTTTTCATATCTTTTGTTCTTGTTGTTTTTCACGTAAGTTTATTATTGGTTACAAATTTCAATATAATTATGTTAGATCATGTTTACATAGCAGGTAATATGTCAAAAAAAGAACATCACTTAATCTTAAACAAAAGCTACTGACATGGGTGTAGGTAAAACTCAAATCCAAACATATTAAGAAAAAGGAAAGCGCATGTGTTAGAAGATTATTCTAAATCGTGTGTGTCAACAGTTTCAAAAAGAAAAAACCATCTCACAGGTAATGAAGAGATAAACACTCTAACATGCAGGGGGTTTATTGACGCTTTGGCTAGAGGCCTTCCAGTCAGTGGACCAATTCTCAAAACCAAAGCTTTGAGCTTTGCTGAAGAACTTGGAAAATCGAATTTTGAAGCTTCAAATGGTTGGTTGGAGAGTTGGTTGGAAGTTTTCGTAACATGACAGGCAAAGGGCAGATATTTGTCAATCAACCGTTGAAGAATGGAAATTGAAACTTGAGAAAATTTGTGAATGCTATAAGGAGGAAGACATTTTTAATTTAGACGAAACTGGGCTTTTTTTCAAAGACACAACAAAAAAACTTTTCATTTGAAAGGTAAAAAAAGTTTTGAATTGTTGAATTTGTATAATTTTTGATAGTTTTAACGATCAAAGGAAAGAATAACAATAGGACTTTGTGCCAGTATGACTGGAGAAAAAATAAAACCTTTAGTGATTGCAAAATCAAAGTGTCCTTGATGTTTTTCAAAAGTGAAGTTGAGCTCTTTACCAGTGGAGTACAAGTTTTAACTGAAAAGCTAAAACTAGCTTTTTATTTTAAAATGAAAAGCTTGGATGACTGCTGAGATTTTTGAAGAATGGCTACAAAATTTTTATAGGAAAATGAAAGTTGAAAAAAGGAATGTTCTTATATTCATTGATAATGCCCCTTTAATCCCAATCTTAAGCTCAGTAACGTTAAAATTCAAAGGATAATTGAAGCAATGAAGTTAAAGTTTAGAAAACGACAAGTAAATGTTTTTAAAATTTTTTAATCTACTGAACAATTTTTCTATAGCTTTTCCATATAGTCAGACAAATGGACAGAGATGAATCAAGATGTATTAATGCTAGTCAACTCTTAAAATCAACACAAATATTGGATGTAATTTTATGGTGTAGTGCAGCATGGAAAGAAGTTGAAGAAAGCACAATCAAGAAGTGCTTCATAAAGTCCGGATTTCGCAAAGAAAACATTTCTGTGTGAAATCCTGAGATTGAAGAAGAAATACCTACTTCAGTGAAGAGATATTTTCGGGGCAGAGTATGATAAAGCTGTTGCCAATATTGATAAAGACTTGGATACATGCGATGTTAAGAATAGCGTCTTTGACTTACCTGCAAATGTAGCATTGAAGGAGATCGGAAGAGAAAAAGAAGAGAATTCTTTGGAAAGTGATGAAGAAACAGAAGAAAGTGCTGATAAACTAAAAAAAGTTGGCTTTTTATCATGGCTTAGGAAAATCTCTGGAATACATGGTGCGAAAACAAATTTTCAGATTGACAAAATGTCAGCAAAATCCTTACAACAAAAAAGGATAACTGATTATTTTAAAGTTTAAATAAATTAATTTTAACTTTTATAATTGTGATTGAATCTTCTACGACATTTTGGTTTGCAATTTATTGAAGTCAATATTTTGAAATATTTTCACCCTGTTTTTAACAACCACCTATCTAATGCGACCAAAATTAGGTCTTACCTTGAATGGTCGTTTAATACAGGTTTCACTGTATTAACTTTATAGATTAGAAATACTCATATAATTTTCTTTAGCAATTTCATAATTTACGATATTGTATATATTTAAATATATCTTCTGTTTTGTAAATGCAAATTCATTCTTAGGTATAATTTCAATTCCCCCGTTTTGTTTATTTTGATCATCTAATTTGCTAATAAACTTTCTTCTTCTTCTTATTTTTATCCACTAAAATGTTTCGTCTTTGAGTAAGAGAGAACGAAATTGTATTCTTTGAAATCAATCATTTTTTGATTAAAGTTCCATTTTGTTGCAATTTTATTTTGTCCTTTTGCAATTCTAATGTGTCATATACTAATTTAATTTATTGATATTTTGACTATTTATGGGATGAAATTTTTTCTTATTTCTTGGAGAAAATCAGAAACTAAATCATTTCAATTTTTAATTATTTCGCAAATAAATACAAATAGTACATGTCAAAATAATATAAATATAACAAATGAAGCACAAATTTTTAAAAAGGTTGACGGAAACAGAATTACAAAAAGGCAAAATAGAACGGACAAAATAGAGCTGTGAAAGGACAAAATAAACCTAAAAATAATATGTATGTCCTTTTGTAAAAATTTTTGGCTTCCGATGACAAGGAAGTTGCTTTTGTGGTTTACTGGATCAAATGCGTGATTTTCCTAGATTTGAAGGCATGCAATAAATTGGTTTCTGGTATAAGCCATACTTAGCTTTCCTTCATTGATTTTTTGAGATGAAAGAATAACTTTCGGTTAAGCAATTATCATCAGCACAAAATTTTAATATACACTAAGATCATGAAAGTATATTAAAATTGATGCTTTCCTAATCCGACACTTTTTTTGTAAATAATAATTTACAAAATTTTGGTCCGTTGACTATTTTTGTATTTCTTAATTTATTAATGCGACAAATTTTGATTCCGACTACGAGATACTTTTTTAATTCCATGTAAATACGACTAACCTATATAGATTACTATTTAATCCGACTTTTGAAAATTCTTTAGATTTAATATTATAGATTATTATTATTATTTGAATTATTATTACAAGAAATTTAACAGATTAAGATAATCGTTGAAATTGTTGCTCCAACCAAAGAAAGAAACAGTGGTAGTTCTTTTAGCATTGGAAATGATGAATCAAACTCTGATACAGAGCCTCCGACATCCATTAAATGCCGTCTTATTTAAGTGGAGCAATAAAAGTTTGTGAAGAAAATGAAGCTTTCTCCCAATTTTTAGATGCTTTATCTTTAATTTTAAATCAAGTGAATAAAAAAAGTGAAAAAAGAATGAAACAAGTTAGTATAGAGAAGTTTTTAGTATAAATTTTAATAAAATTTTCAATTGTTTAAAAATTTCTTTTTGTTTTGAAATTTTCAATGTAAAATTTTTTAATCCGACTACACTAATGCTGAAACCATAGATGTCGGATTAACCAATCATCACTATATAGTGTATGTATATATATTAGTTATTTCCCTTATATTATGATGAGTAAGAGTATATGTGATGAAGAAAGATGTATACTTAACAAAAATGATAGATTATAGACATTAAGAGATATTAAGATGTGTGATATCGTAAACTAAATATTAATTAATGTATAGATTAATCATTTATCAGATAAATAAAGAGGTAACATTGTATTATATGTGATGCTGTTATTCCAATGGTGTTTTAAATTGTGCATCACTCTCCTAAAGTTAAACCATTCATGCTTTTCCTTTTCTAGCAAACCCTCATTAATTAATTAACACTTTTTCTAAAGTTAATTTTACTTGATGAATAGTTGATAAGGACTTATAAAGTGGAAATATTCTTTTTTCGATAAAATATAGTCATAATTTCTATATTTTTCGTATATAGTTTACAAATATTTTTAACCGAATACTAATCCTTACTTTTCATTGTGTTCCTTCTGATGAGTTGAGTTGAAGAGAGAAATTGAAGGAATATTATTGGCGAAAATGAAGGAATTTTTTAGTTGTCATCAAAAGAATATTTTGATTCTTTAAATAGAAATTTTATATGTAAGCCAATTTTAGGTCATTCCAGTCATATAAATCAGCTTTAATCATCATTTCGTACTACAAGAACAAATATAATGTTGAAGGCGTGATATAAGTTCTATACGCTTCATAGTAAATTTGAACATGGTATGTACATTTTATACATTATGTATTATAATAAGTATATGCATGTATATTTGCAATATGCTTGATATATGTTTTGGTCTTATCCTTAAACTATTTAAATGAATGAAAATGTGGAAATGACTCTTTTTCTATATATACAATGTTAAACGAAAGGGAAAACCTAGGAATCTTTTTTGATGAAAAATTTTTCTTTTCAAAACACCTTGATAGACAAATTATTTTAAAGGTTTATAAGAAGAACCTAAAAATGGCCCTAAAATATGCTTACTTATAGCTTAACATTTTTGAGGACAAAATTTTTGAAGATTAATCATCATCTGCTTTCGTTTTCAATGCGAATTTTATATTAAGCAGAAGATTTTTATTTCTTGGGACACTTTTGTTACAAAGAGTTAAGTTAGAGGCATATTCTTAACATTATATAATGAGAGATATCCATAAAAACAGTACATAAAATCCCATTATCAATTCAAAGGACGAATCAGATTTCCGTAAACTGGTAACTTTGTTTGATTTTTGATTTAAAATCTTTTCCAAAAATAGGATTTATGTACTTGATATGTTATATCCGATATAATTGTGTCATGAAATGTTATAACATTAAAGCATTAGTGGCAATTGCTAATGTATATACATTAATTGTTCCTAATCAAGGGATTAATATATAGTTTATTTAATTTAAAATTATTATTGAATTAATTTAATAAAATTTTATGCTTACATATGTTGATTTTTTCGTATTATTTTTTTTCTTCAAAAAATGCGTCTAAACAGTTCGGTATTTTCCGTAGATGTGGTAATAACTTCTGTTGTAAAGTAAGAAATAAATTTATTTGAAGAAAAGTAGGCTTTACTTTCAACGAAGATAAAGAAATGTGAAGGCTTATATACTATTGAAATAGAGTGATTGTGGTTAGAGGGTTAGTTGTAAATTGCCAGTGAATTGTGAGCTTTAAATCTATGTTGTGAGGCACCACTTTATCTACAACATTCCAATTATGTTGTGAGGCACTCTATTTACAACATTCACCCCCTCTTTTTTTTTTTTAATATTTCCATCTATCTGGAGCACGCCTTTCTCTTTTTGGGTAGCGGTTTTCTACGATGTTTTCACTGTGGAAGTGCGATGAAGTTGGAGAATCTCTAGAACCATTATTTTGTTGTTCTAAATTTTCAGCTTGATTAGTTAGTGTCGGGTTGGTGTCAAGATGTTTCGTAGAACTGTCGTTAAGAGGAGCCAAGTCTTTTAAGTTTACGGTGGTTTCGTTTCCGTTGGGTAAACGAACGTGAGCGTAAGAGGGTGTTGCTTGTAATAGTTCAACCTCTTCAACTTCAGCGCTGTACTTGTCATTTCTTGGCTTTTTTTTCAGAAGTACGTTGCCAGGAGACATAATCCAAGATGGTAAAGAGACTCCGTATGTAGACCTTCTTGGAAAAGCCATGAATCTTTCGTGAGGAGTACATCCAGTTGCAGTACACAGCAAAGATCGAATTGAGTGTAAGGAGTCTCCTAAAACATCTTGCCAAGCTTTTACGTCAAGATTACGTGTTTTTAGAGCTAGGCAAATGCTCTTCCAAACAATTCCATTGTATCTTTCACACTGTGAGTTGCCAGTTGGATTGTAGCGGGTTGTACGACTTGTTGCCACTCCTAGATTGAGCATTGTTGAAGTTCTTGTGACAAAAAGGAAGAGCCTCGGTCACTGTGGATGTACTCAGGTAAGCCGCAAATAGAAAACAAAGAGCTCAAACAACGCATAACTGTTTTGGCACTCATGTCCTTACAAGGAAATACAAACGGAAAGCGTGACCACTCGTCTATGATTGTTAAGAAGATTGTATACCCATTGGAAAGGGGGAGTCCGCATTTGAAGTCTATATTCAGTCTCTCCCATGGTCTAGTAGCTTTAACTAAAGGAGTATGTGGTGGATAAAATCTTGGCTTCATTTCATTACAAATTTTGCAACCTTTAATCATTTCTTTGATTTCCAGAATTGAAAAGGGCACATTTTTATTCCGTATAAAATGGGCCATCCTTGTTACTCCTGGATGGCAAAGCTGGTTATGTATATCATGGCAGCCAAAACAGCCCTTGAAAGCGTATCGGCAACGATATTCAGACTCCCCTTTCTATATTTTACATCATAATCATAAGATACCAGTTCTATTCGCCATCTCAAAAGTTTATCGTTTTTTATTTTACCTGAATGTCTCTTATTAAACATGTATGATAGAGCTTCTTGATCTGTGACTAATGTAAAATGGCGTCCTAACAAGTAGTGTTTCCATTTCCTTATAGCTTCCACTATTGCGCATGCTTCTTTTTCTAAAGACGTGTGTGGTTTCTCATTCTTTCGCAACGTTCTAGCGTGAAAGGCGATTGGTTGCCCGTTTTGATTAAGTGAAGCCGCTATTGCAAAATTACTAGCATCCGTTTCCACAACTAGGGGTTGGTTAGGATCTATCACTCGCAGACTAGCTTTACTAAGTAATCTTTTAAGTTTTCCAAACGCAGCAGTTGCCTCGTCGCAGAGTGGAAATGACGCAGCTGTAATCAAAGGTCTTATATGATCTGAATAATGAGGAATCCAGCGCGCATAGTATGCGAAAAGACCCATGACCCTCTTTAATGATTTCAGATTATCGGGAGGCCTCATTTCAAGTAGCGGTGCAACTCTATTAGGGTCAGGATTTACCACATTATGACTAATCTTGTATGTAGTTAGTGAGAACAGAGAGCTTTTCAGGATGGAGAGCTGAGATCGAGGAAAGAAAGTTCTTAAAGGTTGAGTACCAGTGTTTCCACTCGTCAGTAGCAGTGGCAGAGTTGGGATCTATGTCAAGTCTTTCTGGACGCAGAAACTTGTCCATTGAGGTGACAGGTTGAAAGTAAATTGTTGTAAAGTAAGAAATAAATTTATTTGAAGAAAAGTAGGCTTTACTTTCAACGAAGATAAAGAAATGTGAAGGCTTATATACTATTGAAATAGAGTGATTGTGGTTAGAGGGTTAGTTGTAAATTGCCAGTGAATTGTGAGCTTTAAATCTATGTTGTGAGGCACCACTTTATCTACAACATTCCAATTATGTTGTGAGGCACTCTATTTACAACAACTTCAAAGTGCACTTTTTTGCACGAATAAAATGCATCCAATTTCTCCCATAATAATAAACAATGAAAATTTGAACATGATTTTGTTTTCATATAATCGCAAATTAAGAACTTCTATTGGTTCTATAAAAATAGTTTTTAGATACGTCCTAACCTTTCTCCTTTTCTCATTTCCTTTCGTCCAAAACTTTTTTTTAAATTCTTAAGTAAAACCATTCCTGAGACTCTTATGGCAGTAACAATCCATTGTAGAAACTAATTAATATTAATTTCGAAGTTTAATTAAAAGATTTAACTAATTAAATAGCCTGCTAAACTTAATATTCATCATGTAATATTTTAAAATATATTAATTGAAAATAGCTTCAAGCATGGGCGCCTTGAGGCCAGAGGGGACACTTGTCCCCCCCCCCCTCTCCCCTGGAAATGTAAAGATTTCGGGAAAAATATTATACAAAAATGGCTTTTATTAATAATTGATATTATTTTTCATACTTCACTGAAAATGTATTCTCTGAATTTTGTTCCTATTTGTAGGTATTTGAGGAAAGATTAATTGGGCGCTTTTTAATGATATGAGATTATCTTGATTACTATATATTACATTACTTTCATTTTTCTTTTAACACAACAAAATGCTTCACTGTCTTTCTTTTGACATTGTTGTTCTTCACGCATAGTTTTTCTTTTTCTTTTAATTCTTTTTGCGCTTCAATATCATATGGTTATTTTAAGAAGGTAGCTTCTTATTTTTGCCCAAGGATATTTGTATTATTTTAATCGCTTAAAGTATTTTCTTAATTTTTAGAATAAAATATTTGTCACCTTTCAGATACTTTTATTTTATTGTGAAGGTGAACTGTGTTTAAAATTAGCTGCATTTCTACATCATTTTACCTTTATTTGCCAAATTTTAAAGTGTTTGAAAATTTTTGAAACTTTTAGAAACTATCTACTTGTAATTCCATAATGGATATACGAAAATTTTTTAAATATCAAAGGCCCAATATAGAAGATGAAGATGGGAGTGATTGCGGGAGAAATAAAAAACATAAAATCTGTGAATCCAGTTCTACCTTTGAATGCCCTGTAAGTGAAATTCAGAACACAAGCGCAAGTGAAATTCAGAGCACAAAAACATGCTCATCATCCTCATCAAATGAGCTTGATATTGGAAATGATCTCAACTGCAAATCAATAGGTGACGATTTAAAACTTCTTCTCATGACTGATGCATATAAGCCAGAAAAGAACTTCAACTATAAAAAAGATATTACAAAAAAACAATAAAAGGAGTTTTCGACATGCATGGCTGACTCACTATGCTCCTTTGTTAGCATACTCACCAAAATTGAAAGGGGCTCTTTGTATACCTTGTATTTTATTTTCTCAACCAGTTCATAGAGGATTTCAGGGTGCTTTTATAACTGGTATTTTCAAGAATTACAAGGACTTTAATGAGCACGCAATGAATCACATCGCTAGCGAATGGCATAAAACTTTTTTTCTGTTATAAAAAATCCGCAAACGAAATTTTATGTCAGTTAAACACCAAAATAAATAAAAGAGTTATCGGAAATCGAGAAATATTATTTTCTATACTATCTTCAATTTTGTTTTGCGCAACAAATGATATTGCAATTAGAGGAAAAGAGTCCATCACAGGAAATTTTCAAGAGCTTTTAAATTTCAGAATAGAAGCTGGAGATGTCTTAAAAACTCATTTAGAGAGCTATGCCAAAAATGCTCGAATAATCAAAGCAAGCAAACAATGCAATTGGATTTTCAATACTTGCTGATCAAAGTTCAGATATTTCCGGTACCGAGCAACTATCCCTTGGAGTACGCTTCGTAGATACAGCCAACACAATGTATATCTAATGCAATATTGCATCAATATAGAGCAGTGGTTCCCAACCGGGGGTCCATGGAAGAATTTGAAGGGGTCCATGGAAATTCTACTTCAAACTACTTATGCTGAATCTCCTTTAATATACTTATATTTTCCACATCAATATAAATATATATATTTAGAGATTTTTTAAATAAATATTTTCTTCCCTTTTTTAAAGTTTCATATTTTGAAATTTTATATATCCTTTTTATTAGTTACAATATATTTGAAAAATTTATATTTTAATTGGAAAAAATTTTTATTCACATTTTATGTCAGGCTTTACGATTTCTCTGATTTCATATGAATAAGCATACGATTTAATCAGATGACTAGAATCATTTTTTGCATAAAAATCTTTGATTAATTTTGTTGGCTCAAACTATTCAGTTGTAGGGGTCCACAAGTAAAAGGTGACTGAAAAAGGGGGAACGGGATAAAAAAGGTTAGGAACCACTGATTTAGAGATTTTGGACTTAATCTTGAAAAAATTATTGGTCAAGGATATGATGGGTGCTCTACAATGGCTGGAATTGAGAATGGGGTTCAAGCAAAAATTAAAAGTATTGTGCTTCTCATCGATTCATTCTGACAGTAAATGACCTAAATGTGGTTTCAGCGATTCATAATGCTATAGGCAGTTAAATCAACTATAGTATTTTTCTGAGAAAGTTCTTATAGAAGAAAACTGGTTCCAGATCTCTTTTTATTATCAGATCTAACGCGGGCGGATTTTACTATATAGAACTCAAATTTCAAGCATATAAATTTAATGATAGGGTTTTAAAACAAATCCTTATAGATATATGTTAATAACTCTGTATATGATTAATAGTTTAACCAAAGCATTATGTATTAAATGAAAGTCATAGGCATTTTGCAAATGTTTTTTAAATTTTTTGTAACAGGTCTTATTAAATTTTAGGAGGAGGGGGGGGCGCACGTCGGCTCCGCCCCCCTCTAAATCCGCCTTTATATTCATATACACGTTCTCTTTCCTTGTAAAAGCTTTATTTTGCTCATAAACTATGCGTTATTTTTGTATGTAATGCATTTTTCAATAAAGAATTTATTTTTAGAATATGGTAAATTATATTATCAAATAAAAAAGGAAAAAAATATGGTAAATTATATTATTAAGGTAAATTACCCATTTTATAGATATTTATGCAAAAATCTATAAAATGGGGAAAACATATTTAAAGCAGCAGATCTAATTGAGATTGAAATTAAGATAAAGAGTTTTAAGGGAAAGACTAGTATAATCCTTCTTAATCATCCTATAGGTAAAAAACGTAACGTTACTAATGTAAGTTATGTAACACCGCTTCAGACTAAAAAAATCACTTCTACTCAGTAGTACAGAATCAGTTTTAGTTAAAAGAATAATTAATCAAAAAAAAATTGCCCCCTTATAAATAATTCTGCCGGCGCCTATGTTTTCAAGGCTATAATATAATAAAAGAGAAAAATTATAAACATTTTTGTTAGCTAGTTATTAAAATTAAATAATTTATCAATATAACATAAAATCACACCAAATGTATATTTGCATTTTATAAGTAGTAAAATTTCTCAATATGAATCAAAGAAAGGAAGGAGATATAAAATGTAAAAATCAGAATGAAATTAGAAGTAGAAAAGATAGGAAAATTTGAATAATAATAATTCAAAAGGCTTTATTTATAAAAATCTAAAAAGTCGGAATTATTTTTTCAAATAAATTTTTAAAACTATGTTTCTTATAATTTGATTTAATTTTAAATAAAAAAATTTCATAACATGCATTTTTAAATGATGAATTGGTTTAATATGTATATAAAAAATCTATTTTAATTTTGTGAAAAGATATTAACTTCAATTTTTCATGAAACTTTCAATTTCGTCGATGGTACGAGGAAGATTTTTTGAAAGATTTTCGCAGGCATCATTTGTTATCAAAACATTATCTTCAATGCGAACCTAAAAAAAGAATCGTAATTAGTAGTAAAGCGAACACTGATTTCTCACTTCATAATTACCTAATACGCCGTATGTCAATCATTCATATTCTTACTATAATTGGCTAGACAAACGTCAAATGATATCGACAAAAATTAATATTCCAAACAGTATTATAAAGTAATGACTATTCGATTGATAACATATTTACTGAAAGCTCTTTTAACAAAAACTAAAATCAGAGTAATAAATACTTTTTTGATAGATAGATAGATAGATAGATAGATAGATAGATAGATAGATAGATAGATAGATAGATAGATAGATAGATAGATAGATAGATAGATAGATAGATAGATAGATAGATAGATAGATAGATAGATAGATAGATAGATAGATAGATAGATAGATAGATAGATAGATAGATAGATAGATAGATAGATAGATAGATAGATAGATAGATAGATAGATAGATAGATAGATAGATAGATAGATAGATAGATAGATAGATAGATAGATAGATAGATAGATAGATAGATAGATAGATAGATAGATAGATAGATAGATAGATAGATAGATAGATAGATAGATAGATAGATAGATAGATAGATAGATAGATAGATAGATAGATAGATAGATAGATAGATAGATAGATAGATAGATAGATAGATAGATAGATAGATAGATAGATAGATAGATAGATATAGATAGATAGATAGATAGATAGATAGATAGATAGATAGATAGATAGATAGATAGATAGATAGATAGATAGATAGATAGATAGATAGATAGATAGATAGATAGATAGATAGATAGATAGATAGATAGATAGATAGATAGATAGATAGATAGATAGATAGATAGATAGATAGATAGATAGATAGATAGATAGATAGATAGATAGATAGATAGATAGATAGATAGATAGATAGATAGATAGATAGATAGATAGATAGATAGATAGATAGATAGATAGATAGATAGATAGATAGATAGATAGATAGATAGATAGATAGATAGATAGATAGATAGATAGATAGATAGATAGATAGATAGATAGATAGATAGATAGATAGATAGATAGATAGATAGATAGATAGATAGATAGATAGATAGATAGATAGATAGATAGATAGATAGATAGATAGATAGATAGATAGATAGATAGATAGATAGATAGATAGATAGATAGATAGATAGATAGATAGATAGATAGATAGATAGATAGATAGATAGATAGATAGATAGATAGATAGATAGATAGATAGATAGATAGATAGATAGATAGATAGATAGATAGATAGATAGATAGATAGATAGATAGAATAGATAGATAGATAGATAGATAGATAGATATATAGATAGATAGATAGATAGATATATAGATAGATAGATAGATAGATAGATAGATAGATAGATAGATAGATAGATAGATAGATAGATAGATAGATAGATAGATAGATAGATAGATAGATAGATAGATAGATAGATAGATAGATAGATAGATAGATAGATAGATAGATAGATAGATAGATAGATAGATAGATAGATAGATAGATAGATAGATAGATAGATAGATAGATAGATAGATAGATAGATAGATAGATAGATAGATAGATAGATAGATAGATAGATAGATAGATAGATAGATAGATAGATAGATAGATAGATAGATAGATAGATAGATAGATAGATAGATAGATAGATAGATAGATAGATAGATAGATAGATAGATAGATAGATAGATAGATAGATAGATAGATAGATAGATAGATAGATAGATAGATAGATAGATAGATAGATAGATAGATAGATAGATAGATAGATAGATAGATAGATAGATAGATAGATAGATAGATAGATAGATAGATAGATAGATAGATAGATAGATAGATAGATAGATAGATAGATAGATAGATAGATAGATAGATAGATAGATAGATAGATAGATAGATAGATAGATAGATAGATAGATAGATAGATAGATAGATAGATAGATAGATAGATAGATAGATAGATAGATAGATAGATAGATAGATAGATAGATAGATAGATAGATAGATAGATAGATAGATAGATAGATAGATAGATAGATAGATAGATAGATAGATAGATAGATAGATAGATAGATAGATAGATAGATAGATAGATAGATAGATAGATAGATAGATAGATAGATAGATAGATAGATAGATAGATAGATAGATAGATAGATAGATAGATAGATAGATAGATAGATAGATAGATAGATAGATAGATAGATAGATAGATAGATAGATAGATAGATAGATAGATAGATAGATAGATAGATAGATAGATAGATAGATAGATAGATAGATAGATAGATAGATAGATAGATAGATAGATAGATAGATAGATAGATAGATAGATAGATAGATAGATAGATAGATAGATAGATAGATAGATAGATAGATATAGATAGATAGATAGATAGATAGATAGATAGATAGATAGATAGATAGATAGATAGATAGATAGATAGATAGATAGATAGATAGATAGATAGATAGATAGATAGATAGATAGATAGATAGATAGATAGATAGATAGATAGATAGATAGATAGATAGATAGATAGATAGATAGATAGATAGATAGATAGATAGATAGATAGATAGATAGATAGATAGATAGATAGATAGATAGATAGATAGATAGATAGATAGATAGATAGATAGATAGATAGATAGATAGATAGATAGATAGATAGATAGATAGATAGATAGATAGATAGATAGATAGATAGATAGATAGATAGATAGATAGATAGATAGATAGATAGATAGATAGATAGATAGATAGATAGATAGATAGATAGATAGATAGATATAGATAGATAGATAGATAGATAGATAGATAGATATAGATAGATAGATAGATATAGATAGATAGATATAGATAGATAGATATAGATAGATAGATAGATAGATAGATAGATAGATAGATAGATAGATAGATAGATAGATAGATAGATAGATAGATAGATAGATAGATAGATAGATAGATAGATAGATAGATAGATAGATAGATAGATAGATAGATAGATAGATAGATAGATAGATAGATAGATAGATAGATAGATAGATAGATAGATAGATAGATAGATAGATAGATAGATAGATAGATAGATAGATAGATAGATAGATAGATAGATAGATAGATAGATAGATAGATAGATAGATAGATAGATAGATAGATAGATAGATAGATAGATAGATAGATAGATAGATAGATAGATAGATAGATAGATAGATAGATAGATAGATAGATAGATAGATAGATAGATAGATAGATAGATAGATAGATAGATAGATAGATAGATAGATAGATAGATAGATAGATAGATAGATAGATAGATAGATAGATAGATAGATAGATAGATAGATAGATAGATATTTTTATATTCTATAATTTTGTATAAAAATAAAATTGTAAATAAGGTTAATTCAAAAACAGGAAGTTATTTACTCAACTTGTTTATTTCTATGCATGTATTTTTGAATATTTGAACATATCTTGAATATTTTAAAGTGCAAGGAAAATGCTAAACTTACTCCTCCAAAGTTTTTAAACTTTTTAAGAATCCTTTTGTTCACATGCATAGCAAGTGATTGATTAGCAAGAATTGCCTCTAGAAGCTAAAAAAAGCGATGAAATTTTTAGATATTATTAAAACATATAAAATGCATACAAATTTATATCTTATATAGAAAATGTCGTTAAGGGAATAGTAAATCGGCTAAAGGCATGCTTTTTAAATCAAATGATCTTAGAGAAGAAAGAGATAAACTTTTTATACAAATGAATACTTGTATTTTTTAATGCATTTAAATCATGTTTATTCAATTCAATTAATTGTTAATTAGACATGATGTATATCGTCGAAAATGAACATATCATGTTAGGGCATGGACACTGTGAGAAAAAAAATAAATGGTATTAAGCATAAACACATTCAAAGCAAAAGAAGAGAAAAGTTGGAAAAGTATTGTTGTAATCATAGGATGAGATGGGCAAACAAGGATTTTTTAAATTGTGAAAGGGAGGATGTGGTTCTTTTTTCTTACTTAGGAAAGGAGTGATAGTAGATGGGGTAAAAATGTTTTTTCAAACAGTTGGCTAGTTTCTTATAGTAATCTTTTTTATATGAGTATCTTTTGCTTAATAAAAAAATAGAGTATTGTGTTCTACATTATACAGGAGTAGAGTAAGTACCAAGATCTACCATTTTAAAATTAAAGCAGAGAAGACATATACTCTTAATTGAATAGATCAGTCTCAAATTGTTTTATAAAATATATCAGAATAAAATTATTTTTGTGAATAATTTGTTAGTTATTTAGGAGTTTTAAACCTACATTTTTTATTTCATGTTCTTTGTTGTTTATCTAAAGACTTTTCCAAATTAGGAGATTTCAAACAAAGCACATTTTACAACGCTTACTACAAATAATTTACAAAAGTTTCAATAAATAATTTTTAACTAAATGAAAATAGGACCTCTTTTAGTGTTTGAGTAAACTTGAAAATAAATATTCCTATTTTAAAATATAATTTTCAGCATATACATATTTTTGTAGTTTAAAATTTTTACAAACTTTAAAATAATTTTGATTTCTTGTTTTAAAAAAACTATCAAAAAACAAATAGAATATAATATATGTTGTTAATTGAGTGATTGTATGTCAAATAATCAAAATAAAATTCTGTAATCAAAGAATCGAAAAATATTCTTAAAAAAATCAAAAATTTCAAAAAATATCTTCATAAATTCATATTTTGCTACCTCTATACAATATTTCAAACTACCTTTATTATTACCTATACTTTGCAATTTGCACTTTTATTTTAAATATTATATTTGTCGAATTATCAAAACCATAATCGAAAATTTATATTTATAAATCAAAAAATATTTATTCTTTTTAAATATATCGTTGGCTCCCCCCCCTTACTTTTAAAATTGAAAGATAAACCTAGTCTTTAATAATTAATTTTTATCAAATTATGCACATACGAAACTAAAATAAGGGGGCCAACGATATATTTAAAAAGAATAAATATTTTTTGATTTGAACATTTTTCGATTCTTTGATTATTCGACAAATATAATATTTAAAATCGTGCAAATTGCAAAGTATAGGTAATAACTTTTGTAACATCGTATGAGGTAGCAAAATATGAACAGAAAGTTTGATATTTTTTGATTTTTTAAAGAATATTTTTCGATTCTTTGATTACAGAATTTTATTTTGATTATTTGACAAATATAATATTTAAAATCGTGCAAATTGCAAAGTATAGGTAATAACTTTTGTAACATCGTATGAGGTAGCAAAATATGAACAGAAAGTTTGATATTTTTTGATTTTTTAAAGAATATTTTTCGATTTTTGTCGATTCTTTTGATTATTGAATTATCGCGGTATACAGGTTGGAGATGAATCCAAGCGTAGAATGACCAACTAGGGTATAATGTATATAGGTAATAACTTATGTAGCATCGTCTCCCCGAATGAGGTATATCAAATCTTACATCTAGCAGAATGTGAACAGAAAGTTGAACATTGTCTCCCTAGTTATTTGTACATGTAATAGAAACCATCGCAGTATACAGGTTGAAGATGAATCATCGTAGTATACAGGTTGGAGATGAATCATCGTAGTATACAGGTTGGAGATGAATCATTGTAGTATATAGTTTGGAGATGAATCATCGTAGAATACAGGTTGGAGAAGAATCATCGTAATATACGGGTTGGATATATATATATTGAAATTTAAAAGATTTATCTTAATAAATATTATTGTATAATATGATCTAAAATAAATAAAAAAAGGTACCTCGTAAAAGAATCTGATTTCATACGGAGTGGTCTTATTAAACAGGCCATATATTGAGAAATATAATGACGAAAAAACATTAATTTGATGTCTAACTTGGAATTCTTATATGATGTGCATTCTAAAAATTGCGAATTTTTTCGATATATCAATGTTCTGGTAAAAGAACCTTGGAAGCAGAAACTGAGTTAGGTAAATGTAAGATTTTATGCAGATTTTTCATCGGCTAGGCGCATATGTTTTGAATAAGAAAACTGTTATGAAATAAGAATGCTTACTTGAGTTTAACGTACATACAAAATTTCAAAAAGTTTGATGAGATATTTTACACAGGGTAAAATTTAAGGTATAGATTATTGTAATTTTAACTTTAAATTGCCGATATGAAAGATGTACATTTGTTTGGAAGAGCATACCTTTATATCTAGGTCAAATGCCCAAATACTAACAAATCCTAGTAGTTCATTTGCCCCATAAGCAACTTTCCAATTAAAAACTACCTAATGCGTGTGACTTTTGAAGGAAAATCCCGTAAATTTATTTTTATATAAGTATTATTATATATAAAATGGATATAATACAATTCTATTTAAAATTATAAAAAAGGATTAATTGAAAAAAAGTAGTAGTCGCATATATATAAAGTAGTAATCATCAATATGCGTAATTTCACTACTAGTTTTAGTAAATTTTACCATATTAAAATTACAATTATACTATTAAATTTTTACTATCTTATAGTAATTTTCATTAAAACTATATAAAGTGATACCAACTATTATGCGTAATTTTCCTATCTAATATTCTAAATTAATGAAATTTTAATAAGTTACCACCCATTTTAACTACCTCAAAAAGTCTTGACTTTTTTATCACAAATCTTTATATCTTTTTAGAGAAAAATAAACGATCTTTGGATAAAAAAATTTGATAATTACAGATAAAGATCACTGACGATAAAAGTTAAACCTTTTATTAAGAGAAGCTTCACTTCTTTAAAAGAACTTTCGGATATTAATATTTGATCATTTTAAATAATAAATATAGATAGGAAAGTGTAAGTCAATTTATTTTATGAATTTATGAAAAATCATAATCTCCTATTTAATACAATTTTGTTCGCATATTTGAGAAAAGAATTATTTTGATATTGAAATAGTAATTTCATTGACAAGTCTCTTAAGAAAAAACATATTTGATATAGATAATTATTGCAAATTATATTTTTATCAAATGTAATGATATATAAATCAATAAGTATGTGGATACATAGATTTTTGATGATAGCTTTATTAATCCAACTTCAAGTGACTGTGGAAAAATTTGAAAATGATAAAAATAGAGCAAATTAATTTTATCATAGCGAAAACTAGACGCTTGATTTATTTGCTAAAAAGAGCAAATAAAATTTTTAAAACGACTCGAGTATGAAAGAGAGAATCTTCTTTATCAAGCTTTAAAATAGAGAAGATTAATTAGTATTTGAATTATAAGAGTAAAGAAGAACTAAAGAGTATAGGAAAAACTTCAACATTTAAAGTTAAGATTAAAAAGATTTGCGATTTTTAAGGATTTACTGGTTCTATGAAGTAGATGCCAGGCTCCACTGTTATCACCATTCCTGCGCGAAGTACAATCTTTTCGATACTTTGGCCTTTCTCGTTTTTGGCAGTGATCTAAAAAATAGTAAAAATTTCATTTAATATGATTGGGGCGTGAGTTAAGTTGGTTAGATACCGGGTTTGATAACTCAAGGTCTTGGGTTCCATCCCGCATCAAGCCTACTTTACTCATAGTTCGATACAAGCGGCGCAATTGTGCCTTCTTATTGAAAATACCCCATAAAAAATGTAAAAAAAATTTAAAAAAAATGTTTGAAATTAAAAAAATCGTATCCTTTACTTAAAATCTAGTTAGCCATACTTCTCAGTGTTGAGGAAGTAGAGATGATTAATTTCAACAAAGGGAGCTGAAAATAGGGGCATTTCTTTAAATGTATATTTATAACAACGGCTATATATTTTTTATTTAAAAATATAGGATGGAGCATCTGACTTGATTGAATAGCTTATTTCTTCTATAGTAATTTTGCTGAATGCTTTGCTACATTAAAAATAGTAAAGCTGGATATCTAGTGAGAGTTAAAGTTACCAGTACACTTCTAGTTATCTTCTTAACTAGTTTTTTCATCGGGGAAGTTTATTTAACAATACTTAGCAAAAGTCAAAACTATAATTAATAAGTGGACTTTACTAATTAATTAGTCAAAATTTGGAAAAGAACGTTTATTAATTTAATTTGAAAGTAGAGCAATTTTTTCTCTCAGTGGATTAACGCTATTTTTATATTTTGTGCAATTTTCATTCACTTAATTATTTAAAAATCTATTACAAATTTTTGTATTTCTCTTTATAATCCCTTCTCTAAAATATTTCATTTCTACACTTTCTCATTTAATACACGCATCATCAACAACTTTTACAAACTGCAGTTAACACATTTTACAGAAAAAAATAAAAAAATTGAAATTTATTGTGAATATATATGTCCTTATTCTTGAATGTTAAATCCTGCTCAGTAAATGTTATATCTCCAGTAAGATTGCTCACAGAAAATTCAACTGAAAAAATGATTTGATAAAAAATTTAATTTTCTTGGTTATTTTTTAAGATTATTCAGGTGGGTTGTGTCCTAGGACAAGAAATATCGCCCTCTCTTTAGATAAATGATAAATTTATAAAAATCAAAAGTAAATTAAATTTTTTATAAAAAGAAAAGTTAATTGTCCTAAACTATTTTTCAACAAAATTTTATAAAAAATTTTTTGAATACATATTTATATGTTCAAAAAGAGTTTTTATTTATTTTTACATGTGTGAAAAGTTTTAAAGAATGTGTGAAAGTTGATTGTGTAATAATGTTAATTATTGTGCATTTCTATAAATAAAGTAGAAATGGTAATAATAACAGTTGTAAACTTTTTTTATAATCCGTACATCTCTCCTCTAATCCGTATTCTTTTCACTCTCCCTACTTTGTCGCTTGTTAAATAAAATCCTAATTCACATTTTGCACATTATTCACCCACCTTGAAAATATATAATTTTTCGAGAAGTCTTTCAGTCTGAAATATGCATCTAAAGTTGGAATCAAACATATCTTTTTTTATATTATTTAAGCTCGAAATCGCACGTGAGGATCTAAATCCCTTTCACTATATTTGATTGAATGCTTTATCTTTTCGATGCTAATCTTGCATTTGTTGAATTTGACTTATGATCTATGATAATTTTATTCACTATACTCAATTACATATTACTACCATTTAGGATAAAATTTGATCCATGTATGATATGATATGATATAATAACAAAGGGGAGATAACGGTGTAAAGATCATTGTGATTTAAGGATAGCTAGATATTTCGGTGTCTTTAATTTGATACTGTATATAATAAAGTTTGCTCCGTGCTTGATTTGAAATAATAAAAATGGGGAGACAATGGGATTAAAGTAATTGTATTTTTGAATGTTCTTTCAATTACAATTTTAATAATTCAAAAAATTCTTCAATTTTGCTGTGCTTTTAATTTAGTAGTTTCCATAATTTTAAATATCTTGTATAAAATCAAATGTGAAAAAATTTGATTTTTGGTTCAAAAAAAATATGAGATTTTTTAGGCTTTTCCATCACTTTTGGAATTGAATTGATTACCTAAAACTTTCGAATATCATAAGATTCATTTATTTCTCTTGATCAAAAGAAAAGCCTAAAGCTTTTATATTTTATACTCTCGTGCCTATTTCCTATCTTTACTGAAGACTAGTGCCCTACTTCCAAGCTTAATCTAAAGAAGAACATTATTGTCGTGGACGATTTAATAAATCATCATGGACCACTGCTCGTCCATGGAGCACCAGTTGAGAAAGTTTGAATTGTGGTACACACTCAATCAATGTTTTTTTGCATCAATAAGTAAACCAAAATTTGTAAAATTGTAGTTAGCGTTTTAAAATTGTGTCAATATTATACTCTTGGCGGAATGACATCGTGAACTTCAAGACCCAAAAAATGGCCAAAACTGTGCGGCATAAAAAAGGAGCCAAGGTTTTTTTCAAGCATTTCTTCCACACTTCCTTTCAAAACCTTCGCATTTTTCAAATGTGTTAGGATGATTTTATGCGCTAATCTGTTCAAACTTGACCATTCAACTCCTAAAAATGTGCGAAACAACTTATTAAGAGAAAAAACACGAAAATATGTAATGAATCAGAAGTCATTAAAAGAGGGATACAAGGTTTACCATTCTTTTCTTCATTCGTGAAAAAATTTTGCTTTTAAATTTACCTATTTCTGCTTATGTTTTGAAGAAAAATTGAACAAAAAGAGATAACACTGACATTCATTAGGTAGAATAAAATAACTTCGTTTAATGTCTTCTCTTCTCGAATTCACGAGGTAAGACGTGCCTCACACACATACATTTGTGGGATTTTTACTTGGACCATGGTACATTTCTTGACCGGATAGCATCAGATTAAACAACAAAAAATTCTTTTTCGGGTACATCAAGAATCGAACCTGAGACTTTTGGCATGAAATCACTGAGGTCCCACTATGCCACCGATGCTGGAAATTCCTTGGGTAGAATACAGGTAACAATACTTCAAAATAAAATAAGATAAAAGAGTTGTGAATACCGAGATTTATACTTTTGAGACTTGAAATCAAATACATGCAAGCGAATTTGTGTAGCTAAGAAAAAAGTCTGCTTAAATTATAAAGTGTTTAATTAAAATATATTAGCATTAGTTACCTGCGAAAGACAAGTTAACTCGCCCAAATTTGCGGGATCCAGTACTACACCGCGAGTGCGGGTCATTTTTATAAAATTTACTTAGAGCGCGAGGGATATTTAGGGTAATTTGGGGCTTGATTATAGCCTATACTTATTTGTGTAAGGTGTATTTTATGAAAGTAGTGTCACAAGAAATCAAATAGATTTGATATTCATGAACCAAACAACTAATTATTTCATTAGTTCTAAGTCAGAAATATAGTCAAAACTCGTTATTCCGAACTGAACATTAAAAAAACTATTCTGATAATGAAATTATCGGGATTGTGAAAAAACACTGATTTTGCTATCAAATATACGTAGTTAGTATGATATGACAATATTACCGATATGAGTCAAGTATCTTATCAAAAACGTGTTTAATGCTCAAATATTTTTATTAAAAAATGTTACTCTTTTTATCTTTTGCGCTCCCTTATGTTTTAATAATTTACTACTATCAAAGATATTTAAAAATTAATTTTCAATATACAATATTTTTTCTTTACATTATATGATAAGCGATTTTTTTCACATTTAGCGGCTTTATGGCCTTTTGAAAAATTTCACTATGTTGTGTTCATACATTTTTCTTACTTCTCCATATTTTATTATACATCTATGAAATTTCATAAATAAATTTCTTCTTTCCGTATTCCGTGGTAAAAAGAGATGAAAAAACATTGAAATAAAAAAAATTATTTGTATACTGAAGGGGCAGGATTAATGAAGGCCGGATTAACGAGGGTGACTCCATGTCGAATCCTTAAGTTAGTGTGTCTTTATAAACAGAAACGTGGAAAGGTGGGGTGTTAATTTAAGAACGGGAGGAGGTTGCAAAATAATATAACGCGGATGGAATTAAATATAGGAATTACTAAAGTTTTGTGCTTTACTTGGTCCTAAATGGGTTAATGAAAGAATATAACCTCTACCATATTTAGAGTGATAGGAGTGTCAAGATCAAAAATATGAACAAGGACGACAAAATCTTATCTGCTTATTTTGCCTGCAAGAGCCTCCCCTAATTATCTTTACAGCCCCGAGAGAAATTTTAAATCTTTTTTATTATAACTTTTTCTGCTAATTTATTAATTAGTGTGTATAATTTTTTAAAAACAATAGTATATTAACACTTTTAGGCACAATGGCTCACCTAGTGACATGCAAAATAAAAAAAAAGTGTATTTAAGTTGAATTAAATTCATTCAAAAAAAAAAGCAGAAGATAGATGTTCGCAAATCAATGCTGGGCTAAAAATATAAAAATCATTGAAAATGATGGAATAATGTTAAAACTAACGACGTACATGCAAATCAAGAATTAAGATTATACTTACAATTACGAAATTTTAGTTCGTAACCGATTTAATACCAATTATCCAAAAATGGAGAGCCAGCGATATCTATTTTTTAAATGAAATCAATCAATAGAAATTGAATAAAGTAGTCTGCTATGTCTGGTACTTAACGGGTATCTATCATTAAATCATTTCTTTTGGTTGCTCAATATAGTCTATACAAAACAGCCAAATTTTCAAAAAAATATAAATTGTCACACAAATATTTGAAAAAATAAAAAGTAAAACTATTTTTAAAATATATACCATCTAAAAAATTTTTTTCAATTCAACTTTTCTTATATAAAAATGTCCTTTCTTTTGAAAACTGATTTTTTGAATATTTTATCACATTCGAAGATGCCTTTTTCCCATAATAAGCTATGGGCCTAATTTTACAAAACTACGGTAATTGACTAACTTTAACAAAGAATTTGGTAGAATTTTGATAATATAATTGTTTTGAAAACCATAACCTCTTTGAATGTAAACATTAGTGCTGACATAACTATTTCAATATTTTGTCTTTTAGCCATTCATAAGTAAGCGATATTATATAAAGAAAATTGAGAGCTACCTGGTTTAAGAGTTTTTATGATAGCTCTGTTAGCTGCAAGAACGGCATTGTAAATCGTTTTCTGGCGAGAACTAAAAACTCCATTGCTTGGCACAGTTATCGTGATGTCCGCTGCATAGCCATAATACTCCGCCCCAATGTCCAGCAAGCAAAGAGCTCCATCTTCAATCACTTCATCATTTGGCTCAGAAGCATGGCCATAGTGCAGAATTGCGGAATTTTTTCCACTTAAATAATAAATGTTATGTCGTTAAATCTTGCTTCTATTAAAACTACTAGGAGTGGCCAACCTTTTATAGCGTGCGCGCCAAATATGGTATTTTCTGATGATGATGCGCCAAAATTTTTTATTCTTTTTTAACTCAATTTTAAATCCTAAAATTATTATAGGTAATCTTATAGAGAAAAATAAAGGAAAGAAAATTCCGAAACAGATCAACTACTTTCAAAAAAATTTGATACCCGCCATTGCTATCATAGCAGTGATGGAAATTGAAACATATAAAATCCATACACAAGTTTAATTTGAAAATTTTCAAGTGAATAAAACTTTAGTCCTTTTTTTTGCCAATTTTCTCGGCATTATATTTAAAATTTTGAAAAAATTAATTTTTTTCATAATTTTTGTAAAAATTGCGGAAAACTGTTTATTATTGGCTTTAAGTTTTCTAGGTATAAAAGATATCATAAAAGAATTGAGTAATTTTTAATATACAAAGTGATCAATGAGCCACGATTGACAATGTGCTCTTGTTTGCCCCCCCCCCCTATACTAGAATTTCTAGGAGTGTGATTCTCATCTCTTTTCATGAACCTTTAACAATCTCATGACTCCCATTTATTCTGTTTATAATAAAGAGTTTTAACAAATTTTCAAAGTTCTTTTATATCTTATATTACCTGGAGTTAGGAAAGAAGAAGAAAAGGAGGCGTTTTGGAGAAAACTGGAAACGTTGAATTGGTTGTGAGAAACCTTAATGGACATGTGGACCAGGACAATAAGGGCTTTGAAAGAATAATACACGGCTGTAATGGATTTGGAAAGATAAATAAAGAAGATAAAAGAGTAGTGGGCGGCTACTGCTATGGATCTCATGATAGCAAACACATTCTTTGCCAAAAGAAAAGTGCAAAGCATAACTTACTAGAGTGGAACGGCTGTAGCACAGATAGATTTTCTTATGTGTAGACGAGCGAAAATAAATGAAGTAATGGACTGTAAAGTAACTTCGAGCTATCATGTTGCTCCACAACATAGACTAGTCATCCTAAGTCTTTACTTTAACCCATTTACGACCAATGTTCCTATTTGGGAACATAAATAATTTCATCTTCGTCTGCTTTTTTCAATGACTTTGAATATAAATCGTCTGCGTTTTTTTAGATATCGTCTGCTTTGCTTGGTCGTAAATGGGTTAAAATGCCAAAACGTAGGAAGAAAAAAAAGAGATGAAGATATAGTGAAGCAAATGGATGGAAGAAAGTAAACGACAAGAGTTTAAGATAAAGGTGTTAAACAGAATAGAAGGTAACATACGCATTGTAATAGATATAGAAGTTTTGTGTAAAATCTCGGGTAATCCTTCTAGTGCTGCAGAAAATTGGCGGTTGAAAGCAAACATAAAAGACAAAATAAAGATTAAAAAATGCAAAGAAAAGATAGAAGCAAACAAGAGACCAAGCAGATAAATTAGAGTATCAATGCGCTAAAAAAAGAAGCAAAGAAAAAAATAGCTGTTGCAAAGGCTGAAGCTTGGGCAAATGAATACGAAAGTTTTGAAACACCGCAAGGACAAAAGAAAATATATTGGTCAGCAAAAAGCAGAAACAGAGCAACGAAATATATATACAATAGGTTAAAGATATAAAAGCTCTTGAAGGGCAAATATTAAAGAATAATTGGAAAATCCTCGGGAGGTGGAAACAATATTTTTCAGGACTGCTAAATGATTAAATTATAGACAATATTGGAAAGACGGGATTGCATGTGAAACACCAATAAAGCAGGTAAAAAGAAATGAGGTTGAAATGGCAATAAAAAGGATGAAGAATAAAAAGCTAGCCGGCCTGATAGCAAACCGGTGGAAAAATGAAAAGCATTAGGAGAAGATGGAGTGAATATACTGTAAATCAAGAAATTTTCGCGATATTTTTATTTTCGCTAAATTCGCAAGAAGTTTATGATTCGCGAAAATAAAAATCATATCTTCAAATTTTGTGACATTTCCTAAAATCGCTAGCTGCATCTTTTGATACCATTTTCATGGTAGTTAAATGACCCTTTAATGTCCAAAACTCAATCCCAATGAAGAATTAAAATTTTTCAGCAAGATTTTGACATTATCTGTACTTAACCTTATAACATTGGATCCATATTATATGCTACCTTGAAAATTTATAATTATATACAGTTTTTAACGCATAACACTTTATATATTTAATTTTTTCAATAATCATGGCTACTTTTTAAAAATGTCAATCAAAATTTTGATTAATCAGAAATATATCTAATAAAATATTCCTTCAAATTTTAGATAAAATATATGTTTTTATACTAAATCGGTCATGCTGGTTTCATTTCTGGACTTATTTTTTACATTTAGGATATAAAAATACCAATAAGTGTTAATCAAATTTACGGTTTACTTCTAAAAATTGTCTCCAAAAACATTTCTTCAAATTTTACATAAAATATATGTTTTATACTAAATAGTCCATGCTGGTTTCTTTTCTGGACTCATTTTTTACATTTAGGATGTTAAAATACCTATAAGTGTAAATTAATTTTGCGGTTTACTTCTAAAAATCTTCTCCGAAAACATTCATTCTAATTTTACAATGAGATCTATGTTTTTATACCAAATCGTTTATGCTAGTTACATTTCTGGGCTCAGTTTTTGCCCAGAACTCCCGTTTGATCGAATTTCACAATCATCGAATCTGGAATATTAAAAGCTTCAACTGCAGTTTTAATTTTTGTTGATAATTGTGACAATTAAAGAAGAAGATTGAAGAACAAGAGATTATACCACAGGAGTGGAAAGAGAGTATAATAGTACCCATTTTCAAAGAGAAAGGAGATGTGGAGGATTCCTTCCTTATTTCCCATAACATGAAGATTTACGAGAGAATCTTAGACCAGAGACGAAGAAGAAAATGCAAAATATAGGAACGCCAATTTGGATTTATGCTCCAAAAGGAAACTACAAACGCAATATTCATACTAAGACAAATGATGGAAAAATAGAGAGAAAAGCGGTTATTGACATGGAAAGAGCATTTGATCGCGTACCGAGGCAAGAGATATGGAGGTCTTTAAGAAAAAAGTTGGTGCCAGAAAAGTATATTAGGTTGATGACGTGTGAGTTGGCTTACACCAGGTATCAGTTCTAGGTCCTTTTCTTTTCAACGTAGTGTTAGATGTGTTGACAAAAGATGTAAGAATAGGAGCGCAGTGGGAAATTATTTACGCAGAGAATGTGATGATAGTAGGAGAGACAGGCCAAGAAGTAGAAGAAAGAATGGAAGCACGGCGTGAAGTGATCGAAAGCCGAGGACTGTAAATAAGCAGGAAAAAGAGTGAATACTTAAAGATAAAAGGAAAAGAAAAGAAAAGGAGCAAGACAGAAATGAACTTACACGAAGCATAAAACTAGATGGACATCAAATAACCGAGGTAAGAGACTTCCAATATCTAGGGTCAACCGTGATTGAGGACAGCAACGAAGAAATCTAAATAAATAGAAGAATACAAGCGGGATGGAGAAACTGCCGAAATGTAGCTGGAATCCTTTGTGACAGAAGAATGCCAATGAAGCTGGTGTGAAACAATAATAAAGCCTGCATTACTATATGGATTGGAGACGGTGCCAATGAAGAAAAGAAATGAAAAGGAATTAGAAGTGACAGAAATGAAAAAGTTAAGATGCATGAGTGGAATTACAAGAAAAGATAAAATCAGGAACGATATTATAGGAGGAACGGCTAACGTGAAAAACCGAAGAAGTACAAAAGGAGCGTCTAAAATGGTTTGGTCATATCATGATAAGTGCATCGAAAGGAAGATGATGGATTTAAAAGTCAATCGCAAATAAAAGAGAAGAAGATCTAAGACGAGATGGATGGATTGTGTCATAGCTGAGAACAAAGAAAAGAATTTAAATCTGAATATAGCCATTGACAGACTCAGAAGGCTCATCAAAAAACAGCGACCCCGTATAGAAATGGAAAAATAAAGCTGAGAAGAAGAAGAAGGTGTAAAGCAATGGATAGATCAAATGTAAGCAATAGAGACGCATGTGTAATTTTATTAGTGCTGAGTTAAAAGATAGACACAAATACAGCTCTTGTACCTTTTAAACTTAGACAACAAGAATTTATTGGAGAGAAATTGAAGCGAAGAAACATGAAGAGTCACTTTTTAAAATGACTTGTTTTCGTTTTGATCGAAAAATTGGTAATACGTTTAAAGAAAGCATTTATTCTAAACTAGAAGTTGGAGGAAATTATATTTTAGTCAGCTTTCCAGATCTGCCACCAAAAACTTGCTCATCTGAAAATATTTGAAAAGAAATTTTATCGGTGATTTATGCGACAAAATCACATCGTTTTTTAATTGCTGTTTTATGTGATGGCACAAATACAAACATTGTGAAAAATAATGGCATTATTAAAAAAATAGAAGATTCTTTAGAAAAACTTTTACAATACTTGGTATGTATGTTACACACTAATGAATTTTTTAAGGAAATACATTCAAGCTTTAGATGGACCCACTTCTAGCCCTAAATCTAAAAAGATTTATGGCCTAAATAATATTAAAAAGATCTTTATTAAACTGTTTAAACTTTTATCTAAAAACAAGTTCAATGTTTCTTTTGATAGTGCCAGGCAAAGTTGAAGAAGTGAACACTCTTTTTGTTGATTCTTTGTCCAATGAACAAAAGTATTTGTTGACAATTTGTTTGTTTGTTCAAAAAGGAATAGATGAAAAGGTTTAGACTTTGCAACTTAAACTTTGGTTGGTTTCCACCCACTCTAGTACATATGTATGTATGTATATATGTATGTATGTACGAATGCGTTAACACTATAAACCAACACTAATGCTAATTCTGCATTAATCCTAGCCCCGGCAATAGGTTCCCAAAATTTTAGACTCATTTAGAAATTCGTTGAGCACTTGTCAACTATTATGCAAATTGAGAAAAACAATATGAATAGGCAGAATACGAGAAAGATGCTAGTCATTAATTTTCATATACTACAAAATGTATTGGTTGAACAAATTAGATATCGTGTTTTAAACTGGTAACGACCAGATTAATCAGACATATGTTATGTAAAGCCGAAGATTTGTATTAAAAAGCAATTAGAAAGGTAGACAATTCAAATTTTTGTAAAATCAACAATTGCCGACTTAGGTCGTAAACCGGTTAATTAAGATTTGACAATTAGGATTACATTCAATGCATATCACGTCCTCAAAATATTATAAAGCGTACTCACCATCCAGCTATTGCAGTATACGCTAAAAATCTTGAGCCGCCATTGACGTATGCGTAATTTTTGAATATACTGAAATGTTGTAGCATTGATTTGAATTGGAAAAACTTTGAAAAAATTTAATCAAACCTCTCTAACTGATATTCCATCATAGCAGGTCTTATTTTTTTCATGATGTCTTTCATTGCGCCCAAGGATATTCTAATTGTATATTTCATTATTTTTACTTCTCCTGGAGACTTGGAAGAGCGCCTATAAAGAGTGGAAAACTAAAAAAATCTTTAAAATCCCTATGAACACTTCAGAAAATTATAAATTTCTTCCCATTTTTATGAAATTGTACATGATTTTGCTTACAGAAAATTCAATGAGAAGGATTTGTATTGATTCGTATTACTATTATTTTTTAGTAATATTGCTGAATATATATGGACATGCCCCCCCCCCCCCTTAAACCGCAACTGGGTAGTAAGTATGTTGTATTTTCCGAGATTTTAAAGGATGGCGTTAAATAAGATTTAAAAATATGAAATCCAACTGTTTACATTTTATAATATTAAGACTTATTTGAAATTTATGTCATTAATTAGAGACAAAGAGCCGATTTCAAAAATGTATAGTGATTAACAAATTAGGTATAAATCATAATTTTGCTTTTTAATAATTTTTTTGACATGTTTGTCATGGTTCTGTAGTGTAGTGGTTATCACGTCTGCTTTACACGCAGAAGGTCCTGAGTTCGATCCTCAGTAGAACCAATTTATTTTTAAAAAATATTTAATTATTAATTTAAATAATTTAATTTTAAATCTTTGCTAAAATATTTTACTCTCATTAAAATATAGGAAATGTAATGAATATTTATCATTTAGGATTTGCACTGTTGATTCGATTGATTAAAATTTATTGAAGATAATTCAAAAACCTAAACTTTTACATTCAAATAATTTTGTTGTTCGATATTTATGCATTAAAAAAGTAAAAAAAATATAAAAAAAAGTTTCTTCCATTTACAAATATAGAAAATTTTTCACGCAGATTTAAAATTTAAAGGAATATCCATAATTTCAAAAATAATGAGGAAGCACCAACGAAATCAATGAATGAGCACTTAGATGAAGGAAACGAATACTTCGGAACCTTATGCGGTTTCGTCAAGCTCCAGAAAGGTTATAAAAGAGCATTGTGAGATGTGGGAAGATAAGATCCTGAAATCTCTCCTTGACAGGAGAAAAAATGCTATTGAAATTTGGAAAAAGACGATAAAATATTAATAAGGGAGGATTTTTGAACAGCACCTTTTGATTTCAATTCTCAATTAGATTAAAATAAAAATTAGAATGTTTTCTTGAATTCACTATATACGCTTTGTTGAAATCAAAACCCATAAACTTAAGTATACCACTAAATAAATACTACAAATTTATTGATATATTTATGATCAATATATACTACACATTTTGCAGAAAAATATTAATAATATGGTAAACAAATAAGATGGCGCAACTTACAAATCCCAATTTTCGATTTAAAAAAGTGAGAGAATCCCCCATACTCCAAAAATTTGCAAGTATAAAATTATGAACCCAGTCAAAGAATCACATATATCGTACATTCTAATAATACCACCGAGGCCATTATAACAATGTTACTGAACAGTAGTCATTCTGATGTTTCTGAAAAAGTTTTAGGTATGCCGTAAAAGCCTTTTATAATTTAATCTGCTACACAAAGAATGAAAGTTTCATTTATAGAATATTTTTCTAAATTCATTGATTGAAAACGTGGAAATATAACAAAACATATGTAAGAAAATTTTGTGGAAGGACCAGACACAGTAATAGTGAGAGAAAGCTTATATATTTAAAACGAGTCAGTTTTAGTGATATTTTACTTTGGCTGTAATGCTGAATTTTCAAATTAACATATGTGCCTTGGAAATGGAAAAAAATTATGCCAATATTTGTTGATAAGTTAATCACTTTATGCGTTTTTAAGATGAAGGGGAAGATCATTTTTGCTTAAAAAGACCAAATACAAATCCTAGGTGCATTGATTGAGTTGAAATCTATTCGTATACGTGGCAAAATATAGAGTATAACAAATAACTAGTGAGATTTAGATACCATCACGGAGAATTGAAGCCAATTTTTGTCCGTTATCAACTTGTGTTGAAACAGGTTATAAAAATCCGGTTTTTAAAATTTTTATTATAACCCAAACTTACAACCGAATTTATTGCTAATCTACAAACAATTCACTTTTAATAGTTTTTATTTCAATATAACTATAATAATTAAATATTTTTTAAATAAAGATTATTAAAATAGTTAGAATATAAAAAATTAAATTCTAAAAACTTAACTACTTTTTAAAGAATTCAAAAACTTGGTTGAAGCTTTTTTATGTTTGTAAACTTTAATAATATTAATTCAATTAAAACTGACAAATTAATGAAACTTCACTTAAGAAAGATGGGGATCTAGTTTTTAAGAATATATAAAAAATATATAAACTAAAAAATATGAAAAATTAGGATATTCGCAATCGAAAAAACCCCACCAATTTACCGGAGAAGAAATATTTATCGAATAGCGTGGATAAACCATAAAAATGAATTTTTCATGATATACAGTTAGAATGTCGTGGATTTGAACGCGAATTTTAAAATTGGTGAAGCTATACTTATATACGTGGAAAATTTGATTTGTAATATCGTGCTCAATACAACCATCAAGTTTTGAAAGTAAAAGAGCTTTTTATTTTACAGAATACTTATTTCAAGTCTTTGTTCAGATATTCCTGAATATTGATTGTTTCATGTAAGTTATAATTTGCAACTTATATCCATTTTCACTTATTTTAGTTTGAGCTTCTTACTAAGATTTGGAATTTAATCTGATTTCAATTCTACTGTTAACAAATTGACAGAAGTGATACAAATTTGGCCTTGTCAATGAAAATATTCCACAGTTAACTGTAAAATAAGGAATAGAAAAATATTTTTTTAGAGGGTAAAGAATTGTGGATTACACATTGTTGATTAGTGAAGCACAGAGATCAGTTTTAATGACCTTTTCTAAATAAAAAGTATTCTTTGACTACTCATTCGTTAAAATTAAAATATCAAATAAAGATATTCCGTCTTTAATACGAGAAGCTAAAAAAAAGTGGAATAATCTTTCTTTAGTGATTCCTATAAAATACAAGAGATCTTGGATGAAAATTGATTCAATGAAAACTTGTTTGTGAATTAATAAAATTTCATTTGTACCTCAAAAAATATATTAGACTAAAATAATATATTATATATATATATTCAGATTAAGGAGCGGAGTAGAGCGTGCAAAAATGGCGATTTTTTACGTGCAAGTTAAAATGGCGATTATGCATCATGCCTGTAAATGCACATTTTACCCTGACGCTAAAAAGTATGTTTCATTGGAGTATAAATGAATAGTTTAGAAATTTATTTAAAATTATAATAAAAATAAGTAACTTACAATTTATTCAAAGCTGGCATTAACGTTCCATAATCTTTAGAATATCTGTAAAAATGTTGAAATTTATCAAGAATAGATCAAATAGATAGAAAAACCCACATACAACAAGAAATGGCGGGAAAAATTTAACAAAGTCAAAGAATTATTAATTTTAATGTTTTCTTATTTATTTAAGATAAAAATTTTTTTTTGCTTTTTTTGATAACAGATTTTAAGTTCTTTTTCCATACTAAGTATAGCAAGATTTTTTAATATTTTTTTCACACATTGTTTTTCTTAGCTTATTTTTAATTTGTTTTTATTTTAACCCGTTGGCACATATTGATCCAATTTTGGGCACTATTATTCGATCTCATTTTTTTTATTATCGATTTTATTATGTCATGTTTAGTGCCAATATTTGATCTTAGCAGTACGTTCAAAATTTCTTCGTTTGGGACAAAATATTCAAAAGAATAGTTTTTATTCTTCTATTAAATGATAATGCAAAACGAAATAGTTTTTCTGATGATTGATAAAGCAGATTTTCCTGGAAAAGTATTGGTTAACGGTTTTAGCCAAACCTGAATTACCTCATGTCACATATCTTATAACAGTGTGTAATTGTTACGATCATATAATTTCAGAAATACTTTCAAGATTAGTAAGCGAAAATATTGTTTTTTAACAGATGTGGTAAGATACAATGTATCAGCTTCAAAAACTTTAAAAGCTTTGTATCGAAACCTACTTCACGTAACTTGTTATTAGCAAAAGCATGTTTTGAAGATAAACGCATTTTACAAAACTTTTGATGATTTAATATCTAGTATAAAATCACTGACTATTAAAAAAGAAGTTTAGTTCGAACTCATCCGTTACCCTCCCGTTCCGATTGTAACAAGCTGGTCAAGTTGGCAAGAAGCGGCATTGTAATACTGCAAAAATCTTCCAACAGGCAAACTCGCTGGTGGAGATAGAGTATTACTAAGAAAGGCTCAAGAAAGTATAAAAAATATTGACACAGGCATTATGAAATTCCTATTGTTTTAAAACAAAATAAAGAAAACTTTTCGATGTTTTGTCTATGGATGGGACAAAGTTGATACCCTGAGGGTACATAAAAATTGGAAATAAACACACTGACTATATTTCAAAAATACTTATTTTGTAACACCTATCAATATGAAAATTTAGCTTGCGGGCCGGATAAACTTACTTCGCGGGCAGGATCTAGACTGCGAGCGGTAGTTTGGGGATCTCTGATCTATAGCCAGAAACTTGTTATAAAATCTAAATAAAAAGAAATTACTCTCAACTTGTTCAATTAGTTGTTGTCTCGCAAAGTACTAAATTTTCAATTAGAGATTCCTATAACATCTTTAAGAAGTTATGGAGAATGAAAGATTTATTCAATAGGAAGAAAACGTCATTTTTTTCTAGGGATAAAAGTCAATTTTATCAAATTTTTAAGGCCAATTATTTCTCGCCCTGCTCATCACACTACTGGTCATTTTAAGTTTATTAATTGTATAATCCTTTTTTTTAAAAAGCAATATTCATAGATCAATAAATTAATACATTAGTTAAAGGGTACGAATAATTTTGTGTTACATATTTTCATGCTTTATTTATAAAAAAATGTTTTCCATCATTAGATTATAATATAGAAAAATGATTTGCTAATTCAAAAGATTACCCATCCATTTCTGATAGATAGGGCGGAAAAACGTTAATATTACTGATCTTGCTAGTTCCATTCTAAAATATAGTGATGATGTTTGTTAAAGGATCAATCAAAAAGGCTTAATTTAACAATGCAAAAAATTACCAAAACAAAGATCTTTAAAGGATTCAATTCTTTCAAGTAAGGCATAATCTTAAATAAAAAAAACAAAAAACATAATAGGATATATAAATTAGCAGAGATACCATTACACATATCTGAAGGACCATTTGATAAAATGGAAGATACAGCGCGTATTTAGCACAATAGAGAGATACCATTTGAAGGTTATTTGTCCTTGTAAATATCTGCTGATTTAGTAAAGTGAAGTAATTTCCGACAATAATAAAAAAGTTATTAGAAATAACATTTGATCATTTATAATTACTTACTTGAAGAAAAAAAAATTAAAAAAGGGCAATCTCTTTAACCCATTAAGTCCCAATGCTCCCATTTGAGAACAAAGTAATTTCATCTTCGTCTGCTTTTTTCAATGACTTTGAATATAAATCGTCTGCGTTTTTTAAATATCGTCTGATTTCTATGGTTACTAATGGATTAAAGAAAATTAATTTACGATAAAGACTACATATGGTTCCATTTTATTGAAGGACTGCGAGCTGTAGTTTATTCAGAAGTTTGAAAAAAAAGGTATTTTTTACTCAAATGTAAGCACGTAAGATAGTATTAGGGATTGTGTTACAATGTAAGTTAAAATTTAAAAGTATAATTAGTTTTCCTTTGATGTAGGAAAGATTTTTCCGAATAGAACCAAAAGAAGAAATCTCATCACGCATGAATCCAGTTTGTACTATGAAACTTCATTTTTTGACTTATAAAATAAAATAGACATAGTTTAATCCTCAAAATTAATATTTAATTCCTTCCCAGCCTAAAATAAATTGAGGATATTATTATCATGACGAATTTTGCAAGAAATTCGCAGTTCGCCAAAATAGAAACATCGCGAAATTTTAGATTAATATCTTTGTAAGAAACATGAGGAGGAAATAATTCATAAAATTTCAATTTACGAAATTATGACAGGACATTTTTTTATGTAAAAGGCAAAAATTTCAAGATTTAGCGTACTCAATTAAATCTTATTTCAGCAAAATTAAAATTTCTTTCTTATCTTCGCGTAAAAATAATAAAATTTTGTTACACCATTTGTATAAAAGGCTTGATCAACCAAATTCATCTTTTTCACTTCCAGAGGAGATAGGATTCTAAAAGTGAAATAATGTTATACAATTCTTATTCTATATCCATTTTATTTTTTAGATGATTCAAAAATATAACTGGACCTACAGCTCTCAAAACCTTTTCTCCGGTGGCAATACATTTTGGAATAATTAGTGCACAGGACAGTCTTGATAAAAGAAAATTTGGCCACAAGTAGCATTTGACGAAAACAAAGGATCGGTACCTGAAGAAAATCTTTATTGACATATTTCATTCTGGGGTTGACTTTTTAGTTTAATCGATGTCCATCCACCTTTTTCGAGTTGAATCGACTTGAATCCTTCTATTTTTTAGTTAGTTAGATAAAGACAGTGGCCCTCAACCGCTACACGTAACCTCTTATTTTGGTGCCCACATAGCAAAGTTTCGGGAAAAATAGGTTAATTAAAAATATCATATTAAAACTGTCAAAATTTCGCAAATTCATTGATTTATTATTCATGAATAATATGATTTATTAATTTTATGATATATATATATATATGCAGCAATTTGGATTTCAAGTAATTAGAATAATATTTTAGAGTTAAATAAAAAACGCTTTTTATAAAAACCGATTTCATGCTTTTGGTGCAGCCCTCTAGTACAAGGTTGGTTCTTAATTTGGCACTTTGTTAAGAACCCCCAGTTAACCCGCTAACGACCAGAATAATCAGACGATATCATAATTTGTAAAGTCGACTATAGTCGACATTGAGCGTTAACAGGTTAAAGAGATAATCAGTAGGTTATTCTTTCACCGAAACCTCGCTCATAGATTATTTTGCAAAAACAAGAATTTAACAATTACCCATGCTTATTAAGTAATTCTCTTTTAATGGAATATCCTAGTATCATTTAAAGATATTTCTGATTAAAATGAAGATCTCAAGTGGATTTAAGTAAAAAGTTTTGCCAACTTTTCATTACTTATATTTCTTATGTGCATGTTAAAAATATGTACGTTTTTAAAAATAGAGTACAAACCAGCTAGAAGCAAATATTAATCTTATTGCTTGTGGTACACCAAAGTGTCTTTGCATAAAATATTTAAAAAAATCAGCTCTAAAGAGAGTGTCTAAACAGTTTGAACACAGAATTTCTCCATTATTTTTACTGATTTTTTTAAATTGTTTACAGTTTCTAGAAGTTAACATTTTTGAAACTTATAAAGTTTACCATAAAAGAACTTTTAAATAAAACAACTTAGGAATTTTGCTGCTTTCTTAAAACGGGCTCTAAATATGTGGTATGTTTAACAATTAAGGTCGTGACAAAAAAGAAAGAAGATATAAATATCGATGTTGAATAAATGAACGTAGTGATCAGAGTTTGTCTTATTACACCTAAGTATTATGGATCGCGATGCAAACTGTGGTTCTTGCTATGGGTCCCAGTAAAAAAAGTTTGAAAAACGCTGCCCTAAAGGATATAGAAGAGCCTACACGCACCTTATTTTTTTGCGTAGCGAGTAAAAAACGAGGGGGGAGGGGGCAATATTCCGTAAATTTTGAAGGAAGTGGGGGCAGAACGGCTGTTCGTCTTAGATAAGTAAAATGGATTAAAATTTTCACATACTGCTACAAAATTTATCAGTTTCTGGCATTACACAGGTGACCGTTATTCACGGGATAGTTTCCTATTATTTTGTTTGAGAGTGATTGGGAAATTGAAATATTGAGAGTTGTTTGACAATACTTTCAAATTTATATATTTTAATTTAACTCTGATTATGGTGTAGTGCAGAGGTGGGGAACCTTTTTGTGCATGAAGGCCACCTTACCATTCATCATCCCTCATAGAGGCCTCACTGAACAATTACTATTTTTGTTTTCAGTTATTTTATCTTCTCGTAAGACATTTAATAATAATAATCTAATAAAAGAACGACAGGTGTATATATTTATCAAAAACATAACATTTTCAAATATTTTATTTAATAAGTAGGTACTTTTTATACAAGTATTAATTAATAATATTCTTAGAAAAAAAGACAGTCGTATAAACATCAAGAATGTGAAGTTTTCAAATATTTTATTTAGGTAAGTAGGTCCTTTTTATATACAAGTATAAATGACTTCTTTGAGTTTGCTTCTTTTGAGAAAGTATTTTGATATCAGGCTCCAACATACTGGTTCTTAGTTTCAATTCGTCCTCCAAATGCTCATCTGTCAACTGTGTTCTTAGCGAATTCTTTATTTGCATCAAGTACGAGAATGTGGATTTACAACAGTATGTTGTAGAAAAGCAGGAAATCAGTCGGCGTGCATGTTCATAAAGACGAGGATATTCTACTGCCTTTTTCCAAATTTCAATAGGATCTTCCCTGTTGTCAAACAGAGATTTCACGATATTATCTTCAGATATTTCAATGAGCTCCATCTGTAACTCTTCCTGAGCCTCTGATACATCAACTAAGTGAGGCTGAAAAGCAAGTTTCAGAGTGATGTTATGCTTTTCAAAGTCACTGAATCTTTTATTGTATTCTTCTATTAATGAGTCTACAATTGATCCGTTAAAAGATTCATAGATATCTTCATTCTCACTCATTACCTTCGTAAACTGGGGAAAGTTTACTCACTAAAGTTTTGATTGAGCCAAAAGAGAATTGAAAAACAACTTTTTTCTAAATGCCAGAATTCTTTGGCACATATCATAAATAGATTTATTTCTGCCTTGCAGCGAAATGTTTAACTAATTTTGCTTTGATATCACATCACATAAAAAAAGTTACATCTCTGAAAAAATTTGGATTTGATAATTCACAATGTTTGTCACTTTCTTTGAAAAAAACAATTATTTGCCTTCGTAAAGACAACATTTTGATCAATACTTTCCCTTGTGACAACTAGCGTACTTTTGAGTGATAAGGCAAATCTACACTAATTACTTCGTCATCCATGATCAACATGTTTCGAAATTGACGATGCTTCGTGGCATTTACTCGAATATAGTTAACAATACTTATAACCTTTTGCAAAGTATCATTTAAAATGACAGATTTTGCAGAGATTTTGTTGATGTAAAATACAATGAAAAGAAATCAGTTCATTTGGATCTTTGGTTTCTCTTTTAAGATGCGCAATAAATCCTTCATTCTTAGCCCACATAGCTGGAGAACCATCCTTGCACACACGTATCAACTTAGTAATATCTAATCCTACTTTATGACATTGCTCTTTGAAGTTGTTAAAAATATCTATCCCCTGTGTCCCTTCCTTTAAGGGTGCCTAAAACAAATAATTCTTCAAATATTTGAAAATTATCAGTAATAGCACTAATAAAATACAATACTTGTGATGAATCTGTCGATTCATCCAAAGCTACTGAGTAATACACATTTTCTTTCTGGATTACATTTTTGAGTTGCTCTGTAACATTACAGAAAAATTCATGCTGTCGATCTGTATTAGTCATTCTTGAAAGAGGCACCTCTTTATATTTGTTAACTTTATCTGGATCTACACATCTTACCACTTTTATTCTTTCATGAGTTCTGCATCGGTGAATGGTTTACCCTTTTTTCCAAGCAAATATGCAACTTTATAGCTTGGCTTCTGTCGCAACATTCCCTTGATGTAACACAGAATGGAACTATTGTCTTTGCTTTTGCTTTCCATCTTTAAGTTTCTTCAGTTCTAGCTTTCCAGACTCACCCTCTAATTTGGCATATTTGTCTTTATGAAGAGCGTAATGTTGCTGTGCATTGAATTTCTTAACCGTTACAATTTTGGTATCACACAACTAAGAAGACATTTTGCCGCCACTATTCACTAAAAAATATTGCAGTCCCATTCTTTATTAAAGATCCTATTTTCTTCTTTCAAATTTGTTGTCACTGTTACAAAAAATTATCATAAATTAAAGACAATCTATTTTGTGTCTTCATATGAGGACATTGGGAGAATACCGGTTAAATTAAAATTCATTGGGTTCAGAGAAAAATGCTTCCAATTTCTGGTAGTGACATCACTGAACACAATTAATATTCCTTTCTCTATGTGTGTGGTGTATATTATAATTTTCAGGTGAATAATGATTTCAGACTTAAAAACTATTCAAGGTTTTTATAAAAAATATTATTTATATCAAAGGCCGCACTTGATGGCCCGGAAGGCCGCAGGTTCCCCGCCCCTGATTTAGAATCAAAGAAAGGCAAAACTGATAAAATATTTATTTCAAAGTTTTTAAGGTATAAAAATTTTTAAAAAGCCCGCATTTTTACTTGGTTTTTTAGGTGTGCTCAAAATTAGGTTTATTGTGTGCTCAATGTTTTATGCCTTATGTTTTGTATTGTTTATAGGAAAAAACGCTAAAAATTAGGAAAAAATGAAAATTAGTGGGTGGGAATGCGATCATCTTCGGGTAAATGCAGGAATGGTAATATCCATTTCTTTATTGCTTCTCTAATATCCACATTTCGTACTGGACCTTCGACTTTTGACATGTCATCAAGTTTTCCGCCTTCATTTTCCACGTTAATTGGAGTGCACTCGACCAGCCATCTTGTGCAAATTGCTCTATTGTCAAACAGAACTTCTCTTTTATTTTTAATTATGTCAAGGTCGCCATATTTTATTTTCTTGCTATCTTTGTTTCTCTTTTGCTAAACTTTATTACAGAGGTAGGAAACCTTTTTTGTTTAAAGGCCATTTACAATATGTAATAATATCTATGAAGGCAGCATAAAAAAATTTTAACGACATTTAATTATTTTATTTGACTAATTAAGACAAAAAATATTTTAATACAACTAATGACTTTTTTGTTTTTCTTTTTTGAGAGAAGATAAAAGTTTCAGGCTCTATCAAAGCAGTTAATTGAGTTTCCCGCGAATTTTTAATTTGGGCCAATCATGATTCACAAGAATATGTTGAGGAAAAATAGGAAATCAATTGTTGTGCTAAAATTTATTTATATTAGAAAAAATGTGCCATAGTTATACTTTAATATTTTTTGGTGAAATAAAATTTTTTTGCATAAATATTTTCATCCTTCGCAAGATACAATTTATATTCTTTCTTGTTTTATTATGCGGTTATTAAATTTAAATACTTGCAAATATTTCATTAATATATGAACAATAAAAAAATAAGGTAAAAAAATTGGATTCTATTAATATACGCAATTTTAGATTCAATGAATAATAAAAAATTATTTTAAACAGTTTTAAGTTTCAAAAATTATTTTTTAATGTTTATTAAATTTAATAAATGTTTATGCAATAAGCTACATTAAGAAAAATAAAGTAAAAAAGATGAGCATTTTTTGATTGTAATTAAAATTAATATATTTAATGAGCCTATTAACACATATTGCCCTACTAAATGCATTTCTAGAAAAAAATGTTTATATTGATTAGGAATTTAACAAATGTCTTCATGTTTTCCAAATTTTGAAAATAAAATTCTATCAATTTTTTTCATTCAACGATAGTGTTATAAGAAATAATTTTTCTAATCTTTTCATTCGTCTTCAATTTATCATTTTTAAGCTTGAAAAGTATAAAAAAGGATTTAAAGTGTCGAAAAAATTCCTATTGAAATGTTTACCCCCAACTTCTTATAATCGCCCGATTCTTTTCCATATTCTGTTTTATATCCGGCCATGAGTAAAGTTGGTTAGATACTGGTTTTCGATAACTCAAGTTTTGGGTTTGATTCCACATCAAGCCTACTTTCCTCATAGTTAGATACAAGCGACGCAATTGTGCCTTCTCGGTGAAAACACCCCCACGGTACCTTTACCTTTATATATAGCATAACATCTGTACTGAAGTCGATTCAAAGATAAGAGTAGCAAAAAGTGCAATTACTTTCCACTCCAAATGGCATACATGTCAGGCAATTTTTTGAAGAAGAGTGTGCTTTTGCATGTATCTATTTCAATCATTCCTTTGTAGCCTGGACTAAGAACGCCAAACAACCACAAAAAGTAAGGCTCCTAAATAATTTAATGAAAAGTAAAAATTTTATATTTTTTAGTCAACCCTTTCATTGAACTGTTTGAAAATAAATGTCATTAACAGAAGAACGCTTCAAATGTGTCCTTCTTTCATTAACTATCACTCCAGCTAAGCTAAAGTTCCTTTCACTTGCTGCACTTGTAGCCATTATGCAAAGGATACTTCTGGTAACTGATGAAAGAAAAGGAAAAAGATTAGAATGAAATTTCGACCAATCCAGAACATCCGTGCAAATTGAAGGATCCAGTGATAAAAAAGAAGATCCAAGAATTTAATGATCATAAACAGAATAAATTCTATCTCTTATACTATATGCGTTAATCTTTACTACTTATCTCTCTATATTATAATATGCTATCATACAATTATTAACCCCACCAATGTACAAATGTACATTTTTACACATGATATACTATCTCCTATACTTTATAAACAACTATAAACTAAGTAAGAGATATATAGATATTTATTTGAACATTTCCACTCTCATGAGTCGACGAAGTTGACTGAAATAATAAAAATAGATGCCTGTGGGGCGATAATTTGATTACAAAATAGTGATATATAAGACATGAAAAATTTCAGATCAGAGAATGAGGATGCGGGGATAAAGAAATTCCTGATCTAGCAGATATCAAAAAAAATTAATAAAAGCAAAAAAAGAAATTCTTAATTCAGGTATTACTTTAAATTCGACACTTGTGCTAGAATCAATGAAACTCTCTGATAGCTTTGAGAAAGAAAGTATTCAAAAGAATTATTGTCTTTCAGTTTTATTTCACTATGAGTAATTTAAATAACGCTAATTAGATTGCAAAACAATGCATTCTAACACCATGTGTGATCCAGGCTAGGATTTTCGTGTTGTATGTCAATTTAAAGGTCAACATGGATTTTACGAATCCTACGTTTTACGTCCGCCGTTGGGTCCCGTGCCGTACGTAAAACGTAGGTTCTAGCATCATGTCTGTAATGGTAAACTTTTATTCGCATCATTTACACTTGCACCAACTTACAGTAGTAAAACTTTTTGAAAACAACAAGCATTTAGTAAACACTTTTCAAATCGCATAAAATCTCAAAAATGTGAATTAATGAATATTTAAATTTTATTATTTGCATAAATTCCATATGAATATCCTTTGTAAAATATCATTCATTTGTTAACACATTTCTTTTATCATTGTATGAAAAATATACAATGAATTTTGAAAGATAAAAATAATAAATTTTAAAATTTTATTACGCCAATCTCAAATGTGATACCTCTAAAGAATAAATCAGTCCTTCCCAACCTTTTTTACACTGTGGCACTTTTATTGAATTTTGGAAACTTTGCGGCCCCTTATGATAAAATCTTGTATTTCAGCAGTTTTTTAGTGTTGATATTACAAAAAATACAGTGTACTGGCATAGTTATATTAAATCTAATTTTTTTGATTTTCGTTTTATTTTCAAAATTTTTAGAAAATTAAAAACTAATTACACATGTTGTAATCGATCATAATTAGTAAAATCAATCAACTATGATACAATTTTCTTATTTATAATAGCACAATTGTATTATAAAATAAAATGATTACTGTGTGAATAATAACAGTAACATTTTTATATTAAAAAGTAGTAAGTTGCAAAGTTTTTAAGGCAAAAAAATAATTTATAGCAATAAAGAGTAACGATGCAATGTAATAATGAATATCTTTGGCAGCAGCCTTCTACCGATCTTACGGCACCATATGAGCCTCGGCAAAACGGTTGGGAACCACTGGTCTAAACCAATGTAAGTTTATAATAATGGTGCAAGTGTAAGTGGTGCAAGTTCCAAATGGTAATCTATTTAATATAATCATCAATGAATAATAATTAAATCTCAATGTTAATTTTAATGATTTCCATTTGTCGAAGCGGATGTCAGATGAGAGGCGTTGTAAACAAGGCGCTACTATAAACATAATTCAAAAAATAAAACAAAAAAGCCTTGAATTTGGACTTACGAAATACTACATTGTATCTACTATTAATGCCCATTGTTCGCTTATAAGGGCATTTTTTTACTTTACTTCAGATCTTGAATTATTCCCTAATTAATTCCGTGAAACAAGCTTTTTTCACTTCTATAAATAAACAATATGCTGAAACAACTTCAAAATTTTGTTTTTTTCTGATTTGTTGTTCTCTGAATTATATGCTACCTATATACCATTTAATTTTTCATTTTTGCAGTTTTAAAGTGTAGTCACAACTTTAAGGCGTTGTGCTAAGCACGCCACTGTAACCGCCACATGGTTAGTTGTAAACGCACGTTTTATAGTGCACTTCAAACTTTATAAACGATCTTTCAAAAATGTGTTGATAGATTTATTTTAAGCATAAAAATGACCTTAAAATTCTAAAAGCTAATTTTTAATTCATATACTTGAACTTCATATATTTTACAATAAATATTTTTTACATTTTCTTGCCCAAAACTTTCCTTTAGCATAATTAAAAAATGTAATGCAATAATGTCAAAAAAATGTTCACTTAATTTTAGAGTGTCTAATATAGACTATACTCTATAGCAGTGGTTGCCAATCTTATCAACGCTGTGGAGGTGAACTTTGGAAATTTTGCTCACCCATATAATAAAATCTAGTATTTCAGCATTTTTTTAGTTTAAATACAAAATTTCAACTCAGAACCCTTTTTATTGAGAAGATGTAAGGAAACGATTTCTTGTGAGTGTATTTCTCTTAAATTTCCTCACTCATAAAAAATCCATTCCTTACATTCTTCACCACAAAAGCCATTCTCTCCACTCAGGGGCGCATGTAGAATAAAATTTACCTCAACGACAATTTCATAATATGTTTTAACCCTTTGAAGACCAGAATTTTGAAGAATAATCGTCTGCTTTTTTTTTGTTGTAAGCAGACGAATATTATTTCTTGGTACACCGATGTCACACTAATCCTCAAAGGGTTAAATCAATTTTTTTCTGAATTCTCTATATACTAAATCATTGTGAATGAATGCCTAGACTCTAGAGTTATCATGTTACGAATCTGAAACACAACTATTCTTTCAGAAAATGAAACTTTGCTCAATCATTGGAAGTAAAACGGGAGGTAGCAATCGCCCTATCGTTCCACCCTTAATTCCGTCACTGCCTCCTTTTTATGCTTGACTTAAGTTGAAAAAGGCACATAGAGTGCAAATATTCTTTTCAATAAAAATTTTTCATACTATCTTACTATATTCCTCGTTCATGAAATATAAACATTACTATAATAATAGTATAATTTTAAATAAAAAAGGAGTTATGGGTGCAAAGTTTGTAAAGCAGAATATAATTTAAACCAATAAATAATAATGCGTGTAATGGAATAATAAATATTGTTCGCCGCACCATCCAACCAATTTAATACGACCCACATGTGCTACGGCATATCTGTTGGAAACTATTTATCTTATAGTGTATAACAGTAGTGGGCAAATGCGACTCCCGGAGCTCCATGCGGCTCTTTCCTCAATCTGGTATGGCTCTTATGATTAGCTAGTTGTTTCAAGAATACAGAAATCTAATCATTATCTAATATGATTAATGAATCATTATCTATATATTTATCATAATATATAGAATAGTACTATATATAATACATAAACAAAGCACACACTAACAAATGCTATGTTACTACAACTATAACATTTAATATGATAGCTAAATGATAGCTTTAGAGATTTCCATTGTGTGCTAGTTAACTACTACTAAATATAATACATAACCTTACCATACACTAACACTTATTTTGTTACCATAACTTTTACTGTTTGAACGACAAATTTAGAAACAGAGTTTATTCTAGCTACGGCCTTGGTGTTTAACGCTTTGAGGACAAAAGAATATTGGTGTCACCCTGGTCTCCGAAGGGTATAGGATATTCATAATTGGTTATGAAATTTGTGATTTTCCAAGTATTGAACATTTTACTTGAGGCAATTCGATTAAAAAGAAAATATGTAAATTAGTTCTTGATCTAGTTTGCAAGTTATGTATATCTAAGTTGAAAATAAAATGCTCATTAATGTGAGGATAGAAGTTACGAGGTTGTGATGTCCCGAATCCTTTCATTGAAATTCTTGGCCTATCCTGTCTGTTCAATAAAATAAGGCATTCTTACTTGTCGGAAAAGGTAAGTTGTATCAGAGGAGTATCTTGGAATGGAATCTCCACCCGATAAGAAAACAACAGAATTTTTAGGAAGTTCTTCATTCCCTCTTAATTCCTTGCACAATCTCTCCCGATTTTCTACATGCAGCTTTTTCGAAACTTTCAAAGTGTTCAAGCCTTGCCAGTAAAAGCGGGCTTCAACAAAACATGTGAAAGTGAGAAAGAAAGCCAAAAGATTAAGAGCCACCATGCTTTCTTCATGTATTTCCTAAAACTGCAGTAATTATCGCAAAAAACGAATGTGTGAATGATAAATTCAAATTATACACAATCTCTTTAAATGATATACGATCGCATGTTTTTTATTCGTGTTTGTGCTTACACTATGTCGTTTAGCTATCACTTAAAGTTAATGATACTACTTTTTAGGTTACAAGGTAAATTGCATATGTTTACGACTTAAGTAAGGAGGGAAGTATACAGTTACGTTGGAAAACACTATTCCTACTAACACTTACACATTTCACATCAACCTTCCTAACTTTTAATATAACAGATTTCTCTCTTTTGCTCTATAGAGCACTCCTGTAATTGATGCTTCAGTGGGTGTGTTGGATAACATATTAATTACCCCTATTCAAAATAATATTAATTTCAGGATAATTTTTACACATCATGGTAAACATTAAGATATTTTATCAATTCCACTAAACTGGATATATATATAACAGCTATGCACAAAAATTTTGTCTATTACATAAACATTAAAATAATATATATAACTAAATCTTTAAGTTTAACTTTTTTTGATTAAGGTATAATTTTTAAATGTTGTAATTAGCAGTGAAAGATAATAATATAAGTTCTTTTACAGGGCAATCTATTTTTGAGCTAAAAAATCATATTTTTTGTTTTTATAAGTGGAAAATTTTTTACTTATTTAAAAAAATTTATGAATTAATAAAAATCTTATTTATTGTAAAACATTAAATAGAAAAACAATAAAATGTTTGAAATGAATTGACAAAGTATAAGACAAATTAGATAAAAAGATTAAGGTGAGATGATGCAGGGTATTTATTATATACAATCTAGTTAGTGTAGATGTTGTTATTGTCTATCTTTTGTTTTATAATTACAAATCATTTCTTTTAAAAAGAAAAGAAATTTATTGACCAAATATCTTTTCAATTATTAAAAAAATGAATTATTAGAAATAATTCATGAAAGAGAGGCGATGTGATAAAAAATTCTTATTTTACATAACAGTATATTCAACATTGAAAATACTGAAGTTCCTTTAAATTATTTCTAACTACTTACTTTTTAATGTATTAAATAATTTTTATCTTAGCTAAAATAAGTTTAATCAAAAAATTTGGGGATAAAGCTGATTTAATCTAGGGCGCATATACTATACTGTGGTTACCTGAGTTGAGAACACTTATTATAACGTCTAATCTAAGTAAATGTAAGGGCAACAACACATTTAATGGAATTAGATGTGGAAAATCTGACAAATAAGATTTATGCCTGAAAAAAGAGATGCCATAAAAAGTATAAAAAAGAATGGATGTAATTATATCACTTAAGGCCACAATGAAATTTCGTGCTGTTCTAGTATGGCAGTCTGGTGTGGCTGAGGATAATCAGCCAATAAAAGAATATAGACGATACTAACCTGTAAAAGAATATATTTATTAAGAAGTGATAAAACGATTAATAAGGCTATGCATGTAATAGGCTGCTGATCTTAGAGAAAAATAGATATATGAAAAAGGGATAGAACGAAATGGTATAAATAATGTATCAAAAATGTCCTTAGTAATTACAATTGAAATTTAAGGTAGGAAATATATAAAAGAAAATTATTTATGCATTTAATTAAATTTATACCATTTGGTTATAAAAGATTGGAGGATACGGGCATCGATCCCGTTACCTCCCGCATGCTAAGCGGGCGCTCTACCATCTGAGCTAATCCCCCATTAAGAACAAAGGTTATTAGTTTCTTATAAAATAGTGAAAATGAAATGTAACGGGAATGATTCTCATTTTCATTATTTTATCATTTATATATTTGCTTTGAAAAAGGAGTTTATACTCCGAAACTAGTAAGCAAAATCAGCAATAAAGTGCTCAGTTTTTACAATTTTTTATATTTGTTATAATTATTTCACCTCAATGGGCATATCTGTCAAAGATTTTGTTTCTAAATTTATTAAGTTTGAAAAATATATAAACTTCAAAACAAATTCTACTCGAATATTTTTTTACGAAATATGGTCTTAATTTATTTAATAAACCAACAATTCATCAAAATATGTCATTTCACTAAATTAGCTTGCAAGGGGGGACTTAACGCCAAACTTTTTTTCAATATTTTATCCATACATAGTAAATAGATCATGTTTAATTTAATTTTGAAAATATTTTTGTCACTCAAGGTTTAAATTACTGTTACTGTTTGCCAATGTCTAAATTCAGGTCAGACTTATTCTTATTCTTTTTTAAATAACTTTTGTCGCATTTGGCAAATCAATCTTCTTCTATTTGATCATGGTATTATTTTTGTCAATTTAAAACATGCAATGAATAGTGTATTCACTGGCTAATATCTGCTTAATTCGACATTACAATACCTTTTTATATATTTTAGTCAAATCGATAAAATAATTTTTTCTCTTCTTGAAATAAATAAGGATTCCATCGATGGCATGAATAAGGCAAAAATTAGTTAATCTAATTTACTTTACTAACCCTATCCCGGAGTCAACAAAAATTTTTTGAAAATGCATTTTTAAAACGAGTGATGATCATTAGAAATCTATAGTTGAGGTATTTAGAAAATAGAGTAAGTATATCATAAACTAGTGTGATTTTTTTAGTTAACTTGATGAGATAGCATTGAACAGTCTGATACTTCGCTATAATACAACTATCACATAGAGACCATTCAAAATGGATTATCTCCATCCTTTTTCAAAAACACAACGATTTTTACACCGATTTCTCTCCATTGTTATTCTATCAAATCATACGCGCAGAAAACTATATTATAAAAAAAGTATTAACATTTAATACAGAGGAAAATCTTGATACATGGTACTAATATGTAATTGAGTATAAGGAAAAAAAATGCCCCGCTCCTCTTGACCCCCCCCCCCCCTTATAGAATCGCCAGTGAATGTGGGTTAAAAGTGAAAGTATTAAAGCCGAAGATTTTACATATTAAAAATAAAAAATATTTTCTGAATTTTTTTTAAGAACTGGCAAACTTCTTCTAACTAAGAAGCAAAGTAGTTTAATACGTGAACAAAAATAAAAATTATCGTGTTACCTACCATCAGAACACTGCATTTTGTACGCATTATATATCAAAGGATATATTGATTTTTGACTACTTCAAATTCCTTCTCATTTATCTAAGGCTAAACAATTGAAGTACTGCTATTGTATATAATAATTAGATTTCATCATTAGTATTTATAAGGAGACATTAAACAGTTTTAAATCATATTCGGTATTTTTAGAATACAAATATATGTAAAAAGGGAACGGTCACACAATATTGAGATATAACATCTAGAATAAATAACTTGCTTCAGAAAGAAAATGAGCAAATTTTTTTTTTTTATATATTTTCCTAAAATGTTGCCTTTTATTTATTTAGTGCAATTTCTTTGTCAGAACTCATCAGAACTTCTCGAAATTGCAAATAAAGGCAAAGAAATCATAGAAAAAAGAAAATTACTCAATTTGAAATAAACAACATATGAACGCTTTTATGAATAAATAAATTTTGTTTTGTTTGATTAGATTTTTTGATATTTTTCATCATTTGAGACTTACGACTATTTCTCACTTAAGACCAAAAAAAGTTGGCTTTAGTCTTTGTCGTAGGTCTCAAGTTCTACGTATTTGAATGAAATGACGTAATGCTTGCTTGCATATGGTTATGCCATCCTTCTAAGCTTCTAAGAATCTAAGGCGTTGTTAGTTAGAGGTAAACCTTGAACAACATAAGTTTACACACTCCACATGTTTACAGGAAAACGTGGCGGTCACCTTGTATGTGACGTTTTCAGCCAATATATGTATCTTCAAAATAATCGATGATAACATCAGCCTCAGGTGGCAACGTTCCTTGCAGGTTCTCAAATGCTTCAATAACTTTTTCTGGGGGAACAAACGTAAAAGCAGGAATCATACGCATTTGTAGGGAAAATCAGCGTCAGATTTGGAGGCCCTCATTTTGCACCTTACGGTATATGCTTTGAGATAAGTGATAAAAGCATCCTTTAATGGTTACGTCGGAGAAAATCTCTTCAATAGCACTCCTAGCAGCTTGTTCATAGTCTATTAGGGAAGTCTTTAGATTAAGTCTAGGGTTTATAGTGAGGAGTTGTCGAAAGATATCTTCACATGTTTCTTGTTGTTTATTTGGTAGCAGAGCATACACACATGGAATAACTCTTTCCGAAGTAAAACAATGAATAGTGTACAGTTGGTAAAATAACTTGGGTACAATCTTAAACGCACCGTCTCCAAACCAATTATCAGATTTCTCCAGTAGGCTAATGTTTGTTGAAATAGAAAATAAAAGGATACGCTGCTTAGCCAATCAACTATCATTAAGAAGAAAGTCTTCACCATTATATGTTTTTTTGTACTCGAAAGGAATGACCATGTAGGATAGGTTTGAAGGAATGGGATGAGGAGCACCGGCAGCTTTTTTGTAACGTCTAATTGCAATACAATGTGTCTTCAATTGTGTGGAAAATATTTGCTGCGCAGTCCCTTGTATAGCAATAGATTTGGCCATTATTTCCTGTTGTACTAACAAGATTTCACGCCGGGATAGGTCAACAGCATGGGTGTGATCATTTACACGACCACCTACTTCATTTTCACAAACTTTTACTTGGCTTCAGTTTTCCACGTTCACTTCGGATGAACTCCATGATGGATGTGTTGTGCAATAAGGACAGTGAAGGTAAGACTTTATTTAGAATGACAGAAAAACACAAAAAGGTTACAATTACAAAAAGTATCTGGAAGTGTCAATTAAATTTGTGATATATGGTTGAAAATCAATTGTATAAAATCTTTTCAAAAAATCGTTTTATAGTAAAAATATAAATTTGTTTTTATATATTTTGATTTATAATACTTCCTCCAATTAGGTTGAGTATGAAATATTTATTAAAAAAACAAAAAGTATAAAATCTATTGAAGATTAGTATGAGCGAAGGAAGGAACCTGAAAACTAGATGAATAAAGAACGTTTGATCAAAAGAACTAATTTTAAAAAAAAGTATGTATCTTGACTAAATGGAATATCTATGATGTGAAGTAATGATCAAATATTGGGTGCTTCAAAAAAGATTTTGACCGTGAAAAAGCCATTCTAACATTGTTAGTATCAAGCCAACCAATAGATAGTATGCTTCCTATTTGGAGCGTGGACGTCAGGATTAAAAATAATAAAATGTTTGATCTTTTTATTTTTTCAAAGTATAAAAAATGGCAAAATTATTTCAATTAAACACCAAAAACTCTATCTTGATTTTCAAATTACTTCATCATTCAGTCAATTATATTTAAATACATATAGTTATCACAAGTGGATCCTTAAAAAATTTGAAAAATGGAGAATTGGGAAACATCAACTCTACTTTGAAGAATAAGCGAAAATTTTATCAATGTCTAAGCTGACAATGCAGTTTCACTTACCTTATTCACAACAACACTTCAGATTCTCCTACGAAACTTACCTTTCAAAAATATGTAAGTAAACTCCGATCATTTAACTCTTTTCGCTTGAGCATGTGTCAATATGAAAATCTGAGAAAAATTCAAATTTTTTACAATTTAAATCTATATATATACATTCTTTTTTAACACTATCTAATTCTTATATTCCTCTACCAATCAATTTTCAAATAGCATTTTGATTTTTTTGAAAAATATACTCGATTTGATGTTGAAAAATCTTTTTATGCAGAATGAAAGATAAGCTTACAAAACAATTTACATTTTTTCCTTTCCGATTGTATTAATTGAGAACTGATCATGACTATCCAACATAATTTTGCGACAAATCAAATTCTTGATTTTTGTAAAGAATGATATATTTTTATTATATTGAAAAATACTACAATTTAATTCAAATATAAAAATATATATTAAAATTTTTTCCTAAATATTATAAACTATATTTTTTCAAATTTTTTTTTTAATATAAAATCTTTTTTAACGTATTTTTTGCTTAGTTTATTTTAGTATTTTTGCATGAAAATGAAGTTATATCAAATAAACCTCATTGAATTTAAGAATAATATCCTCATTTTAAATGTCATTTGTTTGGGAAAATTATCATTATCTTTGCTTCCTAATAAAAGTAACAATAATTGATATAAAAATATAAGAAAAACAATATTCACATTTTGATTGACAGATGTCAAAATATCAAAACATAAATTTAATTATTTTAAAGTTTTGAAACTTTTGCAAGAAAGAATTTGTTGGCTTGTCAGTTTAATTATTATTTTTATGAAACAAATAATATATAATTTTAAAGGAAATAAAAAAGTTCTTTAATTTTTTGATAATTATTATATATTTTAAATATATACGCAGTTGTAAGTATAGTTCCAATATTTTTCATAAATTTATAATTGAATTTTGAATAAAATTAATATTTTGAAATTTTATGTGAACATGAATGAAATCATCTTATAACTATTATATTCTGTTCTCTTCTTGATTTTTCTGATGCATTTTTATCTTCCATTTTTAAAGCCTGAAAAGTTATGGTTGGTTAAGTTGAAGTTTTTAAGTCAGAAAATGCACAAATCTCAAAAATATTCATAACTTCCATAAAGAAAAAAATGGTAAATAATAACGTTAAATGAAATTGAAGTTTTATCAAATTCTGATTTAAACTAATAGCATTTTTAACATTCAATACAAACTTACTAAAATTCATTTGATATATTTTATCAAATACTACTTTCGAATTGCGACAATTTTAAGAGTTATCTAAATTTTTGCCGAATGTGTAAGAATTTGGTTAATTGATTTTGAAAAATCACAAAATCCCTTATGATAACAATGACCATTTTCTTAGGTTAAAAGTTCTTGGGTTTGTTTTGTTGTAATTCTTTTTGTTTGACTCACACACACACACTTGGACTGATAAATAATAATTAGCAGACTCTGAGAGAAAATAACAGTGGTATAAGTAGATTCATTGGTAAAAGTGAATACTAGAAATAGAGGATATAACATTAAATCAATTTGCATAGTTAAAATACGCCTTTAAATTTAATCAAAAATTGGTAAAATACTTTAAAACAGGTACCCACCAAAGCACATCGAACAAAGACTTTTCTATCATCATAATCACCATCATCAATTTAAAACTAGTTCCTTATTGTAATACACAGAGATTGATATAACCCAACGAAGGATAGTTCAACACTATAAAAAGTTACTATATGGGAGAGTCAATAAACTCAGAAAAAAAGCCTATTTCATTTTACTGTGTTAGTAATTAACCCATTTACGGCCAATGTTCCTATTTTGGAACATAAGTAATTTCATCTTCGTCTGCTTTTTTCAATGACTTTGAATATAAATCGTCTGCGTTTTTTTAGATATCGTCTGCTTTGCTTGGCCTTAAATGGGTTAATATATAGACATCTTTTCTAGCGAATTTCCTAATAAAAACATTTGAGTTTGAACTTTTGGTGGTTAAACTTTTGAGTGCCAAATTAGAATTCAAGATAAAAGTTCATTTCAAAAATAATCACGATGTAATCAATTTTCCTTTTAGGTAAACCACAAAATACCTTTTATACAATACTGATTCCAGTTTATATATAATCCATATTTATTTTTAATTTTGTTCCGATAAAATTTTTTCGAAATCTTCATTTATTTCCCTTTTTCATTAACATTCGGTAAGGAACTATTTTTTCACTTTAATTTTTCACAAATGACATTAATAAGAAATGAAAAATTAATCATCTAAAATTTTTTAGTTGGTTTCGCAAACAGTAATCAATTTATGAATTTAATTTTATGTGAAGTAAAATTTTTTTAATTTTAGATAAATATGAGTGCTCACGAAATGCGTTAGCTCCGTGTAATAGACAAATTAGATTCAAACAAGGAACTCACTATGAAGATTTTACACTTATAAGCCCAAAACAATTATTGATCAACATTAGGAAGAATAGTTCAGTAGCATCATTCTAGAATCTCTAGCAGGAAAATGTATGATATGCACATCCAGTGGCGGATCCAGGGGGCGGGAGCTCATAGGCCTAGGCCCCCTCTATGAAAAATAGCTTCGAAAATTACCTTTACATGTATAAAAAATAAATTTTTGCAATTTATTCATGGCAAAATAATGTTAAAAATATGAAAAGATAGGTAATTAGTGATTCTAAGAGACATAATACAGCTGTTGTATTATCTGAAGACTTTTAGCAAAATTGCAAAAAATTTAAATAGATTTGCCCCCCCCCCTATAAGAAATTTCTGGATCCGCCACTGTGCACATCACATTATCTTTTACGATTTTTGTTCCTATTTCCATCCAAATATATTTAGAATTCTTAAAATTTGTATGTTTCATCCCATTCTTTTCCTAAAGATGGAGAAGAGGACGTTTCTATAAAAAGTTTCGAACATTTCTGGGTCTGTGAAATTTTAAACACTCTGAAACCGATATTTAGTATATTCATTACCTCATAATATAGACCGAAAAAGAATTAAAATACAGTACTATATTTTGATAAAAATAATTTGCATTTTATTTTAAAATAAACATTTAGTTTAGCAATAATGATAAAAATAAAATGAATAAAACTTCATCAACAAAACAAAATAAAAAGTGTATGCTTTTTAAATATTATACGACGAATCTGGAAAAGAGAAAATATGAAACACAAGGTGCTTGCAGTGCTTTTTAAGCATCGTAAAAAACTGCAGAGGACTTTTTTGTATTTGTAATAAAGTTTTTATGTTGTTCTGTGTAGTCATTAAAATGTTGCACATAAGAGAATGAGTTACTCCAATCAACTTCACTTTTACTTTCCGGCTTTATATCCAGAACTCGTTTCACTTTGTTCGAAAAAGTTGACTTATTATAGGAATTATGAATGTTATCACCATTGTAACTATTGTTGGAGAGGTATTTAACACAGTTTGGCGTGAATTCATTATTTGCATGAGATGTTCTCACAGCGGTGTTATTGTGGGAAGTGATTAAAGGATAGAGGGAAGAAAAACTGGAATGCTTTTCTTCAATTCCAATTGGCTTTATAGCGGTGTCTTCATATTCTAAGCTTGATACCAAGGAATCGTGGGAGCAGTATTGACAACCCTTGTCTTTGGTAAGAGAGTTAGTATTGGAATAAATATATGAATTATATTTTGTTTGGAATGAGGGCTTATCATCCCCTCTTCTTCTCGTGCTAGGAGACTTTTCGAAAGGGTGGCGATTAAAGAATAAAGGCTTCTCAAAGGATTCCTTGTTGTTATCAAGCGCCACTAAACTTCCAGTTGACTTTGACTTCTTCCTATACTCAGACATAAACAACGTTTTTTTCAGGGAATTGGTAGTATTATTTTTGGGAAGAGGACTAACGCTTTTGTCACAATCAAGCATCACTCTTTCTAGGTAATTCTTTATCATGTCTTCTTGAAATTTTAGTCTTGACTGGATTCTAATTTCTCCAGCTAAAACATGTGACCCATTTCCCCCAGGAAGAAAATTGCAAGGAGAAGAATTTATAATAGACTTGATGTTATTAAAGGCATTACTTTTTGTGTTGTATTGGGTATTTCCTTGATTAGTTTTCATATGATTAATCAAGCCTTGTGAAAAGTTTTTACCAATTTTGCAAAATTTGTTGATTTTAAAATGCTTAGCTTGAGTAAAAGGGAATGTAAAGTCGATATCTGGCTTCTGCTTCAAATTAATCAAGAAGAGGTATGCATTGAGTAATTTTAAGTTATCTTGGTTACGTTCATGACAAGTTTCCAAATTTATTAATTGCTGAACAAGATTCCAATCAACATCAGAACCTGGATCATGAGAAAAATGCACTGGTAATACATGACCCGAAATGTTCACCAAAGGAATAGCAACTAAAACGCGAAAAATACATTAAAAAAGGCTAATAGCTGCATTCGAAATAGTATTTAGTATATAGAGATTAATACGTTTGTTATTCCACTTGAAGCGTTTATTTATGACCTCCATTGGCAATAATGGTGAAAAATGTGAGGAATCGTATGCTAAGATTAAGGGATTTCTAAAATAAATAAGTTAAAAATTATTTTTTTAAAACACAAATAATCTCATAGGCTGGGAAACTCAGGTCTAACTTACAAATAACATGTCTATTGGCTGTAAAGCCTCAATTTAGTAGTTCATATCTGACTTCTAATACATAGTTCGTGATCATTTGAAAAACTCTATCTCTTCTACAAGTTTAGTATAAAAGTTTCGGTATGTTATTTTCATAATACATAGGTGATAAAGTTGTTTTAATTTATAAAATCAAATGGGATCAAAAAAGAAGTTCTTAAACATGGTAAAAAAAAATTAACCACAAAATGCTGCACCAATCACAAAATAAAAAAAGAGTAGAGATGACAGCAGAGAGTTGAAAATCATTCTACTGTTGACTTACTTCAGAATTATCTCAGGTTATATCGCTCAACGTCGTTATGAAAGGTTTGTTTTAAAATATATTCATTGTTCTGAATCATACATTTTTAGCTGACACGTTGGGATAAATAATGTCATTTTGGTATGCATTTGAGGCATGCAGTCTTTAAAAGTTTCGCCATGAATGTCTTAGAGGAAATGATGAATTGTAAATTTTGGAAATTTATATAATATGCTACAATGTTCCTGAGAGGAGAAAAATGCCTTCTAAAGAACGTTTCAACCAACGGATATTTTGAGCATGCGGTGATGTTTTAACATGGTTAGAGAATGTGAACGTGGTTTCCAAGTCAAAAAGTATTTTATCTTTGTCTCTAATAATTTTTTTTAGAAAAATTTCTGTTTTTAACTAGTTAACAGTCATAAGCAATTAATTGCCTCTTGTTGATTAGCCTCTAAATTAATTGTCTGACCACATGAATAAAATCGGCCAAAAAAATTTAAGGTTGGCCATAGAATAATTTTAACTATATGTGGCACAGAGAAAAATTGAAACATTAAGCAAGTATTTACAAACGTATTCCCCTTTAAAAAGTAATTCGCCTCAAATTAAACATGAGATATACTCATTATTATTATATTGTTCCACTACTATGATATCATAACACTAATTGTATTACAATTAATTAAAAAAAACTTTGGTAAATGTGTGCCAAGAAATAATATAGGCTGGGAAACTCAGGTCTAACTAACAATTAACGTCTATTGGCTGAAAAGTCCTTGGTTGAAACGTACTGTCATCGAAATATAATAAAAATATTGCATTAAAAATAAATAGAAATACAAAGAAAAAAAATATTTAGTATTTTAGAGTATGTTGTAATAAGAAGAATTTTCAAAAAATAATTACTTGTGGCATTCTTCAGGAAACCATTCTAAAGGCAAGTACACTCCCCCAAAATTGATGGGAGCAATCGACTCGCCGTTAATCCCTCTTAGCACAGAATCCGCCACAACTATGATTGGACGCTTAAGCACATTTGCAAGGGTGTACACGTGCAGTTGCTCCAAACTCTCATACGTGTGACTGATGTTGAGAGTAGAGTCACATGTGCTAGCGAGCGAGCAGCGAAAACTGAGAGTATCATAATCCTTCTTTGATCTTGAAATACATTCTCTACTGGGCAATTGTGCAAACTCAGAAAATCTGAAAAACATTATTCGTTATTATATTTTTAAGAAAGTAGGTACAACAGATTACTAATTATAAATATAAATTTTCTTTTTATTCAATCTTTTAAGAACCGGCTAAAATAGGTTGTGTTCGGTACCGTTAAGTCGTTAATTTTTGTAGTCTGGTTTCTTCTGATCCGTATATATTATAGTTCGGTTCGGTTCAAACTATAGACGGTCTCGTTCAGTCCTGGTCAAGTTATTATGAGGACTGGAATGGATCAGACCATGTGAACAAATCTACATACAAATTCACTAAATGAAAAAAGTTCTTACTTCTTTCGTTGTTCAGTGGGAGCACTCACTATGTGCGAATCTTTGGGTTCGAAAGAGGATTCCTTAACAAGAGTCTGCCACTCACTTCTCCATTCATCTTCAGAGAGTATCAGAGAAAGCTTTGAAAAAGAAGAAAAATTAAAGCATACTTTTTTAAATATTACGGTCATAAAATTATAAGTATATATACTTTTATATCAAATAGTGATGCATCTTACAAAAGTATGGAGAAGAAAAAAAGACTTCATAATCATGGACAAACAATCCAACATTAGGAGACCAGAGGTTGCTTTTTACTGTTTTTCGATTATAAAAATCGTACAAGGAAACATATGTGAAGCCGCAAAAAGTAAACATTCAAAGTTACATCGCAACACAAAAAAACAAATAATTTTAACGTATTCGAAGTAAAAATGATAACTAAAAATATATTAAAATTAATAGAAAAGAAAAATTCAAAATGATAAAATTAACAAAAATTATTAAAAGCATATATTTTAAGTTTATGGGAGATCACCATTTTGGAATTTTTATAGAATAAAAAGATAAATAGTAATAAATATAATAAGTTTTTACAAATTCACATATATTTGTTTAATTAGAGATTTTGAAAATTACTATTCGTAAACTCCAATTTTTCTTTTATACATTCAATATTTATTTAATTAAAAAATTTTAGGGCAAATAATAAAAACCTTGAATATATTAAAACTAGCCGGTCCCGTGGTCGTTTCTCGCTTCGCTCGAAACAGTGTTTCTCGCTGCGCTCGAAACATAGGATTCTGGGTAGTGTGTATATTGAGTTGCTAATTCAAATTCGCTTCGCTCGAAACGACCACGAGACCGGCTAGTTTTTTATTGTTTAGGCTACGCTCGAAAGATAGAATTCTGGGTAATGTGTATTTTGAGTTGCTAATAGTGTTATATGGTATGGTGATCAGTTTTTAGAATATTTGTACCTTTTCTGTGTATTTTTCTATTACACCATATAAAATACATACAAAAGGTATTTCAACCAATCAGAATGCTTCAAGCGATACTCACACTACAGATATATGAACTCATCACACATATAAAAACACAAACACAAAACATATATAAATAATTTCAACCAATCAGAATGCTTCAAACACATACACACATATAAACTCATCACACCATATAAAAATACACACAAAACATATATAAATAATTTCAACCAATCAAAATGCTTCCAGCGACAGACACACACACACACACACAGACGCTAGCTTATTATAATATAGATATTATAATTTCCGATAAATAATTTTCATACAAAATTACGTTTATTTTTTTCGGTGTCACATATATTTTTGATGATTTTTGTCATTGAAAAACAGCAAGGAGTAAAAATTCATATATATATTATGAGCATGCGGAATTATATAAAAAATATCTTTTTTTTGTTGTAAATCAGAACATTGCACATTGAAGCTGTTTTTATACTGTTTTTCTTTCTCTAAAGAATTCAAAGATCTTTAGGGTTAGGTAGAGCTCTTGCTACCGGATTCTGACTTTGTTAAAAACAAATCATGTTAACACCAGATATTGAGATTGTTTGTCTAATTGGGAGCGTTCGTGTTAGGTTTATATCGATTAGCCAATTATATTCATATATTTGAAAAATAAATTCTTGTATAGAAATTAGAGAGGAAGTACAATGTCATCTTCTTAATAATTTTAAGAATGAAAGTTAAGTAGAAAATCGTTAAAAAAATTTAAAATATAAATATATACAGTGAAACCTCGGTTTGTGGACACATCAATACAGTGGACATTTTTGAAATGACGGTTTGATTTTACATTAAAAACATAGGAAATGTAACTCGATAATGAGGACAACTCACTACTCCGGACAATGGACACTAGTATCGATGACTTTTAAATAAAACCTCGATAATGAGGACACTACATTTTGATAAAAACAAAATTACACGCATCTGCTTCTCTTTCTATGAAACTCAGTGCAACTGCAAGACGCTTTTGATGCATATTCTTAGCAATATAGTTCTAAATACTGTTAAGGCCTTTGTACTATAGTGAGTCATCAAAATAATGTGGAGAGACATCCAGCTTTATCTACTTATATGAGTTGTGCTTTAAAAATGGTAAGCTAATGCTAGGATAAAAGCTTGAACCCTGTTAGCACATGGTACTTACAGTGTGTATCATACATTTACATGCTTCCTCTTTTCTTTGTTTAACTATCCTGTTTCTAATAAAAGCACATTTTATATCTCATCAGTCATTTGCTTGTTTTAAAATAGAACGACACTTTCTATAATTTAGTCTTTCATAAAATGTCTAGCAAAGCAAAACCTTGCACGCCTCAGAGAAAAGAGTTCACTCTTGATAGAAAAATTGAGATTATAAAAGCATCTCAAAATTCTAAATCCAGCGTTAGAAAATTAGCTGTCCAGTTTAATTGCAGCAAATCACAAGTTGCAAAAATATTGAAAGCCAAAACGTCTTTAGAAAAAAAATTTCAAGGTAACGTGGACATAAATCGTAAACGCTTTTTTTCTCGACCATACTATGAACTGGAGGAACAACTTTGGGAATGGTACACTTCAGTAAGGTCACGTAATATTCCTGTTAGTGGTCCATTGTTACAAGAAAAAGCTATATCAATTGCCAATGGTTTGAAATTACCGAATTTCAAAGCTTCAAATGGATGGTTGAGTAACTTTAAACGTTTTTATGGACTACATTCGAAAGTTATAAATGGGGAAAGTGGAAGCGTGAATCTAGGTACGTTTTTTAAGAAGAAAAGTCAGTGGAAAAGTCGTCTTCCGTTTATCATTGATGGATATTCGCCTGAAAGCATTTACAATTTAGACGAAACAGGATTATTTTACCGAGCTTTGCCTTCTCGTACATTAAATGTTCGAGGAAAAGATACCTGCGGTGGGAAAAAAAGTAAAGATCGTCTTACGGTTGTCATGATAACTAATATGGCTGGAGAGATGGAAAAACCTATCGTAATTGGGTCAGCTGCTCGACCAAGTTCTTTCAAGTGTATTCAAATTGACTTTCTTCCTGTCCACTATTATCACAATTAAAAGGCATGGATGACTTGCAAAATTTTTGTTGAAGTCTTAGAAAAACTGAATCGAAAGTTTTATCTTCAAAAAAAACATTCACTTGTTTTTGTTGACAATTGTACAAGTCACTCAAAAAACTTGAAACTCTCAAACATCAAAGTTGTTTTTTTTCCGCCAAATATGACATCAATGATCCAACCTTTAGATCAGGGTATCATTTACAATTTCAAACAAAATTACAGGAAACGTCTTTTAAGATCCATTTTGTGTTCAATTGAGAGAGTTTTCGATAAACAAGCATGTCACACCTTTTCAAGCGATTAAATGGATTGATATTTCTATTGCAGAAATAAAGAGTACAACAGTTTTAAAGTGTTTTAAAAAAGTGGTTTTATGATAGTAGAAGAAACAGTTGACGAGGAAGAAACCGATGACTATTTTGAAGAGTTAATTGACTCCACTGCTAAAGCATTCGATATTACAGATGTCATGGAGATACAGGATTATGTAACATTTGATAGTGCAATTCAATCCTGTGACGATTCAAGTGATCAAAGTATTCAAAGATGATAAAAATGAAAGCGAAGAAGATGAACAAGAAGTAAAATCCAATTCAATCAAAACATTTTCAGAAGCCATCGATATTACAAAAAAATTACAGTTTTTTTGTTTAAGCAAAGGTTTGAATGAAATTTTTTCTTCTCTATCTTCAGTTGAAGCAGATTTAGAAGACCATGCTCATAGAAGTATTTTTAAACAGACAAAGATTTTGGAGTATTTTAAACGACGCGAATGATTTGTCTGTCAATAAAGTTATTTCATCTTTTTAATGCTAATATTTACTTTTTAAACCTTCCGTATTATGACCTTACCTTAAAAAAACTCTATATATCTCCTTTAAATATTAAAACTTATCAATTTTTTTAGGCAATCTCGCTAATAGGGACACCTCACTAATATGGACATTTTTTGATGTCCATAATATCAAGGTTTTACTGTAATACTTTTCATATATTCAAATTATAAATAATTTGCAAAAATTGTTCATAATTAAATAGGCATATATGATATACATACTTCTTGATTCTCTAACATCTGTTGATATCTCCAGCGCCTAGCTATAGATCCATTTCCGGATAAATCGTTCATCAAAGTTGCATGCACCGCCCTACGAAGTGTCAGTTTTCTATCATGAAAACCCCATGCACCTTAAAGTAAATTAATATGTAATTTCTTTGGCAATATTTGAAAATAACGATGATGAAATATTCGTCAATGTGATTATGTTGTGGATGATGATCATGATGAATCTACACTATTATTAAACCAAACGCAACCGCTAATACTAGTGAAATAGATACAACGATTAAATGCTTAAATATAGAACCTTGATTTTTGTATCGACTTGTTCGACTCATGGTGCTAAATATCAAAAATGAATTATCATCATTTAACCAATATGCAAAATATATATTTTTATAACAGAAATAAATTAAATGCAACCAATCGACTTCTAATTTTCTATTCATATAGCATTTTGAATTGTTTGAAAAATATATTTCATTTGATGCAACAAAATATTTTTGTCTAGAATAAAAAATGGCTTTAATACGCTAAGCTTGAACAACCCCACAAATTAGTCTCAACATTTTATCAGTTTATTCCATAAGGATGCTAATGAGAGTACTCCATCGTATAAAGCGTGGAATAAAAATGACTGTTTATTGTTACACTATTCTGAAATATACACTGAATCACCTCAAAAAATTAACGATTAATTAAATTGAGAATAAATTACCCTTACTAAATCAAAATTGTGTGATATAGAAGAAACATTATTTCATATTTTTTAAGTGCTAATCTGAACTTTTTCAATCAATAGATTTTTATTTCAGTGAAAGTACAGTCAAACCTCCCATTACTGAACATCTTTGGGACCGACCAAAAATGTTCACTAATTGGAGGTGTTCACTAATCAGAAATTATGTTGAAAGATTATAAAACATCAAAATATGTATGAAATTAATCACAGATTTATTATTATTAAGGACATGAAATAAAATTTTAACCAGAAAAAAATATGTACACAATCTTTATACACATGAAAAAGTGTAAAATAAAAATGTTCATTGTTTGTTGCATTGTGAATTGGAACTCTTGAAAAAGTCCTTCAATGTAGATTGTTTTCATGACGTAAGTCTGTTTCTGAGTAGCATATCATGCACTGCTGACTGAGTTTGCATAATGATGTCCAAAACTTTACTGTCACCAGAAGCTGCAGCTATAAGTGTATCCAAAGCTTGTAAGATTGCTGCTTGAGACGGCCTGACTATCTCACTGTTAATGTTCTCAGTTGACTCAATATCCCGCTCAGAGTATGAGGAGGAAAAGCTTTCCTCCTCCCAATCATTAGAATTACCAACATGCACAATTTCATAATGTTCAATATCGGCATAATCCTGAGCAGAGATAGGTTCTGTTTGACTTTGCTTGGCAATGAGCTTCACGAGAGGTTGAAGATCATCAATGCTGTCCTCTATCTCATCAGTAGAGGATCTTTCAAAAAAGAAACCTGAACGCTGAAAACACTTCTGGTGCAGCTCCGTGTCACATCTTTCCAGGCTTGAGCGATCCAATAAATAGCATCAAAGACCGTAATGTATTTGACAAAATCACTTGCATTTGCAGAAATTCCATGTTGTGGAGAACTTTCTGTAACATCCTTTTTCGATAACCACACTTCACTGCTTTGATAATTCCTTGATCCATTGGTTGGAGCTCACTAGTACAGTTTGCTGGAAAGAAGACAACGGTTATGTTTGACAGTTCTACTTTAGGATGACTTGGAGCATTGTCGATGAACAAAATAATCTTTCGCTTTTGGAATTTCATTGACTTGTTGAGGTCTAACCAATCTTCAAACAGAAGAGAATTCATCCATCCTTTTTTACTTTGTCTCCAGTTCACAGGTAACTTAGACTTATCTTTATGCTTGAAACAACGTGGTTTTTCACTTTTGCCGATTACAAGGGGTTTCAATTTATTTGTGCCACTCATGTTTGCACCCAGCAGCAGCATGAGTCTATCTTTGGGGACTTTGTTGCTATGTGCTAATTCTTGAGACATTAAGAGGGACTTGTCTGGCATGGCTTTAAAAAAGAGTCCTGTTTCGCCGCAGTTGTAGATGTCATCAGCACTATAGTTATCAATGAGTGAGGAAAGTCGCTGCTTCCACATTGTTACGGTTTCAGCATCAACACCAGCACTTTTCCCACACAACTTTTTAAATCTGATGTTATAACGAACGCGGAACTTCTCCAACCATCCATTTGATGCTTTGAATTCTGTTCTGCCAAGTTGGTCAGCGAATTTCAGAGCCTGAGCTTGAACCAATGGACCAGATATAGGATAGCCTTTGGATCTTTTTGCGACAAACCACTGCACACTTTACTGTTTAGTTCTTCATTTTCACAGATTCGCAATCTTTTTGTCTCAGGATTGCAGTTTTCTTCAGCATGCTCTAAAATTTCCTTTTACGTTTTAGAATATTGTTGACTGCACCGACAGATATTCCATAAGTTTGAGCAACATTTCTTTGTCTGTTATTTTCTGCTGCCTTCAAAATTCCAAATTTTTCAGATATTGACAAATTTCTCTTGGACGTCATGGCCTTTTCAATATTCGAAAAAGCTTTGTTTTTGTTTTGCATTGTAAAATATTTATGCGATTTGAGAATTTTCCTAATTCATATAATTCTGCAACACACAAAGAAGGAAATTTTACAAATTATCATTATAATTAAAATAAATTTATAATGATATAACCACACAGACACAAAAGATTCAGCCATGCATGAAGGGGACCAGATGCTGGAGGTAAAAAATATCTTTTTGGTAAATTACAAATAGAGGATTGTGGTTTCTTATTGTGTGATATGGCTTTAATGGGACAATTGCCTGATGACTCTGAGTATGTAGTGATATGGCTGAGTGAACAAAATGTATGTTCACTAAATAGAGTGTCATTTGTATTAAAATTTGATATTTGGGACCAAGAAAAATGTTCACAGTAGAGAGTGGTTCACTAATCAGAAAAAAAGCCTAAAATTTGCAATGTTAAAAGATAGGCGAATTTTGGGACCAGGAAAAAACATTTACTAACTGGAGGTATTCACTATTCGGAGGTGTTCACTAAAAAAGAGGATACTCAAAATTAAGACAAATTAATCACACAAGAATAGGGGTGGATTAATAATAATAATCAGAGGATTTGGAGCTCTAGTGACCAAAATCAAGATTTAAATGTAAGAAATATAGGTAATTTTCCGTGCATCGATAAACGTCTTTCCTATGCAATTGGCCTTTTATCGATGCACGGATAGTACAGTGCATCGATAAAAAGCCAATTACATAGGAAAGACGTTTATCGATGCACGGATAGTGCAACATTACCGAAATATAGAATATCTGCCTACCTAGGGAAGCTGCATGCAGTAAACAATTTCCATCACCTTTGGTTGAGAGTGGCCAAAGCTTTTTGCAAAATCCTAATTTTTCCCACCAATTGAGAACTTCTAAAATAAATTATTCAAAATTTTATATAGAAATTTGTTTTAAGTATACAAATTTTTAGGCAAAATTAATTTTTCTTTAATCAAATCATTTTGATATGTTATATTTAGAAGTTTGTTTTAAGTATGAACATTTTTAAGAAGAAAAATCTATTTTTTAATTCGTATTAATAAAAAATGACAATAATATATAAAAATGTATAATATATAAACAGGGCAGGGTTATACTGGTAGTGTTGTATTCATTTAAAAACACCACGACTTTCAAGTATAAGAATGTAGGATACGATTCATATTTTGAAATAACAAATGTATTATTAGATTCTTTAATATTTTTATATTATTAAAATTTCTTGCATATGGTCAGTTACTTCGTGTCAGTGTAGAGATGTGCTAGCTAGTACTTCTTTGATGTAATAATAACGATATTCTTCCTACTATGGGTAAAGAACTTCTTATATCTTGAGATATAAGTAATAGTAATTTTAAGTTAATCTGAACTCTTTGGAAATCAATTGCTTTGACGAATTTAAAATAAAGAGTGAACGTATACAATCACTTTTTCAAGTGTTTGTCTTGAGGCGGCGATATCACAACCTCTGATGTATTCTTTAAATGTTTTCTACTTATTAAAAAAATTAAAGATTTCAATATTCGCTGTTTTTAGGTATTTCAGTGTATGGATTACTAATGCCAATATGTATGTAGCAGGTATGTATGTATGTGTGTATAGATGTTTTTGTGACAGACGTGTATTAATACAAATAAATAGGAAATTTTGTGTCAAGAATGTCAAAAAATGTATATGTATGTATGTACGATTCCGCTAACACTAAAGGTAACGTCAACCCTAACACTAACACTAATGCTAATTTTACACTAATTCTAACCCAGACAGTACGTTTCCAAAATTTTAAACAGTAAGGCCCATTTAGAAATAAATTCCAAATATATTTTTTTATTTAAAATATCACTTTTAATTTACAGTAAATCTTTTTAGTGAAATTTTTTGAGTAAAATTGACTTATTATTGAAAAATTTTACCAAATTTAATTTTTACAACTAACATTAGTTTTTTATTAAATAAGGAAATAAGAATTTATATTTTTCAACTAAAATATTCATTCTTTCTTCTATTTGATTGTGGCAATTTCAGTTTAAATTCCTAATTGTATGGCAGCAAAAGGATCCAAGTTAAGTGAAAGCACTTACAGAAACTAAAAAGTAATGAAAATCAGAGTTAGAAGAAATTCTTTGTTCAATTGACATTTTTATTATGAAAAGAGAATATAATATCACAAACGTAGAGGTAAATTACCAAAATGAAAGTAATATTGAGCTGAAAGAATATAAGTTAAAAAAAAGAATAACAAAGTTTAGGTTAGACGATGAAGATAAGGCCAAAGCAGAAGATGAAGTGCAAATGAGCTGGAATGGAAGACGCAATAAATAATCTCAATATGAAATTGAAGAAGAATACATCTTGAAAAATGTGTTTAGCTTTATTACATCTGATGAAATAACTTCCACATTTCGAGGAAAGATTGTAAAATTAAAATGGACGTTTCGCCATTGGCACTACAGATAAAAAAAACTGAAGCTTGGTTTTAGAGAAAACTAGCCAGTGTTAAAGATGAAATTGTTCAAAGAAACTAATTAACTCGCCTTAAAAAGAAGCATACAGTTTTGCTGCATCTTGTTTTCGTATAATAGGTTATCTAAATTGAAAACAAACGAAGCAGGTAAGTGGAAAGACAATGTAACTATATTCTATAATGAAAACACATCATGGCATCGAAACGCTTTTCTTGAGTGGGAAAAAGCGGGAGAGCAACTGCTTTTAGAAACAAGTATTGATGTTATTCAACAAGTGAACAATGAAAAAGACAAGTGAAGAGAAATACTTTCTCGTATACTTTTTTGTATTAGATTTTACGCTTCATGTAATTTAGCTTTATAAGGAAGCGATGATTTTATTACTAACACAGGTAATAAAAGTCAAGGAAATTTTCTTGTACTTGTAAAGATCATCTCAAATTTCGATCCTCAAAGAACATTTAAAAAGACAACGAAGAGGGGGGTAAAGGAAGAGCTACTTACTTACCATAAGTTATACGAAATGAATTGATTGCACTGTTAGTCAAAAGTGTAAGAGAAAAACTTGTAGAAGTGGTTGAGAGTAAATGCTTTGGTGTCATGTGTGATTCTACACAGGATATTTCACATCAAGAAAAAATATACTCTTTAGTTGTTCGCTATGCAATGTGGAAATGAGAAAAAGTGAGAGAGAAAGGGACATTTTTTGGATAAATTGAAGTTTGAAGGAAAAGATGCTAAATGTATTGAAGAATGAATTCGCAATGGAATAGAAAATTTGAGACTTGACTAAATTTCGGCTATTTAAAAATTGCCGACCTATTTGTTTTGAAAATGCCAATGTTATGCCTGGTGAACAATACAGGAGTTCAAAGCCGACTTTGTAACAAAAACTCAAATATAGTCTTTTACAATTGCAACTACCATAACTTAAATTTAGCAAGAGAAAATTTCATAAAGACTAATTCAAGCTTACTAGCATATTAAACGTTATGAATGAAATTTTTAATTTTTTCAGCCGCAGTATTAGATAGAAGGAAGAGAATGAAAAATATACTTTGTTGATTTTAAAAAATAACACGGATACCAGATGGAATTCTAGAGTTGATGAATTTCCTTTCAAGTTCAAATTTGCACTAATCAAATTAAACTTGGCACTAAGCAAATTAAAATTGGCACTAAGAAAATTCAAGGATTTTGTTTGTAATGTTAGTATCTAAAATATTTTAGGAATTAATTCATTCAAAAATAGAATAAATTTTCATACATTTATTAAGATATAGATTGCGAGAACTAAATTTTTCACTAAAAAAATACATAAAATTTTATTAGATAACATGTTTTTAAAATTCCCTTTCCATCATTAAATTTTTTCCGAGCTATCCTTGAATTTGGCTATAAATGTAGGGCTTTTGTTAGGGTTTACACTTGCAATAGCTTGAGAAACATTATTTTCCAATTTACGAAATCTAAACTTATATCCTAGAAAGACAGAATTTTTTTCTTATTTCAAAATAAATCTTTTGTTTCAGCTAATTTCAATTTCCCTATATTTTTTTATAATTGCAAAAAAAATTGCGACTAGATTCAACATTAGGCTATATGCGCCTAATAAATAACAATATAATTCACTCAATATATGCCAAACAAGCCAGGGAGATTTGGCATCAAGTTCTGGATGCTTTGTGATAGTCGTACATACTACATTTTAGATTCACATCCATATACTTTTAGAGAAAAAAACAACAATAGTTGGTACAATCAGAGCAAATAAAAAGGAAGTTAATCCTTATCTAAAGTTTGATAAGAAAACTTGCATCTTTTCTTCAAATTTTTTATATAGTTCAGATGGGATAATGATGCTGAGTTACAAAGCAAAACCAAGTAAAACGGTTTATTTACTTTCATCAATGCATGATACAAACACAGTTTCAGTAAATGAAAAAAAGAAACGAAGTGTGCCCCTGATTTAACATAGGATATATGAAGCAGTCAATTTTTGAAAGAATGTTGTGGAATAAAATTTTATATATTTTTTAGTGAAAAATATACTTCTTGTAATTTATATCTTGATTAAAATAAATGCATAAAAATTCATTTTATTTTTTCAATAAGGTAATAACTAAAGTATTTAGGATATTAACAAACAAAATCTTTGAATATTCTTAGAACCAATTTGAACTTGCTTAGTGCCATTATGAACTTGAGAAGGAATAGTTGCATTAATCAGATGATTGATGACACTTTAGTGATCATAATAACCTTGAAAAACTAATAGATCTTGAAAAAGTCCTTAAATTTTTGCCTCAACAGAATAACTAAAAATGGATTCAAACACTTTACTTTTTGAATATCAACTATTTTAAGATCTTTAGGATAATTTCCTTTTAAAAAATTATACATTCCTATTTTACTAATTATTGTCGTCGTTTTCATCCTTCTACTATTAGAAATATATGTCTTCACTTTCCTATATTCATTTCTTAATATTTGAATTCATCAAACATCAATTAAATTTTATGATATAGATAAAAAAAAAAGTGAAATGAAGGAATCCCAAATGAGTTGAACCATTTGATCTCAACATCATCTTTAAACGAGAAGACGATTTTTTGATTTTAAACTCATTTTATATCCTATTACTTAATGTGGCCTCTGCTTTTTCTGGGATCAAATGGGTTAGGCAATTTGATATGGGCATGCATTTCTGTAGTTTTTTCAAACCTAAAAATAGACTATAAAATTCTTTTGAGAAGAGATCAAGAAGGCCTAAAAACATACCATACTCTTCTAAGGCAGTCAGCGTATTCGTTTCTATCAAATCTTTTTCAACTCTCTGCCTGACTTTCGCAGAAAACTGCGTAAAATCAGGAAGAAGAAAAGAAAGAGAGTCGGTTTCAACGAAATAAGGCACGCTAGGATTGTTGGAAGCCACTACTTTGGCTTGATTATACAGAGACGAATGATTCTTTGGATGTGTGTGTGAAGTGTGGGTCGACTCGGGATCTATACCTTCTTCAAACACTTCTGAAAGACCTGGCATGTTGAAAATGGGTCAATATTTCAAGGTTGTTTGGTGGAAAAATGCAAAATTTACTATCATTCTCGATTGAAGATGGTGGAGTTTTGAAATTGTCGTCATACTGGTCAAATGGATGTGGAATTTGGTACTCTTCATCAGCCAACAATTCGCGAGAATAATTAGGCACAACATCTTCAGACATTACACGATATTGTTTGATGGCGGCTTCGGTATTCCAGTTAAAACCTAAGTATGTATTTTAGAAAAAGTCCCTAAAGGAATAATAAAAATGTTTATTTACATTGAAAATATTATATTTTCAACAAATATTTTGATACTTCTTTAGAACAATCAGGGTGTTTTTCCAAGGGTATTAACTCATCTCATCCGATTGTTGTTGTTGAGCCCGAGATTACACTATCTCAATATCAGCGAAACTAGTCAGTACAAAAACAATGTTTATTTCATACTGAATATTTAAATAAAAAGTTGTTGGTGTCCAGCGGACCGGCCCCTTCTCTTAAATTGGATTATTGGCAAGTTCAGTATACAGATGTTGAGATTGTGATATTCAATTAATGCAATTTGTCATGTAAACATTTTTTAATGATAGAAATCATATAATAGAAATCCAGCAAACCCAAAAAAATTAACGAATTTTATATCTTAAATGAAGTTATTCTTGGGAAAATAAAAATTTAATTAATCTTAGTACATTCAAGACTTTAGAGAGATCTATGGGCAGTAGCAAGTATTATAAAAAAAGATATTGAATGTATCAAAGAAAAATTGAGGATAGTGAAATAATATTATATAGTTTCTTGTTTTACTCATTGATATACAGTGCAACCTCCATAAAACGCTCGTTACCCGAATTGTTCGTAAACCGAGAAGGTTTTTCTTATTATACACAACGGATCCATTATAACACATGATTCAACATAACGAGGAGACGCATTGGCGTCCGTTTTTTTGGTCATATAAGATGGGTTTAATTTACTATATTTAAAATACATTAATATATAGGCTTATTAAAGGAAATAGAAAGAAAGAACTATTATAAAGAATTATAAAAGACCCAATTTTTGAGTGCGTGATCCCAGAAATAGTTCATGAGCTGAGTCAAAATTTGTTGGCAAAAATTTTCGTAAAACGATTTCTTCTTAGGTCGAGGTATTTGTAAACTGAGGTTTCACTGTATTCGTTTAGCTAGCTCTTTTGCTTTTGCCAATTGCTGATATTTCGTCGTATACTTATTTGTAGGCTATGGAAAGGGTAACAGATTCTGATGCGAATATACATTATTGACTTTTACGGAGGTGATGTACTCGCGTGTCTATGTAATAGGTAGCCAAACAGAATGATCTATTAGTTTCACTATTTTAGTGGAGAATGCATTAAAAAATCAATAATTTCATTTAAAAATAATTCTAGTGAACAAAGCAGATGCTATAAAAATGTAAAAATATTACCTTGATTCAAAAATAAAACTTTCCAAAATCTTTTTACATGACAAGTGGTACGTATGTAATAATATCATGTATGAAAATGGCACAAAACTTGGGCTAAATAAAATTTAGAATCCAACTTCAACGTAAAAAGCTAGGCACGGTAAAAGGGAGAAGGGTGTCACAAGGAAAAAAGGATAAAAAAATAAAATAACTAAAAATAGAATTTATCCCATTTTATTTAACTTAAATAAAATTGCATAATAAACTCGGTCTAAGTCGACTTCGCAAAAGTCGAATATTCGTATAACTCGAACTTTCTTTCGCGGCCAGAAATTTTCTATATTATATCAAACTTCTATATTTCCTATACAATATTTCTAAATCAAATTTCATAAGCCGAAGTTTTTATAACGCGAACTTATTCCCCAACACTCAAATTTCAAGAGATTTTTAATCTCTAAGTTGAACTCATAAGTTATGTTTGAAAATTAATTTTACAATCAAATTGATAAAATGCGGGTGCAGATTCACAAAATGTGGGTGCGGACAAAATTTTTAGACCCGCGCAGGGCTCTATCATGTACCCTGCTAGCTACATCACTGAAACCAAATAACTGAATAACAATCTAACAGACTACGTTAATATAAACTAGCCTTTTTCATTTAACCCTTTGAGAATCATGTAACACCGATGATTTATCTAAAAAGAAAAGAAATCTTATGGTGTATTTTCATTTTTGACACATCTAGTCATAAAATAACCTTTTCTAGATTATCCAAGAGAAAAGGACCTTAAGGATTATTTTTATTCATAACACAACTGTTAGATTGCTTACAAAATCTATGTTACTATTGTTGAATTGATACGAAATAGAAAATAAAAGACGTAAATTTATCCAAAATACTCCGTAAAACGAAGAAAAAATTGGCACAATCGTGAGTAGAGATTTACAGTATATGGGAATAGTAGTCTAGAAAAATAGAAAAAGAAGAAATCATAAATGGAGAAGATTTGAAAAATAAAGATGTGAAAAAGAACCAAGATTGCAACAATAATGGCAAACAAAAGCCTGGAATAGAGTGGTGTGGAAATAACACCTATATAAAAATGAAACACATCTAAACGGATACAAAAGAAAAAACAAGCGCCTAGCTACTTTATCTAGTGAATCAATGAATGAATGAATGAATGATTGGAGATTATAAGTAAAAAAGTTAGAGAGATAGAAAAAAAGTTATTTATAGAGTGTGTTTATGAAATATTCTTTTGATAGAAAATATAAAAGTGATATAGAAGTCAATTAACCCATTTAAGACCAAGCAAAGCAGACGATATCTAAAAAAAACACAGACGATTTATATTCAGTCATTAAAATAAGCAGGCGAAGATGAAATTACCTATGTTCCAAAAAAGGAACATTGGTCGTAAATGGGTTATAAAAAGAGCGACATAAATTTTACAAATTAGATAGTTTTTATTGAAGTATAAAGTGCTGGTGTGAAAAATAGGAATAGTACTTCTTTTATAAATTTTATCAGAAGGTGCAAAAGTATTCTCGAAATGATAAGCAATTGCGTTAAAGTAAAATGACTTTATTGTTATTACAAACAAAAAAGACAAGATTTTAAAATGAGAAATGATAAAGAACAAGGAGAAGGACTTTTTCAAGCAAAAGACAAAAAAGGAGGAAGAGGCAAAACATGTTAAAACAATGAGCAAAAACAAAGTCTGGAAAAATTAACAAAGGTGGATAAAAAGAAATTGTGTGATAAAATTATGCTAGATGCAGTTGCATATCCGGGGGTTTTATACTCCTCTAAACCTTCATCCCCTAACCAACTTTCTTTTTTTGTGACTGTCATGTATACAATTTTGAATTAAAATGTAAGGCACACATCCCCCTGGGATTTATTTTACCCATCTGAAATTACTTTGAAATAGTTAGTTTTACTATTAAATTTAAATTATTAAAAATGTTACACAAAGGCCAATTTAAAGGCCCTTTTAGGAAATTCTCAAAAATTAATGATAATAATGACCATTAAAACAAGTAAAGGAAATAGGGTGAAATCCGGAATATCCGAACTTTCGAGTATCCGAACAACTGACGTAAGCATTAAAAATACTAACAGTTCAACTTTATTTTATGAGAGAAAGTGTTACTTACAACAAATAAATTAGCAGGACAATATGCAAATTGCATAAAAAATAATAATTTAGATGATTAAATAATAATAATAATAATAAATTTTACGGCAAATGTTCCCAGCACGCTGAGGTTTAGCCGGTTTTTACCACTATGACATCTAATCTCACATTTAAGGTACTGATGAAATTGAAACAGGGATATAAGGATAATGTGATTCGTAGGAATCATTATAATATTGGTATTCATGAATTAAGATTTTTTAAAATAAAAAAGTAAACAAACTTACTCTCTAATAAATCTAAAGCTAAGCCAGGATCAATATTTGTTGAGGAAATCAATTCAGAGAGCTTCTCATCCTTTAATGAAGAAGCGGATTCCAAGTCAGGAACGATTCTGCATTTGATCGAGGCGTCGTTATTGATGTTGCAAGATGCTTTATCAATAGGCATATTCGAGTAAAAGAATAGACATAAGAAACGCTCTTCTCAAGATTGTGAAAAGTCGAAGCAAACTACACTCAGCGGCAAAAAAGATTTGAAAGCGTTTTGGGATAAGGAGACTTTTTACTTTAAATATTGAAATTAAGGCAGCTTTAGGTTGACAGGATCTCGAGAGAAATTTCAATCAAAACAAACCAATTTAAATTGACTCAACCATGCCAGACCGATTAACTCTACAATAAAAGCAAATGATTAAAAAGACATTGAAAATAAAAAACTATATATTCCTTGACATATTTAAATGGGATCAAAGGTGACGCATTAGAAAAAAACTTAATAAACAAAAATTAAAATGAAAGAAACAGAATTTTCAAATATGAAATGAAAGTAGGTTGCTAAAATTACATCTTATTTTAATATAGATATTTTTTCCTCATTTGGGCCAATTAAATATAAGCGTGTTTTTCTCATTCATATTGAGTAGCAAAAGATTGATAGATAGTATGCAGGGCCGGCCCTAGTGTTCGCGGGGCCCTATACAAAATGGATTCCGGGGGGGCCCAGTGTGGGTAGGAAAAAAGATTAAAAGTGAGAAATAAGATTTTGAAAAAAAGAAAAGGGATTTGTTTTATTACTTTTTCATTAACACAAAATGACGGTCAAAGTAACTTTACTTTGCGAACTTTGCGTTTAGCGAAATCATACAATATATCATCAAAATGTAAAATGAGAAGCGCGGGGCTCACTGCGGCCGCATAGTTTGCAGTGGCCTAAGGCCGGCCCTGATAGTATGCACTACTTATATACAGCCATTACAGGTGCGTATTTATCAAAATCAAAAATTAAAATTTTTCAGCAAATTTTGACATTATCTGTAGTTATAACTTAGGGTCTTTATTATATACCACTACCTTGAAAATTTATAATTATATACAGTTTTGAACGCATAACTCTTTATATATTTAATTTTTTCAATAATCATGGCTACTTTTTAGAAAATGTCAATCAAATTTTGATTGATCCGAAATATATCTAACAAAATATTCCTTCAAATTTTATATAAAATATATGTTTTTATACTAAATCCGTCATGCTGGTTTCATTTCTGGACTTATTTTTACATTTAGGATTTGAAAATACCTATAAGTGTTCATCAAATTTGCGGTTTACTTCTAAAATTTGTCTCCAAAAACATTCATTCAAATTTTACATGAAATATATGTTTTTATACCAAATCGAGCATGCTGGTTTCATTTCTGAACTCATTTTTCACATTTAGAGGTCTTAAAATATCTGTCAGTGTCAATCAAATTTGGGTTTAGTTCTAAAATTTGTTTCCAAAAATATTCTTTCTAATTTTACCTGAAATATAAGTTTTTATACCAAATCAACCACGCTAGTTTTACTTCTGAAATCAATTTTTGCATTTAAAGGTTTTAAAATATCCGTCAGTGTCAATTAAATTTGCGGTTTACGTCGGAAAACTATCTCCACAAATATTCATTCTAATTTTAGATTTTATACCAAATCAACCATGCTAGTTTCATTTATGGGCTCAATTTTTGCATTTAGGATTTGAAAATACCTATAAGTATCAATCAAATTTGCGTTTAGTTCTAAAATTTGTTTCCATAAATATTGACCCAAACATGAAATATATGTTTTTATACCAAATAGATCATGATGGTTTCATTTCTGGACTCAGTTTTCGCATTTAGAGGTTTTAATGTCAGTGTCAATCAAATTTGAGGTTTACGTCTGAAAACTATTTACAAAAATATTCCCTCTAATTTTACATGAAATATATGTTTTTATACCAAATCAATCATAATAGTTTTATTTTTGAAATCAATTTTTGCATTTAGAGATTTTAAAATGTTTGAAAGTGTCAATCAAATGTTCGATTTACGTCTAATGTCTACAGAAATATTTTTTAAATTTAAATAAAATATGTCTTTATGCTAAATGGAAGATGATGGTTACATTTTTGGACTCAGGTTTGGCATTTATGGCTTTAAAATATCGGAAAGCTTCAATCAGATATGCGATATACTTCAAGATACTGTTTTCAAAAATATTTTCAAAAAAAATAAAATATCTCTTTCAAATAAAATATCTGTTTTTATACCAAATCGGCTATGATTATTTTATTTCTGTACTCCATTTTGGCTAATAAGGTTAAAAAATATCTGGAAGTGGCAATTGAATTAGTAATGTATGCCTGAAAATTACTTCTGTAAAAATTTTTCAAAAAATCTTTGTATATTAGTTATATAGTAATAATATATATTTTTTTGTATATTTTGGCTTATGATACTTTCTTCAATCATCTTGAGTATGAAATATTTATTTAAAAAAAACAAAACGTATTATAAAATCTTTTGAAGATTAGTATGAGAGAAGGAACAATCTGAAAACTAATTGAAAAGAGAACGTGTGATCAAAAGAAATAATTAAAAAATGATTCGTGAGAAAAAAAACCTTTGAACTGAGATTGGTTGACAAATATTCAAGTCTGATAATAAAATACAAGATACTGATAAAAAAAAAGCCTTAGATCATCAAAAAGATTCTTTAATTAGAATGCTTTGAGAGAAGAAAAAATCTGTTCAAAATATACTGACAAATAAAAGAGTGAAATAAAAACTTGGTTTATTAAATAAATTAGGAAAATAATTACCAGAGAAATAATGCAAGTAGAATTTATTTTGAAGTTTATATATTTGACATTGATTTACATAACCCTTTAAAGACGGAATATAGAAATTAAAAAAATTTGAAAAAAAGTAAATAGAATAACCTTGATGTATTATATAGTATTACTAAAATTTAAAATCAAAAAATTTTCCAACGTTATGATGAAATTTTTAATGTTCCCAAAATGGGAACACTACACAGTTAGGTATGTTTTTTCAAAAAATTCAAATCCAAATTTTCAACGAAAACTTTATTTACACTAATAAAATTTTTAAAATTAATAAAAGGAAGTATCACTTGACGTGATAGGCGTTAAAACATTTTTATGATTTCAAACACTAAATCAGTGTTTTTCATGCAAACTACACATCTTTCTTGGTTTATATCACCTAAATAGTGATTTATTTCATCATATCTTACTGATTTTGGGACTGTGGCATTATGGCCATCTTTTATTTTTCTGAATTCTAAATGAGATATCTTAGAATTTTGATTTATTATCTTAAAAAATTTAAAAGAAGCCAGAACAGATAAGTTTATTGTGTGAAAATAAATTCCACCACCATTTTTAGATTTCAATTTAGGTCTATATGATGAAAGAAAACGATCACATTGATCTACTCCACCCATACCAGTATTGTACATTTTTACAATATATAAATGTAGAATCGTTGTTGTTTTTTCGGATTTTGATCTTCTTTCAGCTTTGCCTATAGGAGATAACCCATAATAGTTGCTTGCTAAAGTAACGACTGAGCTATCTTTCCATTTCAAGCAAAAAACAACACCGTCTGAACGATAATCAAACTGTTCACGTTCATTCTTATTCAATTCTTTAGAGTCGAACAAGGGGCATTTTGCTGTTCGATTTTCCCTTATCTGGACAACATCGAAAGCAAGAGGTCTAGTTCTTTTATTTTATTTTCCGCAATATATTGAAAAATTATGTGGAAATCCATCACTACTGCCAATCATCCATATTTTGTATCTAAACTTGATTGGCTTGTTTTTTACAAATTGTTTTGTGCTGTGCAGACATCTATATGGAACCATACATTCATCAACGCTTAAAAACTCGTGGAAAATTCCAAATTGTTGACATGATTATTTCAACATATCTAAAAAAAGGTTTCACCTTGACGAGTTTTGAATTACCTAAGTTTTGATTGTCAGCAAGATGAATGTATTTTTTCATTTTTTTTAAATTATCTCTTGACATTATTTTCGAGAAAATTGGAGCAGCTAACAAATCATTGGTGGACCAACAATCATTTTCATCAACCCTAAAAACATACGAATTTCATTTTCTTTTGTCTTGAAATTTGGCTCATTTTTGTAGACAAAACTCTTAGCAGAACAACTGTAAGAGAAATATTTGGCAAGGAGGATAATTTTTTACAGCACATGGCATTAAGCAGGAACATGCACTAGGAATGTGTAATGACCCCACTCTGTCAATTCCTTGTTGTGGTTTTAGTTTTCAGACTATGAATAAACAAAAATTATTGCTTATCAAGTTTTCTTTATTATTTTGAAAACCATACTTGATGAATTGAAAAATGTTCTCAATGAAGAGATTAAAACAGCATATTTCATTAAAGCAAATGTCTTCGACTCTTGTTTGTTTTCTGAGTTATGCAAAGAAAATGATTCCAAATTTGAAAAATTCTTGCTGCACTCAAACGTGAGGTGGCTTTCCAAAGGAGGAGTTTTGAAGAGATACTATGGAAAGAAATCCAGCAATTTCTGCAAAGCAAACCAGACATGTATGTAACATTTTCTGATATCCCTTTTCGTATATTCCTATCGTTTTAGTGAACATATTTAAATCTGCGATGCACTGGAAGGAAATGAGATAACAATGCTCGATTGTCATAATAAAAAAGTGAAAATTTTTGAAATGAAACTAGAATTATGGCATTCTTAGAAAAGAAAAATTTTGGCCTCACACACGAAAATAAGGTTTTTATCAATGAAGATGTCCTGCAGGCCATAAAACAGCGTATAACATATCTTAGCCAAGATTTTTAATTATTTTCCTTAATTACAAAAATTTGAAAAATACTATCAATTTATCAAAAATCCTTTTATAATCTACATTAGTAATCTGGCCAAGAAGACTTCTTGATACAAGAACAGTTTATTGATTTGATTAATAATAATTGAGGAGGTGCAAAACGTGTTTTTGATTGTGTAATTTTTTTTAGTACAGTATTTGTTAATTTTTTGAATGAGACCTCAAGCTATTAAAAAATTATAAAGAGATCGCCATGCTGAAATTTTTTACAAAGTTTGTGAAACACTCTTCTAGATCAACAAGAGAACAAAATCATTCATATATGATAGATCACTACTGATCAGATGAAATTAAGCCATATCCCTCCGTATTGCCATTTACAAGTTATTGTAACCGATGGTCATAATTACTATTTCTATCGCTAGATATGCTATACTCTAACCAAGTGAAGGTTTTATACCATGCCTCTAAAAATGATTATTTTGTAAACCTTTAGAGAATAGAATTTTTGGTTGAGCCGATTCTGTATTTAGTGTTCGAAGGCTAAAATGTCTTTCTCTTCAAAAGACAGTATAGAAAGAGTTGTATTAAAAGACTCATTGGTAATACAGTCAGACCTCATTTATCCGAGAGTAGATTATTATTCGATAACCCCGATATCTGATGCAATATTGATTAGGAGAAAGATTTTTCTCAGGCTCTCATCTCAATAATTTTCATCAACCCTGGTTCATATCAAAGGAATTGATTAGGTGGATTGATTACTCTGTACTAAGATGCATTGTTCATTAAAATTAAATTTTTAGCAAAAAATGTTACCAAAGTAGATTAGAAAGAGAGCAAAACAAGAAATCATCTTATATAATCTTCATATTCTACCTACATACAGTTAGTAAAGTAAATTGTTTGAAAATATGTTTAGGACATGGGCCTATGAATTGACAGGAATGAAACAGTGAATTTAAATTTGGCCCTTGATGGTTTACAATTTTTGGAATAAAATTTGTTACAAATCTTAAATTTATATCAAATAGCTCTTCCATTCCCTAAGTTTTACGCTATAAATTACATGAAAATGAAATTATCTGTACTAAGTTTTATTAACACAAATTTTATGGAATATGTGAAAACATGGTCATCTATTCAAAACAATCTTGATAAAAAAAAACGAAAACATTAAATAAAATGAATATTTAAGAATAAAGATAATATATATTTGATTTCTGGAATAAAAGACTTGCTTGTTTAAGTTATATTTTGTAAATATAATAGGATAATTTTTCTAACTTATGTATTTACAGCAATCAATAGGGATAAGCCTTTTAAGCTTTAAATTATAGAGGATACTTTCTTATATAGTAATCTGCTATAAAAAATATTTCACCCGCTCAAAAATGTATAGGCTCTTGTTCAAATTACTAGCTACATTACTGCCTCTGGTCTAATATAGATCAAATTCGCATTATTATATCAATGAAGTCGAAATTAATGAAAAAAATTAGAGTTTTAATATTCATTCTAAGACTAAACCTTAAAACAAGAAAAGTAATATGGAATGTCTACTTACAAACCAAACAAATCTTTTAAAATGTAAAAAAAGATATAGAATTGTGAGAATTCAAAATTATTGGGGGTGGATGGGAAACTGAAAGGCTCCCACCCTCCCCCCCCCCCTATGGATTTGCGCCCCTGAGTCAAACACCTGTTTTAAGAGATCACTCAAGAAAACATTTGTGTCAAATAAGCTAAATTAGAGATAGAGGTGATCGTATAATAGAAGTGGTCTTTAAAACAGAGAACAAGAAAAAGATAAAGGTACAATTTTTAAATTCATTTTTATAAATTTTAAGTCATAGTGCATCCTTATTTTTATGCTCAAGTTTATTTTATCAAATAATCTATAAATCCAAAGATGCTTCTCTTAATAATATATCATTTCATCAAAATACATTAGATTCTATGCACACGCATATAAAGTTAAATACAATAGGATGTCTCCTTTTGTTATCAGTTCTTTCGAATACATGCATGAAGACTACTTCGCTTTATACCCACCCTTCTTGGAGGCCTCCACAAACATTTCAAGGTTATTTTCGATAAATTCGGTTATCGAACATTCTCTCATTACATATTTTGTTCGAGAAGTCCTAGATAGTAGTGTATATAAATAAATAAAATTAGTTTAAATCTTTTTAAGATGAAAGTTAAGTTCAATCCACAAACGAAAAAAACCTTATACCCTTTTTAATGTACTTGAGTAAAATTTTGTTATGCAATATTTAGGTATTCTGATAGTTAAAGCGTTGTCCAAAAAAAGCTAGATAATCTCATTTTAATTTCGAGCTTAAAAAATAGTACTCAAAATAAAAAATACGCATATAAAGTGAAAAGGTAATAACTAATAACATGAAAAAAATTTTGAAATTGAAAAGGCTAACTAAATAACAGTCAAACTGAGAAGCTGATTAACTTCTGACTAACTATTGCTACAAAACATACATTACTACTTGTAGATTGTTTAAGCACCTCTTCTGTATGGATTAATCAAAATTATTTTATTGAAAGAAATAAAATTTCATCTAAAAATTGAAGTGAACAAATCCTTAATAATGTCAAATTTGTTTAAAAAAAGAAAAAAAATGAAATTGCGTTTAATTCATCGGAAAACCAAATAAAACACTTTTTCATGCTAGATAAAAACTAATGATTAAGAAGTAAACAAGAACATATCCTTTTTTCTCATTTTTCAGGCTTAAATTTTGAAGTGAAATTAAAATTAAAATATTCTTCACAACACACAAACATATAGTGGATCCGATTTCATAGATGCGGATAGCCTTGATGTTCAAGGTCAAATGAAAATCAAAACTACAAGCATTGAAGTTCCTACCTGAGTAGGCTACCAAATAAATAAAACAAGGTCAAATTGAAAATAAATCGTGGCTAGTGACAAAAATTTTATTAAGACTTAAAGGGATTTATTTTAATATAGTGATTACATGTGGAGTGATGTAGCGAGAAATTTTCATGTGGTTTGGTCCCACTTGACTGAAATTATAACAAATGTTGCTTATAAACAGTTCTACTAATTGTGTCAATGAGTTTCTCTATCTGCTTGCTTTTCGATTTTTCTGTTCACAAATTTTCTCATGGTCTGTATTTCTTATTTCAATTTCTCATCGATTTATAAATAAAATTACACCATCTATCTAAATTTAAAAAAATAATTTAACAAGGATACCCCCTCTTTACGGGTAATCTTTTATTATAAATTTGACTCTTGCTAAGAGCATAAGACGCATCTTAACAAAATAAAACGAGTTTATCATCACAGCAAATGAAATCGATGATTTTCTGTATTTTCATCCACTATATTTTTTTCTATAATTAATTTATTTAATTTTAAAAAATATTGTCAAAGATAGTTTTCAATTTTATTTATATCAAATCTAAACGTCCTGAAATTATATACAATAACATTTAACTTTAAGATTACAAAACAGTAGTTACAAATTAACTTATAAAGCGATACTTATAACTTGTGAAGCAAGGTTTTTGAAAAGTTTGGAAAATATCCTCAAAGATATCACTAATAAATCTTTGATTAGGTGGAACCTCAGATTTTACAGATAATGAAGCTCGGTAGCAAGCTGCCTACGTATTGTGTGAATTTCATTTAAGCTTATTTTAACCGGCGTGGGCTATTGTGCCTGTAGTAGTGGAAGGAAGGCAGACGAACGGAAATTTCAAATGGAATTCAATAGGAATTAGTCAAAATCTTGTTTTACGTGAACTTAAACGGGTTATAACACTTATTCACCCTAGCGTGAAAAGGACAGCAGAATCAAAGTTACGGAGTCGGGGAAAGTCATCCGATTCTGACTCAAAGTACAGAGAAAATTCGTACTCCCATTCCTAATATTTAAAAAAAATTTAAATAATAAACCCAAATTTTATTCCCGGATTGGACTAAACAAGAGCTCCTACAAATGCTTACAATAATTTAATTTATCTTTTTTAGTTTCAGAAAAAAACTTTAAAAAAATCCCACCAAAATCCCCTCCCTTTAAAATCTATGCCTCCAAGCACTCCAACTGCGAAACCATGCAAAAAACATTTTGCCACCTTCTCACTCTGATACACCAAGTTGATCTATTTTGAATAGTGTAAAGGGAGAGAACAGTAAAATTGAATTGACCATCAAAATTAAAGGCATTGAAACTTCCCAATAATATAATTAATTAGCTATTAAAAATGAATCTAAGTTTGTTCTTATTAAAATGATAAAAAAATGATTTAAAAGAAGATAAACAATTCCTTAAATTCAGAAATTTTCTAATAAAGCTAAAAAACATGAAGAAATTACATTTTTTTCAAAGTCAAAGCTCATTTTTTATGATTAATAAATTCTTTATTTTATTTTTATATGATAAAATAGGTTTCAATCTTACAGAAATGTGTTTACACGGTTTTTTTATTCTTTTATACTCTAATTAAATGAAAAACAAAGCCCATATATTTACAAAGATTTGTACTTTGCCGTTATTACTTTGCAAAACTTTATAGGAATAAAATATTAAGGATATACAATAAAAATTATTTGGTAAATAATATTTTATTTTTTACAATGATGGAAGAAATTATCATTTTAATATTGAGATGAGCAAATACCAAAATATAGAAAGGGGTATACAGACAAAGACAGTAGTTAGTTACCAAAGACTTTCACAACATAAAAGCGGGATGAAAGGAAAAAAATACGTCAATATGTTTCTATATATGTAGATAGATGTAGTATATGTATCACATGTATGTATTATAAGGTAAGTTGAACTTTTTATCTCCCTTTTAATTATACCAGGTTAATATTAGCAACCAAGTTCAAATGAATTGTATTTAGTGGTAATAAAATAATATATCTTTACGTGATGAGTATTTTTAATTTAATAGAAAGAAATACAGCTTTACACGCATATAATTAAAACTATCATGTCTTCTCATATACTTTCCTTCTTATGTATATTATAATATCGATTTAGAGCTTTTAGTTCACTTGAAATTGACATAACATTCAATTCCGATGTTTAAGGCTGTGTAAAAGTGTTCACAGCGTTTTTGAAAGCATTTTATGATAAATAATCAAATTAAAAAGAAGGGGATTATAAAATTCAGAGAATTCATTACACTAAAAGCTCAATTTTTAAGAAAAGCTGTCTATCCATCGGCAGGAGTTTGAATTCAATGTATATGTTTGATGTGTATTATAAAGACGTAGCCAAATGCGTGCTAGGGTTGATCATCCCTTCTCTCCACCTCGCCTTCCAAACTTAGAAAATATCTGACCTCTCTGAGAAAAAATATTTCATATTATGTGCTGTAAAAATTGTTAGGCCCTCTTCAAATTTATGGCTACACTACTGGTCTTAAAAGGGCGTTCTTTCAATCCTTTTTTCATTGGAAAGATGGTACATTTTTAATAAAAGTAAGAAAAATTTTTTTTAATTCCATTTACTAAAGAAACAAAAAATTTCAAATCTAGATTACATATTGATATTTATATTGCAAATCGTGAGTCATTACTAAACAAGATCACAAATTTTGAGAAATTTGAGAATTAATACTTAAGGATTAGGGTTAGATAAAGGGTTAGGGTAAAGAAATCTTGAAGGATGAGATTCCTAAAACTAGATTTTGTGAAAGTTATCATCGCTATCATTTGATGAAGTTGTCGTGGGTTGGATCGAAGATCGTCACATCCCTGTCTAGTTATGAAAGCATATGGTTTTTGCTACAAATATAATTAGAAAAATTAACAAATAATGGAAAATATCATAAATTATTGATTTTATTTAAAAAAAATTTATACACACTAATTTTGTGGATACAAATTTTGAAAAAATATATTTTGTGCATAAGAGATATAATTAACGAAATTTGAACAAAATATTTTTTAATATAAATAATAAATCAACTCTTAAAAATGTTAACTAATCAAATTCTGTAAAATGTTTAACTAAACACTTTATCTAAAACAAACAATTAAATCACCACAGAAAAGATATTAAAGTTAAAGGCGTACCCATAGCGTTTCCTAACTCCGCTATGGGCATACATCATTATTAGTTAGTTTTTTTAGGATAGGGAGAAATTCGATTTAAAAAATTCTTAAAGACCTCACCCTCTTCACAAAGAGAGTTCTAGATACGCCCTTGTTATAACAAGGAAAGGGATATGCATGCCCCAACCGGTTGGCGACCAGAGTCGACTATGGTTGAATTTATTTAAAAAAAAATGATCGCCTGAGTTAATAAATACCTTTTAAAATAAAAATCGTTTGTTTATATTAGTTATCGCCTGATTTATTCTGGTGATTAAAGGGTTAAGCAAATTTAGCTTCCAAAACTTGAAAAAAAAAATTAACACACTTGACAGGGACAGGACGTTTCAACCACGGACATTTTAACAAGGGACTTTGAAACAAGACACTTAAACCAAGGGTCAATTAAACCAAGGGACATTTCAACCATAAGAAATTTTAATCAGAATATTTCAAAAAAATGTAAACTTGATAAAAAAATAAGTGTATTTAGTTTTTCATACATAAATATTATTATATTAGACTTGTTTTAGTTAAAAAATCTCGAAAAAAAATTTGGATTATTGAAATTGTTCCATATATCGACAAAGCTAAATCTTTTTTAATAGATAGAAAGCTACTCTGTAGATAAAATTGGTGGCCAGAAAACTAGATGTCAGAAAACTTATAATGGAAAATTCTGTCTAAGAAAACTGGGCCTCAATAAAACTTTGTGAGAAAATTTTTTAAAAAAGAGTTAATTAATTAGTTGATAATTTAGTTAGTTAGTTGATTAATTAGTTCATTAATAAGTTATTTAGTTAATTGAATGATTATTAATAAAGAACTAATGGTCGCTATAGTTTATTTTCTTATGGTGAATCCCCCCCCCCACGCCTTCAAGACCTTAAAAACAGTTGTTGCTTAACTTTATAAAAAATCCCCCCTCTAAAAATTTATATTAAATTTTTATAAATGAAACTAATAAAATAAAAAATTTATTTTTTTTATTTAAAAAAAACTACCGTAAACATTTGTTTAATCAGCTAACGTGGGTATTCCGCTTCCCAATTATAGCTATTATTTTCAGGAACATGCCCAGTATGTATAGATTCAACCCTATTAGTGCTGGGCAAAATTTGTCCGCTCAAGTGCTGGGGGGCGTAAAGTGCCCCCCCCCCCCCTATTTTTCTCAGATATTAATAAGTTTTTATAAATATTTTTAATGTTACATATATATTTCAACTATGCTGAATTCAGTGGTGATGTCCATTTTTTATCAAAATCAATCAAACCTGTCAAAAAATTGATTTATATTTGACAGCTCATCTCAAAAAGGAACTTTTTATTTAAATAATTAAATAAAGTTTTTTACGCATGTATACCCATTTTCAAATATGCTGAATTCAGTGGTGATATTCATTTTTTATGAAAATCAATCAAACCTGTCAAAAAATTTATCTAAATGTGACAGCTCATCTCAAAAAGGGACTTTTTATCTAAATAAGTATATAAAGTTTTTTACACATGTATACCCATTTTCAAATATGCTGAATTCAGTGGTGATATTCATTTTTTATGAATATCAATCAAACCTGTCAAAAAATTGATCTAAATGTGACAGCTCATCTCAAAAAGGAACTCTTTATCTAAATAAGTATATAGTTTTTTACACATGTATACCCATTTTCAAATATGCTGAATTCAGTGGTAATATTCATTTTTTATGAAAATCATTCAAACCTGTCAAAAAATTGATCTAAATGTGACAGCTCATTTCAAAAAGAAACTTTTTATCTAAATAATTATATAATGTTTTTTACACACATATACCCATTTTCAAGTAGGCTGTGTTTACTGGTTATATTCCTTTTTTTTATAAAAAATTAGTCAAACCTGACAAAATAATTTAAATATGACAGTCCATGTCAAAATTAAAATTTTGATTCTTTTAATGGTGATGTTCATTTTTTATGAAATCAATAAAACCTGTCAAAAAATCGATTAAACCTGTAAATCAATGTCAAATATATAAACATAAAAATAACTTCTACTTGCAGTAATTTTCTTAATTTATTTAATAAACCAACTTTAGGTGTTTAATTCACTCAAAATATTTCATTCTACAGTAACTTATGTAACTCGATAGGACCTCCATCTTTTTGGCTACAAATTCGTTATGGGCTCGTAGTCTCTACGTCATATTATAATTTACAGTATGTAATTTTGGTATTCATTCTATGATGATCCTTTCTTGGTAGCTCTTTTTTCATTAGAAATTTATATTCTTCAATGTGTGTTCGAAAATTTTTTTATAAGGATAAAATTACTTTTTTCCTCTCTCAAAGCATTCTGATTAAAGAATCTTCTTGGTGATCTTAGACTTTTTTTATCAGTATCGTGTATTTTATTATCAAGTCTGAATATTTGTCAATCAATCTTATTTCAAAGGATTTTTTCTGATGAATCATTCGTGATGTTGATTGTTCAATTACAAAAAGTTGTCCACGTTCTTCATCTAAAAAATTATTTCTTTTACGCAAAAGGAAAAAGATGGACAAATTCAATTTAAATTAAAAATATATTGATAGTGACTAAATTCTGACATATTGGCATCTGTGCCATTTTTGATAAATCTGACCTATTCTAAATTTTCAGATATCCATCTAAGCTAAATGTTAATTGTAATCCTATATGATAAGCTATAGATTTAAATATTTTTAATTTGTAAAAGACGAACTTCTTTTTCACAGTCAAAATCTTTTTGAAGCATCTATTATATAATTAAACCACTTCCTAGTTCATTAGAACATGGTAGATCTTCCATTTAGTCAAGATACATATTTTTTTTAATTATTTGTTTTGATCACATATTCTCTTTTAAATTAGTTTTCAACTTGGTTCCTTCTCTCATACAAATTTTCAAAAGATTTTATAATACGTTTTATTTTTTTAATAAATATTTCATACTCAAGATGATTGTAGAAAGTATTATAAGCCAAAATATACAAAAAAAAGTATATTTTTACTATATACCTAATATGCAGCCATTTTTTGAAAATTTTTTACAGAACTGTTTTTCAGGCATACATTACTAATTCATTTGCCACATCGAGATATTTTTTAACCGTATTATCCAAAATCCAGTACAGAAATAAAATAAGCATAATCGATTTGGTATAAAACAGATATTTTATTTTTTTGAAGATATTTTTGAAAATCTAGAAGTAAACCGCAAATATTATTCAAGCTTTCAGATATTTTAAAACCATAAATGCCAAAGCTGAGTCTAAAAATGAAACCAGCATCTTCCATTTGGCATAAAAACACATATTTTATTTAAAGTTCAAAAATATTTCTGCAGACATTAGACGTAAATCGAAAATTTGATTGACACTTTCAGACATTTAAAACCTCTAAATGCAAAAAATGATTTCAGAAATAAAAATTATCATGGTCGAATTGGTATAAAAACATATATTTCATGTAAAATTAGAGAGAATATTTTGGGATATAGTTTTCAGAAATAAACCGCAAATTTGATTGACACTAGCAGTAAAACAACTAAATGCGAAAACAGTGTTCAGAAATGAAATCATCATGATATATTTGCTATAAAAACAAATTTTAGAACTAAACGCAAATTTAATTGATACTTATATGTATTTTCAAATTCAAACTGCAAAAATTGAGTCCATAAATGAAACTAGCATGGTTGATTTGGTATAAAAACATATATTTAATTGTAAAATTTGAATGAATGTTTTTGGAGACAATTTTTATGAGTAAACCGCAAATTTGATTAACACTTATAGGTATTTTCACATCTTAAATGTAAAAAATGAGTTCAGAAATGAAAACAGCATGATTGATTTGGTATAAAAACATATATTTCAAGAGAATATTTTTGGAGACAATTTTCAGAAGTAAACCGCAAATTTGATTAATACTTATAGGTATTTTCAAATCCTAAATGTAAAAAATGGGTTCAAAAATGAAAACATCATGATCGATTTGGTATAAAACAAATATTTCATGTAAAATTGAGAGAATATATTTGGAGATAGCTTTTAGAAGTTAACCGCCAATTTTGACTCATATTTTAAAATCTCTAAATTTGAAAAATGAGTTCAGAAATGAAAACAGCATGGTTGATTTGGTATAAAACATATATTTCATTGTAAAATTTGAATGAATGTTTTTGGAGACAATTTTTAGAAGTAAACCGCAAATTTGATTAACACTTATAGGTATTTCCATATCCTAAACGTAAAAAATTAGTCCAGAAATGAAACCAGCATGGCCGATTTAGTATAACACATATATTTAATGTAAAATGTGAAGGAATGTTTTTGGAGACAATTTTCAGAAGTAAACCGCAAATTTGATTAATACTTATAGGTATTTTCAAATCCTAAATTAAAAAATGAGTCCAGAAATGAAACCACATGCCGATTTAGTATAACACATATATTTTATGTAAAATGGAAGGAATGTTTTTGGAGACAATTTTCAGAGAAACCCCCATTAATTCTTATAGGTATTTTCAAATCCTAAATGTAAAAAATGAGTCCAGAAATGAAAACAGCATGGCCCATTTAGTATAAAAACATATATTTTATGTAAAATTTGAAGGTATATTTTATTAGATTTATTTTTGATCAATCAAAATTTTGATTGACATTTTCTAAAAATTAGCCATGATTATTGAAAAAATTAAATATATAAAGTGTTATGCGCACCAAACTGTATATAATTATAAATTTTCAGGGTATTATATAATATAGATCCTAAGTTATAAGGTTAAGTACAGATAATGTCAAAATTTTGCTGAAAAATTTTAATTTTTTATTTTGATTGACAGTTTTGGACATGAAGGGGTCATTCAACTACCATGAAAATGGTTTCAAAAGATGCAGCTAGCGATTTTAGGAAAAGTCACAAAATTTGAAGGGATATGATTCAGCCAATTTTCTACAATTAATTTTTTAGTACGCCCCCCCCCCCCCCCCAGCACTAATAGGGTTAAGAGAGGTTCGCCCCCCAATAATTTCTATAAGTAAGAGTTGCTGCTTGTTTGTAAAACATATATGATGATCGCATAGAAGGAATGCAGACTTTCGAATCAATCAAACATCATGCCAAGCTGTTCTGAAATTCCTATCGAACATATTTTAGAGACGATGCGTGAGAGCTATATAATAATAATCCTTTACTTCAATATGCACAGAGGTCACAGAGCAAACACATGTTGATGATCCACTAAATTTTCTCATCTTCTGTCACAGTGATTCTATTTCTCTTTCTGTCTCCTCTGTTTTCCTCTTCCGCTTTCTCTGCTAAAACTCAATCATTCAGTCAAGCTATCATTCAAGCTCTCTTCTTTCATACAAGCCCTCTTATCTTGTTAAGCTCTCCTATCTCATTCAGCTCTCTTCTCTCCAGTGACGTAGCTAGGCTGGGCATGAGGGGCCGTGCCCACTCTCCTATGTACCGCATGGTGCTGCCATGCATCTGATGCGTATACCGGTTTTTGAAAATTTCTCCAATGAAAAGATCAAGAAAGTATACAAAATGTTGCTCACGTTTTTTGTTTTAAATTGTGCCCCCTCCCCGCCTGTCAACTTTTTTCTGATTACACCACTGCTTCTATCTAATTTGCATTTAGAGTTAAATTAAAACAGTTTTCAATCGTTACAATTTTATCAATGAATATTGTTAGAATCGCGCTAAGATTTTTTTTCAACAAAGGTCATTTAATCTTTATCACTACGTTTGTTACATTTTGTAACATTTGAAAGCTTTAATTTTTTCAAGTCAAGAAATTTTTTTAATAGCTATTTGGGAATGAATATTTTGACTAGCTATTCAGTTTAAAAGCAAGAATACTCTATTTGCTTAACCCTATTGGTGCTGGGCAAAATTTGTCCGCTCAAGTGCTGGGGGCGTAAAGTGCCCACCCCCCCTATTTTTCTCAGAGATTAATAAATTTTTATAAATATTTTTGATGTTACATATATATTTCAACTATGCTGAATTCAGTGGTGATGTCCATTTTTTATCAAAATCAATCAAACCTGTCAAAAAATTGATTTATATTTGACAGCTCATCTCAAAAAGGAACTTTTTATTTAAATAATTATATAAAGTTTTTTACGCATGTATACCCATTTTCAAATATGCTGAATTCAGTGGCGATATTCATTTTTTATGAAAATCAATCAAACCTGTCAAAAAATTGATCTAAATGTGACAGCACATCTCAAAAAGGAACTTTTTATCTAAATAAGTATATAAAGTTTTTTACACATGTATACCCATTTTCAAATATGCTAAATTCAATGGTGATATTCATTTTTTATGAAAATCAATCAAACCTGTCAAAAAATTGATCTAAATGTGACAGCTCATCTCAAAAAGGAACTTTTTATCTAAATAAGTATAAAGTTTTTTACACATGTATACCCATTTTAAAATATGCTGAATTCAGTGGTGATATTCATTTTTTATGAAAATCAATCAAACCTGTCAAAAAATTGATCTAAATGTGACAGCTCATCTCAAAAAGGAACTTTTTATCTAAATAAGTATATAAAGTTTTTTACACATGTATAACCATTTTCAAATATGATGAATCCAGTGGTGATATTCATTTTTTATAAAAATCAATCAAACCTGTCAAAAAATTGATCTAAATGTGACAGCTCATCTCAAAAAGGAACTTTTTATCTTTAAGTAAAAATTTTTTTTCACACCTATCCCCCCCTCAAAAAATTTGAAATTTTGAGGGGATATTATTTTTTTTTAAAAAAATTCCAAACCCTCCAAAAAAGGAAATTCAAATGACAACTCATCTCAAAAAAAGAAACTTTTTATCTAAATAATATACACCCATTTTCAAGCATGCTGAATTCAGCGGTGATATTCATTTTTTTATAAAAATTAATTAAGGTTATCAAAGCATTGATTTATATATGACAGCTCATCTTAAAAAGAAACTTTTTATCTAAGTAATAATATAAAGTTTTTTACACATAAATACCTATTTTTAAGCATGCGTAATTCAGTGCTGATATTCATTTTTTTATATAAAAATCAATCAAAACTGTCAAAAAATTGATTTATCCCAAAAACAAAGGATCAGGCACGGTTTTTTGAATTAGAGAATTACGTTTAATAGAAAGTATAGAGAGGTGATGAAGTTTACTGTGAATGGCATTTTACACACATATACCCATTTTCAAGTAGGCTCTGTTTACTGGTTATATTCCTTTTTTTTTATAAATATTAGTCAAACCTGACAAAATAATTTAAATGACAGCCCATGTCAAAATTCAAATTTTTATTCTTATAAAAAGTTTTTTATACATTTCAAGTATGTAGAATTTAATGGTGATGTCATTTTTTTATGAAATCAATAAAATCTGTCAAAAAATCGATAATTCACTCAAAATATTTCATTCTACAGTAACTTATATAACTCGATAAAACCTCCATCTTGCTACAAATTCGTTATCGACTTGTAGCCTCTACTAGGGTGTCCACCCCGGGATTCCTCGTCCTCGAGTCCCCGGGGAATCGTGAAATTTCAAAATCCTCGTCCTCGAAAAAAATTTTTAAATTTCCTCGGGGAATTTTTGAAAAAAATTTTTGTCGAATCCGACGACAAAAATATCGAAGTAACGGAGAAGAAAGATGAAACATTAATCGTTAGCAACCAAAAAACAGAGAAGAAAAGCGTGAAGGAGGAATTGGACGAATTTCTGAAGATTAATGAATGAAGAACGTGAAACTAAAAGCAAGATTTCAAGCATAGAGGAAATAATGAAAAAAACATTTGACCTTTATTTAGAAACAAATAGGAGGCCCGAAGTTTTAGAAACTTTATTCAAAAATTTAAAGAGCATAAAACCAACTTCTGTGGATGCCGAAAGAGTGTTTTCGTCAATGCGTTATTTTTCTACAAAAATAAGAAACCAGTTGATTGATGAAACTTTGAACGCTCTAATTTTTCTTAGATATTTTTTTAAAACATAAATCTTTTATGCATTAAAATTTTTTTTCAATAAAAATCTTATATGAGACTTTTAAATTTTCTTTTCTGAACAGTTTTTACTGTAAAAAAATCGCTTTTTCTTCCCCGGGGAAATTTTCAAAAATTACGAGGTCCTCGTTCCCCGGGGAATGAAGAAAGACCTTAAAGTGGACACACTAGTCTCTACGTCATATTATAATTTACAGTATGTAATTTTGGTATTCATTCCATGATGATCCTTTCTTGGTAGCTCTTTTTTCATTAGAAATTTATATTCTTCAATGTGTGTTCGAAAATTTTTTTATAATGATAAAATTACTTTTTCCTCTCTCAAAGCATTCTGATTAAAGAATCTTCTTGGTGATCTTAGACTTTTTTTATCAGTATCGTGTATTTTATTATCAAGTCTGAATATTTGTCAATCAATCTTATTTCAAAGGATTTTTTCTGATGAATCATTCGTGATGTTGATTGTTCAATTACAAAAAGTTGTCCACGTTCTTCATCTAAAAAATTATTTCTTTTACGCAAAAGGAAAAAGATGGACAAATTCAATTTAAATTAAAAATATATTGATAGTGACTAAATTCTGACATATTGGCATCTGTGCCATTTTTGATAAATCTGACCTATTCTAAATTTTCAGATATCCATCTTAGCTAAATGTTAATTGTAATCCTAGATGATAAGCTATAGATTTAAATATTTTTCATTTGTAAAAGAGGAACTTCTTTTTCACAGTCAGAATCTTTTTAAAGAATCTATTATATAATTAAACCACTTCCTAGTTCATTAGAACATGGTAGATCTTCCATTTAGTCAAGATACATATTTTTTTTAATTATTTGTTTTGATCACATATTCTCTTTTAAATTAGTTTTCAACTTGGTTTCTTCTCTCATACAAATTTTCAAAAGATTTTATAATACGTTTTGTTTGTTTTTTTAATAAATATTTCATACTCAAGATGATTGTAGAAAGTATTATAAGCCAAAATATACAAAAAAAAGTATATTTTTACTATATATCTAATATGCATCCATTTTTTGAAAATTTTTTACAGAACTGATTTTCAGGCATACATTACTAATTCAATTGCCACTTCGAGATATTTTTTACCGTATTATCCAAAATCCAGTACAGAAATAAAATAAGCATAGTCGATTTGGTATAAAACAGATACTTTATTTTTTTGAAAATATTTTTGAAGACAATATCTAGAAGTAAACCGCAAATCTGAATGAAGCTTTCAGATATTTTAAAACCATAAATGCCAAAACTGAGTCCAAAAATGAAACCAGCATCTTCCATTTGGCATAAAAACAGATATTTTATTTAAATTTCAAAAATATTTCTGTAGACATTAGACGTAAATCGAACATTTGATTGATACTTTCAGACATTTAAAACCTCTAAATGCAAAAAAAATGATTTTAGAAATAAAAATTATCATGGTCGAATTGGTATAAAAACATATATTTCATGTAAAATTAAAGAGAATATTTTGGGATATAGTTTTACGACATAAACCGCAAATTTGATTGACACTAGCAGTAAAACCTCTAAAGGCGAAAACTGTGTTTAGAAATGAAATCATCATGATCTATTTGCTATAAAAACATATATTTCACGTAAAATTTAAATCAATATTTTTGAAAACAAATTTTAGAACTAAACGCAAATTTGATTGATACTTATACGTATTTTCAAATTCAAACTGCAAAAATTGAGTCCTGAAATGAAACCAGCATGGCCGATTTAGTATAACACATATATTTTATGTAAAATGTGAAGGAATGTTTTTGGAGACAATTTTCAGAAGTAAACCGCAAATTTGATGAACACTTATAGGTATTTTTACATCCTAAACATAAAAAATGAGTGCAGAAATGAAACCAGCATGGCCGATTTAGTATAACACATATATTTCATTGTAAAATTTGAATGCATGGTTTTGGAGATAATTTTTAGAAGTAAACCGCAAATTTGATTAACCCTTATAGTTATTCCCAGATCCTAAATGTAAAAAATGAGTCCAGAAATGAAAACAGCATGACCGATTTAGTATAAAAACATATATTTTATGTAAAATTTGAAATTATATTTTATTAGGTGTATTTTTGATCAATCAAAATTTTGATTGATATTTTCTAAAAAGTAGCCATGATTATTGAAAAAATTAAATATATAAAGTGTTATGCGTTCCAAACTGTATATAATTATAAATTTTCAGGGTATTATATAATATAGATCCTAAGTTATAAGGTTTAGTACAGATGTCAAAATTTTGCTGAAAATTTTTAATTTTGATTGACAGTTTTGGACATGAAGGGGTCATTCAACTACCATGAAAATGGTTTCAAAAGATGCAGCTAGCGATTTTAGAAAAAGTCACAAAATTTGAAGGGATATGATTCAGCCAATTTTCTACAATTAATTTTTTAGTGAAGGGGGCGTTTTACCCACCCCCCCCCCCCCCAGCACTAATAGGGTTAATATTTGTATTCTTTACCATGTACCTTGTTAATTTTTGCAAGCATAACCAGTCACTTTTTGTTTTTGTTTTTAAATTATTCGCAATTCAGTTTAAATAACAATTTGACTGTCAGAATTTTATTTGAGCTAAATCTCAAAAAACATGATTCCACGACCTTGATTCTAGTGGTCCTGGACATTTCTCCCCTATGTTGTCCCAGGACCGTTCTCCCCATTATTTTTATAAGACAGTTCGTCCATGATCTGTTAACCCCATCATAAGAGATTTTCGGACAATTCCCCCGTTATTTTCTAAGAATTTTTTTCAATTCTAAATTTTATTAGGAGATATTATTGATCTTGAAATAATTTTTTAAATGTCCGGGGGAAATTGCTATGGCTGCACTCTCCTGTCGCCGCCTGTTAAAAATTTTAATATAAGGCTACGGTCTTATAGCCTACTTGAATTGGCTTTTGTGCATACTTTTTAAATATTATCAATAGATTCTAACTCACTTGACTCCTATTATTTTGCAACTATCTGAAAACAGAGGTCCTTCTTAAATCTTCGACAATATTCGTTTATTAGTTTATTTTGATTTAGATTTGAACTTGTGTGAAGTAATTCAATTGCAATTTTCCAGAATAGTACGTGCAGCAAGTATTCTATTGACAATTTACTTCTTACGTCAACTATGAAAGAAGTAGAAATTCATTCAATTCTACTATCGAATAAGGTTAATCGATATTCAGCTTCCATCCATCATCTCAGTTCAACCAACCTACCTGCCATTTACAGAGGATGCTGTTGGGGGTACTCAAATTAGTTTTCAAAAAACTTAAGTTATACTCTAAATATTTTTAGTTTTTGTTGAAGCTCTATAACTTTTTCTGATAGACTTTTTTTTCCTTAAAAGTTATTATAAAAGGCAAATCATTGCAAAATGTTAAAAGTTATTTTACTTTTTGTAGCTTGTATCAATTTAGCTTTTAAACTATTTTTGAATGATGCTGAGTAATATGAAATAATGCGATCTTAATTTTTTGTTTGCACAATTATAACTTCATTTTATACCCTCGCCCCTGAATCAATCACATTTTTTCATATAAACATCGTAGGGTGTCTAGTAGACTCTTTGCCTTTAGACTAAATTCACTCATAAAACTATCTAACCTTCAATTATTTGTTTCCTCTATGAATCAAATATCCTTTCATCAATTCCTGTAATGTGCCTGGTAGACTACTTCATTTTTCAAATGAAAAGCCTATTCCACCCCCTAACAATTTTGGATTTTTTTAAACTAGTCTATATTCTGCAAACTTAATTAAAATATTTTCGCTGGAAGTATAGTATTTAAATTCACCAATTTTGTAAAAAAAATATAAAGTAGTCTTATAAATTTAGGACTTTAGGTATGCGCTGAATACACTCTATTTTAAAGGATTGCTTGAATATTTGGTCTCCCGTGGTATTTCCAGACCACTAATTTTGAAAATTGCAACAAAAAAATTTCGCTCCCCCAATAATTTTGAAGATGTGCGCCCCTGCTTCATATTTCAAAAATAAGAGATGTTTGTTTTTAAGTTAGATGGTTATTTAGTTAGATTCATAATTAGTTGTTATATTTCTAAAAAGTAAGTTATTCAGCTAGATTAATACTTTAGGTTAGACTATGGCGAAACTAAGTTACAAAATATAGAAAGGAAACTTTAATATAAAAAATGTTATATTTAATATAAAAATATATATTTTTTGATGCTTTTGAAAAATTGGAAAAAAATATCTATTAAATGTAATAAACAACTCCAAAATAAAAAAAAAACAAAAATTGATAATCTTATGAGAAACCAAATCTTCTGTAAATATTTTAGTTAACTAAAAGATTGAAAAATAATATTTTAAAGGTAAATTTATATAAATAACTAAAAAAAATATTAGATCTAATATTAAACACTGAGATATTTATATAATTTTCGGACAGTTCAATTTTTATAATCAAATAGAGCAATGTAGTTTTATTCGTCCATAATTAGATAAAGAGATATCAAAATGAATTATATGATCTAAGTTTAAAATAAGAAACATATTATTTGAAATTTTAAAAAAAATTTTGGTCGAGTTTATATAAAAAAAAATACCGATCCATTCAGGGTGCGACTGCTATATATTAGGATTAAAACGAGTGATAAAGTAAATGAAAAAAAAATTTCGAATTTTTTAAATATTTTAAAAGTCAATATGTTGTTTTCAAATTGTTATATTTCAAACTTGTCTTAGAATTCTATTGCTTGATTTCATTTATATTTCACTTAATTAATAGGCTATAAATTTTATTCATGAAAAAAAAGAACGAAAACCTTTTGAAAGATAAATTTTCGACCACTATGATCATAAACAGATAATCATACCGTTGACAAATTCACGCAGTATTACTATCCTGCAACATACTTCTTAATAACCTAACTTCTTTTTCTACCTCCTTCAAATATATCACTTTTTTCACAGACTCGCAAAATTTAATAAATGATCTAAAACTTGAAAACAAAATCCACACTCAACTTATAGTTTAGCAAGCAAACTTATTCACCTATCTAATCACTTTGAATTAAAAATCGTCTGGTGCCAAGCTCATTCCAGCTGTTTCGAAAACTACCTTGTCAATTACTTCCAAAATCAAAAATCTCCGATTCACAGATCTTACCCCTATTTTCTCTACCTATCTCCAAATTTACAAACACAATAACTAACTCTTCACTACTGCAGTGGCAACAATCTATTGACTCAACCATCACTTCCGACATCTATGCCATTATCACAACTCATTTTAAACAAACACTTTCACTCCCTCCCTCGGAACATCATTCGCTCGCTCTCATCCATTGCCCTTGTAATGCATATTTCTTCAAATTCAAACTTCACTCAAACCCTTTCTGTCGTTTTAGCTGTTCGTACATTGAAACACCTATACATATTCTCCTTTATTGTCCAATTTTTCATTCTCACCGACACCAACTTCTTGAAAAAAGCCGCCACTTTTTTAAAGATATTCCATCCTCTCTACATGATCTTCTACAACACCCATTACTCATCAAACATCTCTCTCTTCTCATAACCACAATCGAACCAATACTCTCTGAAAACCAAACACTCAGTCCTCCCCCTAATTTCCAATAACAATAAGCCATTATCATCACTAACCCATACATTCTACAAAACAGTCTAGTGTCTACAGCGATGAAAATCATCGTAGTATACAGGTTGGAGATGAATCATCGTAGTATACAGGTTGGAGATGAATCATCCTAATATACAGGTTGGAGATAACACTCAAGTTGTCTACCCGCGTTCAACCGTACAGATTATGAGATCAGAGGTCTGGCAAGACCTCCAGGGAGACAACTCGCCAAACTTGCCAGCCTTATTATATATTTAAATGTGTAAATCGTAAAATGCTTAAAAAATATACTTAAAATAAAAATTTTAAAAAAATATTTTACATACATATTGAAAGCCACATTTCAAAAATTCTACCTAAAAGTTCAAAAAATTTAACTTTGAAATTGCAGTTTTATTTCATAAAAACTATATGATTGGTTGAAATATGTAATATATAATAATAATAATAATAATAATAATAATAATAATAATAATAATAATAATAATAATAATAATAATAATAATACCAATACTACTTTTTGAAAATTTTTACTTGTTTGATTTGAAGAAAGAATTAAACTGTTTTTCAATATTTCTTTTTCATGATATATATACCATTAGAAAGCTTATCGTTTGCTACATACTCTAGAATAATTTATTTTTGCAAAAGTTTTAAAAAATTTTAATAAATGGACATTACTTCAAAAAATTTTTGTCTAAATTTTTGAAAAAATTACGGACCACCTTTTTGTTGAAGCATAATGTGTCTTTTTTAAAAAAAAATTAAATGAAAATGGTATCATTGGAAAGGTATACTCTTTGTGGTTAACATAGGCTAGGTTATACAAATAAATATATTTTCATTTTTCCAAAATCTGCTTTTATGTGAGGTCAGTCAAGTTTTATCTAGTTTCAAAAAATACCAATAATAATTAACGTTCTTAATTTATATAATATTTTTTCAATATTTTATATTCACAAAGGTAAAATATGATTTTTTACATTTTAAATTTCAAGTTGAAGAAAACTGTCGAAAATTAATATATATTTTTTACTTTTTATGGGTCAGTAGTATAGGTCAGTATAATGTTTTTCTAATAAATTTTAAATTATTTTTGAAGTGAAAAATGTTGATCGAATGTACAAGATTTGAAGCTATACTCTTTGTAGGTAAAATAGGCTAGGTTTTACAAATAAATATATTTTTATTTTTCCAAAATCCGCTTTTATTTGAGGTCAGTCAACTTTTATCTAGTTTCAAAAAATACCAATAATTAACGTGATGAGTTTATATATTATTTCTTCAAAATTTTATATTCACAAAGGTAGAATATGGTTTTTAACATTTTAAAATGTCATAGTTAAATAAAACTGTTGAAAATTAATATATATTTTTTACTTTTTATGGGTAGTAGTATAGGTCAGTATAATATTTTTCTAATAAATTTTAAATTATTTTTCAAGTGAAAAATGTCGATTAAATGTAAGAGTTTTGTTTGATAATCGTAGTCTACTTTTATTTAGTTTAGATACAACCTTTCTAATTTTTAACGAAGGGCATTCGTTAAAAATTATACCGACAGTGTGCGAAGAATAAGTCACATTATTGATTGATTTTAAAGCATAATTATGCGAAGAAAGATTAACACATGTTGCATTACGCGTTTGTGAGCGCAGTGAATTCTTATCTCACATACGCTTCACCACATCTTTAGCACGCGTGTGTGGGTTTGTCGATTGAATGTACGAATTTTGTTGGATAATCGTAGTCTACTTTTATTTAGTTTAGATTCAACCTTTCTAATTTTTAACGAAGGGCATTCGTTATATTTATACCGACAGTGTGCGAAGAATAAATCACATTATTGATTGATTTTAGAGCATAACTATGCGAAGAAAGATTAACACATGTTGCATTGCGCGTTTGTGAGCGCAGTAAATTCTTATTTCGCATACGCTTCACCACATCTTTAGCACGCGTGTGTGGTTTATTTTATCGGGCTAGTGTACGCTTAGTTTATTTGTATTGTTCCTAGCTTAAATCTTAGTCAAATATTAAAACGCTTATAACTTTCACATTTTCAACAAAATGCATCATGCGATATACCAAATTAAAGCATTTTTTATGGGCTTTAAGAATACATTACTTATATCATAAGTACTTAAGAAATACCATTTTACTGTTTTTATTTTCCATGGGCTTCATACCATTAATTAGCAGATAAGGGATGCATTTTAAACTAAAGCTCCTTTCATTAGGAAAAATTTTTACCTATATTATGTGACAATTTCCAGCACAATTATAAAGCGACTCTACTCTTAGAATCTAAATTTATTTGTAGATTTTTATAAAATAGTATTAGTTTTTCCTTTTTTTAACCTTCGTTTTTTTATTGGTCAGTATAATATTTATCTAATAAATTTAAAATTATTTTTGAAGTGAAAAATGTAGATTGAATGTACAAGTTTTGTTGGATAATCGTAGTCCACTATTTATTTTTAGATTTTTATAAAATCATTTTAGTTTTCGGTTTTTTATTAATTAACATTAGTTTTTTACTTCTTTTGAATTAATCATCCAAAATTTAAGTGCGGGTTTGATTTACACTTTGATTGGAAAAAAATATGTTTTGGATAAATATTATTTTTATTATTGTTTACTTCATATAAATTTCTAAAGAGAAGATAAATAGATCAAAATATGTGTTTTAATCAATTTTTCTCAATAAGTAATCTCATGAATTTATTTTTTTTTTACGTGTTTTAATAAGTTTTTCTCAATAAGTAATCGCATTAATTTATTTTTTTTCACTATAATCCTAAATTTATTTCTATATTTTTATAAAATAATTATAATTTTCGAATCTAACACGTGTGCGCATGCATCCACATTGAAGAAATAATGAGTTTTGTTGGATAATAATAGTCTACTTTTATTTAGTTTAGATACAACCTTTCTAATTTTTAACGAAGGGCATTCGTTATTTTTATACCGACAGTGTGCGAAGAATAAATCACATTATTGATTCTAAAACGATTGTTATTGATTTTAGCGGTTAACTATGCGAAGAAAAATTAACACATGTTGCATTACGCGTTTGTGAGCGCAGAAAATTCTTATCTTGCATACGCTTCACCATATCTTTAGCACGCGTGTGTGGTTTATTTTATCGGACTAGTGTACGCTTAGTTTATTTGTAGTTTTCCTAGCTTAAATCTTAGTCAAATATTAAAACGCTTTCACATTTCTCAACAAAATGCATCATGCGATATACCAAATTAAAACATTTTTATGGGCTTTCAGAATACATTACTTATATCATAAGTTCTTAAGAAATACCATTTTACTGTTTATATTTTTCATGGGCTTCATACCATTAATTAGCAGATAAGAGATGCATTTTAAACTAAAACAGTAATATATTTAAAGAAATATTTTTTCAGTATAAAGAGTTTAGAAAACTCTCCTCTAATATATAATGATATATTCTCATGACCTGTACGGTTGAACGCGGGTATACAACTTGCGTGTTATCTCCAACCCGTATATTACGATGATTCTTCTCCAACCTGTATTCTACGATGATTCATCTCCAAACTATATACTACAATGATTCATCTCCAACCTGTATACTACGATGATTCATCTCCAACCTATATACTAGGATGATTCATCTTCAACCTGTATACTACGATGGTTTCTATTCCATGTACAAATAACTAGGGAGACAATGTTCAATTTCTGTTCACATTCTGCTAGATGTAAGATTTGATATACCTCATTCGGGGAGACGATGCTACATAAGTTATTACCTATATACATTATACCTGTATACTACGTTGGTTTATCTCCAACCTGTATACCGCGATAATTCATCTCCAACCTATATAATATATTTTATCAAATAATCAAAATAAAATTCTGTAATCAAAGAATCGAAAAATATTCTTTAAAAAATCAAAAAATATCAAACTTTCTGTTCATATTTTGCTACCTCATAGGATGTTACAAAAGTTATTACCTATACTTTGCAATTTGCACATTTTTAAATATTATATTTGTAAATAATCAAAATAAAATTCTGTAATCAAAGAATCGAAAAATATTCTTTAAAAAATCAAAAAATATCAAACTTTCTGTTCATATTTTGCTACCTCATACGATGTTACAAAAGTTACCTATGCTATATACCTAGTATAGATATTACCTATACTTTGCAATTTGCACGATTTTAAATATTATATTTGTCGAATAATCAAAGAATCGAAAAATGTTCAAATCAAAATATATTTATTCTTTTTAAATATATCGTTGGATCCCCTTACTTTTAAAATTGAAAGATAAACCTAGTCTTTAATAATTAATTTTTATCAAATTATGCACATACGAAACTAAAAGTAAGGGGAGCCAACGATATATTTAAAAAGAATAAATATTTTTTGATTTGAACATTTTTCGATTCTTTGATTATTCGACAAATATAATATTTAAAATCCTGCAAATTGCAAAGTATAGGTAATATCTATACTAGGTATATAGTATAGGTAACTTTTGTAACATCGTATGAGGTAGCAAAATATGAACAGAAAGTTTGATATTTTTTGATTTTTTAAAGAATATTTTTCGATTCTTTGATTACAGAATTTTATTTTGATTATTTGACAAATATAATATTTAAAATCGTGCAAATTGCAAAGTATAGGTAATAACTTTTGTAATATCGTATGAGGTAGCAAAATATGAACAGAAAGTTTGATATTTTTTGATTTTTTAAAGAATATTTTTCGATTCTTTGATTACAGAATTTTATTTTGATTATTTGATAAAATATATTATATAGGTTGGAGATGAATTATCGCGGTATACAGGTTGGAGATGAACCAACGTAGTATACAGGTATAATGTATATAGGTAATAACTTATGTAGCATCGTCTCCCCGAATGAGGTATATCAAATCTTACACCTAGCAGAATGTGAACAGAAAGTTGAACATTGTCTCCCTAGTTATTTGTACATGGAATAGAAATCATCGTAGTATACAGGTTGAAGATGAATCATCCTAGTATATAGGTTGGAGATGAATCATCGTAGTATACAGGTTGGAGATGAATCATTTTAGTATATAGTTTGGAGATGAATCATCGTAGAATACAGGTTGGAGAAGAATCATCGTAATATACGGGTTGGATTTATATTTATTTATATCGGTTTTTTTCAAAAGAATTTTCCAATTAATCATCCTAGTTTTACTTAAATATAATAATCTCTAGTTAATAAATATAATTCTCAAAAAAATAAAAAAATAGAAGTATTCAAACATTTAAAAAAGATATAAATTTTGGTAAACTTTTAGAACTGCGCCAGCAGCCTATTGTATCTACATCTCGATCAAAGGTTGTACTTACATCGAGTATCTGCCAACGGTCAATTATTATACTCTTTGTGCAAGGTTTCCTCCATTTACAGGCTGATTGCTGCCTCACAGGAACCATTTTCTTGATTACCACAGAAGTACACGCAGCACTATATATACTCGCGCTAATCTTACTTACGCATTCTTTCTGTCTTCTTGTTACAAAAATATATTATCTTTATTGGCGCTGTTATGATTAAATTTGTTATATAAAAATTTGAGTTTAATTAGTGCAATCATTAAGAATGAAAGAAAAGTAAGGAATATATACTAAGTGACTCCAACTAGTAGTATAGAAAATTTTGTAGTTGTTCAAAAAATAGTTTTAATAATAGACATTATACCCAAATTTTTTATAATTACCAAGAAGACATTAGTTTTATGTATTTTATTATTGTCAAGCCTACACATTATAAGATGTGTTCCGAAGCGTGTCGACTAAATTGATAGTAAAACTGTCAAAACTATAAAAAAAATATACCAAACTAGACAGGAGCAGATGTTGAACAATACGCTAAGAGGGTGAATCCACCTCCCCTCCTTTCCAGTAATTGGCAGTATAAAAAATATTTTGTATTTTTATATAAATATTCAATATATTATGTAAAATTAAACTCATCTGCTAATGAAACTAGATGCAAGATACTAATAGTTTTTCACAGTGCTTATAGCTGATCATCATTAAAGTTCAACAAAAGTTGGTATCATATGCGTATATATGGGTGACATGGCATGTTGGTTGAGATTGATGGACTCAGCACGGAAGCCTCTATGTTTGATTCCTCACGATATCAATTTGTTCATAGTTTGACATAAACGGTACATCAGTGCCTTGTCAATGAAAACACACCCACGTTACCTTTACCATTACCTTTATAAAATAATTGAAACACATATGCTAGTGTATATAAAAATTAGAGAGCATACCATCAAATTTGATATCGTTTATTTTGGATACTTCATAGGAATAAGAAATATAAAAAGCTATAAAATGCAAAAAACTAGTGATCCAAAACTGTTTTTCTAAAATTATTGCTAAAATTTTAATCTTTATTGACCCTAATTTAAAGAATGGCACATATTCAAAATTTATCTACTAAATTTTTTAAAAATCTATCATGAATTTATTTAGAATTTATAAATTTAAATTCATTAAACATTCTTGTAAATTTTTGTGTAATTTATCCAGTGAATCTTTAAGTCCACTTTATGAATATCAAAAATCAAATTCAGCTGTTTTTACGAATTTTTTTAATTGGAAAATCCCTCTAAATGTAAAATTTAATACTTTTTTGTTTCATATATCTTTGATTTAATTATATTGATCACTTTATTTATAATCTAGCTAGAGACTTATTATACTAAACGATATTGAGTTTTCATTGAGCATTAACTTTTGGAATAGAAATTCCTTAAAATAAAATTTCATAATCTTTTGTTAACCAAATTTTTATCGAAACTCTACCCTTTTAGAAGCTTTTATTGATTTCATAAAAATGAACATCACATATTCTACGATCTACATACTTGAAATGTATGAAAAACTTTTTATAAGGATAAAAATTTTCATTTTGACATGGGCTGTCATATTTAAATTATTTTTTGTCAGATTTGACTAATTTTTATAAAAAATAAATATCACCTCTCAATTCAGCATATTTAAAAATGGGTATACATGTGTAAAAAACTTTATATTATTATTTAGATAAAAAGTTTCTTTTTGAGATGAGCTGTCACATTTAGATCAATTTTTTGACAGGTTTGATTGATTTTCATAAAAAATGAATATCACCACTGAATTCAGCATATTTGAAAATGAGTATACATGTATAAAAAACTTTATATAATTATTAGGATAAAAAGTTCCTTTTTGAGATGAGCTGTCACATTTAGATCAATTTTTTGACAGGTTTGATTGATTTTTATAAAAAATGAATATCACCACTGAATTCAGCATTCTTGAAAATGGGTATATATGTGTAAAAAACTTTATATAATTATTTAAATAAAAATTCCCTTTTTAAGATGAGCTGTCAAATATACATCAATTTTTTGACAGGTTTGATTGATTTTGATAAAAAAAATGGGCATCACCATTAAATTCAGCATAGTTGAAATATATATGTAACATTAAAAATATTTATAAAAACTTTACGCCCCCCAACACTTGAGCGGAAAAATTTAGCCCAGCACTAATAGGGTTAAAGGTAAAGGTACCTTAGGGTGTTTTCATCCAAAAGGCACAATTGCACCGCTTGTATTGAACTATGAGGAAAGTAGGCTTGATGCGGGATCGAACCCAAGACCTTGAGTTATCGAAACCCGGTATGTAACCAACCTTATTCACGCCCCTGAATAAGTATTAAGTAAGTAAGTAAGTAAGCATTTATTGAAAACATGAATTAAAAGAAGGAAAACGCAAACAATATAAACATGAAAATGAAACATGTTGAAAAAAATAAGGTAACTTTAAAAAAAGAGGGTCAAAGAATTATGAAAATAATCATTGAGAGATCCACTCTTGGAATGAAAGTAATATATATGTATGGATGTATGTGTGTAAGTATGCATACTCAAATATATATACGCAATGAAAGTAAAGTCAGGATTATTACTAAATAATCGCATAAGTAATTAAGAAAAAAGAAATGTTATATTTACATTTATATACATATGCACAAATATATATAATATGTAAAAATATATGAACATTTACGTTTCATTTGTATTGGCATTAGTTTAAAAAATGTGCACCTCTGCGTGTTTTAAATAAATGCTACTTTAATAAAATTTTCAAATAGTTTGGATTTTTAACTAAAATCGACTGCCTATCAGGGGCGCACATCCTCAAAATTATTGGGGGCGAAATTTTTTTTGCAATTTTCAAAATTACTTGTCTAGAAATACCACGGGAGACCAAATATTCAGGCAATCCATTAAAATAGAGTGTATTCAGCCCATAAATTTATAAGACTACTTTATATTTTTTTACAAAATTGGTGAAATTTAAATACTATACTTCTAGCGAAAATATTTTAATTAAATTTGCATATCGCATATACACTAGTTAAAAAATCCAAAATTCTTAGGGGGGACGAATAGGCACATTACAGGAATTGATGAAAGAATATTTGATTGATAGAGAAAACAAATAACTGAAGGTTGGAGAGTTTTATATGAGTGAATGTAGTCTGAAGAAAAAGAATCTACTAAACACCCTGCGATGTTTATATGAAAAAAATGTGATTGATTCAGGGGCGCACATCCTTGAAATTATTGGAGGGGGAGGACTTACAAGGATCTTCTAAAAAAGACAACAAATTTTTCTGAATTCCTACTCCTCTCTTGTCTATTTTATTTCATTCTTAATTAAGCTTAATGTAAACTTTAACCCCGCCCTATTAAGCTTAACGTCAACAATGAATGACTTATATATATAGCTCCTTCTTTCTCACTTCAAATAGATGCGCACCATCTCCAAATTATGTGTAGAAAAGGGATAAAGATATCAATTAACAATAAAAAAATTGGAAATTTTATTGAATGAAAAAAATCATTCATTAATTTTCAGTTGTTCCTTCTTCCTAAAAATGTTTTATTGAGAAAAATAAATAAAAAAAACATCCAAATTACATAACTTTTCTGAGGTAATTTATATCAAAAATGTAAAACAGAAATAAAGTTAGAAAACTTGGTATTAGAATTTTTTCATTCTTTTTAGTGTATAAGAATAAGTGTAAGTTAGTAAGACTCTCAAAAAAGGGTATAAAATAAAGATAAAATTGTGCAAACAAAAATCAAACAACAAATTAAGATTGCATTACTTCATTTTTCTCAGCATCATTTAAATATAGTTTAAAAACTAAATTGGTGCAAGCTACAAAAATCTACAAAAGTAAAATAACTTTTAACATTTTACAATGATTTGCCTTTTATAATAACTTTTAGGGAAAAAAATTCTATCAGAAAAAGTTATAGAGCTTTAACAAAAACTAAAAAATTTTAGAGCATAACTTAAGTTTTTTGAAAACTAATTTGACGCATTCCCAGAAAAACTCTATGGTTGGCATGGCAGGTTGATTGAGATGATGGACTCAGCACGAAAGCCTCTCGATTCGATTCCTTATCGATGCCAATATGTTCATAGTTTGACAAGTGGTACATCAGTGCCTGGTCAATGAAAATACATCCGCTGCACCTTATCTTTTACTCAAAATTGAAAAATTTGCTACATAATTAACATAAGAGAGAAAGGAGACAAAATAAACTAATAAAGCAATTTTGATCATTTTAAAATGAAACCGTCTGTTCTCAGAATAATTTCAAAATAATAGGAGGCATAAAAAATGAGATAGTTTATAGTTTATTTGATATTTTCAAGATTTTATAAGCAGCAAAAGCCAACGTTGAAGTAGCTAACCCTTTTAGGGTGATTTGGTAACGCTTGTATTTTTTACATTTTGTAAGGAATCGTAGTATACAAAAAATTCTAGTTTAATCACTTTTCATAAAATTATTTAAGTCTAAGAACATAAATCATTAAAAAAAACTAAAACAAACTTAAATCATAAAAATCATAGTATACGAGAACAAGAAAATCATTGCATTTTTTTGATTATTTCTGAAAACAAATAAAATTCAGTCAGCTGTCATAAATAGAGTACATTTTTAACAACCGAAATATTTTTTTTCGATATTATATTTTTATTATAATAATCAAAAAAATTTCTTAAAAAAAAGATATAATTATGTACAGTGTTACTTACAAAATTTAACAATCGAACATTATAAAAAATATCTCTGCTCAAATATTAAACAAATATAGTATTTTTGCTTTTAAACTGAATAGCTAGTCAAAATATTCATTCCCAAATAGCTATTTAAAAAAAATTTCTTGACTTGAAAGAATTATAGTTTTCAAATGTTACAAAATGTAACAAACATACTGATAAAGGTTAAAAGTGACCTTTGTTGAGTCTGATAATATTCATTGATATAAAATGTTTACGATTGAAACTATTTTTCTCTTTTTTAAAAACAAACAAATTTTCATTTTTGCAAAATGTTTGGTGTATTGATGGAACTAAATTTTACCAAGAATCTGTGATTAATTTGAATAGCTGAACTTCGGTATCATGAAAAAGGTTCTGAAAATATTGAACTTATATTCAGCTAAAAACTAGTTTCTAATGAGATAAAATAGAATTATTTTTAATTTAACTCTAAATACAAATTAGAAAGAAACAATGGCGTAGCCAAAAAAAAGTTAATAGGGGTCACAATTTTAAAACTTAAAAAACATTAGCAACATTATTTATACTTTCTTGATCCCTTCATTGAAGAAATTTTCGAAAACTGATATCGCATAAAGTGCATGAGGGCACCATGAGGTACATGACGGGGGGGGGATGAGATAGGAGAGCTTAAACAAGAGATGAGATCTTGAGTGAAAGAAGATGAAAACAGTTGCGAAGCGTAAATGTATAATGAACCCTTGGCCATTTCAAAATTTGGCATTGAATATATAGAAATTTTGAAAATAAATAAATTGTCTTCTTTCCTCTCAGTTATCAAATAAAATTCCTGATAAATCAAAACAATGTAATAGAAAATAATAACTACTTATTTTGCCACCCTCTCAATTTAATCTTTGTCAGATAAAAAATTCCCACACAGTAAGCCGGATAATTCCTATTATAAACCCCGCCCTATTCAGTCAACCTAAAATAAATAAATTGAAAAAAGTTTGTAAATCAAAAATGCTTTTTGCTAATAATAAACAACTTAAAGTTAAAATCCTTTTCATAATGATTATTATTTATTTAAAAGTTTATGAAAACTTTTTAAAACGGTTAAATTATTTTTCGCCAAAAAAAGTTTTTAAATTGAAAAACCTAATTGCAAAAAGCAGTTTTTAAAAGACAAGATGTTAGGACGATATTCAAATTAGAAGAAATTAGGTTAGCGGTATTCAAATTAGAATTTGATAAAAACCCGGGAGGCAAATATATTGCCAGGAGCCGGAAAAAGAAAGTTCCGGAAAACCGGCAAAGAAACACTAATCTCTACAGTCCTCAAAGACAAGATGTTAGGACGCATTTGCAAATAAGGTCCGCTTGAATTGTAAAAGGGTGCGACGGAGCTGGAAATGGTATATAATGTGCAACTCCAATTAAAAGCTTTGCTTTCTCTGTTTTATTAGTAAATGCTTCTTAAAAATGTGCTATCGCCGTATTTCATTCAATACCTACACTAGGGTAATTAGAAAAAATTTTTTTTTTAATGAAACTACTTTCAAAGAAGGAACTTTTATCCACATTTAACAAATATAAGATTCATTTTTGCTTTCGTGAAAAAAAATTCCCCCTTTTTTTAAAATAAATTTTGGAAAAGAGAAAATTTCCCCCATTTTAAAGAATTCAATTTATATTAGTCTTTTTAACTTTATTTATAAGAAATAAAAAGCTAAATAAATAACACAAAAGAAAAAATTAAAAATTGTTTTTTGCTAGAAACTTTAAATTTAGAAATTTATGATTTTTCGAAGCTCCATGCAATTCTTCCATAATTTTAATGGCCCGCTCAGCATTTTGATTAGGCCACGGGATATCAATTTGACTTCTCAAGATTCCAATGCCTTTTTAAACAATTGATTGCTTTTTTGCATTCTATATTAATTTGTAAAGCCTTTAACAAACTACTAAAAGTGTTTTCTTTGTAGTGTTGATTTGCAAACCAAGCCTCGGCCCACTCATAACAAATAAAATCACACGCGGCTTTAAACATCTTGCGCTTTTCCTCCAGAAGAAAAAAGCCATAACAACGTATGTTGCTCGTGAGTTCCACCGGGCTTGATTTACGTTTGGAAGTTTTTCCAGTGTATTTTAGGCCAACTTAAAGTTTTTTTGTAGTGACGATAAGCCTGGCAAAGTTCATACAAAAACTTAAAATCGTCTCGCCATCCTGGATTTTCACCTGTCTCTTCGACATCTTCTTTTTCCGTGTTTTGATATTTGTTTTTTAAATATTCATAATCTTTAGTTAATTCTTCAATAAAAAGAAAGCAAAGTTGTGGTTTACTTGTATTTTCTGGAATGAAAAAGTTTATTACATGTTTGAGTAGCAGATCAAGAATGTGGTGCTGACAGCCAATGTACTGTGGCTTCTCAAACCCTTTATGCACTATGTCATCTTGAATTCGTTTAACAATGCCATTTAAACGACCTGTGTTTACAGCAGTTGTGTCGCTAATTACCATGCTAATATTTTTCCAGGCATCAAATTCATCAATTAACTTATGAAGTTCATGATGTATAGCTTTTGCTGTGCCGTCAAGACATTTCAAAACACCAAGTTTAATTTCTGTCACAACGTTTTTGAGTAAAACAATTTGATATTCCTCGCCAGCTAGCTTTTTACCATCAAAGTGAAGACAAAAATGTTCATCATTTTGTAATTTTTAAAATATTTTTATCTTTGCTTCTCTTCCACTTTGAATAACTTTTTTCCAAATACCTGACTGGCTAGGAACATCAACATTATATCCCTGCTCGGAAAATGTTTCAAGAACTTTTCGTGCTTTGTGTGTTCAAATGTTGTTTTTAATGACAAGTAAGCTTGCTGTTTCAGTTTTTGCTCTTTTATAAACCAATTTTTTTCCAGAAAAAGATGATGAAGGCGAAAAAAGTTCATAAGCAGATGATTCAGAACTGGACTTATCGTCATAAGGTGGATGATAGTCTTCAGCTTGGCTGGATACTGCTTGAATACTAATGCGTTTTCTTGGATGTATTGTTTTTAAAGGAGCCTCTTTTACAGTAGAATATCCAATTTTACCACGACTTTCGATTTGCTTGATGTAAAACTCCTCATCTTCTGCGCATTTCCACTCGCCTTTAAGATTTGTGATATCAAATAATTTAGAAAGTATGGAAATGAATTTACTAGATGGGTTTTTCTTGTTTTTATCGCGGAGATTTATTAATTGATTTGTTTTTTTCTTATAAGTGCGCTAGAAAAATGAAGAAAGTTCAATTCTTCTCTCCAAAGCAGTTCAATATCTGTAATCATAATATTCACTCTATCTAGACGTAGCTTTGTACAATTAAATAAAAAAAGAAAATTACCAAGAACTTGACGATTTGTTGGAATTCGGGAGAGATGTGAAATTTTTTCAATAAAAGGAATTTTTTGATCTCTTTTTATTTTACATAGACTTGATAAGTTTCTTTTCAATGTATTCCTGTTTTTTTCTACACTTTTATAGGAATTTTTAGACGCCATTTTTATAAATCAGAACCAAAAAAAATTATAAACTAGAAATATAAAATATATAGTGTTTTATTATAAAAATTAACAAATTTTTAAAGCATGTATTTTTAAATTTAAAAATAGGGGGAGGTTTTTTTAATTTTTTTTAAAATCAACAATAATAATGTAATCTATATAAAAATGTTCCACTATTAAAAAGGGTTTGTGTTTTTTATTTTAAAATTTTTAATTTAGTAATCACCCTAACCTACACACTTTTCTTTAAGTACAGTCTTGGAATTTTGAATGAGCATAGAGCTACAAGAAAATGCGCAGCTCTTTTCGATGTTTCTCACATGCTGCAAGTTAATTTCTTTGGCAAAGATCGTTTCGACTTCTTAGAATCCATGTGTGTAGGCGACATCAAAGAACTTCCTAAAAATGCGGGTACGAATGTTATAGTGTTTTTCAATCAATTTTAATGGATGTTTTTTTAAAAATGTTCTGGTAGAAGTACTGCTATCAGCTGGACTTCCAGTTTGCGGGAAATGAGAATTGAGATTGCCTTGGTATCTAATTTACAACCGATTTGATTATTCCTAAAAAATCTTCGCAAGTTAGATTCAATGGTTTCCAAACCTTTCCAGCTCGAAAGCTGACTGCGACGGATTCCTATTTCTCTTTATATCTGCGGACAAATATTTGGCTTACCAATATGTTTAATGAATTTGCTTTCTGTCCGAAAAGCATCGCTGCACCAAAAAAATCAAGAAGTATCTGGAAGCTTAACAATAACTAAGAAAAATGGATTAAAAGTGTAACTCATACAAATCGTAGTGGAATAAATATCCGTATATATGCTATAGTTGATCATCATCATCATCCATTCGCTCTAATGAGCAGGTTATAGCAGGAGATAGTTATAGATACACAACGTTATTATTCCTGATGCTAAGCGAGTTTTTTGATTATTATTATTTTGGAAGCTTTGAAGTTAATAGAGTTATAGAATCTTACCTGAAGCTTATGAAGCGCACATATAAAACCATAATAGAGGAGCCCCACAAAATATTGCAATAGCGCAGATGGGGATTATGGAAGAAAAACTTTACATATTTATAAAAAAACCACTCAAACGAGATACTTCAACAAATAGTGATATGTCTAGAAAATTTTGAGACAAGAGAAAGGAATTATTTGGGTTAAAGATTTTTCATTGCAAAAGTGGGTAAGCGCAAATTCAGGTTATGATGCACAGTGTTTTCATTGTGGGTACTTTGTCTAATTTTAGTAATATTTTGAGTCCCTTAATTTTAATAATCACATAATTGTTCTTAGTTTTTTGAATTTTGAAGAACAGATTTATTTTCATTATTTATTTTTTCACATTCTTTTTGGAAACTTTCAGTATCTGGGGAAAAATTTGATACAATCACAGATAAAAATTTGGGATCCAAAGTTTTTAGATTACTCGAATCAGGAGGTTTCCTTCAAGATGAATAGAATGAAAGCCAGCATTATTTATTCCTATCATAACGTGAATAAGAAGTATTGATATTAAAAGGAGAGCTTGTGACTAGTAACTTTTTAAATAAACTATGTTTATATTTACATAATCCTTTAAAAATTCAAGATGTATATTTTATGATCAAAAAGCGAACTTCGGGTGGTTGTATCATTATTATAATACTTAGGCTAAGTGTTTCTCAACCTTTTTCCCAACGCCCCTTTTAGACTTTTTTTATTTTTGTACACCCCCATATAATTATCAAAGAATGAATTTGATCTCATCGATGCATCAAATATTTTTATTGTGCTTTAAATTTTACTATATTCATTCTTCCCAAAAAACTATAGTTTCTCCCTTTTTAAACATTAGTTTTTAAAAATTTTATATATTTTATTCAGACCGTTCTCGTAAAATCTGAATATAAATGCTAATGTAAAAGCAGTTAATTTACTACAAATGATACTTCTACTCAAAATCTTTCATTTCTGTTTCGAATAAGTCCAGTTAAAGTTATGAGAAATACCCTATGTTCAATCCTAAACGATAATATACAACAAAACTGTCAACCAAACATTAACAAAGAGTGGGGAATTTGAAACTCAAAGCGTTAGGACACTTAAAAATCGTTAAACCACAGCCCAAATCGTTAAAGTGGCATGTATGAAATACCCTATTTCATGTTACTTCTTTAAATAGTACTACTTACTTTCGATAGACCACCTAATATATAATAAAAGTATTATATATATTTTTTTTATAAAAGTAATTTTTCAAAGTAAAATTACAGTACATTTTTAAAATTGGAGCTAATGAACTAAAAATGGTACAAACGTTTTTTTCTTAAGTAATCAATTTAAAAAAAAGATGAGAGAATTATTATTTGTTGTTGGTGTGGGATTTTGAAAAGAATTGCTAAAAGTGTCTATTTATGCTTACGCTAAGGCAAATTTTGGCGAATTAATAATAAATTATAAATTTTTAAACACAAAAGTACTCAAAGTAGCGAAACTAATGTGTGTGTGCACGGATCTACTTTATAATAACCATTTTCCCTGCTTTTAGGAACCCTGAGTTTGGTAACCAACGAAAATGGCGGAATTCGTGATGACTTCATCGTGTACAACACTACGGATCCTGGTATCTTTGTACTTTATATTGCAGTTTTGATAAAAATTAAAAAGGATACATCTTTAATTAGCGATGTGGAGATATCTAAATTTTGTACGATTCCGATTTTTCATGATTAAAAAAAATATATTTTCACTTTTGAAAAATCAGGCTTACCTATCGCATCCGGTATTCATTTAACAGTGTGCAAGTTTATCAGAGACAAGTGCTGCATTTTATAAAGTTTTAAAAATTACATTTGAAATAAAAGGATTTACACATAGATTAGCTTAACGCTTTTATCTATGGAGTCAAGTGTTAACCCTATTTAAGAAACCCGCCCTCTATTTGCAGTGTTTTTCTCACATGAATTTGACCTGTTCTTTTGTTAAATATAACTCATGAATTATTTTTTATAGGCGCATAGATAGCATTAAATATTTGAAATAAAAGGGCAAAGTATTCATATATTTTATTTCTACACTAATTTCATCTTTCTCTCAACACATTTAGCGATTTGCAAACCAAAGTTGAATAGTTTATGCCCTTATTAAGCTAATTAATTATAACTGGTTATATTTATATAATGTTTAAGGTACCGTGGGAGAAGGCACAAATGCGCCGCTTGTATCGGACTATGAAGAAAGTAGCTTGATGATTGATCGAACCCAAGACCTTGACTTATCGAAACCCAGTATCTAACCAACCTTACCCACGCCAAAAAACATATTTACAAATAATGCACAAAAAAGTTATAGTAGAAGTAGCTCCAATATCATCAATTTTATTTAAAAAAAAATTTTAAAATTCAAAACAACTCATATTTTATTTTAAAATTGTCCGCAAATGGCTTTGTGGTGTCAGCGTAGGGTCTCGATTCAGATGGTGTGGGTTCGATTCCCGATCGTAACCATCCTCCTCTATCTTTCCAACTATTTTATTCTTTCCTTAAATACAATACCGATAACTTAAAAAAATCTAAACATAAAAATTTATATCTAATTGGTAACGCTAGGCAAAATTTGGAGTAAAGAGGGGAACTTATATTCATTTTGGGGAATGGGATGAAGGAATCGAAAAAGGAAGTAAAATTTCCAGATGCGATTCAGATACAATCACGCTTCACGATTTTGATTAATCTTGCCATCACTACTTTTACTTTCTTTTATCTTGTTTTATGAAATAATATTGTGTATACCTTTGTATAAAATTTTTCACACTTACAAAGATAAAAAATAATCTAAGTTTTCTATTAGTCTTTCCTTTTATAAGATTTTATAAGAAAAGACGATAGAATTTATATTTTCACCATGTCAGTTATTTCATCGCGATAATATGTTAGGTAAAAAGTTTAGATTTTGATGAAAATTGATTGGAGAGTTGAACTTTTCTTTGAAAAAATTTTCGGCATATTGTGAAGGCTTGAATGGTTTGACGTCTTTGACTTTCGAAAGCCCACATGTCTATTTCTCCATTGCTTTCTACACTCGCTTGAAAATACATAAGCGTTCGTAGTTCAGTACCTCAAGTGCAAAAAACTTTGTTATTGCTGAAATTACACCTGCTCCGAAATCTCATTTACGATAAGAGATTTGTTTTTTAAGAAACAGTCAACTTTTTTTGTAGAGTCTGAAGCTATATGAAGCTACACACAACATGTATATGGCAATCGCAGAGTGCAAAGGCGCATCCTCTATTTTTTGAGTGTATCAATGTATAACATTTTTTCTTTTGTTGCGCCCTCTACTGCAATGATGGTTCTTAATTTGGCGCTATGTTAAAAATAGGTTGAGAACCACACTAGTTTATAAGCATATCAATGTTTACTATTTATTTGCATGCATATGTTAGAAGGGAAAGATGGCGACTGTCTCTTCGCTGTCTTCAACGCCTGCAACGCAAAGAAAATCAGAGAGATGATGACGAAACAATATGAAGTATTCAATGCTCATGCCAAAAAGGATATTTTTGTTCACTTTCCCGAAAACTACGCACTAATCGCCTTACAGGGCCCGAGTATGCCTTCCTATACTAATTTTTTTATTATCTTTTCAGTCACTTAGAGGAATTAGATAAGCCCAAATGTTTATATGCATGCATATGTGGACTAAATCCCTATCGAACAAAATGCATACAAACAAATTGCCTAACAATAATAATAAAATGTCTAATGGACAAAAAAACCTAACTGACAAAATGACTAAAAGAAAAATGCCGCCTAAACAGCATTTTTGTAATAATATTAATACAAAAAATTTTTATAAAAATAAAATCAAAAAATGATATTTATCGAATTACCAATTATGCGCTATTTACCTTAAATAAGTCAAACTTTAAGTGAAAATTGGCGCTCTTCATTTGGTGAGTGCGAGTGAATATTTCAAATTAAAATGCTCGAACGTTTTTCACATCTCCGATTTTTACGAGTTCCTTTTTTCTTGTTAACAACATATGCAAAACTTTTAAATTACCATTTTTTGCTACGCTTGTGACTAGCAACGAACTCCAACTGAGAAGGTGACTGCCATGTAAAAAAATGTTTTTTATCAGCTCTAATGTTTATATAAACTTTATACGTTACCTTTTTTAAGCATTCGAAAAGAATGATTGCAAATTATTTTCACACGTGAATTAAGAATGTAAAATATTCTGATCACAGTATTGATAATAAAAAAGGTAGCGCTTATATTTTGTTAAACAGGAAAAAGTGTTTGAATATCTAAACACCAACTCCAATCATTCCTATGTATTCATTCATAAATGAAATCACATTCTAATGATCTATATTACAATAATTGATAAATTATGCGTGTCGTTGTTTGTGTGAGTATATTCCATTTTTTCCACAAACGATTCCAAAAACAAATGTTTCGCATTTTATCCGTTGTCATTTTATTGGGCATTTAGTCCGTAAACATCCGTTAGGCTTCCAGTCAGGTTAAAGTTTATCGTCGCTATTTATTGATACGTGCATGCATACATCCTTGTGCACCGCTAAAACCACTGATGATGAAAAAGATTAGAGTTTGTACTTTTTTATCTATCTTTTCAACGAGTTATCATTTTTGGGTAAAGTTACAGCACTGTTTATTTTTATATTATATTCTGCCATTTTTAAACTGAATTTAAATGTGCAATCTATTTTTCTATAAATATTAATTCAAAAATTCACCTAATCTTGTTCTTACCTTGTTACAACATTCAGCATGGATTATAAATTAAATTTTTTCTTACAAAAGAAACTTTTTTCACTGTATATATGATACTTTTGATTCACTTCTTTTGAAACATTTTGTTCACCATGTCAAATAAAAATTAGAGAAAGAAGAAGCACTTTAGAAATTTCAAGCCTAAATTTTGTGTTGGATAGAATCTCCACTAAGAACCGTTTTTAGGGGAATGTGTAACACATAACTATTTCTTAACCCTTTTAGGACGAGTATTTTTAAGACCAATTTCCTGCTTTATTTCAATCAAATTTTATATTCATAAAGCAGAAAATTTTCATTTCATGGTTCACAGGTGTCATATTGATCGGTTAAAAAATCCAACCAAACTTTTCATGAAAATTATTTGATTTTGTCTTAATTTTATATAACCTGAAAATCTGTGTAAGTCTTATAAAATCAAGTATTGATTTATAACTCAAAATGAAATCCTTTTTTTTTTGTCTTCTCTCGGATCACCTTTAAATTTATAGGAATCCATTCAATTGGTGTTCAATGGATTGCCATAAACAACCATTTGTGAGAAGATAAAAATTTATGTTACTTTTAAGTAATTAAAATATGTTTAAAATTAACGATAATTTGAACATACCTTTCAGAAAGATAATTACATGTGTTATATAAATATGCTAGGGATTGGCAGACAAAAGCTAGGGTACGCGATGTACATATTAATCATTATAAACAAACATCGTGGTTCTCGAAAATTGTTTACAGAACCACCATTCTTATTAATAAATATCACGTTTTTTTGAATCTTTCTTCATACAAGTTGCTAAAGAAATCTTTATACAATACTTTTATTTTATATAATGTATAAATTACTTCCTTTTAATTTATATATATATTATATTTTTTATATATAAATGTGTGTGTGTGTATGTATTTATGTCAATATATGTATTTCGTTTATATTAATTTTATGATAATTTTCTTTCTTGCAAATAAATGGAAAGCAGTTTGGTCTTCATCTCGATGAAGTTGATCTTCCTTTGAGTCCAGATTGCCTGAACATATTCTTCTACGTCTTTCGAAACAAAAATCATTAAGTGTTACAGATACTGCTTATTTTTATTAATAAAACACTATTATTATTATTATTATAAAGAGGTATGATGGATAAATGCCTATCTTCTTAAAATGCCGACTTTTTCGTTCAAGTATAAGATATCTCTTTTTATCACTTGCTGCAACAAAAAATAGTCTGTATTTTAATAAAGATACTTCTAGAAAAAATATCTATAACTTACATAGAGCTCATTACCCTCCTATAGGAACATTATCCTCTATAGCAGGGGTTCGCGAACCCTTGGGGGTTCGTTCCACTTTTTTCAAGGGTACTTTATAAAGGTATCTTTTTTTAACTGATATATACCACCCACATACATAAAATGGGTTGAAAATTTTCCCCAAAACAATAATAAAAAATAATTGAAAGTTGTTTTCAGTATCATGAAAAATGCACACACTCATAGAAAAATTATTGTGAAAAATCAAGATAAAAAACTAAAAAAATTATTAGGGGTTCGCCTAAAGCTGAAAATTTTCAAGGGGTGCTTGATGAAAAAAGGTTGGGAACTTCTGCTCTATAGGAACGACTCCTATAGTAAGTAAAATGACAATTTGAACAGAAGTCAATGGGTGGCCAGTTTATTCAGTAATTTTGTTAACGATTTCCAACTTATTTATTCATTAACCTTATTTTACTAACAGTCTAAAAATACTTAGGCGAATATTAAAGAGAGTCTTGAATTTGTTTTTTGTGAACAAGAAGAGGTTTTAGATCGATCAGGCAGGTATAATATCATTTCATGCTATTTACTTAGTCACTTAATTATTTCTATTTTAAAAGGTGTCAAATTCTTTGTGGGAGCTTAGTACATCACAGTCACAATAAAAGTTCCAATGACAAAGAAATCTTTACGGATTTAAGAATGACACTATCATGGTCCTGAAGTAAATTAATTAAAACCACTGCATCCAAATAGGAATGCATCAACTGTCCTCAAAAAACTTTTTTGATCAAATTCCCCCTGGACCTAATTAATTTTTATGTGGACTCCTGGAGGTCAACCGTGACCCAGTTAGCAAACCTTGATTTTTGGTTTTTCGTATTTTAAATAAGCTCTAGAATAAAATAGGGTAATTCTAGTAATTAAATGCTGGAATGACAAATAGAGTTAATTTTCAACTATTCAAATAGCCTACATCTATAAATTATTTCTATATATCATTCCTATACTCATCACTTTATGCGATATGTTCACAGAATCAGCTGCCATCTTGGATGCCTTTCTCTCTTCCAAGAAGTTGACGAGTGCTGGCACTGAGCGCCTCAACTTCATGCACACCTTCGTTCTGCACGAGGTCTATCAGCAGCATTCGATGCGGATCTCGCGTTGTGGGTACACGGGCGAAGACGGGTTCGAGATCAGTCTTCCTGGAGGATGCGTAGAAAGCGTTCTCCACGAACTTCTCAGCATTCACATTCACGACGAAGACGGTGGTGGGCGGGCAGTTCTTGCTGGTTTGGGTGCCAGAGATACTTTGCGTATTGGAGCTGGCCTGTGTTTGTATGGTAAGGCCTTGCTTTAGTATTTTTTAACGTATGGATCGCTAACTTTTCCAAATTGGTCTTGTTTCAGATCTTTTTGGATTTCATAATTAACTTCAGGTGTGCTTTAAGCCTTCACAAATCAAATTAACAGGGCTCAAAAATAAATTTTCCTCCATATTGAAGGTACTTTGGAGTTAAGTTTTTAGTTTTTCACGAAACCACGCTTTCCTCGTGTACACCAGCGAAGCTTCCAGCGCTACAATTATTAAGAGAATCTGATTTTTGTCCTTCTTAAGGTCTGATTTTGAGAATTTTTAAAAAAACTAATTACGTTTCTAGGAATTTCTGTGATTCTGAATATGGTTATAACCAGAATCGTCCGCAACTCTATGCATGGCTAAAAGACTAAATTAAGCTAGCGTAATAAGAACATTGTTATTGGAGAACATTTGCTCATTTAAATTATTTATTCCTGAATTTGGCCATAGATAGAATTTCAATGAAAGAAAAAACAACAAAAAAACTCTAATTTTCCCCCTTTTAGAAGTCTCTCAATCTTGAAAATGCTCATTCAAAGATTTTTATACTTTATTTTAAAATATTTAATTTTTACTGTTTTTAAAATATTATCTTTGAACTTAATTCTAAATCAACTATTTCTGATTCCTATTAACTCTATGAGACCACTAGATAAAAATCACCTGATTTAAGTTATATAAAAATTCATTCAAAAAGAAAAGGAATGCTTAATTTTTGAAATTCAATGCCAGAAAGGATTAACACATTTGATCTCAAAAAAAGCAGACGCCATTAAGTAATTTGATAGAAAACTACATTGACCTTTGAGGACCAGTGGCCCAAGAAATGAAAAATCATCTTTATATATATATAAATAATTCTATTAAAAAAGAAAGCAGGCGATTACACTTTAGAATTTTGCTGCTCAAAGCGTACTTAAAAATAATGGTAGGATCAAATGGCTAACTTATAAACTCGGATAGACACACTCAAATCAAACTGAAACTTAAGGTCTTGGGTTCGATCCCGCATCAAGCCTACTTTGCTCATAGTTTAATGCAAGCGGCGCAATTGTGCCTTCTCGATGAAAACACCCCACGTACATTTACCTTTAGGTAATGAAATTACAGAAGAAACAACACCGGTCGAAGCGGGTTTGACTTGGACGATTGGAAAGAGAAGGAGACAAGCAAAGGATTTTCCTGGAGCTGAAAAAATTATGGCGCAAATCCTTGATAAGAATACTCTGACTAAGAAGAGGGTCGGTTTGATGTCGAGCCAAAAAGTTAGGATTCCCAGGAATGGGCATAAAGTTTTTATCGATGATAAAGGTCATTTTCTGCCTATTTTTCAATCTTGTTTTATTGTTTTTAAGAAGATGAAGAAATCTTTATCGCTGCTACTATTTCCTCTGAAAGTTTATAAAAGAAAACGGTTATAGCTTAATTATTGTTTCAGTGTAAATTCATTGAAGCTAACAATTGAAAATTAACTTTTTCTGTAATCTAATATAGTTTAAAAAAATTTTTCTGTTATTTTTTATTTTAATACAATGAGAGTTGATATTCGTAACTAGCAATATTTTCCTGTTAACATTTGTTTTTTTGATGGCAATGATTCTAAAGCAAAAAAGTTTTAAAAACGTTTAAAAAAATTTTATTATAATTTTAAGAAAAAAATAAATTTTAGAATGAAAAAATTTTAAAGTTATGGAAAAAAAGTTAACCAGTAAAGTTAAAATTAAAAAAAAACTTTATAAACACAGAAAAAAAAATTTGTCATATGAATTTAGGCGCAGCGTATTGATTACATCTGCTGTATCAGATATTCGCGCTAACATGAAATATTATTCCTACCTTCAAAAAAATGTTTAGATATGAAATCTAATTGAAAACGATGTCTTGTTGAATGGTTCATGTAATTTACGCCTGGTTATCCCGATTTAAATATTCAGAGGGTATAGTCGTAGGAAGATATTTATTGGGAAACATCTCAAAGAGTTTTTAAAAAATTGATACAGAGTCTTTCGATCTATTACGTCGTTGTTGCAATCAATTGAGTCGTTATTGCGATCAATTACGTCAATTTTCATTCAATTACGTTCAATTACGTCGTTCTTGCATTCAATTACGACAGTTTTAAAATAAAAAAAACGTAAAACAAAATTTTATTTACTAACAATCAATATGCTCATAGTTGAATTTCAAGAGTGTTTTAACGATTTGAAATTGAAATGTTCTGAGCCTAAATATTGAAAATCCCGTATTGGTAATGGACAATGCCTCAATTCATCATTGACAAAACTTGTGCTTTGAAGGATTTAATGTGATGTTTTTACCGCCTTACTGCCCATTTTTGAATCCAATTGAAAATTGTTTCAGCAAATTTGGTGACAAGACAAGAGTGCGTTAATGAGTCTCAGCTGAAAAACTGAATCAGCAGTGCTTTCACAGAAATCACTAGTTCAGATTGCAATGGATATTACAGAAATATGCTTTTGTACATCAACAAATCTTACTGTGAGCATATTGATTGGTAGTAAATAAAATTTTATTTTACGTTTTTTTTAATTATTCTTATTTTTAAAACTGACGTAATTGATTGCAACAACGCCGTAATTGAATGCAACAACGACGTAATTGAATGAAAATTGACGTAATTGATTGCAATAACGACTCAATTGATTGGAACAACGAAGTAATAGATCGAAAAACACGCTAGGAAATAATGTATTACACGGCCTTCGTTGCTAGGAAGCTAGAGGTCGCACTTTTTTGAAAAAACTATTTAAAACAAAAATGAACTATTTATTTATTTTTGTATAACACTCTCTATAGTGTCCATCTCCTGTTTTTTTTCTTTCTTTTAACCTCTTACTAATTTTTGGTCTACTTTTGCATTTGCCTCTCGTTTGTAATTGAAAACCTCTCTTGTAATAATGTTGCGAAATTTGCAATTACTTGTTCAATACAAGATGTTTTTTTTCAAATACATTTACTTTTTTATACCAATTATATTTGGTTGTGTGTGCTATATATTATTATAACTTTGTATGTAGTTTGTTGTTAAAACATTTTCAATATTTACGCATTTTATTTGGACTTTGTTTGAGTGGAAATTACAAGTCCTATACATCTAATCATGTAACAGAAGTATCCATGTTTCAACTTTATAATGAACTTTACGACTTTTAGTTTTAAGTTGATTTGTGCTAGTTTTATTAAAAATAGATTAAATAAAGTGCAATTAAAGAGAGTTTAAAAATTACTGCTTCTTTTGTAAAAAAAATTTTATCTACCACAAGAATAAATTTACTTATCAATATTTGGGAAAAAAATTAAATTTTCAAATTGACAAAATATTAATTTCCTAAAATAATTAAGGACTTAGTCGGCTTGTAATTTCTCTGTAAATAAGGGGAAGTTAAATTTTGTGCCTAAAATCTAGGGTTTTGCCTTATAAGCAGACCCTTTATTCTAGACCAAAATACTTTCTATCATCAGTCAGGTATATTTTAGGAATAATTAAAGATGCTACATGAACATACACTACTTGATAATTGTTCGTTTGCATTTGGCATATATGATGAAATGTCAGAGCCGAATAAGCCCTTTTAAAAATGGAGGTAAGCATTGAAATTAAGAAAGTGGCTTAATGAGCGTAATCTTAGCTGTCCGTTTTATAATTTGCAACGCATACTTTCATATAGAACAACTGTGAGTTTAATTGATCTACCATCTTGCATTCACAACGCGAGCACATTTATACTTCTAATTTGAAAGCCAAATCACCAATCAGAATGATTCTTGACTTTTTCACAAAGCTATTAACTTTTTTTCCATTTTCAGAAATAGGCTGCATAACCAGTGGATCTTTTTTGCCAGAATCTTCAGCCTGTGTTGCTCAAGCTTTTATTCCTCCACACTTTGCTCAGATAAGCACAAAGTTGAAAGTCAAAGCCGATAATAGTTCTAAATTTGACACATTTTGGATTACAAAGATGCCTTTTGTTCCATCAAAATATTATGTTAAAAAGTAGTTTAAATTGGAAAAATATTGGATTATGTTTCTAAAAAATCATTCAAATTGAGTGAGATACTTTTATCACGACACATTTAAGTTAAAACATCAAATTATTTTTTGGTAACGGTTTAACAAAGTTCTTCATCTAAATTACAAATCTTAATTAACATTGTTATAATACTAATTTCCATTTTATTTTTGATCACTAAAATTCATATTTATTTTAAAATATGAAAATGTTTTTTTAGATAAATTAAATATCTTACTTTCTTTTATGCCCCATAAACATATTTTCTATAATTTTATTTTAAAATTTTTGTTTCTAATACAAATTATTTTTTTGTGTAGATATTTCAAGCATTTTCTATAAAGAGAGCTAATTATTTTCTCATAATCAATCAATTAATAAAGATTTTCTAATAACACTCCAGAGATTTTTCGCCTATCCTCGCATGTGTGTTAGATATAGGTCTGGTGAGTATCTGACTTTGACTCTGTTGTAATAAGAGAGTAAAGAAAACTTTATTAAACAACTAAAAATCGAGCAACTACATTTCAGGATAGAGTGTATTTAAACAAGCACTGATATGCTTAAATCGCATTGCCAAAATGCAGAATAGTGCACTTAAAGTATATAGCCATGCGGATATTAATACAGCAGCCTACAAGTTCTTAAAAAACCAGACTTCGACTTCATATACTTAAATACGCCAACTCTTCGCTTTCAGCTACGATTAAAGAAGGGTGATTTGAGAATGGCCTATGACAAAATGTCGGCTTGATCATGCTTTAAATAAAATAACAATGGTATTCTGAGATCAAAGCAGATTCGGAGGATAGGGTGAAAAATGTTTGTTTAAAAACTTTTAAAAACATGTTCATGAAATGAAAAGATGAATTTTGTTGAAGATAGACGATTTTGAGAAAAAGAAAATAATAAAAGTATTGTAGGATATAGCGTGAAAAGTTTAGCCCATTTTGTAGCAATATCTATCTCTATAACTTTTAATTGTAGCTATAACTTAAAAACTTAATAAATTTAACGCCAACTTTTCGCTTCCGATTTTGACTACAAAAATTAAACTATTTTTTTCTCTGTTTAAAATACATTTAAAAAAAACAACTCTGGATCCTAAATTTTATTTGATACCAACTCAGACTCCTATCCCGTTAAAATCTCCAACTGTATCTGTATCCGTGGATATCAAATCTGACATCTTAGCGGATGTGAGAATTAATTTTTTAGCGGAAGCGGATATCATAATTGCTATTCTAAGCAAACGCAAGTTTAATACTTCTTACAAATTTGGAGAGATGTCAATGATTATGTGTTATCATAAAGACGTGCTATCATAAAAATTTTGGATAAAGTAAAATTGAAAAATTGCGAAAAATATATAGAAAAAAGAAAAATGTTTGAAAATTGCGGATGTTAAAACTTAAATTATCCGCGAATGATGATGTAAAAAATTTTGCGCGTGCGGATATCCGATACATCTCTAGTATATATACGTATATTAGATAACTGCGAGTTTGATTAACGTTATCACAAAAAAAACATCACGCTGCCTTCATCTTTCCTTTTCTAAAAATTACACATCATCATTACCACTTTTTTGCTTTATATAGCAACTTTCATCTGACCACGTTGCCGTAGCTAATGCTGCAAAAATACTTTTAAAATGACTTTATTATAAGTATTCTTTTTCACCTTTTCTTTGTAGCAAAAATAAGCACTTCAAATGCCTATTCTCGAGTTGATTCCATTTTTATATGTTTTTCGAAGGCTAGTGCATTCGATTCTCATATATCACTTATTTTGAAAATGTTATTAAAAAGTAAAATAATAAAATTGTTAATATGGATTGAAATAAATTTTTGTTAAACTCCTTTTCGATAATTAAAAAAACTTTAATTAATAACAATTTAACTAACTAATTTTTATAACATAATAATGAAAACTAACCTCTTAACAATAATGATTAAGATGAAGAATTCAAGTGGATTCAACTCAAAAAAGGTGTTTTCAAGTGAATTGAATTAACGAGTGAATCCTTGCATTGGGGGCTTAAAAACAAATCAACGGGCGGAGGACGTAACCCTAAAAGTGACAGACGGCTTTTAGGATGCCTCCTCAACAGATATTTATTGTATAAGAAAATTATATCTCCAAATTACCTGACATTTCTTAATATCTCTAGTTCCATCTTCTTTTTTTACCGTTTGTAAGGTAGTTGAATGACCCAAAAACATTCAATCAAAATCGGGTCAACATTTTTCATTCAAATTTCAATATTATCAGTAGATAATTTAGTGCCCACAGAGGCGTAGGAACAGGGCTTGAGGTAAGAAAGCGTGTGTTCTTAATTCTTGCATCATACTTATCTTTAACCAAGAAATAAAAAACAGAACAAAATGCTTTATATTTAATACACGCAAAGTTTGACACATGCCACCGAATTTATATTTTTTTAATACAGAGAAAGGCACTTATAAAAATACTGCTTATTGTACACAAGTTTTTAGGAAAAGATTTTGCCTTTTTTATTTGCAATATCTTTAAAAATAGTCTAATGATAACTAGTTTTAACAATTTCATTTTCTATAGTTAGTTCATAGAATACAAAAAAGGCTTTAAATAAAATGGGTCAAAAAGGTGTACAACCGACTCTGGTAGGAAGATGGACCCTTACTTTTAAGAATGAACGAGCAAAATTGGTCTTATTTTGGCCTAGGTTTACGCAAAATTGATAGGACAGTAACATTGCCTCCTCAACTTTAGTGCCTTATTACGCCTATTAGTGTCTATATTAAGGTACACTCTTGGAAATTCTTTGTTTTGAACGCATAACACTTATATTCATAATTTTAAATAAGCATCGCTACTTCGTAATAAACCAACCAAGCACTTCCACACATATACATACAGTTTGTTTCATTACTTTCAATTTTATTTAGAGTACTGAATCCATTTTCTAACATACAATAATATGTAGGAAAGAATAAACGTTTTTAGCCATCTAAGAATAGTGGGTAGAGAATTTTAGCGTTTTTATATCCATAATTCATAGTTTTTATTAGTCAAACCAATATTTTTCTCCTAATTGAGCTTATTTAACATTAATCCAGCATATAACTATCCAAAATAAAAGGATATAAATAAATTATACAATATATTGAGCTTTAAGAATAAAAAGATTTTTAAAACATATTTGTTTTTCATAAACTTACACAGCGCAATCAAAGAATTACAAAACGGCGTTGTTTTCTTGCCTTTTATAAATTTTCATTATGAAAATAAAAAGCCTAAAAACGATTGAAATTTATCGCATTATTTTATTAGTAAAAAAGACATTCAAGGCTTGTTCTACTGACTTTTCTGACCTTGCGCCACTTGCCAATTGTAGACGCGCGCCATATTAACTTCTAGTTTTGTGATTTGCTTTTGCAAAAAGTCGAAGTTCTGTTGAACGGTATCGAGGGAGGATTTCAAGTTTTTCACACTACTCTCTCGCACATCCCTACCGGAAACGAGATCGTAGGGAACCATGACGTTGCATCCAAGCATTATGTACATCTCAGAAGGCAACTTTATCTTTCCTGAACAGTACAAGCCTTCACTCAGTTGGAAATTAACGGGCAACACGTCACCACTATCGGGAAGGTTCTTTTCCTGCGATTCAATGAAGTCTACAATTTTGATGTTTTCATTGAGAGAGGAAATTCTCTTCTTTAATTGACACTTTTCCAGATTTAAGCTTTGTTCCATTGTTTTGTACTTGCTCAAAATTTCTTGTATTTCTTGCAGAACTTTCGTTACATCAGATTCGTTGCTGCTTTTGTGCACAAAATCTTCTACTTTTTCGATGAATTTCACTTCAGGTATGCCCCTGAACTCTTTCGAACTTTCAGTGATTTCTTGGAGTATAGGATTAATTTTAGAAACAGTCGCAGTCATATTAACGTGTTAGCCTAAACATAAAGAAAATTCGAGAAATCAAAATTTATCCTACCATCTAATTTACACGAGAATGTGTGATATTCGATGCATATACCGATTTTCTATTGAATGCACCAATACCTTTTGTTATAATTATTTTTAATTAGCCATGAGCAAAAGAATTCACTTTATATCGACATCAATTAGAATTTGGGTGGTAACACAAAAAAATTTTGAGTAATTAAAATATTTTGCTGACTTAACCTTAAAACTTGTTTTTAAGTATATTTAGGTGGCTGAATTCAAATAAATTTTCTTATCATGACAGATATTTTTCTAGGTACACATTTATGATGTCTCGGCCCTAACTATCAGATATTTATATAGATAAGCACCAACTACATTTATATGATAGTTAGGGAAGAGCTAAAAATAAAACTTGATTTGTTTGAAAGAATAAATTGTGATAATATATTAATCATAAATGTAATTTATGTAAATGTATCGTAATTTATCCGGGAAGTTGAAACTTCTTCATCTATTTTTTACACACAACAAAAATATGAATTCATTACCATAACTTTTTTGCGAAGAAAATGTTTGAATTCCTTAAACAAAAACTTAAAGTTTATAAAAATAATAAATAAAAATTGTAAAAAGTCTGCCTCCATTTATATTTACCTATCTACTAGTGCTGTAGCGATTAGAATAGCTCAGCGTCGACTTATTTCTGTTTAATCGGCAATTTTTTTATTATTCACCCAAGTAGAATAAAACCACACTTTCATTTTGTCCAAATATTTCTCTAAACATAAAATATGGCATTACTTTGAGAAAAACTTATTTTTTGATGAAATGCATCGGTTCTCATAGTCAATGATAGCGCTCACAAGAGAGCGTTGTGAAAACTTAGAATAAAAAATATTAGGTATTAAATTTTTTCTTGATTGAAACAAAGAAATATTTTGTATAATTTATATGATAGTTATATTTTGCATAAGTAGCTATAAATTTTGGATATGAGGAATGTTAATTCTCTCACCACTATCCAAAGTAAGTAAAATATTTTTGTATGTCAGAAAATGGATTTATTACTGTAAATAAAGCTTTAAGTAATGAAATAAAGGTGAGAGTGGATCAGAATTACTTTTACTAATATCGAAGCGAAGATTTAAACGCTAAACTTAAGGGTCACATAGAAGTCTAGGTATTTTTTATTCTGAAACAAAATATATTTTATAATCAAGGAGCGTTTCCTTGAAATACGTGGTCTAAGGGTGCGTTTCTTTGAAGTAAGGTCGTATAGGCGGCGTTTCTTTGAAAAATATCTTCTAAGGGAGGGTTGAGTGGGAAAAGTTTGGGAAACACTGGTCTAGAACATGGTTGGCAACCCTAATTAAAGTCGCAAGTGTATTCCCAAAAGTCTCCTTGAGTAGAGGCACGTAAAAATATAACTAAGTTATAATAAATACTGGAATTCGCTACGATTTCTATTATCTTACAATGATTCTTTATCTAGTTTCTTTAATTATATACCTACCAGTTTATATTTATACATAATCATCACTGAGATGCAACGAACATACGAAAGTTCTAACAAGCATACACTATATTCTTATGAAGCATTTAGTAGCTTTTCCAATTTATGCCTCTGAGTTTAAAATCTTGCATAGTCATTACCGGTATAGGCATATTATAAGGTAATCAAAATCGGTCAAAAAAAATAGGTCGGTACATCATTGTTATCTACTGAAAGTAAAATTTTCTTTTCCTACTAATTGCTGGAATTGAGGCATACTTTTACGTTTTATTTATATATTTTAAGTTATATTGCATCCTTACTTTTGTGCACCAGTTTTCAAATGTGTTTTATCAAAAAATCATATATAAATCAAGATGCCTTCTTTAAATTTATATCATCTCTTCAAAATACATAACAGTATTGTAGAAATTGTTTTCAATACAATATTTGTGTTCATATGAATTTAAATTTAGGTAATATATTCTTTTGCTTGTTGCCTCCAAATTCTAATCTTTTCAAATTTAATATAAGTTGAAAAAATTCTTCTTAAAAGTATTATATTTTTATTTTATGGCACACTGATGTCCTATTAGAAGTTAAAGAGAGAAAGAAATTGCACTAAACATAAAATTTAATCTATGCACATTATAATTTTCAGAAAAATGTAATACAAACCAAATAGGATGAAAAAATTAATAGATATGGTCGGACAGAAGGGTCTATCAATCGGCCATGATATATATATATACCTTACGGCTGAAAGTGCTTTGATATATGTCAACCAACCTAAATACGTAAATATCTATATTGATGGGGCTTAAGTAAGGTTAGTTAAATACTAGGTTTCGATACAAGCGGCGCAATTGCGTCTTGATGAAAACATCCCATGGTACCTTTGGCAGCACATGTGCAAATACGAAGCTCCTTATAATTTACAATTTTGTGAAATTAAACATTAGAAATATGGAAGCATCATGCTATCTTAAACTAACTATTACTTATTTCTCAACATTGCATGTACTAAACTGAGAAAAACTCACCCGATTTTGAAAATAATTAATTATAAGGATTTTTTAATAACAGCCATTTTTTATTATGAAAAATTAAACATAATAATAACAAATGATTTTTCTTTTTTTGTTTCATGTTTATTGTTTTGTGATTGTTTATTTTTTGTTTATAATTTTAAATCCTCTTTTCTTTATTCTGAATGCCCGTTTTTATCTCTTATATTATTTGATCTCGATACGATTTTGTGGCATGTAAATTTATCGTAATGTTTTATACATCTAATTTAATAAATATACACTTCTTTTTAGACAAATATTCATCTAAATTTGAACTTTTAATTGAAAAAATTTTTTTTTCATTATTAAAATTTGATACATAATATTTCAGTGGCCTAGCGAAAAATAAAAAATATAAAGTCCTAATTTCTTAGAAGATTAAAAATCAACTAATTTTATTAAAGGGTTAGGGTTGGTTATTTTATAACTTCATTAATGCAGATAGAATTATGTTTGCCTTAAATTTTTAAGAGAATAAAAATGGGGGCGGCGTATCTATCGAAAATGGAGGGGCTCTACACTAATAAGCGGCTCTGACCTTTGATATAGCCAGTATATATATATTTATGAAATTATTCACATGCTTAACTTTATTCAATATCTTCTCTGAAGAAAATATTACTTACTGGCTACGCCACTGTAGTATTTATGAAAACATTTTTGAAGACCAAAAATTTGAGTTTCGTTAAAGCTTTGTATTAATTAAAAGTATTGTATAATTTTTTAACTGCATTTTTCCTATTTATTGACACCATAATTTAGTTTAAATATAAACTTTTCACTAATTTTAGTACTTAGATTTTCTTATTAAAATTTCATACAGACAACGCTCCTCAATAAGACTGAAATGCTAATCCTCCCTTCTCCAAAATTTATTTTACCTCTTCCCGTCTTGGAAAATATAAATATATACTCTTCATAGCCAACCTCCCTTATAATTAGTTTTGCCCATTCTTCTTTAGTGTCTGTCGGCCGAGTTTGTTCCATATTACGATTTTTTAAGTTATTGGAGAATTCCAAGTTTTAACAATAACCATCTATATCATTAAAATATATAAAACTATTTTCATAAAAGCTTGTCTTGCTTTGGGAGCGTGAACAATTCTCGGTTTGATTTGTTTATTTATCCTATTTAATGTGTTTCAACTTAATAATCCTCTCTATTAACAAATATTATAAATATATAAAAAAAAAACCTAACCCTAATATTGAAAAAAATATTTAAATTTATTTTAGAATATTTGTTTGAACTCTAAATGAATTTATTTTAGTTTTATGCTCGGATAAATGTTTAAAATTCTAAAAACTTATAAGAAAATTCATCTCTATTATCTAAACTTTTTATACTTTGCGAAATACCTTTTCTTCTTGTGTCTATTGTACCGACTATAGTTAATCCTTTTTATAGAGACAATCAGTTATCTCTATAGAGGTATACAAACGGTCAATGGTTAAATTTCGACCTCTCAAAGATAAATATGCAGTGATGATGCCTCTTATAAGTGTATAAGTTATATATAATTTTTCGCAATATATACATCGTTACCTTGGCAAAACTTGGATGGCATTTTCTGAAGAAGAGGGAGCCTATATATACAAATGTAAAAAAGTTTAAGAAGTTATAACTTCATTCCTCCGAAATAGAAACTTGCCAAATTTTGCGTATCTGTATGCACATTGCACATATAAATCGAATATTCAAAGTTTGAAAAAATTTGAATAAATTATATATAATATTTAAAAAACATGATGTAATCAGGCAAACTCCATTTGAAATATAATTCACAACGTAATTTTCATTCTAAAGTCTAAAAATGGAAAAAAAAAATTTTTAACATAAATATATAAATCGATTTAATAGTATAATGATGAGTATCAAAATTAATATTCGTGCCTCATTGGAAATTTTGATACTGAAAAAATTTGTTTTATTATGGATTCCAAATAAAATCTTAACTTCAAAGAGAAATAAATTCATTTGTGAAACTAAAAATTTGAATATAGTCTTTGGAGAATAGCATGAAAACAAATCGTTCAAAAATCAGTGCAATATATCTGACCGCAAACATACCACGATTTTAAAAAAGTTACAAATTAATCAAAAATGTTAAAAAAAACTTTTTATATCTGCTTAAATAAAGAGTTACTTTTTTCAGTTGGGCTGTCATATGTCAATCAATTTTTTGACAAGGTTTGATTGATTAAAAAAAAACGTGACCATTGTATTTAGCATACATGAAAACGGGTGTATATAAATAGAAAACTTTGTATAACCATTAAACTAAAAGTTTCTATTTTTAGTTGAGCTGTTATATATCGATCAATTTTTTGACAGGTTTGGTTGATTTTAAAAAAAATAAACGTGACCATCGTGTTCAGCACACTTGAAAATGGGTATATATGTGTAAAAAACTTTATATAACTATTTAACCTTCGCATGCCACAGTATATAAATAATACACTAATGCCACCAATACTGGAGTAAAAAGCCCATGTCCTGTTAATTTCAAGTTAAAAAAAAAGTTAGATCTAAATAAGAAACATCTAATAAGTTTAAAACATCTGATTTTTTGTTTTTGAGGTTTTTTTTATCACAATAATAATTCATCTAACCAATGTTTCTGAGAAAAAATTAGAAAGCAAATCAACAAAAAATAAAAGTTTTATTATATTCAATTTAACGCCATTTTTTTTTTAAAAAACAGAAATATTTACGAGAATATATAGATAAATAAAAAAATGAATGGCATAATAATAAATTGAATATAATATTAAAATACCATAGCTTTTATAAAATCTTTATCTACAACTTTTTGTAAAAAAGCCTCATTTTCCAGTGATATTTACAGGCGTTGTCTTGGTAAATAAATTTATAAATAGGATAAGTCGCTTTTATAGGCCCCCTTTTGTTGATAGCAGGAGAAAAGAAATCTATATCTATTGAGAATAAAAGGGACCTGATTATCATAATAAATAATGTTGGTTGCTCCTTGGACGATTTGTTTATATTACAGTATGTAGTAAACCTTGCGTAATAAAAATCAATATCTGTTTGACATTTGTTTATGCGTTCTCTTTGTGGAAGATAATTCCTTTTGCACAGCATTCACCGTTGATTTACGATACAAAGCTTTGTGTTGAATAAGTTTTTTCACGTTCATTATTTTGTTATTTGCCACAATCATGAACACTTCAAGCGAATATTCAACGTCTACCAAATCTGATGAGTACTTTTATAGCTCGGACGATTCAGCGTCGGATATATATGAAGAAGTTCCCCTTTCAAGAGAAGAGTCATTTGAAGAACTTGAGGAAAGAGAAGAAGAAACTCTGGAAAATGTGGATGAAAACTTGATAGCCCCGGACGGTACAAGATATTTTTGGGAATCTAAAGACTCCATCACTGGTCGTGTTCAAACTCGAAATTGCCGTAATTTATCTCCACGTCCATATGGTCCAACAAATGAAGCAAAAAATCTAAAGGATATTGTCAAAATTTTCAATTTGTTCTTTGATATTACTATAATAACCCATATTTTTGAAATGACGAAGAAAAAAGCAGAAGAAAATTACAAGTAAGTTTTTTCAACTTTATAAAAATATATGCTCAAAAATTCAGTCTTTAGAAGACATTCCTGAACTATATAAGTTTCATTATTTTTTATGATTCCTATAAAACTTTCTAATTTATGAAGTTCTAAAGACTGAATTTTGGGGTTTATATTTTGTCCGACAACAGATGTATAGTAAAAATAATTTATTTAGTAAAAGCATTTCAAAATGGGAAGAGTTAAAGGCTTGCCATGAAAGGTTTAATATAAGTGACCTAATAGCTTACTTTGGATGTCTTATTTACATTGGACAAGTTAAGACCAAAGAATAGCGACGCGGTATCTTTTCTCCAAAAATGGCGACACTTTTTTGCGTGCAGCGATGGGAAGAGGGATGTTCACATATATAAATATTTTTATTCGTTTTGATTGTTCAATTGATAGAAATCAAAATGATAAACTATCAGCAATCAGAGTGATTCATAGTCATTTTTTTGATAATTGTCATAGGTATTGGACGCCTCTAGATGCAGTTACTATTAATGAGCAACTAGTCAAGTTCAGAGGAGGATGTCCCATAAAAATATACGATAAGAGTAACCCCGGCCACTATGGTATCAAAGTATATCATATGAATGATGCTAACACTTTTTATGTAATGAAGCCTGAAATTTACATTTCTGGTTTGCTTGATAAATGTTATTTTTCTAGTTTAGAAATTTGTAAAAGATTAATAATTGGATCAAATTTACCACGGGGATGTGGAGTTTTTCTTGATCGCTTTTTCACATCTCATGAACTAGTGAATTGGGCCCTAAGCAAAGATTTAACTATTTGCGGCACTATAAACTCAAATCGTCGTTTTCCACCCAATATTCTGAAACCTAAATACATTCGTAATTTAAACTTACAAGAAACTGAGAGTAAGTTCGTTTACTCAGAGTATGCTTCTATTTCAACTTACATTCCGATGAAACATGCTAGGCAAAATTTTAAAGCGGTTTATATCTTATCTTCCCAACATACTTGGGGTGTGGCTATAACATCGTATAAAAACAAGCCCGAAACCTTGGTTCTTTACAATAAGTATAAAAGCCGTGTTGATTGTTTCAACAGAATGGCAAGGGATTTTACATCCTATAAGCCTAGTAGAAGATGGAATATGGCTGTTTTTACAAATAGATATCACAGCGTTCAACTCTTGGGTAATTTATAGTTTCAACTCCGATACACATTGCTCAACTAGAAAAGGAGGCAGGAAAATTTTTTTGAAGCTTTTATCTCTCAAACTTTGTGAACAGTCAATGCTTGTACGCTCTAAAGTTTCACAAATATCACGACCTATCAAAAATATTTTATCGTATTATGGATTTCTCCCTCAAAGAGAAATAAATGAAAGTAGTTCGAATATCAGAGGATACTGCACTATTCCGGAATGCAAACCCAGAAACAGGGGTACCAGAAAGTGCTCGTTTTGTAAAAAATTTATTTGCAAAAGGCATTTTTATCTGATATATCCTACTTGTCACTCTGATAGCAGATAAGTTTATACATTTTTGTTTTTGCATTGTAATTTAAAATATATAGATGGCGTTAATACATTTTTTTGCTTGTTTTTTAAAAATCATTTTTTCATCAAATTTTATCACACAAAAATAGCAGAAGTTTTCTAATCTTTATATAAAAAATGTTTTATGGAAGTCTTACGAAAATTCAAAAAATATTGAATTTTTTTTTGAAGTCATGTTGACTTTTGGGTCATCAACCCCTGAAATTTTTGTTAAAAATTTAAATCGAAGTGAAAAATGAAAACTTCATTAATTTCTTCAAATTTGGGTTTAATTTTCATCCACCTTACACATTTTTTTGTGACCTAAATTTTGAGTTGAAAAAAACAGTGGAGTAAAAAGCCCAACAGTGGTATACGAAGGACTAAAAGTTTATTTTTTTTAGTTGAGCTGTCATATATCAATCAATTTTTTGACAGGTTTGGTTGATTTTTAAAAAAAATAAATGTGACCATCGTGTTCAGCACACTTGAAAATGGGTATATATGTGTAAAAAACTTTATTACCCTTTTAAACTAAAAGTTTTTTTTTAGTTAAACTGTCATATACCAATCAATTTTTTGACAGGTTTGGTTGATTTTAAAAAAAAATAAATGTCACGATCAGATTCGCAATCAATCATTTAGTAGGTTCACGCCAAAATTTTGTAAAAATTTGCAATCATTCAAGAAAAACCGAGCCCCCCTCCCCCCGTCACTGAGGAAATGAAAATAGGCTGTCACTAATAGGGCTAACATCACACCTCTTCATCTTCAACTAAAAAAGATTTTACTTAAAAGATTTCTTTTCATGTATAAATCCTGAAATCCTCCTCTTCTGACTTCCCATACTTTCTCTGATAATAATATACACCTTCCTTAAATTTCTTTAATTCTTTAACTCCTTCGCTCCTCACCTTACACCTCCTTATCCATCCTCACGTTCCATAAATAACATTAACTTATCCCTCATCTCCTCTCCCATACTCACTCAATACTTGCAGCAATATTAAATCGGCCAAGTCTTCTATCTATAAATCTCGTATTAGTCCACAAGTTTTACGAATTTTTTCAGATGCTTCGAAGTCATCTCACCCATTTCTTAATAGCATTTGCCATTTTCGTGCCGCTCTCATTTACTCCTATCTACAAACTTCAAGCCTCTATTGACTCAACTTCAGAAGCTGAATCCATTGCCATCCTCTCTGTCTGTAACTACTTACTTTCTAATATAGAGTCCTTTTTTGCTTCAATCATTTAAGCTTCTTCACAGATTCACGAAACACAATTAATTATCTTAACCTCCCTGCGAAAGTGCCGTATTTCATATCCCTTATTTATCCGAAACTTATTCTATTGTGAAACAATTTCTCTATAAGCGTCAATTGGTGCCCATCCCACACTGATATTTATGAAAACTGCTTTGTGGACCTATTAGCCAAGGAAACAAGTAATCTCTCACCTGTTTTTTCGTTTTCTATTAACTTCAAAGCTTTCAATTCTTCATCAATCGACCACATTTATAGAATGTGGAATTTGGAAAACATTTCTTCTAAATCCCGCTCTACCTCCTTCTTTTCCAATCTCCACGCAATTCATTCTACATCGATTCAAAATAACTCGACCTCTCATAAGATGGCTCTCGGGCCATCTTTCTTTAACCTATATTTATTTCAACGGAATATTTCGAAAGATTCTTTATGTCGACTGTGTCACGAAAGTTCAGAGTCACCCTTCCACCTTATATTCTCGTGTCAATGTACTCACTTAACCTGCGAAGATTTTATTAATTCAACTGTTCGTATACTAGGCCATTTTCCTAACTCTCTGCTCGACCTCATTTATTACCCAACCCTTCTCGCTAAACTGAATAAGTTAATTCATATTATTGAACCTCGAATTACTATCCTGCCGACAAATTATCCATCTTAATATTGAAACATTTCTGTTTCACCCAGCTTCATATATAATCTTTGTTTGATCCTACTCTTTTTATTTTCTTGTTGAAGAACTTTAACTCCTTCCAGCTTCTCAATTTCCAAGAAACACAGCACTGCAAGCATATCGATTCAGTCCCGGATTGTGCTTCGAAATCTCATTACCTACACACCTACCTACACCAAACATTTTGCAAAAATGAAAATTTGTTTTTAAATGAGAGAAAAATAGTTTTCAATTGTTTCAATTTTATATCAATTAATATTGTCAGACTCGCGTTAAAAATTTTTTTCAAAACAAAGGTCGCTTAATCTTTATCAGTACGTTTATTACATTTTATAACATTTGAAAACTTTAATTTTTTCAAGTTAAGAAATTTTTTTAAATAGCTATTTGGGAATGGATATTTTGACTAGCTATTCAAAGCAAAAATACTCTATTTGTTTAATATTTGAGCAGAGATCTTTTTTATAATGTTCGATTGTTAAATTTTGTAAGTAACACTGTATAATTAATTAAATCATTTTTTTAATAAAATTTGTTGATTATTATACAGTTATTAAAAATGTACTTGATCTATTTATGACAACTGCCAGCATTTTATTTGTAGACAGAAATAGTCAAAAAAAACGCAATGATTTTCTTGTTCTCGTATACTATGATTTTTATGATTTATGTTTGTTTAAATAGTTTTTTTAATGATTTTGTGTTCTTAGACTTAAATAATTTTATGAAAGAAAGAAGAAAGAAATAATTTATTGGAAAAAATGCACAATTTAAAATAAAAAATTACAGTAGTATTCAGTAGTTGAGCACACTCAAGACTAATTAAAGTCGCTAATTAGTGTTACTCAAATAATAAAAGATTAAAAAATATATTGGAAGAATGCAAATAAGGTACATATAAAAGAGGTCAATTATTGTGGGTTTAAAAAAGTATGCATGATAGTAAAAGATTTACAATTTAGAAAAAAGCATTGGCTATTATAAATTTATATGTAAATAAATATATTTTATTTATAATACATAGTTTGGAAATAAAACAGAATACATAAATGGACTAAAATAAATACAGAAAATAAAAATCAGTTGCATTCATAAGGAGAAGGACATATATTACAAGCATAGCAGTTTTCAACATTACAAGAACAATAATTTAACAGCATACTCATTTTTATTTTTGAGAGTATCTTTTTACTTGATAAATTACGATTATCTTCAATTATTTCGATAAAACTATTCCAGTGTTTTGGAACTTTATGAATTATTGTTTGTTTATATTTTTTATTTTTACATGTGAAAACATGAAGCTTTAAAGGATGTCTAGTCTCGTAATGGTTAAAGCTACTTGAAAATATCAAAAAATTATTGAAAGATAATGGAACTTCTCCAGAGAAAAATTTTAAAGCTAGTTTAATAACCTCGAATTTATATAGATCTTCTGTCTTCAAACACTCCAACTCTTTGAACTTATCATTAGCATGTGCGTTATAGCGTAACCCGAAAATACAGCGAATTATTCTTTTTTGTATTATTGTTATGTATTTGACGTTACAATGTCCCCGATTTACTATTGAATACCTTAACAGTGGTTCTACTAATGATTTATACAACATAGATTTAGCTCTAAATGGTAAAAACATAGTTCCTCGAAATAGTGAGAGCAATGCATTCATTCGGATAGAGAGATTATCGATATGAGCTTTCCAATCAAGTTTATTGTCTATGACAACGCCTAAAAAATTGAAAGATTCAACAAACTCTATGTTTATTCCGTTTCTTATTAAAGGCAACTTTTGAATACTTTTTTTTGAGTTAGTAAAATACATTGCTTCAGTTTTCAAAATGTTTATCGAAAGGTTATACAAAGCTAATTGCCAGGGAAAAGTGATTAAACTAACATTTTTTGTATACTATGATTCCTTACAAAATGTAAAAAATACAAGCGTTACCAAATCACGCTATAAAGGTTAGCTACTTCAACATCCTAGTGTCCACATATGTGTACATCATAAAAACATCAAAATTTAGCCTTCAAAAAAATTCAAAACAGTTTTTTAATGTTTTTCTAATTTTTATTCTGTTCCTTCACTATCACAAAAAGAAAAAAAATAAATATAATACTTGCTTTTATGTTACTCTTAGGCTCAAAAACTTTTAAAAGTTTTTATCTAATAGTTGCTGAAATGCTTCGATAAAATGAAAGGTTTTCAAAAATATTTTTTCCTTTTTTTTAGTCTTTGTGTTGAGCTAAAGAGCTATATAACACGATATAATGCCCAATTAATTTAAGCATTAAAATTGCTCTCATTCACTCTAAAGAAAAATTAATTGTTCACAAATGTGCACACCAGGTGTACCCTGGTCTACACATGTGTGCACAGCTCACTGATATACATCAGTAGATTGATGATTCAATGTGTGTTGTCTTTTATAAAACTTTATTGATTTTTTGATGCTTGCTGCTCTTGATTTTAATACCAAGTTGTTAGTAATATTATGTATTGATTTGGTTAGTGCAAAAGCTTTTCTTTTTGATGATATGAAAGTTCCTTTGAAAGAAAGATGGAGTTATCGTTTTGGAAAGTCTCACAATTCTGCTAAAGTGTATGGAATAGTAAAAAAAAGTCAAAGCTTATGGTGTTCATGTTACCTGGGAAGATGGAGATGACTCAATAATCCAGGCAAAAAAAATCGAAAAAGAGATGAAGCAATTAATTTTTTAACAAAAAAAAAGATTTTTTTGGAAAACTATTTTCTCGCAGGTGATGTCGTTTGACACGTACGAGAACCCCTGCCCAGACCCAGTCGATCATTGACATCGTATCGTATAATAAACTGCTTTCCTCATTTACCACCTCAGCCAGACTCAGGGCCCCGTCCTAGGTTCCACTTTCCAGGTCACTCCACCGCTTTTCAAGGCTCCAGTTGACTTACGATACAAGGGCAAAATTAGCATCCTTGCCCGGGGCTACAGGCCCAGGCTCATAAGCAGCATCCCTTCCAATCTTTCACCAGGTTCTCAGCACCGCATAAGGAGCAGAAATCGTTCTTGACAAAGGAGGTTCTCCCAAGACTTGTCCAGTCTGGCGTACTGAAACAGGCTATTCGCCCTAGAATAGTCTCCCCGTGCTTCTTGGTTCCCAAGGCCAACGTAAGACTCATTTGGTGGCAGACTTTGGTTTCTCACGTGACCTCTTCGCCACACCAGCTATCAAGAGCACGGCCCCCTTCCAGCTGCGCTACGTTCAGCCCTCATTCAAATGGGCCACCCGTCTGGATCTTACAGATGCGTTTTATGGCTAGAATCCAGAAGGAATGGAGAAACTGCTTTTGTATCAAGTTAGGGGAAAAAATTTGGCACTTCACCAGGTTGCCAATGGGGGCGTGCTTTAGCCCAGCAGTCTTCCAAAGCGTGGTGGCACGTCTGCTAGGAACTTTCAAGGAAAGACTACCAGTGGAACAGCGTGCCCAATTTCGCTTTATCTTATACCTGGACGACTTCTTGATTTTGGGGGAGGACTGGGAATCCAGAACCAAGATCACTACGGCCTTCACTCGGTTTCTGGAAGATGAAAGCGGAATCCGCATAAACGTCAAGAAATCGATCCTCTCCCCCGTACAGTCAATAAAGTTTCTCGGGGCCCAACTGCACCTCCGTCCGGGGACGATGGGTGTGGCAAAAAGGAGGTTCTCCTTAGGGTGCTTTGCGCTTTCCTTCTGGCACAAAGAGTCGCCGAAGTCACCCTCCGATGGCGCCAGAAGATTATAGGCATCCTCAACTATTATACGGCAACACTCCCAGGAAAATTTCGAATCATTTCCGCGCTACCCTCGAAGTTCCTTCTAGCAATAAAGAAACACTGGAAATCCTCCAACCCGCTTTCTTTTTACGTGTGTATAATGCTTGCCTCGGCGAGATTGTTGTTGCCTGTGTTTGTTGTCGTTTTAATAAAAGCCATGCTGCAAAAAGCTGGGAGGAGATAGAGAGGAGCGTGATATTGAAGTCAGGGAGTTCAACGATGGCTGTGAGCGAGAAGGGAGTGCAGAAGATGTGGAGAAAATGGACGTATTAGTCTTAGATATTATGTAGGATCGAAAAAGTGATGAGAAGAAGAGCAAAACAGAAAAGTGAAGGGGGCATGTGTGTGGCTGCCCTTAAATAGTCGCTGATCGAGCGGAAGGCTTCTTAGTTTTCCCATTGGCTGGGCAGTTAACACGAGTGCTTGTTAACAGGAGGGCGCCAACTCCAAGCTCCATCCTATTTGCTTGACCAATGCGGAGTTCTGAAAGTGATGGGCCTGGCGCCTGGAGGGCAGCCGATAGCCTCTATCTCCAATAGCATGACTTACCCTGCTCAAGCCACCAGAGGCGAGAACCTTGCCATTCTATCTTTGGTTTTTTCCCTGAAGAATCTCAAGATTGCTCCAAAGAAGGTGTCCCATTCCATGGAATCGATGGCAATGGTGCAATTCCAAATCCTCAAGGAGTGGATCGGGTTCTTTGGGAGCGTGCGTAACGGGCTGTCCCCCGACTTGACGTGTTCCACGGCCTTACGGAGGGCATCTGTCCAGGCACTGGATGCTACGAGCCATAGGAGGATCCTAGCTTGTTTGAACGACTTGCTACCCAATTTTCGGATACAGCCTATGGCGACCATTGAATCGGAGTAGATCTTCCTGCTGGGCCAGAGAAAGTGTGCCCGAGTTATTGCTAGAAGCTCCAAATCCGCAATATGCCAGTCTTGGTGAATCACCTGGATTGTCCAAGAGCCCTTCGAGGTGACAAATCCGAGGGCTTGTATAGAGGCGTCGACGTAGATGGAATTTGATGGTACGGAGGGGGTGATGAGCTTCCAGGGCGTGAGGATGGTTGTCATGATGTAAGGCACGGCGAGCTGGATCAGCTTGCTGTGCTCGGGCGCCTCATCCCAATTATACAGCGCGGAAATGATGCGAAATTTTCCTGGGAGTGTTGCCGTATAATAGTTGAGGATGCCCATAATCTTCTGGCGCCATCAGAGGGGGACTTCGGCGACTCTTTGTGCCAGAAGGAAAGCGCCCTAAGGAGAACCTCCTTTTTGCCATCCGGAACACCCATCGTCCACGGACGGAGGTGCAGTTGGGCCCCGAGAAACTTATGAATCCACATTAAGTAAAAAAGTGGTGGTGACCATATTTCACCAACCTTTTGTCAACGCTTATGACATCTTCCTTCATGCTGTATAAGATGACAAACGACAACAAAGGCCACGATTTACTGTGGTTTTTGAGAAGTCTTTCATCTTCCTATCTGAGCGATAAAAAAAGCATGTATTAATATTTTCCTGAGAAAATCTTTCAAAAAGGAAAAGTGAGAGTAGATGAAAGTGTACGACTTCATGGAAGATCACACTGGCCAAAACAGATGGACAAAGTGAGAAGATGTGCTGTTTCTTCATGTGCAAGGCGAACCAGAGTGATATGTGAAACTTGTGATGTGGCTTTATACATTGACAGTGGACATTTTAAACTCTTCCATACTTCAAAATTGTGCTAATGTTTTTAAGATTAAATAAAATTGTATTATCCCTTTTATAACATTATCTTTTCTAAATTTGATAGATTGAAAACTCTCTAACGTGCACAGCACATATGTGTACACCCGTTTGTCAAAAAACTAAAAACGGTATTAAATATACAAAAGAAATTTTGGCTATTGAGACCAAATGAGTAATATTACAAAAAAAGAGAATTAAGATTTTTTATCAAATTCCCTGGTTGGGCATTAATGGGTTAAATAAAATTGTATTATCCCTTTTATAACATTCTTTTCTAAATTTGATAGATTGAAAACTCCCTAGCGTGCACATATGTGTACACCCGTTTGTCAAAAAACTAAAAATGGTATTAAATTTTACAAAAGAAATTTTGGCTATTGACACCAAATGAGTAATATTACAAAATAGAGAATTAAGATTTTTTATCTAATTTCATGGTTGGGCATTAATGGGTTAATTATGTAGCAAATTTTTCAATTTTGAGTAAAAGGTAAGGTGCAGCGGGTGTATTTTCATTGACAAATTGCAAAATGTTAAAAGTTATTTTACTTTTTGTAGCTTGCACCAATTTAGCTTTTAAACTATTTTTGAATGATACTGAGAATAATGAAGTAATGTAATCTTAATTTATTGTTTGATTTTTCTTTGCACAATTTTATCTTTATTTTATACCCTTTTATGAGAGTCTAACTAACTTACACTTATTCTTATACACTAAAAAGAATGAAAAAATTCTAATACCCTGGTTTTCTAACTTTAGTTCTGTTTTACATTTTTGATAGAAATTACCTCAAAAAAGTTATGTAATTTGGATGTGTTTTTTGTTTATTTTTCTCAATAAAATATTTTTATTTTTTAGAAAGAAGAAATGGAACAACTGAAAATTAATGAATGATTTTTTTCAATCAATAAAATTTCCAATTTTTTTATTGTTAATTGATAACTTAACCCCTTTTCTAGACATAATTTGGAGATGGTGCGCATCTATTTGAAGTGAGAAAGAAGGAGCTATATATAAGTCCTCATTCATTGTTGACGTTAAACTTAATAGGGCGGGGGTTAAAGTTTACATTAAGCTTAATTAAGAATGAAATAGAATAGACAAGAGAGGAGTAGGAATTCAAAAAAAATAGTTGTCTTTTTTGGAAGACGCTTGAAAGTCTGCCCCTCCAAAAATTTCAAGTATGTGCGCCCCTGAATCAATCACATTTTTTTCATATAAACATCACAGGGTGTCTAGTAGACTCTTTTCCTTCAGACTACATTCATTCATGTAAAACTCTCCAACCTTCCTTTATTGGTTTTCAGTTGTTTCCTCTATACATCAAATATCCTTTCATCAATTCCTGTAATGTGCCTGATAGACTACTTTATTTTCAAATGAAAAGCCTATTCGCCCCCCCCCCCCCCAACAATTTTGGATTTTTTTAAACTAGCAAATTTAATTAAAATATTTTCGCTGGAAGTATAGTATTTAAATTTCAACAATTTTGTAAAAAAATATAAAGTAGTCTTATAAATTTAGGTATGCGCTGAATACATTCTATTTTAAAGGATTGCTTCAATATTTGGTCTCCCATGGTATTTGCAGACCAGTAATTTTGAAAATTACAAAAAAAAAATTTCGCCCCCCTCCCCAATAATTTTGAGGCTGTGCGCCCCTGTTCCTTTTCAAAAATACAAGTATCAAATTCAATACACTGGAAAATCTAAACAAAATGCTTTTAGACAGTTCTCTCCAAAGTCAGTACATCAAATCATACACGGAGTAAACTTTATTTTAAAAAAGTATTCAATTAAATTCAATGGTAATAATTAATAATATGTAATTGATAGTGAATAAAAATATCAGAAATTGTGGCACGTCTTCATTCTTTTGAAATTTAGGAGGATACTGAATAAAAATTATGAGGTGTTGTCTCCCGTGTCCAAACACTAGCACTTGGGTACAAAATAGCTTGAATTCTTAATAAAACACTATCTTTCAGTCCTAAAAAATTACCTCTTAATTTTTTTAGGAAAATTATTATAAGTAGATTGTTAGGCATTAGTTAAACATATTTTATAAATAATTTTATCAATTTTCTTTTTTATTTAAGGAAAAAAATATTTAAAAATTTTGGGTGGAATCCCACCCACCAGGTCTGAAAAGTTGAACTTTATTTGGTAAGGAAAGTATGATTGAGTATTTGTACTTTTTTTTTAAAAGATCAAAACTTAATTATTTTATACAAAGTTTGCTTAAATAACTCCATTTACTTATTTTAAAGTAAAAAATTATAAAAAGGTAATAAAAAATGCTTTATTTTTATGTAATAAAAAATATTTTTGATGATGAAAAAAATTTTTTCACAAAAAGTAAGTTTAAAATTTCTTTATTCATGATATTTTTCCCAGCAATTTTGATTTTTATTGAGACATATAAACGTCACAATTTAAGCACTTAATAAATCCTTTATGGTCATTTTTTTCTTTGTCATAACCAGGGCGAGGAAAAATTGACCCAAAAAATTGGAAAAAATTGACTTTTACTCAGAAAAAAAATGACTTTATTGACTTTTTAAAGTTTCATTGAATTGAACAACTATGAACACTTTAGAGAAAGTATTGAAAATTATTTCAAAGAATCCATGACTTTTTAATACAACAACATATAATTAATGACATTTTCTGATTTAAAATTCTATCATTTTCAAGTAGTTTTTCCAGTTTAGAAAAAGATCTTTCTACTCCTAAAGTTAAAATTGACAATTTTGTAATTTGGGATAAGTACTGCGAGACATTTGAGAGTTTTCCATATTCATGATTTTATTGATTTCATTTTATTTGAATCTATTTTCAAGATAACTTTTAACGCCACATTCGTCTTAAGTGAAATAAAGTTGAAACAAGTGAAGGCATCTTCGACTGAAAAAGTCTCTATGTTGACCTTTTCCTACTAAATCAATGAATCGTGAATATTCTCTAATTATTGTTAGCAAGTTTTGACACAGATTTTCTTTTTTAACAATTTCTTGAAATTTGGCAATAAAATTCCATCATTAATTTCTTCACTGCTAGAAGATTTTAATGAAAATATTTTGCTGCTTGCAACCAATTTGTCAATTTCGTTACAATTGGAACTGAAGTGTTGCCGATAGGTTTGAAAAGAGAACGTCTTTTTCTATTACTAATTTTGAATGATTTAATGCCGGTAATCTATAATTTTGCAGGATAACTTAACTTTTAAAGTAAACTTGTGAAAAACATGAAATGATAAAAAAGTTAGGGAATAAAATTCCCTAACTTCTGCAGCGGATATATCGTATGTAACCGCGTTTGTCAACAAAAAAAATTTGTCCTACAAAAACTTCTTCATGTTTAACGTCAGTCAGGCAAACTTTACAGTAAAACCTTTTATTAGATAAAAAAAGCCCAACTATTGTGGAAGTGTTGATATAAAGAAGAAATCTTGTATGTATCGCTTATAACAATTTTAGGCACATTGAATCAAAAAGTCTTAAATATAAAAATTGACTTTATTGACCTAAACTCGAAAAATTGACTTTAATTGACTTAAAAATTTGAAATTAGTTCAAAATTTTTTAGACTAAACAAGTAAAGATCTTCTTCAAAGAGTTTTTGCTAAACCGAAATAAAAGTTGCCTTTATTGACTTTTACTCGCCCTGGTCATAACACTGTTTGCATCGTCCATGTTTCTCAGCATAATGGATTCTATGTCTTTCTAAATTGTAAGGTTTTTGTATAAATGAGTTTGCTTTTTTCTGGATGAAAAAATTCCAATGAGGGAAAGAGCTAATTCTCTTCTAAACTCTCTTTGCGTTTTTATAGACTTTTCTTGTTTATCGAAAACTTTTTTTTTTAATTTTTCGGTAAACAATGAAAGAATTTACAATGCCAATATTGATGTAATCCCAAAATGGTCTGCAATAATATATTCCAGGGCTTTTTCTATCAAATGTATAAACACTGGTTTGTTGATCTAGAAGGTCATTTCCTCGCATAAACTTGTTATAACATCGAACCATTGCAGGTACTTGAATATTGACTTTACCTGGTTTTCCCTTTTTTCCTACGCTTCACAGAAACCATGTTTGTTTCAGCTCCTGAGTCAATAGTTGATAACATCATGACAATTTTTGTATCTAGCCATTTCACCAAGGACATCCCATTATAGAATCTTGCTTCGATTTCACCCTTTTTTAATTCTTTATTCAACTTTAGATCTTTTGGAAGTCCTTTTCTATTTAGTCTTACAGTACCGCATGCAAATATGTTATGCTCTGTCATAAGACGGTATACTAAAGCAGGTGATGTATAGAAATTGTCAAAAAACAAATGACAGCCTGAGTTTGACAATGATTTTGTCAATTGCATGACTACGCTATCAGATAAACCAACTTCGGTTGCACTAGATTTTCTACCAACATAGATGTCAAATTCAAATAAATAACCACTTCTTGCATCATTTCTGCACCAATGCTTGGAACCTCTTTGAATAGGTTTATCTTCCATCTATTGTTTCATCAAACTCTGCCCTTTGAATTTAACCATTCGTTCATCAATAACTTGCTCAAAAGTTGGTTCCATGTCATTTTGAAAAGCAGCATTGAAATGATCTATTATAGGTCTTATTTTCCATGCTCTGTCATAAGAAGGATTTTGCAGACTGGCAAGCGCTTTGTTGTTGTCAGAAAAGTGCAAAGCTCTTCTGATTGCGTACATTCTATCTCTAGTCATCGTCTCAGCAATTGGTTGTACTCTCAAATCAGGATCATTAGAAACATAATCGCGGAATTCTGGCAAAACATGATAAGACATCATTATATTTATGCCAATGAATGCTTTCATTTCTTCTTTATCAACTTCAAAAGGAATTCTTTTCTGAAACATGTATACTTTGCTTTGGGGAATTAATATCTTATCAATCAATTCATCAAGTTTGCACACATCATGAAAGACTTCAAAAGGGTTTGGGATATCTTCATAACCCCATTCTCTATTTTGCTGCGATCCGCCAGAGTGTAAAATTGTAGGAAAGTTCCTTGTCCACTTTCTGTTTTCAATTGTCAATTCAGGAGTCGGTTGTGTATCAACTTCAACAAGAGGATCCAAAATTTGAATAGTCTTGGGATTCTCACCAGACTGAGGAATCGATTCTTCTAGAAAGCTTACATCCTCTTCATCCAAGTCAAAAAGACCCTCTTCATCACTGTCTGCAGAGTCTAAAATTTGAAGCAATTCATCGTTGGACAATTGGTATTCTCTTTGGCGTATGCGTGGCATGTTTTAAAAATTAATTAAATATCTGTAAGAAAACAAAATTGAGAATGAATGAAGTTGTGACATTAGAAAAAAGAAAAGAGACAGCTGCATTATTCATTATATCTCACCAAAGAAAAGATGAGCACATGAAAACATATCGAAAACATGTACATGTATAATATGCTTTGATGGAATAATGAATCGAAAGCAAAAATTTATGTTAGAGAAACTTGAAAAATACTCACTTATGTTTAGCATTATACCTAAGCTAGGCGACCTATGACTCCTTTTGGGTGGAATCCCAAACAAAAATCAAATGAATATAACTACAAGGTAAAACTGTTTTTGCTCAGAATATTTATATTATTAGCAAGATGGAACTTAAAAATATATGGAGAAATAAAGTTCAAATATTAGAATTTAAAAAAAAAAAATTTGAAAATGTATTTTTAAAAAATTATTTCTCTGTTTATAAGAGGTGAATAATTTAAAAAAAAACACATAAACGCGATAAAAATAATCAAAAAAATCATCATTATTTATATTTTCATAAAAAACTTATAAGTTTATAAAAATACTTTCTAGCTACTTCATGAGAAAGATTTTTGTAATAAAAACTTAATGGGTGGAATTCCACCCAACAGGTGTGAAAGACTAACACCTTACTATATTAGATAGGAAGTAATTATGTATGTAGTCCCTCAATGCTGTAGATATAAAGCATAAAATAGCCAACAAATTTCACTATCAAAATGAAACAATATTGAATTGACTTTTATTCTCATATAAAAAGATTGAAAACAGTTTTTATGAACAAGTTTTCCAAAAAAACTTAACTTATAAAGAAAAAATACCCCAAATTGTTCTTATAAAGAATAAACACCCCTAAACTGTTATGAGAAGAAAAACAGCTAAGAGCGTACTTATGAAGAACAACGACCCTAAAGTCTCTGAATTCTTTTTCTTCATGTGATCCTTAAATTAAACCAAAAAACGTGTAAAATTTATAAAAGATACATTATGAAACATTTTAAAATTTTATAGATGTGGTTAAATTTGTACTTTTTTTATGACCCTTTTCAATTTCTTACTTTTTATGTTATTATTTTGAAGTAAATATATATTTTGAAATTTACACAGTTTTCCAATATTCCCATAATTTTTATCAATCTTTTTGAGTAAAAACACTGCAAGGCTTCTCAGCTCCTATACGACTATGCAGAGGGCCCATTAAAAAATGTTGAAAATGTATCATTTATTTAAAATCTTTTAATGTCCCAAATTTTTTAGTATGTTTGAATCCAATTCAGAGGTTTCAAGTGATGTCACCAAAATTATGAATAAAATCGAGGACAAGAATTTTGCCTGAATTTGAAGAAATGTTCTTGAAGCTGTAGTAATGCTGTAATCACAGAACAATTTAATCACTGTCCACAAAATACCAGAGTCTTGAAAAAGATCCTTTTTCGTTTAGATAACAAGCGATATGTCGAAAAAGAAACCGTCCCTTTAGCTTAAAAGGAGGGTAGAGATGTGAATGTGGCCACAATTTTTTTGAATAAAAATGTTAATGTCTGCATTTTAGATAAGAGAATCAGTCGGTGAAAGAAAAAAGTGCAGAAAATTCATCGTTTATTCTTGATTTTATTTTCTTTCTTTTTATTTTCATTCTTTTGTGTATTTGATAAATTTGAAAAGAACATTTTTTCGTAATAAACCTTGCTTGGCAACTCCTTCTTAGATATTTGACGTTGACACGACTCTTCCGATGCCTTGCGTTTGGCGGTGGAATCTTTCACACTGACAACACTTTTTTGCGCTTTAAACGAAGCAATGGCGGACTGAAAAAGTCTAGATCTTGGGACACGGCATTTGGCAGCCATTTTTTTGGTATTGCCGCTCGTTTTATGACTTAGAGCTTTATTATGGTAGAGAGTGGATTCCATTTGACGCTTGAAATAGCGCTTGTTCACCGTGAGTAAAGGAGTATTCCATGCTGAAGCGCCAACGGACTCTGATAATCTCTTTCTCTTAATGGTTTCTTTTAGGATTTCATCGATGGCAAGAGTGTTGAGCTGACTTTCAGTAGTCATTTGTAGGTCAACTAAAAAAGAAAAAGTGTTGATGAATAAAATAATTCCTATTCTCGAAAAGACTTCAAGAAACAATATAACATTTCGACACAAAAAAACAATTATATTTATAGTATACCATCAGGAGATTATTTAGAGGGGAATTGGCTGCCCTACTTTAGAAATAGGTATTTTATAAAAAATAAAATAATTATAATAATATTTCATTGAAAAAAATTGTTGATTACAATTTTTAAGTAGTTATTGATTGCAATTTTCACTTTCTATATTTTCAATCAAATCTAGCTTAAATAAATAAAAGTTATTTTATCAACGAATTAAAGTGTAGTAAAGCTAATTAACTGCAAACGTTTTTAGAACGTGCATAAGTGTCCACAGTAGCAAGGTGTCCTCATTATCAAGTCTAGCAACCTTGTTATTATGGATGAACTTATGTACCAGCATACTTTCACCATTATGTTAGAGTAGTATATGGTGGAATACTTCGTCGAAAAGGATGAAGGGAGTTATCTCAGCCCGGCACAGCTTCGTAAGAAGTCAGGCATATGTAAGTTGTATTATTCACATTTACTGGGAATCGTAGGCCAATATACTTTTTTATTTGGAAAAAATGCTTATTTTCATTTATTCATCATTATTTCTCAATCTCTTGAAGTCCACGCTTTCGCATTCTTAAGTACTTAACAAGTTGTGTCAAAAATATATAATAATCTGCATACCATTTTAAGCACAGATGGTGTTTCAAAATGTATAGCGCATTTCTACCCTTATTAGCAAAATAAAATAACGTAAATTATAACGTAAATAAGTACTAGTCTGACACTGAATTTTTGAAGGAAGAAATTGTGGAAAATTATTTTAAAAAACTAAAGCCTTACTTTGAGTTTGATCAAAGAGTGGATAGATAATATTGATCAAAACAACAGATCATAAAAAAGTTACCTTAATTTTGATGAAGATATGATCATTTGTAGGAAAAAAGGAAAGTATCTAGTTCCTCAAGGGAAAGAAATTTTGTCTGCAGGTTTTGATTTCAACACGTGAACTTGCATTATTTGTATGCTTGATATATTATCAGTAAATTAGTGATTCAATGCAGTTGAATAATGTTAATTCTTAATTATTTTATCCTTAAAATAAGTGTAGTAAAATTAGCTATGGAATAATTCAATAAATTACAATGCATTTCCTCTATTTATCTAAACCTAAAAATAGCATTCAAAAACTAAATTTATCCTAAATTATTTTTTCAAAAGTATTCGGTTTAAATTATTTTACAAAAACTTTCTACTCAAACTGAACTTTATTCCTTTACAACGTATTTCTGAAATATAAAGATTTAGTGATGTTGATTAGAGAAAACTCTTCGCATATGTAGGAACAAAAAAACTGAAAACATTTTGCAGCAAGAAATCCTAACTTCATGTATTTTTTCACAAATATTGATAAAATGTTTTTGTATCTACTTCAAGAAACTTTTTTTATTAGATATCTTTTAGGTAGAATTCCATCAGGAATCCATAGAGGTTATATTATTCTTCAGAAAGATTATTAATATTGGAAGGAAATAAAGATCAAAAAAGTTGGATGAATATTAGCTTCATTTCATTAAATTCATGAACCTCATTTGGTATAAATGACAATCATATTGTAAATTTACCAACAAAATCTATATTCTAAAGATAATATTTTGACTTCATCGCATTTTACAATAAAGAAAACAACCCGATGAGGCTACTCAAAATATGTCAAGACTGGTGTTAGGCCTGTTGACCGTATGTTTGACATTGCTTTGGTGTCGATGATTTGTAATTAGACGGTTTATTGCGTCAAATCATTGATAAGCTTCAGGTGAACATCACTCAAACCTCAATGCTTTTATTTTTTGTGCCATAGTGTATGTAAAGACAGCGTAAGCAAACTATTTATATGCTTATCTGAATTCATGTACCGTATATTCTGGTGTATAGGTTGCATCAATGCCTATTACTCACATCTAACTGTGAGGTAAAATAATTAGTATATCTCGTTTATTGCACCGCTTAACCCTTTCATTACCAGATAAATCAGACGACATATATTAAAAAGCAGAAGATTCATATACAAAACTATTTGAAAAAGCAGACGAAGGTAAAATTGTTTATGTATCATATATAATACATTTGTCACGAAAGGGTTAACTTTGATAATGGAAGCCCCCGAATAAAACATTCCTTTATTTCCGCTTACATTAATCTTAGTTAAAACATGATCGAAGGATCAGCTTTGATAATATCTTGACAGCGAATAAATACTTTTTTAAAAATCGCATCTGAGAGTATCAAAATATACTTCAATCTATTGTGCCCGGATGGTTTTGAAGCAGACCAGAACTTCTTTATCGGGAGTACACATACCACTTGGGATGAGGGAGCCAAATACTGAATGTATACGAGTTTATGGTTACTCGTTTTTATGCACTTATGTAGTGCAGGAATCGATTAGATATACAGGATGACATTTTGATAGTAACTGTAACCAGAGCGCATGCTTTGATAAAACAAAAACAACAAATATTTCACTAAATTATTACTTATTCGTTTATATGAAAATATTTGATAAAATATTGTTGTAAAAATTATATGGTGCAGACCATATTTGGGGGCAAATAGATTTGGGAGTTTAAATACAAATACAATAACATTGAGCTTTCTCAAATACAAATTTTTTTATAGGAGTTTATTTCGATTACAAATACAAACACTTTAAAAAGTATTCACAGGTAAGACAAAATAAAATACTACACTCACAATGCATGCTTGAAACAAGCATGTGCTTTGATTTCAGCAAATAAGGAAGAGAAAACCAGGGCCATTGTGTCCTTCTTTTTTCACTCCATCTTTTCCTACTTTTATGTGGGGTCGATGATATTGACGCCCTTCTTCCATTAACTTCTATTCTAGACTTTCAGATCATTCTAGGCCATCTTTGTTTTGGTTTTCCTTTTTTCTCTTCATCTTTATTTCCATTTCCATCACATACACATTTCAATTCTATTAAGCTTTCATTGCATCTAATGGCTTATGCTATTGTTTGTGTTGCATCTAACAAACATTAAAGTTACAAAGGTGGCATCATTTAATTGACATCTATCTGGTCTGAAGACGTTTTAATAATGAAAAAAAAGTTTCATTTTTTTTGAGTATATGGAGTGGGCGAAGTTGGAAGTAAGATTTAGCGTTATATTTAGTACGATTATTTAGAGTTGGATTCGAAATTTTGTGAGTCAGGGGTGGATATTTTTCCCCTAACTCCTCAGCCCTCGGTGCAGGCTAAATATATAAAAACATATTTTCTATTTTAAATTTGTTTTTTGTAGATAAATAGGATAAGATCATAATTCTCGATCTTATTCATATCCAAAATAATTCAAGCTGCTATATTAAATACTAACAACTAATATAAGGATAATTTGACAGCAAAATGAATGTAGTAGGGATTTATTTTTGAGAATTCGATGCGAGTCTAGAGTGATCAAAAGGTTAGAAATCCCTGGCATAGATTACACCACTACTGTTTATGATTGACTCCGTTATGAAGACATATACACCCGAATATTTATATATAAATATTGAAATATGAGCATTAAAAATAACAAACCACGCCTACTTAAATGTCAATCACAATTCGCCATATGCAAGTGGAAAGAGGCTTGTTGCCTTGATCCCTACACTTTTTAGGTTAAGTAAATTTCAAGAAAAAAAGAATCATGCCCTTAAAAACTCAGCGGATATGCCTGAAATTGGACAATGATGGCATATTCCTTTTGATCAAAAATATACAGGTAAAAAGTTTACGATTAGTCATTATTGCAAGAATTTGTTTTAAAAAAGTTATAATGAGGTATGCGAGTTTGAAAAGAGAAAAGGTGAAGATTTATTTTAGGTGCAAACACAAATTTAAATGACGCTATCATTTCTTTACATTCAAATTAATAACAGCATTGATCGTTTCATTCAAAATATTTCTGATTTTTTTAGTGCACCTAACTTGCGTCTTCACCGTTTGAATGTAATTCTTGTACGAAGATGAAGGATTATCTGTGGAAATTTGAGAAAGATTGGAATTGGCGCCAACGGGTTTTGAAAGAGACACGGATATCGGAGAATTTTTGTTGCTTTCGTGCGTCTGAATCAGACAGGACAAGGACAAGTTGATGTGAGATTGCATGTGTTGCGCAATATCGAAGAAATTTTGGGAGGCTTTCGACAGAGATTCCTGGGACGCAGCGAAGGAAGTGTTCGAGGAATGGGAGTGGTGCGTGCTTTGCGCGCTACTGCGCAAGGAAGAAGAAGCAAAGTTGACCAAGAGGAAAAAGCTTTCCTTCAATTCAGGGAAGAGAGACTTGGCCATAGAGTAGGGATCAGATTTAGCTTCCAACTCAGAATGATGTTGGCTGGGGGTTTGCTTGGCCCCCACACTTGGAATGGGGGAGTTGCGCATCACAATGGGAGAGAGGGGGAGGGAAGATGGGGAGTGTTGGGTCATCTTGTTCTGAGGAAATGATTGACCAGGATGGAAGTTTCTCGGGCACATTTGTTGTTGTGGAGGAATGGAATAGTTATTGTAGGGCATGGAAGGCATAGAGGCATGTCTGCACGCTTGGATGGACATGTGCGGTTGCGCAGGGGACATGTTGTTATAGAAGGCACCTTGATTACTAGGACTGTACTGGTAAGGACTTGCGGAAGCTGGAGTACTGTACGCATAATTCATACCCGGAGAATTCTGCCTGTTCACCATGGACTGCATCATGGCGGGATGGTTTTGAGAGGAGTGCATTGAAGCGTTGAAATTATTTGGATTATTACTTGGATGCATAAGTGTTTCACTATCTACGTACAAAAAGGTATTCTTACGCCAAGAAATAAAAATTGTAAGAGGGTTTTAAATAAGAGCACAAAAATTTGCACAGGAATAAAAACAGATAATTACAGACTTCAAAATTCTCTAGAAATTCACGACAGGCATCTAAGTGTTTATTGATCAAGTTTTCATCATATATATATGATAACGTATACATTCGAACTTCTAGTAAAAAACATGACATTTGACTAGCAAAAAAACATGTTACATGTAAAAATTGCATTCATATCGCTAATGAAATGCACATCAGTAAACCAAATATTGTTTCAAAGATAAAGATTTATGCGAAGATAGTTTAAGGTCTAATTTAAAACATCTCAATATGTGAAAAATTATAATTAAAAACAATAATTTTATTTATATCATATTTAAATTTTCAAAAAAATCGAAGTTCGTTCAAAAGACATATATTCAGAAATAACTCCAAAGTTTTATTTAATTTGAAAAAAGATTTTTTCAAATGGTTGCTGGCAGGTGTTTTGAATTGAAGTTAAAAATCCTTTCTATTTGACTTAATGAGCATGGCAAAAAGGTTATTCGTATCTTAGAGGGATTACTTTGGATTAAAAAACCTCTTTTCAATAACGTAATGATAGTTTAAGTAACTACTTGTACTCGATCATTTAAAACCAAAAAACATACTTTAACACAGTCGTTCTAAAACTTTGGGGAGGAGAGGGAGGGCGTAGATCACCTGGGTGAACTATGCAATGTTGATGAGTATTCCTTATCGAACATAATTTAACTAATGAACATTTAATCAATGGTGCTATGATTTGTGATGCGATTTTTAAACAATTGTTTTACAAAGAACTTTGATTTCGATAATGTCAACCTCGATGAAATAGTCATAGTACAATATGAGGCACAGAATAATACCTTTTAATTCCAAGATGATCATAAACCAACTCAGATATGAAAAATTTTTGGAATTGGATTTTATGTGTATAGGATTGTTTCTTTTGATTTCAAGTTTTCAATCTGATGTATACAGCAATGATGTTATAAAAAACTTGTAAATTGGAGAAGATAGCAATATTGGAGTCAAATAAGCTTTATACTCACTCAGAAACAAAATATCAAAATATTAGAAAAGTTTTGTATTTATATAGCTATTCACAAGTTTATTTAATGAACAAAAATCTTGTGTGTTGAAATTTGCAATTTTAGTGAGTTTGTATGGAACCTGAAATGGATCTGCCAGAAGATTTAATTACATCACATGAAACAAATGTCGAAAACACTAGTGATTTAAAATGATCTTTTGTCAATGAAGTTATTGACGATTCTGATGATAATGGCATTTTAGAGAACTATATTGCTGATGAAGAAGACAGTTTTGATGTTCAATCATCATTCAATCATGTTGTTGATGTAAAACGGATGGAAAAATTGATTTCACATATGAAGGATTTTTAATCTAGTACTTATGAGATTTTGAATTATATTTATAAAAGATATCATGAGTATATTGTGCAAATCAAGAACGATCTTATTAATACAGTTAAGTATGCAGTAAAACCAGGTACAATGAAAGAATGCGTAAGGTGGAATTTTCAAAAGCTAATTTATAACGAAGTTTCTTTAACAACAGTTTTACGATTGAGCACAAGGAGAATTTTGTTCAATCCTTGTTTGCTTTTACAACGCATGTTGAACAAATGCATTCGATTTTTGAAACTGTACTTTATAGCATTCAATGAAAGACAACATTGTGAAAAAGTTGTATGATCTGCAATTTTTGGGGAAAAGAAAGGTAATAAAATAGATTCAGTTTTATTTGAAGATGTCTATTATTCATATTACATTATTTGACGTCGAAATAAAATTTGAATATGCCAAATTTGATTATATTTTTGGACCATAGGATATATGAGAATTAAAACTGAGTGTGAGGAATCATTTAAAAGAGGATTAAGTTGAAAATAAAAAAGTTACTGAATACTCAATTTTTTAAATAAAAAAGATAAACCTTGTCTTTCTAATCACTTTTATCAAATAATGCATATAGGTGTTTTAGGTCCGTTACTAAAAGTAACGGGAGCCGAGGATATATTTAAAAAGAATATTTTTGAATTCTTTGATTACAAAATTTTATTTTGATTGTTTGATTAATTGACAAATATATTATTTAAAATAGTGCAAATTGCAAAAATATAGGCAATAACTTTTGTAACATGCATATATCAAATCTTACATCTAGCATATATATATATATATATAGTATATTAAGAATATAAATATAGTCAGAAAATAGTTTCTGTTTTAAAATACTTAATTCTAGACCTTTGAGCCAAAATTTATTATTATTATTTCTTACTAAGTTGTTCTTCATGTGTCTAGTACATAAAAGGATTGTATGATTTTTGAAAGCTTGGTTAATAGCTTTCATCAAAGCCTTTTCTTCATCACAGCCTATAAAAAGATGCCTATTTTTAACTTTAGATGCAATATGAGTAAGAAAAGAATAATATGTTTCAAATAGCCCATCCCAATGGAGACACATTGGTCCTAGAAAAATGGGATGAATTTTTGTTGATCTATTTTTCAATCTTTTTTCTTGGAAGACAAAGTTGGTGAGAAAACAAGGCCCTAGGTTGAACGTCCGATCAATACTCATTATAAACCAATTATCAATGCTGTCTAAAAATGCTTTAGTTGAAATTCAGTATATAAAATGAAACAAGGTTTACCTGGACTTGAAAAGAAGTGTTTAATGAAAGCATGTTCATTGCAACACATACTAATCATAGACTGCATTTCATCTGATGGATTCATAAAACTATTAGGATTTTGAATTTTATTTAAATTACGCCTCATGTTTTTTATAAACTCACTGTTACGAGGGGCGGTGTTATCTAGAAGTAAATCAGTACAGATTTTTCTCACACTTTCCTTAGAATCGGATAATTTATTTTTAACAAGGTCTCTAACTGTTTCATTAGTTCTAATGTAAATATTGGTCCCTTGTGAATTAAGATGAGGAGCCAAGTTAGGAAAAGATCCAATGTATTCATAGGTCATCAAATATAAAAGGTTGGTATTAAATTTAGGTGGAACATAGAAGAAGGAGATTCTTCTTTGATAGTTACAGTCCCTTTTTATTTTGAATAGTACCTTTTAACATAGACTTAGAGTATATTTGAAACATCGGACTCTTTATCTCTAGTATCAGAGAGGGTACCATCCTCATTTATTTAAAAAAAAAATTTATTAGTGGAATTTTTACCCCAGGCTCCACAATCGTCGAAGAAATTATTTCTACTTTGAGTTTTTTTTTCACTAAAAAACATATATTTTATTTAGGTCCGTTGGGTACTTCTTCATAAGGAAGAGAATTTTTTGTAATAAAATTAAACCAATTATCTTTAGATAAAAACTTGTCTACTTTAAGGAATGAAGTTACTGAATCTGGTCGAGTATAAGATAATGAATAATTATGTTCACTATAAATTGAGCTAATAGATATAATTTTAACAGGGTTAATTCGACTCTGTATATTGTTAATTATACTTTTTGACGATATATTAGACAATATAGACTTTTTTTCTAATAATTTATTCTCCATGGGCTTAAAAGATACATGATTTTTAGATTTAACAAGCGGAACAAAATGGTTAGGAAAAATGAATGTACTTTTTTTGAAGGAAGCACACGTAAACAAAATTTTGATGTTATTATAAGAAGACATTTTTTGGAATCAAAATTTTGGGGAAGGATTATTTTATTTAAAACTAAATTAGCTATGTTATCAATTGAGTTATATGGAGGATAAATTAATCGAATGGGTTGCATTAAAACAGTGAAAAGGGCCCAGATGGTGAATATATTAGTCCAACCAAAGTTACAACAAACATCATATATAGCATCTTCAAAACTACAGACCTTACTAAATTCCTCATTTCTATACTTTTCAGAATATTTTATTAATTCTAAGGCTGTCAAAAGACGATATACGTAAGAATACTCTTCATTGCCATGAAATAATATGGAAACTGAATTGAACAAGCATTTGCCATCTCCTGTAGTTGTTAAGGGAACATGATCAAAGTTCATATTATATGTATCTAAAATTAATTTAGAAGTAGAATCAATAAGTGTTATATATGTATTTGAAAATAAATTTGGAACAGAATAACTCAAGAAATTTTTATAAGGCCTTAAAAAATTTTTTAACCTAATTATATTACAGTCTATATCTTTTTCTTTATTCAGTGTAGTTGAAAAAAATTGAAGTTTTTGTAAAATTACTTTAAATCTACCAATGTTTACCTTGAAGCTCATTTTCTAAATAGAATTAAAAAAGTTAATTTAAAAAAAAAGTGTATTGCTTGAAAACAACAAGGAATTATAATAAATAACAAAAATACTTAGATTATATTTACAAGGAAAGGCTTTCAAATATGAACCTAGATAAATAAGTAAGTCAGGAGGAATGAGAATCAAAAAGCTAAATTTCTTACAGATAAAGCCAAGATTAGCCTTGAAAAATGTTTAGAGAAAAGCAAAGATTGACCTTCAAAAAAAGTTGAATGAACTTATGAAAAAAAAATAAGTAAAAAGTAAAGTTTGTTACAGCGAGAGCAAATATCTAGCTTAAAAAATATTTAATATGAACTTATAATAAAGAATTAAGGAAAAAAGTTGAATTTCTTACAGATAAAGCAGAGATCAGCCTTGAAAAAGTTTAATATAATAGGGGATGAACTTATAAAATAAATTAAGTAAAAATATTAAGGTCCAACCTTCAAAAAAATTATTATAATAAGCGATGAACTTATAAAAACAATTAAATAAATAAGTTAAATTTCTTACAGAAAAAGCAAAGTTCAAACTATAAAAAAAATTTGAAACAATAGAAAACTCGTGAAAGAAAAATTGTTGTATTATATTTTAGAAGCAAAAATAATAAAAGAATTCGCCATTTTTAAAAATCCAAAAAAAATGGCCGTCGAATTTGCAGCTTATTTTACCCTTAAAATGGCTCCCAAAATTTTTAGAGAAGTTTGAGAGGCTATCATATAAATTCTAGCCAACAGATTTAATCGAAACTTTGAATATATTTATTCTATATTATATTTAGTTAATATGCAAAATTTAAATTAAATTCTCAAATTATTTACAAAGTTATTTAACTTTATATTTGCAGCTTTTTTTGCAGCTTATTTTACACAGACCGAAAAAATACATATAAATCAACAGATGGAACTGTTTAGAAAACTCAAAATAGTATTTATAATAAAAAAACAAAGTCTAAAAATATTATAAAGCAGGCTTCTGGTCCATCAAATTTTGCGAGAAGATATGTTGTAAAGGGGAGTTTGCTGAGCTCTTGGTTGCTTTTTATAGATGCATATATATTGAAATCAATATTATTGTACACAGAAGGAGAAGCAAGACGTGTTTTAGGTGATTCTTCGTGGACACTTTCACTATCAGAAGTTCAAGCCTTCATAGCAATTTTATATGTTAGAGGAGTTACCATGTCGAAAAACATAGATTTACATTCTCTTTGGTCCGATGATTGGGGTTTACCTTTTTGTAAAAAAACGATGGGCAGAGATCGATTTTGTGAAATATTAAGATTTCTACGCTTTGATGAGAAAACAACAAGATCTGAAAGAATAAAACTGATAAATTTGCTGCTATATCAAATGTTTGGTATCGTTTCATTTCAAACTGCCAAAAGATGTTTCATCCAGGTCCTAATATTACTGTAGATGAACAACTTTTTCCTAGCAAAACACGTTGTCCTTTTACACAATTCATTCCTTCTAAACCTGATAAGTATGGGCAAAATATGTGGCTAGCGGTAGACGTGCAGTCTAAATATTTATTGAATGGATTCCCATATTTAGGTAAAGACGAAGCTCGACCTAAAGACGTAAGGTTGTCAGAATATGTAGTTCTAGAACTTGTAAAACCATACTATAAAAGTGGAAGAAATGTCACAACTGATAATTTCTTTACTTCTCTCAGTTTAGCTGAAGAACTTCAAAAACACTCGATGACTTTAGTTGGTACAATGAACAAAGCTAGAAAAGAAATACCAAAAGAAATAAAAAGTTTTAAAATGAAGGAGTATGAGTCTATTATTCTGAAGAATAAAGATATCACTTTGACATGCTATCAAGCCAAAAAAAAACAAATCGGTTTTTATTCTTAGCAGCCAACACGAAAATATTGGAATCAAAGACTGCGCGAAAAAAATTCCTGAAAGTATTGAGTATTACAATTCAACAAAGTATGGAGTCGATGTTTTAGATCAAATGGCCCGAATTTACAGTGTCAAGTCTTCATCAAGAAGATGGCCTATTCATACCTTCTATAATATTTTAGATTTAGCTGCTATCAATGCATGTATAGTTTACAGAGAGATAACTGGAGAAAAAATTTCAAGAAAAGATTTTCTACAAAAACTTGCGGTGGAATTAGCTGAAACTTATGTTCAAAATAAAATTACGTGTAATAAAGTTGCTGAAAATAATCAAAAAGAAAAAATTGAAAAAAATGTCAAATAAAAGCCAACTGCAATGGAAACAAAACGCTAACAAAATGCTGTAATTGTCATAAACTTGTGTGTGGCAAGTGTACAAAAATGTCAATGGTAAGCTGTTATATGTGTAAATAGTTTTTTTTCTTCATTTTTATTGTTTTCCATAATCTTATCTTAAATATATAAGTGAAATATGTTGAAAAAGACACAAAAAAGTTAGGGGTCTTTTTGACCCCACTTAGGCTTTAAAGGTATATAAAAAGTTCAGGCGTTCTAGTGTATAAGTGACCTAGCTTACTTTGGATGTCTTATTTACATTGGACAAGTTAAAACCAAAGAATAGCGACGCGGTATCTTTTCTCCAAAAATGGCGACCCTTTTTTGCGTGCAGCGATGGGAAGAAGGATGTTCACATATATAAATATTTTTATTCGTTTTGATTGGTCAATTGATAGAAATCAAAATGATAAACTATCAGCAATCAGAGTGATTCATAGTCATTTTTTTGATAATTGTCATAGGTATTGGACGCCTCTAGATGCAGTTACTATTGATGAGCAACTAGTCAAGTTCAGAGGAGGATGTCCCATAAAAATATACAATAAGAGTAAACCCGGCCACTATGGTATCAAAGTATATCATATGAATGATGCTAACACTTTTTATGTAATGAAGCCTGAAATTTACATTTCTGGTTTGCTTGATAAATGTTATTTTTCTAGTTTAGAAATTTGTAAAAGATTAATAATTGGATCAAATTTACCACGGGGATGTGGAGTTTTTCTTGATCGCTTTTTCACATCTCATGAACTAGCGAAGTGGGCCCTAAGCAAAGATTTAACTATTTGCGGCACTATAAACTCAAATCGTCGTTTTCTACCCAATATTCTGAAACCTAAATACATTCGTAATTTAAACTTACAAGAAACTGAGAGTAAGTTCGTTTACTCAGAGTATGCTTCTATTTCAACTTACATTCCGATGAAACATGCTAGGCAAAATTTTAAAGCGGTTTATATCTTATCTTCCCAACATACTTGGGGTGTGGCTATAACATCGTATAAAAACAAGCCCGAAACCTTGGTTCTTTACAATAAGTATAAAAGCCGTGTTGATTGTTTCAACAGAATGGCAAGGGATTTTACATCCTATAAGCCTAGTAGAAGATGGACTATGGCTGTTTTTACAAATAGATATCACAGCGTTCAACTCTTGGGTAATTTATAGTTTCAACTCCGATACACATTGCTCAACTAGAAAAGGAGGCAGGAATTTTTTTTTGAAGCTTTTATCTCTCAAACTTTGTGAACAGTCAATGCTTGTACGCTCTTAAGTTTCAAAAATATCACGACCTATCAAAAATATTTTATCGTATTATGGATTTCTCCCTCAAAGAGAAATAAATGAAAGTAGTTCGAATATCAGAGGATACTGCACTATTCCGGAATGCAAACCCAGAAACAGGGGAACCAGAAAGTGCTCGTTTTGTAAAAAATTTATTTGCAAAAGGCATTCTTATCTGATATATCCTACTTGTCACTCTGATAGCAGATAAGTTTATACATTTTTGTTTTTGCATTGTAATTTAAAATATATAGATGGCGTTAATACATTTTTTTGCTTGTTTTTTAAAAATCATTTTTTCATCAAATTTTATCACACAAAAATAGCAGAAGTTTTCTAATCTTTATATAAAAAATGTTTTATGGAAGTCTTACGAAAATTCAAAAAATATTGAAATTTTTTTTTTGAAGTCATGTTGACTTTTGGGTCATCAACCCCTGAAATTTTTGTTAAAAATTTAAATCGAAGTGAAAAATGAAAACTTCATTAATTTCTTCAAATTTGGGTGTTAATTTTCATCCACCTTACATATTTTTTTGTGACCTAAATTTTGAGTTGAAAAAAACAGTGGAGTAAAAAGCCCAACAGTGGTATACGAAGGACTAAAAGTTTATTTTTTTTAGTTGAGCTGTCATATATCAATCAATTTTTTGACAGGTTTGGTTGATTTTTAAAAAAAATAAATGTGACCATCGTGTTCAGCACACTTGAAAATGGGTATATATGTGTAAAAAACTTTATTACCCTTTTAAACTAAAAGTTTTTTTTTAGTTGAACTGTCATATATCAATCAATTTTTTGACAGGTTTGGTTGATTTTAAAAAAAATAAATGTCACGATCAGATTCGCAATCAATCATTTAGTAGGTTCACGCCAAAATTTTGTAAAAATTTGCAATCATTCAAGAAAAACCGAGCCCCCCCCCCCGTCACTGAGGAAATGAAAATAGGCCGTCACTAATAGGGCTAACATCACACCTCTTCATCTTCAACTAAAAAAGATTTTACTTAAAAGATTTCTTTTCATGTATAAATCCTGAAATCCTCCTCTTCTGACTTCCCATACTTTCTCTGATAATAATATACACCTTCCTTTAATTTCTTTAATTCTTTAACTCCTTCGCTCCTCACCTTACACCTCTTTATCCATCCTCACGTTCCATAAATAACATTAACTTATCCCTCATCTCCTCTCCCATACTCACTCAATACTTGCAGCAATATTAAATCGGCCAAGTCTTCTATCTATAAATCTCGTATTAGTCCACAAGTTTTACGAATTTTTTCAGATGCTTCGAAGTCATCTCACCCATTGCTCAATAGCATTTGCCATTTTCGTGCGGCTCTCAATATCTACAAATTTCAAGCCCTTATTAATCCTTTACACTCCACTTCAGAAGCTGAATCCATTGCCATCCTCTCTGTCTGTAACTACTTACTTTCTAATATAGAGTCCTTTTTTGCTTCAATCATTTAAGCTTCTTCACAGATTCACGAAACACAATTAATTATCTTAACCTCCCTGCGAAAGTGCCGTATTTCATATCCCTTATTTATCCGAAACTTATTCTATTGTGAAACAATTTCTCTATAAGCGTCAATTGGTGCCCATCCCACACTGATATTTATGAAAACTGCTTTGTGGACCTATTAGCCAAGCAAGCAAGTAATCTCTCACCTGTTTTTTCGTTTTCTATTATCTTCAAAGCTTTCAATTCTTCATCAATCGACCACATTTATAGAATGTGGAACTTGGAAAACATTTCTTCTAAATCCCGCTTTACCTCCTTTTTCCAATCTCGACGCAATTCATTCTACATGGATCCAAAATAACTCGACCTCTCATAAGATGGCTCTCGGGCCATCTTTCTTTAACCTATATTTATTTCAACGGAATATTTCGAAAGATTCTTTATGTCGACTCTGTCACGAAAGTTCAGAGTCACCCTTCCACCTTATATTCTCGTGTCAATGTACTCACTTAACCTGCGAAGATTTTATTAATTCAACTGTTCGTATACTAGGCCATTTTCCTAACTCTCTGCTCGACCTCATTTATTACCCAACCCTTCTCGCTAAACTGAATAAGTTAATTCATATTATTGAACCTCTAATTACTATCCTGAGGACAAATTATCCATCTTAATATTGAAACATTTCTGTTTCACCCAGCTTCATATATAATCTTTGTTTGATTCTACTCTTTTTATTTTCTTGTTGAAGAACTTTAATTCCTTCCAGCTTCTCAATTTCCAAGAAACAGAGCACTGCAAGCATATCGTTCGGATTGTGCTTCGAAATCTCATTACCTACCCACCTAACTACACCAAACATTTTGCAAAAATGAAAATTTGTTTTTAAATGAGAGAAAAATAGTTTTCAATTGTTTCAATTTTATATCAATGAATATTGTCAGACTCGCGTTAAAAAATTTTTTCAAAACAAAGGTCACTTAATCTTTATCAGTACGTTTATTACATTTTATAACATTTGAAAACTTTAATTTTTTCAAGTTAAGAAATTTTTTTAAATAGCTATTTGGGAATGGATATTTTGACTAGCTATTCAAAGCAAAAATACTCTATTTGTTTAATATTTGATCAGAGATATTTTTTATAATGTTCGATTGTTAAATTTTGTAAGTAACACTGTATAATTAATTAAATCATTTTTTTTGGAAAATTTGTTGATTATTATACAGTTATTAAAAACGTACTTGATCTATTTATGACAACTGCCAGAATTTTATTTGTAGACAGAAATAGTCAAAAAAACGCAATGATTTTCTTGTTCACGTATACTATGATTTTTATGATTTATGTTTGTTTAAATAGTTTTTTTAATGATTTTGTGTTCTTAGACTTAAATAATTTTATGAAAAGTGATTAAACATTTTTTGTATACTATGATTCCTTACAAAATGTAAAAAATACAAGCGTTACCAAATCACCCTATAAAGGTTAGCTACTTCAACGTTGGCTTTTGCAGCTTATAAAAACTTGAAAATATCAAATAAACTATTTGATTTTTTATGCCTCCTATTATTTTGAAATTATTCTGAGAACAGACACTTTCATTTTAAAATAGTGAAATTTGCTTTATTTGTTTATTTTGTCTCCTTTCTCTCGTATGTTAATTATGTAGCAAATTTTTCAATTTTGAGTAAAAGGTAGGGTAAAGGTACCGTGGGTGTGTTTTCATTGACAAGGCACTGGTGTACCGCTTATTTCAAACTATGAACAAATTGGTATCGATGAGGAATCGAATCCAGAGGCTTCCGTGCTGAGTCCATCATCTCAACCAACCTGCCATGCCACCCATAGAGTATGCTGTAGGGCAGCGTTTTTCAAACTGTGGGTCCCGACCCTTCAGTAGGTCGCGTGAAAAATAAAATGGGCCTTGACAAAAAAGAAAGGAAATCCAGGAAGAGTAAAGTGAAGATAATCTAAAAGTGATAATATTTTATTCATATAAATAAATAAAACAATATGCAGATCATGAAAAAAATATACATATAAATTGTCTATGCTGAATAAATGAACGTAGTGATCAGAGTTTGTATTATTACACCTAAGTATTATGGGTCGCGATGCAAACTGTGCTTCTTGCTATGGGTCGCAGTAAAAAAAGTTTGAAAAACGCTGCTGTAGGGGATACATAAAATTAGTTTTCAAAAAACTTGCTGTAAAATTTTTTAGTTTTTGTTGAAGCTCTATAACTTTTTCTGATAGACTTTTTTTCCTTAAAAGTTATTATAAAAGACAAATCATTGCAAAATGTTAAAAGTTATTTTACTTTTTGTAGATTTTTGTAGCTTGCACCAATTTAGCTTTTAAACTATTTTTGAATGCTGAGAAAAATGAAGTAATGTAATCTTAATTTATTGTTTGATTTTTGTTTGCACAATTTTATCTTTATTTTATACCCTTTTTTGAGAGTCTAACTTACACTTATTCTTATATACTAAAAAGAACGAAAAAATTCATATACCCAAGTTTTCTAACTTTAGTTCTGTTTTACATTTTTGATAGAAATTACCTCAGAAAAGTTATGTAATTTGGATGTTTTTTTATTTATTTTTCTCAATAAAACATTTTTAGGAAGAAGGAACAACTGAAAATTAATGAATGATTTTTTTCATTCAATAAATTTCCAATTTTTTTATTGTTAATTGATACCTTTACCCCTTTTCTAGACATAATTTGGAGATGGTGCGTATCTATTTGAAGTGAGAAAGAAGGAGCTATATATAAGTCCTCATTCAACACGTTAAACTTAATAGGGCGGGGGTTAAAGTTTACATTAAGCTTAATTAAAAATGAAATAGAATAGACAAGAGAGGAGTAGGAATTCAAAAAAATTTGTTGTCTTTTTTGGAAGACGTTTGAAAGTCTGCCCCTCCAAAAATTTCAAGGATGTGCGCCCCTGAATCAATCACATTTTTTCATATAAACATCGCAGGGTGTCTAGTAGACTCTTTTCCTTCAGACTACATTCATTCATGTAAAACTCTCCAACCTTCCTTTATTTGTTTTCAGTTGTTTCCTCTATCAATCAAATATCCTTTCATCAATTCCTGTAATGTGCCTGATAGACTACTTTATTTTCAAATGAAAAGCCTATTCGCCCCCCCCCCCCCCCGAACAATTTTGGATTTTTTTAAACTAGCAAATTTAATTAAAATATTTTCGCTGGAAGTATAGTATTTAAATTTCACCAATTTTCAAAAAAATATAATTTAGGTATGCGCTGAATACATTCTATTTTAAAGGATTGCTTGAATATTTGGTCTCCCGTGGTATTTGCAGACCAGTAATTTTGAAAATTACAAAAAAAAAATTTCGCCCCCCCCCCAATAATTTTGAGGCTGTGCGCCCCTGTTCCTTTTCAAAAATACAAGTATCAAATTCAATACACTGGAAAATCTAAACAAAATGCTTTTAGACAGTTCTCTCCAAAGTCAGTACATCAAATCATACACGGAGTAAACTTTAAAAAAGTATCCAATTAAATTCAATGGTAATAATTAATAATATGTAATTGATAGTGAATAAAAATATCAGAAATTGTGGCACGTCTTCATTCTTTTGAAATTTAGGAGGATACTGAATAAAAATTATGAGGTGTTGTCTCCCGTGTCCAAGCACTTGGGTACAAAATAGCTTGAATTCTTAATAAAACACTATCTTTCAGTCCTAAAAAATTACCTCTTAATTTTTTTAGGAAAATTATTATAAGTAGATTGTTAGGCATTAGTTAAACATATTTTATAAATAATTTTATCAATTTTCTTTTTTATTTAAGGAAAAAAATATTTAAAAATTTTGGGTGGAATCCCACCCACCAGGTCTGAAAAGTTGAACTTTATTTGGTAAGGAAAGTATGATTGAGTATTTGTACTTTTTTTTTAAAAGATCAAAACTTAATTATTTTATACAAAGTTTGCTTAAATAACTCCATTTACTTATTTTAAAGTAAAAAATTATAAAAAGGTAATAAAAAATGCTTTATTTTTATGTAATAAAAAATATTTTTGATGGTGAAAAAAATTTTTTCACAAAAAGTAAGTTTAAAATTTCTTTATTCATGATATTTTTCCCAGCAATTTTGATTTTTATTGAGACATATAAACGTCACAATTTAAGCACTTAATAAATCCTTTATGGTCATTTTTTTCTTTGTCATAACCAGGGCGAGGAAAAATTGACCCAAAAAATTGGAAAAAATTGACTTTTACTCAGAAAAAAAATGACTTTATTGACTTTTTAAAGTTTCATTGAATTGAACAACTATGAACACTTTAGAGAAAGTATTGAAAATTATTTCAAAGAATCCATGACTTTTTAATACAACAACATATAATTAATGACATTTTCTGATTTAAAATTCTATCATTTTCAAGTAGTTTTTCCAGTTTAGAAAAAGATCTTTCTACTCCTAAAGTTAAAATTGACAATTTTGTAATTTGGGATAAGTACTGCGAGACATTTGAGAGTTTTCCATATTCATGATTTTATTGATTTCATTTTATTTGAATCTATTTTCAAGATAACTTTTAACGCCACATTCGTCTTAAGTGAAATAAAGTTGAAACAAGTGAAGGCATCTTCGACTGAAAAAGTCTCTATGTTGACCTTTTCCTACTAAATCAATGAATCGTGAATATTCTCTAATTATTGTTAGCAAGTTTTGACACAGATTTTCTTTTTTAACAATTTCTTGAAATTTGGCAATAAAATTCCATCATTAATTTCTTCACTGCTAGAAGATTTTAATGAAAATATTTTGCTGCTTGCAACCAATTTGTCAATTTCGTTACAATTGGAACTGAAGTGTTGCCGATAGGTTTGAAAAGAGAACGTCTTTTTCTATTACTAATTTTGAATGATTTAATGCCGGTAATCTATAATTTTGCAGGATAACTTAACTTTTAAAGTAAACTTGTGAAAAACATGAAATGATAAAAAAGTTAGGGAATAAAATTCCCTAACTTCTGCAGCGGATATATCGTATGTAACCGCGTTTGTCAACAAAAAAAATTTGTCCTACAAAAACTTCTTCATGTTTAACGTCAGTCAGGCAAACTTTACAGTAAAACCTTTTATTAGATAAAAAAAGCCCAACTATTGTGGAAGTGTTGATATAAAGAAGAAATCTTGTATTTATCGCTTATAACAATTTTAGGCACATTGAATCAAAAAGTCTTAAATATAAAAATTGACTTTATTGACCTAAACTCGAAAAATTGACTTTAATTGACTTAAAAATTTGAAATTAGTTCAAAATTTTTTAGACTAAACAAGTAAAGATCTTCTTCAAAGAGTTTTTGCTAAACCGAAATAAAAGTTGCCTTTATTGACTTTTACTCGCCCTGGTCATAACACTGTTTGCATCGTCCATGTTTCTCAGCATAATGGATTCTATGTCTTTCTAAATTGTAAGGTTTTTGTATAAATGAGTTTGCTTTTTTCTGGATGAAAAAATTCCAATGAGGGAAAGAGCTAATTCTCTTCTAAACTCTCTTTGCGTTTTTATAGACTTTTCTTGTTTATCGAAAACTTTTTTTTTTAATTTTTCGGTAAACAATGAAAGAACTTACAATGCCAATATTGATGTAATCCCAAAATGGTCTGCAATAATATATTCCAGGGCTTTTTCTATCAAATGTATAAACACTGGTTTGTTGATCTAGAAGGTCATTTCCTCGCATAAACTTGTTATAACATCGAACCATTGCAGGTACTTGAATATTGACTTTACCTGGTTTTCCCTTTTTTCCTACGCTTCACAGAAACCATGTTTGTTTCAGCTCCTGAGTCAATAGTTGATAACATCATGACAATTTTTGTATCTAGCCATTTCACCAAGGACATCCCATTATAGAATCTTGCTTCGATTTCACCCTTTTTTAATTCTTTATTCAACTTTAGATCTTTTGGAAGTCCTTTTCTATTTAGTCTTACAGTACCGCATGCAAATATGTTATGCTCTGTCATAAGACGGTATACTAAAGCAGGTGATGTATAGAAATTGTCAAAAAACAAATGACAGCCTGAGTTTGACAATGATTTTGTCAATTGCATGACTACGCTATCAGATAAACCAACTTCGGTTGCACTAGATTTTCTACCAACATAGATGTCAAATTCAAATAAATAACCACTTCTTGCATCATTTCTGCACCAATGCTTGGAACCTCTTTGAATAGGTTTATCTTCCATCTATTGTTTCATCAAACTCTGCCCTTTGAATTTAACCATTCGTTCATCAATAACTTGCTCAAAAGTTGGTTCCATGTCATTTTGAAAAGCAGCATTGAAATGATCTATTATAGGTCTTATTTTCCATGCTCTGTCATAAGAAGGATTTTGCAGACTGGCAAGCGCTTTGTTGTTGTCAGAAAAGTGCAAAGCTCTTCTGATTGCGTACATTCTATCTCTAGTCATCGTCTCAGCAATTGGTTGTACTCTCAAATCAGGATCATTAGAAACATAATCGCGGAATTCTGGCAAAACATGATAAGACATCATTATATTTATGCCAATGAATGCTTTCATTTCTTCTTTATCAACTTCAAAAGGAATTCTTTTCTGAAACATGTATACTTTGCTTTGGGGAATTAATATCTTATCAATCAATTCATCAAGTTTGCACACATCATGAAAGACTTCAAAAGGGTTTGGGATATCTTCATAACCCCATTCTCTATTTTGCTGCGATCCGCCAGAGTGTAAAATTGTAGGAAAGTTCCTTGTCCACTTTCTGTTTTCAATTGTCAATTCAGGAGTCGGTTGTGTATCAACTTCAACAAGAGGATCCAAAATTTGAATAGTCTTGGGATTCTCACCAGACTGAGGAATCGATTCTTCTAGAAAGCTTACATCCTCTTCATCCAAGTCAAAAAGACCCTCTTCATCACTGTCTGCAGAGTCTAAAATTTGAAGCAATTCATCGTTGGACAATTGGTATTCTCTTTGGCGTATGCGTGGCATGTTTTAAAAATTAATTAAAGATCTGTAAGAAAAAAAAATTGAGAATGAATGAAGTTGTGACATTAGAAAAAAGAAAAGAGACAGCTGCATTATTCATTATATCTCACCAAAGAAAAGATGAGCACATGAAAACATATCGAAAACATGTACATGTATAATATGCTTTGATGGAATAATGAATCGAAAGCAAAAATTTATGTTAGAGAAACTTGAAAATACTCACTTATGTTTAGCATTATACCTAAGCTAGGCGACCTATGACTCCTTTTGGGTGGAATCCCAAACAAAAATCAAATGAATATAACTACAAGGTAAAACTGTTTTTGCTCAGAATATTTATATTATTAGCAAGATGGAACTTAAAAATATATGGAGAAATAAAGTTCAAATATTAGAATTTAAAAAAAAAAAAATTTGAAAATGTATTTTTAAAAAATTATTTCTCTGTTTATAAGAGGTGAATAATTTAAAAAAAAACACATAAACGCGATAAAAATAATCAAAAAAATCATCATTATTTATATTTTCATAAAAAACTTATAAGTTTATAAAAATACTTTCTAGCTACTTCATGAGAAAGATTTTTGTAATAAAAACTTAATGGGTGGAATTCCACCCAACAGGTGTGAAAGACTAACACCTTACTATATTAGATAGGAAGTAATTATGTATGTAGTCCCTCAATGCTGTAGATATAAAGCATAAAATAGCCAACAAATTTCACTATCAAAATGAAACAATATTGAATTGACTTTTATTCTCATATAAAAAGATTGAAAACAGTTTTTATGAACAAGTTTTCCAAAAAAACTTAACTTATAAAGAAAAAATACCCCAAATTGTTCTTATAAAGAATAAACACCCCTAAACTGTTATGAGAAGAAAAACAGCTAAGAGCGTACTTATGAAGAACAACGACCCTAAAGTCTCTGAATTCTTTTTCTTCATGTGATCCTTAAATTAAACCAAAAAACGTGTAAAATTTATAAAAGATACATTATAAAACATTTTAAAATTTTATAGATGTGGTTAAATTTGTACTTTTTTTATGACCCTTTTCAATTTCTTACTTTTTATGTTATTATTTTGAAGTAAATATATATTTTGAAATTTACACAGTTTTCCAATATTCCCATAATTTTTATCAATCTTTTTGAGTAAAAACACTGCAAGGCTTCTCAGCTCCTATACGACTATGCAGAGGGCCCATTAAAAAATGTTGAAAATGTATCATTTATTTAAAATCTTTTAATGTCCCAAATTTTTTAGTATGTTTGAATCCAATTCAGAGGTTTCAAGTGATGTCACCAAAATTATGAATAAAATCGAGGACAAGAATTTTGCCTGAATTTGAAGAAATGTTCTTGAAGCTGTAGTAATGCTGTAATCACAGAACAATTTAATCACTGTCCACAAAATACCAGAGTCTTGAAAAAGATCCTTTTTCGTTTAGATAACAAGCAATATGTCGAAAAAGAAACCGTCCCTTTAGCTTAAAAGGAGGGTAGAGATGTGAATGTGGCCACAATTTTTTTGAATAAAAATGTTAATGTCTGCATTTTAGATAAGAGAATCAGTCGGTGAAAGAAAAAAGTGCAGAAAATTCATCGTTTATTCTTGATTTTATTTTCTTTCTTTTTATTTTCATTCTTTTGTGTATTTGATAAATTTGAAAAGAACATTTTTTCGTAATAAACCTTGCTTGGCAACTCCTTCTTAGATATTTGACGTTGACACGACTCTTCCGATGCCTTGCGTTTGGCGGTGGAATCTTTCACACTGACAACACTTTTTTGCGCTTTAAACGAAGCAATGGCAGACTGAAAAAGTCTAGATCTTGGGACACGGCATTTGGCAGCCATTTTTTTGGTATTGCCGCTCGTTTTATGACTTAGAGCTTTATTATGGTAGAGAGTGGATTCCATTTGACGCTTGAAATAGCGCTTGTTCACCGTGAGTAAAGGAGTATTCCATGCTGAAGCGCCAACGGACTCTGATAATCTCTTTCTCTTAATGGTTTCTTTTAGGATTTCATCGATGGCAAGAGTGTTGAGCTGACTTTCAGTAGTCATTTGTAGGTCAACTAAAAAGAAAAAGTGTTGATGAATAAAATAATTCCTATTCTCGAAAAGACTTCAAGAAACAATATAACATTTCGACACAAAAAAACAATTATATTTATAGTATACCATCAGGAGATTATTTAGAGGGGAATTGGCTGCCCTACTTTAGAAATAGGTATTTTATAAAAAATAAAATAATTATAATAATATTTCATTGAAAAAAATTGTTGATTACAATTTTTAAGTAGTTATTGATTGCAATTTTCACTTTCTATATTTTCAATCAAATCTAGCTTAAATAAATAAAAGTTATTTTATCAACGAATTAAAGTGTAGTAAAGCTAATTAACTGCAAACGTTTTTAGAACGTGCATAAGTGTCCACAGTAGCAAGGTGTCCTCATTATCAAGTCTAGCAACCTTGTTATTATGGATGAACTTATGTACCAGCATACTTTCACCATTATGTTAGAGTAGTATATGGTGGAATACTTCATCGAAAAGGATGAAGGGAGTTATCTCAGCCCGGCACAGCTTCGTAAGAAGTCAGGCATATGTAAGTTGTATTATTCACATTTACTGGGAATCGTAGGCCAATATACTTTTTTATTTGGAAAAAATGCTTATTTTCATTTATTCATCATTATTTCTCAATCTCTTGAAGTCCACGCTTTCGCATTCTTAAGTACTTAACAAGTTGTGTCAAAAATATATAATAATCTGCATACCATTTTAAGCACAGATGGTGTTTCAAAATGTATAGCGCATTTCTACCCTTATTAGCAAAATAAAATAACGTAAATTATAACGTAAATAAGTACTAGTCTGACACTGAATTTTTGAAGGAAGAAATTGTGGAAAATTATTTTAAAAAACTAAAGCCTTACTTTGAGTTTGATCAAAGAGTGGATAGATAATATTGATCAAAACAACAGATCATAAAAAAGTTACCTTAATTTTGATGAAGATATGATCATTTGTAGGAAAAAAGGAAAGTATCTAGTTCCTCAAGGGAAAGAAATTTTGTCTGCAGGTTTTGATTTCAACACGTGAACTTGCATTATTTGTATGCTTGATATATTATCAGTAAATTAGTGATTCAATGCAGTTGAATAATGTTAATTCTTAATTATTTTATCCTTAAAATAAGTGTAGTAAAATTAGCTATGGAATAATTCAATAAATTACAATGCATTTCCTCTATTTATCTAAACCTAAAAATAGCATTCAAAAACTAAATTTATCCTAAATTATTTTTTCAAAAGTATTCGGTTTAAATTATTTTACAAAAACTTTCTACTCAAACTGAACTTTATTCCTTTACAACGTATTTCTGAAATATAAAGATTTAGTGATGTTGATTAGAGAAAACTCTTCGCATATGTAGGAACAAAAAAACTGAAAACATTTTGCAGCAAGAAATCCTAACTTCATGTATTTTTTCACAAATATTGATAAAATGTTTTTGTATCTACTTCAAGAAACTTTTTTTATTAGATATCTTTTAGGTAGAATTCCATCAGGAATCCATAGAGGTTATATTATTCTTCAGAAAGATTATTAATATTGGAAGGAAATAAAGATCAAAAAAGTTGGATGAATATTAGCTTCATTTCATTAAATTCATGAACCTCATTTGGTATAAATGACAATCATATTGTAAATTTACCAACAAAATCTATATTCTAAAGATAATATTTTGACTTCATCGCATTTTACAATAAAGAAAACAACCCGATGAGGCTACTCAAAATATGTCAAGACTGGTGTTAGGCCTGTTGACCGTATGTTTGACATTGCTTTGGTGTCGATGATTTGTAATTAGACGGTTTATTGCGTCAAATCATTGATAAGCTTCAGGTGAACATCACTCAAACCTCAATGCTTTTATTTTTTGTGCCATAGTGTATGTAAAGACAGCGTAAGCAAACTATTTATATGCTTATCTGAATTCATGTACCGTATATTCTGGTGTATAGGTTGCATCAATGCCTATTACTCACATCTAACTGTGAGGTAAAATAATTAGTATATCTCGTTTATTGCACCGCTTAACCCTTTCATTACCAGATAAATCAGACGACATATATTAAAAAGCAGAAGATTCATATACAAAACTATTTGAAAAAGCAGACGAAGGTAAAATTGTTTATGTATCATATATAATACATTTGTCACGAAAGGGTTAACTTTGATAATGGAAGCCCCCGAATAAAACATTCCTTTATTTCCGCTTACATTAATCTTAGTTAAAACATGATCGAAGGATCAGCTTTGATAATATCTTGACAGCGGATAAATACTTTTTTAAAAATCGCATCTGAGAGTATCAAAATATACTTCAATCTATTGTGCCCGGATGGTTTTGAAGCAGACCAGAACTTCTTTATCGGGAGTACACATACCACTTGGGATGAGGGAGCCAAATACTGAATGTATACGAGTTTATGGTTACTCGTTTTTATGCACTTATGTAGTGCAGGAATCGATTAGATATACAGGATGACATTTTGATAGTAACTGTAACCAGAGCGCATGCTTTGATAAAACAAAAACAACAAATATTTCACTAAATTATTACTTATTCGTTTATATGGAAATATTTGATAAAATATTGTTGTAAAAAATTATATGGTGCAGACCATATTTGGGGGCAAATAGATTTGGGAGTTTAAATACAAATACAATAACATTGAGCTTTCTCAAATACAAATTTTTTTATAGGAGTTTATTTCGATTACAAATACAAACACTTTAAAAAGTATTCACAGGTAAGACAAAATAAAATACTACACTCACAATGCATGCTTGAAACAAGCATGTGCTTTGATTTCAGCAAATAAGGAAGAGAAAACCAGGGCCATTGTGTCCTTCTTTTTTCACTCCATCTTTTCCTACTTTTATGTGGGGTCGATGATATTGACGCCCTTCTTCCATTAACTTCTATTCTAGACTTTCAGATCATTCTAGGCCATCTTTGTTTTGGTTTTCCTTTTTTCTCTTCATCTTTATTTCCATTTCCATCACATACACATTTCAATTCTATTAAGCTTTCATTGCATCTAATGGCTTATGCTATTGTTTGTGTTGCATCTAACAAACATTAAAGTTACAAAGGTGGCATCATTTAATTGACATCTATCTGGTCTGAAGACGTTTTAATAATGAAAAAAAAGTTTCATTTTTTTTGAGTATATGGAGTGGGCGAAGTTGGAAGTAAGATTTAGCGTTATATTTAGTACGATTATTTAGAGTTGGATTCGAAATTTTGTGAGTCAGGGGTGGATATTTTTCCCCTAACTCCTCAGCCCTCGGTGCTGGCTAAATATATAAAAACATATTTTCTATTTTAAATTTGTTTTTTGTAGATAAATAGGATAAGATCATAATTCTCGATCTTATTCATATCCAAAATAATTCAAGCTGCTATATTAAATACTAACAACTAATATAAGAATAATTTGACAGCAAAATGAATGTAGTAGGGATTTATTTTTGAGAATCCGATGCGAGTCTAGAGTGATCAAAAGGTTAGAAATTCCTGGCATAGATTACACCACTACTGTTTATGATTGACTCCGTTATGAAGACATATACACCCGAATATTTATATATAAATATTGAAATATGGGCATTAAAAATAATAAACCACGCCTACTTAAATGTCAATCACAATTCGCCATATGCAAGTGGAAAGAGGCTTGTTGCCTTGATCCCTACACTTTTTAGGTTAAGTAAATTTCAAGAAAAAAAGAATCATGCCCTTAAAAACTCAGCGGATATGCCTGAAATTGGACAATGATGGCATATTCCTTTTGATCAAAAATATACAGGTAAAAAGTTTACGATTAGTCATTATTGCAAGAATTTGTTTTAAAAAAGTTATAATGAGGTATGCGAGTTTGAAAAGAGAAAAGGTGAAGATTTATTTTAGGTGCAAACACAAATTTAAATGACGCTATCATTTCTTTACATTCAAATTAATAACAGCATTGATCGTTTCATTCAAAATATTTCTGATCTCTTTAGTGCACCTAACTTGCGTCTTCACCGTTTGAATGTAATTCTTGTACGAAGATGAAGGATTATCTGTGGAAATTTGAGAAAGGTTGGAATTGGCGCCAACGGGTTTTGAAAGAGACACGGATATCGGAGAATTTTTGTTGCTTTCGTGCGTCTGAATCAGACAGGACAAGGACAAGTTGATGTGAGATTGCATGTGTTGCGCAATATCGAAGAAATTTTGGGAGGCTTTCGACAGAGATTCCTGGGACGCAGCGAAGGAAGTGTTCGAGGAATGGGAGTGGTGCGTGCTTTGCGCGCTACTGCGCAAGGAAGAAGAAGCAAAGTTGACCAAGAGGAAAAAGCTTTCCTTCAATTCAGGGAAGAGAGACTTGGCCATAGAGTAGGGATCAGATTTAGCTTCCAACTCAGAATGATGTTGGCTGGGGGTTTGCTTGGCCCCCACACTTGGAATGGGGGAGTTGCACATCACAATGGGAGAGAGGGGGAGGGAAGATGGGGAGTGTTGGGTCATCTTGTTCTGAGGAAATGATTGACCAGGATGGAAGTTTCTCGGGCACATTTGTTGTTGTGGAGGAATGGAATAGTTATTGTAGGGCATGGAAGGCATAGAGGCATGTCTGCACGCTTGGATGGACATGTGCGGTTGCGCAGGGGACATGTTGTTATAGAAGGCACCTTGATTACTAGGACTGTACTGGTAAGGACTTGCGGAAGCTGGAGTACTGTACGCATAATTCATACCCGGAGAATTCTGCCTGTTCACCATGGACTGCATCATGGCGGGATGGTTTTGAGAGGAGTGCATTGAAGCGTTGAAATTATTTGGATTATTACTTGGATGCATAAGTGTTTCACTATCTACGTACAAAAAGGTATTCTTACGCCAAGAAATAAAAATTGTAAGAGGGTTTTAAATAAGAGCACAAAAATTTGCACAAGAATAAAAACAGATAATTACAGACTTCAAAATTCTCTAGAAATTCACGACAGGCATCTAAGTGTTTATTGATCAAGTTTTCATCATATATATATGATAACGTATACATTCGAACTTCTAGTAAAAAACATGACATTTGACTAGCAAAAAAACATGTTACATGTAAAAATTGCATTCATATCGCTAATGAAATGCACATCAGTAAACCAAATATTGTTTCAAAGATAAAGATTTATGCGAAGATAGTTTAAGGTCTAATTTAAAACATCTCAATATGTGAAAAATTATAATTAAAAACAATAATTTTATTTATATCATATTTAAATTTTCAAAAAAATCGAAGTTCGTTCAAAAGACATATATTCAGAAATAACTCCAAAGTTTTATTTAATTTGAAAAAAGATTTTTTCAAATGGTTGCTGGCAGGTGTTTTGAATTGAAGTTAAAAATCCTTTCTATTTGACTTAATGAGCATGGCAAAAAGGTTATTCGTATCTTAGAGGGATTACTTTGGATTAAAAAACCTCTTTTCAATAACGTAATGATAGTTTAAGTAACTACTTGTACTCGATCATTTAAAACCAAAAAACATACTTTAACACAGTCGTTCTAAAACTTTGGGGAGGAGAGGGAGGGCGTAGATCACCTGGGTGAACTATGCAATGTTGATGAGTATTCCTTATCGAACATAATTTAACTAATGAACATTTAATCAATGGTGCTATGATTTGTGATGCGATTTTTAAACAATTGTTTTACAAAGAACTTTGATTTCGATAATGTCAACCTCGATGAAATAGTCATAGTACAATATGAGGCACAGAATAATACCTTTTAATTCCAAGATGATCATAAACCAACTCAGATATGAAAAATTTTTGGAATTGGATTTTATGTGTATAGGATTGTTTCTTTTGATTTCAAGTTTTCTATCTGATGTATACAGCAATGATGTTATAAAAAACTTGTAAATTGGAGAAGATAGCAATATTGGAGTCAAATAAGCTTTATACTCACTCAGAAACAAAATATCAAAATATTAGAAAAGTTTTGTATTTATATAGCTATTCACAAGTTTATTTAATGAACAAAAATCTTGTGTGTTGAAATTTGCAATTTTAGTGAGTTTGTATGGAACCTGAAATGGATCTGCCAGAAGATTTAATTACATCACATGAAACAAATGTCGAAAACACTAGTGATTTAAAATGATCTTTTGTCAATGAAGTTATTGACGATTCTGATGATAATGGCATTTTAGAGAACTATATTGCCGATGAAGAAGACAGTTTTGATGTTCAATCATCATTCAATCATGTTGTTGATGTAAAACGGATGGAAAAATTGATTTCACATATGAAGGATTTTTAATCTAGTACTTATGAGATTTTGAATTATATTTATAAAAGATATCATAAGTATTTTGTGCAAATCAAGAACGATCTTATTAACCCATTAAGTACCATAGAAATCAGACGATATTTAAAAAAACGCAGACGATTTATATTCAAAGTCATTGAAAAAAAAAGACGAAGATGAAATTACTTATGTTCCCAAATGGGAACATTGGGACTTAATGGGTTAATACAGTTAAGTATGCAGTAAAACCAGGTACAATGAAAGAATGCGTAAGGTGGAATTTTCAAAAGCTAATTTATAACGAAGTTTCTTTAACAACAGTTTTACGATTGAACACAAGGAGAATTTTGTTCAATCCTTGTTTGCTTTTACAAGGCATGTTGAACAAATGCATTCGATTTTTGAAACTGTACTTTATAGCATTCAATGAAAGACAACATTGTGAAAAAGTTGTATGATCTGCAATTTTTGGGGAAAAGAAAGGTAATAAAATAGATTCAGTTTTATTTGAAGATGTCTATTATTCATATTACATTATTTGACGTCGAAATAAAATTTGAATATGCCAAATTTGATTATATTTTTGGACCATAGGATATATGAGAATTAAAACTGAGTGTGAGGAATCATTTAAAAGAGGATTAAGTTAAAAATAAAAAAGTTACTGAATACTCAATTTTTTAAATAAAAAAGATAAACCTTGTCTTTCTAATCACTTTTATCAAATAATGCATATAGGTGTTTTAGGTCCGTTACTAAAAGTAATGGGAGCCGAGGATATATTTAAAAAGAATATTTTTGAATTCTTTGATTACAAAATTTTATTTTGATTGTTTGATTAATTGACAAATATATTATTTAAAATAGTGCAAATTGCAAAAATATAGGCAATAACTTTTGTAACATGCATATATCAAATCTTACATCTAGCATAATATGAACAGAAAGTTGAACCTTTTCCCACCTTTCATTTTTAATTTTTGTAACATCGTCTCCCCCAATGAGGTATATCAAATCTTACAACTAGCAAAATAGGAGTAGAAAGTTGAGCCTTGTCTCCCTAATCATTTGTAGATGAAATAGAAACCCCCGTAGTATACAGGTCGGTAATGACAAACAAGTTGTCTACCCGCGTTCAACCGTACAGGTATATGTATATATTTGCGTTATTCATATTTTGTATTATCACTATTCACAGGGCCGGCCCTAGTGTTCGCGGGGCCCTATGCAAAATGCATTGCGCGGGGTCCAGTGTGGGTAGGAAAAAAGATTAAAAGTGAGAAATAAGATTTTGAAAAAAAGAAAAGGGATTTGTTTTATTACTTTTTCATTAACACAAAATGACGATCAAAGTAACTTTAGTTTGCGAACCTTGCATTTAGCGAAATCTACAATATATCATCAAAATGAAAAATGAAAAGCGCGGGGCCCAGTGCGGCCGCATAGGTTGCAGTGGCCTAAGGCCGGCTCTGACTACTCATACTAATTGAATTTATTCATGAATGTTGCTGGGGAGGGGAGAGAATACAGATCTGTTTGCAAAATATATTTTTCTTAATCCGAAAATTTTGGTATTTTTAATTTATTATTAATAAATTATTGTTTGTATTCACTATATATATTATCAACAAAATGTAACTTTCTTGAATACTAGACAGTGGGTATGTAGAAATTACTTAAAAAGAGGGAAGGCCCAAAAATTTATGAAAGGTATAAAGAATAAACGATATGTGTCAGAAATGGATATCTTGAACAATGTTAATATAATACATAAGTAATACTTAGTTCTTACCATCAAAATGTATAAAAAATAATGGGACGAAAGTACTTGTATTTAGTATATTTTATATTCTATTTATTATTCTAGTTTATATGGGAATAAGTGGATAAAATACAAAATTAAAAACTAAGTTGTAAATTTTTTTGTTTTTAAATAAAAGATTAGATTTAGATTAAAGATTTAGTCATGATCGAGAAATAAGTCATTTTAATTAATACAAATTTAAAAATATTTGGAAATAAATTGTATTCAATACCAATTAACCTGTTTTAATATATTTATAAAAAACGTGGCAAATTTGATAAATTAGAAAATTGTTTCAAAACAAAAGGTTGAAGAAAGTCAAAATAGTATTAATACCGTTTACAAGTGTCAAATAAAACTTAATAAAATTTAAAATAATTAAAGCAAGGTTACTTGTGGCTTAGAAGAAATGCCTATTCATACTTATGTTCGCAACCTAGCTAAATAAAACCATTTATTCGTTATTAACAAAATTGAGCATTCATATTTTAAAATATTAAGTTTCAATATTTTTATAATCAAATAAAATGTATTTATGTGTTGATTGGTAAATTTTAACAAATACACTGTATAGCAAAAAAAATGTTATCATTAAATCGAAGATGGTTAATAATTTAAGGTAACTATTATTGCGTTTCATGGTTACTTTTTAGACAAAATATTTGAAAAATAGAAATAGGAAAATAAAACATATACTATTCAATTAAAAAGATTTAAAATAAGATATAGGGACTAAAATTTTTAATCTTAAGAGAACATTATACTTATTGCATGGAAAAATATATTAAATTAAGTTAAAAATTTTTAAATTTAGAAAACTTTTCCTGTAAGTCTACTATTAATAATTTTTTATAAGAAGTCATCAAGTGATAAAAACTTATGTTCTTGTAGAAGGTTGGTTGATTTGTTGAAGATATTAATTCACTTTCAGATGCTCGCGTTATGCTAGATATCACTATTTATATTTTAAAAAAATTCCATTTTTTCTTCATTGTAATTTTCGTTAGTTTTTTTAATATCTTTTATATAATTTGTCGATGTGTATGTGTGTGTGTTATACACGAACAAACTCATGGATGTAAAAAAGGTATATCTAGAAAAGCATGAAATAAACACAAATCTCGCACAAAGAAAATACGAATCTCTGGACCGATTATTCAAGTAAAAACACTCTCATTAGCAAATCAAATGAAACTAAATAAGTTAAACGCATCAAATCGATGGTTGGAAAGATGGCATATTCGTTATTCTGTTAATGCAGGAGAAACTAGTACTGAAATTACAGATACGGTAGTAAAAGATTTACTAGCTCACATCTTCAACTGTGGTGAGACCGATTTATTTTTTCGTGCTTTACCAGACAAAACTCACTACGTTAAAAATGAGTATATGTGCGATAGAGGTGGAAAAAAGCAAAAGAAAGACTGTCTGTCATGTTGGCATGCAGTTCAACCGGAAAAAAACTTAAGCCGTTAGTGATAGGTAAATACAATTTTATTTTGAATGCTTTAGTTCAAAGCCTTTTTTATTTTTAAGTAAAGCAATTAACGCACGTTGCTTAAAAAATGTTGATACAACTAACTTAACTGTCACCTACTACGTAAATAAAATGACTTGGATGACGGTAAGTTTATTTTAGGCTGGATACGCACAGTAAACGATAAAATGAAACTTCAACGGCGTAAAATATTAATGTTTCTTGATATGCTGCATCTTACACACAAGATATAGGACTCAGCAAAGTTACTCTCAAGTTTTTACCGCCCAACACTACATCTGTAATTCAACGACTTGATCAAGGTGTTATTAGATCATTTAAAGCACTTTAATATGATAACTTTGCTTCTCACTAAAACGGACAATTTAAGCTCAACCACAACACTTTGTCGACAAATTTCTATCTCTAATTCAATTCATTGGATCTAAAGAGATTTGAACAATGTGAAAGAAACCACCATTAACAAATGTTGTGCTTCAGTTCAGGGGCGCACATCCTCAAAATTATTGGGGGGTGAAATTTTTTTGTTGCAATTTTCAAAATTAGTGGTCTGGAAATACTACGGGAGACCAAATATTCAAGCAATCCTTTAAAATAGAGTGTATTCAGGGCATACCTAAAGTCCTAAATTTATAGGACTACTTTATATTTTTTTACAAAATTAGTGAATTTAAATACTATACTTCTAGCGAAAATATTTTAATTAAGTTTGCAGAATATAGACTAGTTTAAAAAAATCCAAAATTGTTAGGGGGTGGAATAGGCTTTTCATTGAAAAATGAAGCAATCTACCAGGAATTGATCTATTACAGGAATTGATGAAAGGATATTTGATTCATAGAGAAAACAAATAACTGAAGGTTAGATAGTTTTATGAGTGAATTTAGTCTAAAGGCAAAGAGTCTACTGGACACCCTGCGATGTTTATATGAAAAAATGTGATTGATTCAGGGGCAAGGGTATAAAATTAAGTTATAATTGTGCAAACAAAAAATTAAGACTGCATTATTTCATTTTACTCAGCATCATTCAAAAATAGTTTAAAAGCTAAATTGATACAAGCTACAAAAAATAAAATAACTTTTAACATTTTGCAATGATTTGCCTTTTATAATAACATTTAAGGAAAAAAAGTCTATCAGAAAAAGTTATAGAGCTTCAACAAAAACTAAAAAATTTTAGATAAGTTTTTTGAAAACTAATTTGACGTACCCCCTACAGCAGAAAATCATTTTTTCTTCACTATTTTCGGAACCTTTTTTGAATTCAGGGGTTTCCAACCGCGGGTTCACGACCCCAAATAGGGTCGCCAAGACCTCCAAATAAAATCATTGTCAACTCTTAATTCTAAGAGTTTTTAAGAATATACAGTCACATATTGATTGAGGGATAGTGGATAATTTTTTATCTATTTTTAACAAAGATAAATGAAGAAAATTACGAAGAAGAGAAACCTACAAAATAGGTCAAATCAATTTAATTTTCATACCTTTTAAAGAAAGACATAGAGAGAGAAGAAAAAAAGCTTTAAATAACCATTGATTTATTATCTTCATCCTTTTCTCCTACAAACTCTCTTAACTCTCTTAAATGTTGAACTTTCTTCATATAAATTTGAATCATTCCTCAATTGCATCGTCCAACCTGTTAAACATTCTATACAGTAACTTTTATGATATTCTTTCTATCAATGAACCTTATGTCATCAATTCGTCTTTTCCTAACATCCCTAGTGGTTACTCAGTTCTTTTTGGAAATCCTATCTCTTTCTATTCAGCATGCATAGTTATAAAATCCTCTCTTTCACACACTCCTCTACCATCTTTCTCCGCAACGAGTTATTTCTTCACATTTGTTCATTCGAAGCCAACTCCAATCCTCTTCTGCTCCTTGTATTGCTCTCCTTCTAATTCAACCGTTATCCCTGAATCATTCTCTACTTCTCTCCGTAATGCAAAAGCATTTATTTCTTATAATTTTTCAAATCAGTTTCACTTGATCATCTGTACTGACTCCAATGCACGATCTCTACTCTGGGACTACGCTGCAAATACAAGAGGCAATGTCCTGTTATCTTTTCTTTCCTCAAACGAACTCTTTCTAGCCGACAAATCCAAGGAACCAACTTTCTTTAAATCAGTTAGAAATTCTCCTGTTTCGTCCCACATTGATCTAACTCTAACCTCAAAGTTTTCTCTCAGCCATATCCTGAACTGGTCTATATCCGACAACCCATCAGCTTCTGACCATCATTTTATCACTTTTCAAATTGATACCTCAACCTCTAGCTGTTCGACATACGTTTCAACAAATAACCATCTCCATTGGCTAACATTTCTCAAATCCCTTAAAAAGAATCTTCCTTCTGCCCACCGTTCTCTATCTTCTACTTTAGAGTTAGAAGAATTCTCTCTTCAGTTAAACAATACGATTTCTGAAAGCATTTCTTCTTCAACTCCCAAAAATCGTGTGTTTGCTAGGAAAAATGCTTTCTTCTGGAATTCAAATCTTTCTCGCCTGAAGTCAGCCGCACGTCAAGCTCTCAAAAGTTTTAGAAAGCAAAGAACCACGCCTTCTCTTTTAAAATATCAAAGTTGTATAGCTGATTTCAAATCTGCAATCAGGCAAGAGAAAAGAGACTCTTGGATCAAATACACCTCTCAAGCAAGCAAAAATCCTTGGAAAATTATCAACGCATTATCCAATAAGAAAAAGCAAGCTGATCTTCCTTTCATCAATTCTTCTTTCCTCCCGAACAAAATCTATCACAATCCTTCTTTTCTTACTTCTTTTTCCCTCATGATTCACCTACTTTTGATGACGTGAATCACTCATTACTGCGAGCTAAGGTGGCCTTTTCACTTTCTAAAATTCAGAATTCCTCATTCCCTGAGATCACCATCAAGGAAATAACCCAAACTATCGACAATCTTAACTCTAGATCTTCTTCTAGTTTTGATCTGATTACTCCCTTACATATTCAAAGATCATTTCATCTCTTCATCAAACACCTTATCTTAGTCTTCAATTCTATTCTATCTCTTTCTCACTTTCCTTCCATTTGGAAAATAGGTCGTCTCATTTTTATTCCGAAACCACATAAAGATCTAAACATTTCTTCCAACTGGCGCCCCATCACTATTCTTCCAGCCTTAGGTAAAATTTTTGAAAAAATTATTAGACGTCGACTTATATATCAAATTCACTCCCACAATCTCATTAATAATCTTCAATGTGCTTACCTACCGTTCAGAAATACCGAATCCGCTCTTTCAAACTTCTCCACTTACATTGAAAAATCAAATCAAGAGAAAAAAATATGCTCTTCTATTTTCCTAGACATATCCAATGCGTTTAATAATGCTTGGCATCCTGCTATTCTTTCCAATCTATTATCTAAAGCCTACCCCAAATACCTTATAAAATTAATATCTAGTTACCTCTCAAACAGACAACTCATCTTCAAATATAAATTCTTATCTGCTGTTCATTCTCTCTCTCTATCTACACCACAAGGTGGTTGCCTCTCGGATATTCTCTGGATTGTCCTAATCAATCCAATCCTCGACTTTATTAGGTCAAATACAGAATTCGCTCAATGTTATTCTGATGACATTGTTTTCTCCTTCTCAAGTGACTCACTTATTAAGAATCTTTATAGAATTTCAGCCTTTTTTAAATCTCTAGTGAAATTTTCTAACTCATTCAAGATCTCCTTTAATCCATCTAAAACGTCGTTGATCCATTTCACTCGAAAATCAATTTCAAATCTTGGTGTCACTTTAAACTCGACCTATATAACACCCTCATCATCTGTTAAATATCTCGGGCTCACTTTCCAATCCAACTTACGTTGGACGGAATACTTCAAAAGTTTATACAAAAAGCTAAGCTTCATAATTTTTTCCACAAAAAAGTCGTTGCTTACAAATGGGGCTTGTCTGTCTCTCACTCTCGTTTTATATACACCGGCATTGTCCTTCCTATCATCCAATACGGTATTCTCTCCTGGGGCTTAGCTCTTCTTCATTCATCTTCGCTCCATCTACTTTCTAAAATTCATAGGCTATGTCTCCTCTCTATATCCAAGGCATTCCGCTCTACCTCTACTAGCTTACTTGAAATTATGCTAGATATTCCTCCTCTCCATCTTCAACTAAAAAAGATTTTACTAAAGAGATTTATTTTCATGTATAAATCTTGCAATCCTCCACTCTTAACTTCTCACGATTTTTCTGACATCACGCCTTCCTTCAGTTTCTTTAACTCACTACTTTCCTCTTTTGCTCCTAACTTGAAAGTTCACCTTGTTCATCGTAATTTGCCATCTATAACTTTAAAGCATCCCTCATCACCCCTTCCATACTCTCTAAATATTTGTCGTAATAACAGTTTAGCAAAATCGTCTATTTTGACATCTCGCATTAGCCCTCATATTTTGCGTATCTTTTCCGATGCTTCGAAGTCTTCAAAACATTGCTCAATAGCATGGGCCTTTTTAAGCCTTTCTCAATTTCTCCTTTCTTCAAATTCCAAGCTCCAATTGATTCCTTACTCTCCACATCAGAAGCTGAATCAATTGCTATCCTCTCGCTTGTAACCATCTTCTTTCCAATATCCAGTCTTTTTCTTCTTTCAAACATTTAAGCTTTTTTACTGATTCTCGTAACACTATTCATCATCTCAACCTGACTTCCCGAATTCCCTACTTTATATCTCTCATTTATCCGAAACTCCTCCTTTTATCTAACAAATTCTCTTTAAGCTTTAATTGGTGCCCATCCCACACTGATATCTACGAAAACCACTATGTCGACATCTTAGCCAAGCAAGCAAGTCATCTCTCACCCGTCTTGTCCCTTTCCACCCACTTCAAAGTTTTCAACTTGGTTTTTATTGACCACGTTTATAAAATCTGGAACAGGGAAAGTATTTCTTCAAAGTCGCGTTTAACCAATTCATTCTCAAATGTACAAGCAATTCAATATACATGGAGCCAAAGCAATTTCAAAATAACCCGACCTCTTATTAGATGGCTGTCAGGTCATGTATCTTGCAAAGAATACTTACTTCAACGAAAAATTTCTAACGATAGCTTATGTCGTTTATGTCATGAATTTTCAGAGTCACCCTACCACATTATTTTTACATGTCAATACACCCACACAATCTGCGAAAATTTCATTAACTCGACAATGCGCACTCTTGGACGTTTTCCTATCTCCCTAACTGACCTAATCTATTATCCATCCCTTCTCATCAAACTTAATAAATTGATTAATGTAATTGAACCTAAACTTATTGTCTTGCCCATCCATTCACCCAATTAGTCATTTTTTTTTTTTTTTTTTTTTTTAGCTTTTATATCTACACTTGTTTTCATTGTTTATTTTAGATCATTAAACCCACTTTTTCCTATATTCCCAAGCAACACAGCACTGCAAGCATATCGACTTAAGTCGGATTGTGCTTTGAGATCTCACTACCTACCTACCTACCTACTCTGAATTCAATGACTTTTATAAAATGGCTTCAAATTGTTTCTAGAAGAATTTCAGGACAATTTTGATTATTTATCTTTAATATTATATTTCATAACAAATATATCAATTTGTATACAAACATAATAATCTTCCATTCACACTACCTCTAGGAAAACTAACATGTCCAACAAAAGGGCACGCTCGGAATCCGATCAACTGAACAAAACGACCGAAACTTTAAACAATTTATTCAATGATTTTATTGCTAAAACCTCTCTTTCCCCAAGTGACCAAATTATATTCAATGATCTCAAATACAATATAGCTCTACATTACATAAAAACCTTTGAAAATCCTATAGTAGAAACAACAGCACCAGAATCTTATGCTAACGCTAGTAATAAATCCTTACCTGTATCGTCCTCCCAACAGAAAACAATACTAGCCCCAAATTCTACACCCAATATGAAAACTACCAACACCCCCTTGATCAAAAAGCATTTGGAACCCAACCTTACTCTAAAAATCTCGCCTCCCAACAATATCATATCTCAGAAAGAAAAAGCTATTCACCGCCAACATGTTATTAAAGGCCTTGAAACCAAAAATAACTCCCTCTCTATTACTAAAACCAGATCCTCACATACAGGAACCATCTACTTTCAATTCAAAAATTCACAACAAAAAGCAGCAGCTAAATCCTCTCTCTTAAAAAACGGCGTCAGCGTTTGTGATTTACCCACTCCAATACCCAAATTTATTCTAAGAGGTATACCTAAAGAAATTAATATTAATAATCTGACAGACACATTAGAAGAACAAAACGAAAACTTCAAAAGTATAGGAAAATTAGTGAATCCTACCCAACTAGGCAAGGAAGGAACCTTCTCCTACACGGTACTAATTGAGCCAAGCAATCCTGAATTATTTAAATATCTCCGCAATCAACCAAAAATTTTTCTAGGATATAATCTGTTAACCCTAAATCTTTTTAAACCCAGAACTAAACAATGCGAAAATTGCCTTAAATACGGCCACTTGAAACAAAAATGTAATGCTTCATCCCCAAACTGCGCACACTGCGGCAACCGAGGACATTCACTAACATCTTGCACACACTCAAACGACTCAACCAAGATCACCTGCATCAATTGTAAATTACCACATATTGCAACATCCAAAACATGCAGTTTTTATATCAATCACAGTAACTCAATTCTAGCGCAACACATTAAAACTATAGATAATTACACATGTTAAATTTTCTGCACATCAACTTAAATCATTCTAAAACGGCATGGGATAACCTTATTAATATAATTCTCTCCCAACAATACGATGTAATATCCATCAATGAACCCTACACACGCATACCTCACCTACTTGACCAATACAAACTCATACACCTACCCCCTTTAGACGATTACTCCGCTTGCATCATAATAAAAACTTCCATTCTCAATACACCATTATACCAATTCTCCAACTCTAACTACATCTTCACTCTTATCCACTCAACTACTACGCCACTAATCTTCTGTTCTCTTTACTCACAACCCTCTTCTTTACATCCTATTCCTTATCGTTTTGATAATACACTAACCCAAATAAAAAACTACATCAACAAAAGTTTTTACCTCATTATTTCTACAGACCTAAATGCACGTTCATACTTATGGGATATAAAACAAAATTTTCGTGGTTTGCAAACCCTCAATTTCCTTTCTGCCCATAACCTCACTATAGCTGATTCTAGCACATCACCAACTTTTCAAAGAAAACACCTAGACAAAATATATCAATCCCACATCGACATCACCATTATCTCAAATGAATCACTTAAAATTATAAAAAATTGGAAGATTTGTGATACACCCTCAGCTTCAGACCACTCTTTTATATCTTTCCAAGCCAATCTTAATGCACTTAAAAAGATCAAACACAAACACCCCATTGGCAAACACATTTTCTGGTCAGCCTTCCTAAAATCCCTACAATCAAAACTTTACAATACGGAAATGGAAACCAATACAACATCAGAACTAGAAAAATCAGCATTATTCCTTAACGAAACAATTTCAACTTCTATTATCTCTTCCACTCCTAACAACCCATTTCCGAAACGCAAAAACGCCTATTTCTGGAACCCCTACTTGAACAGCCTAAAACACCAAATCAAACGCTCATCAAAACTTATAAGAAGAATAAACACCCAGGATAACATTCAACATTACTTCCTACTAAAAAACCTGTACAAAAAAGAAATCAATAAAGCTAAAAACAAGCCTGGAAAAAATTCACCACTCAAACTCCCTCCAACCCCTGGAGCACTATTCATAAAATCACTAATAAAAAATCCTCATCTCCATTGCCTCCCCATATACTCCCAGCAAACAACAATGAAACATCACACTTGAACCCCTCCTTTCTCACCTCACTTTTTCCATCTGATTCACTAATAACCGACAACATTCACAATTCCATCATAAGACTTAAAACTCAAGCATACTTACGCAACACCAACACCTTTGATTTTCCACGAATCACTATCACAGAACTCAACAATGCCGTAAACTCCTTTAAACCCAAACTAGCTTGCAGTTACGACCACATATCCATGAAACACGTTCGCAAAGCATACCATATTATTTATCCCCACATACTTCAATTATTCAACAGTTGCTTAAGACTAAGCTATTTTCCAAATATCTGGAAAATTAGCAAATTAATCCTAATTCCTAAACCAAATCGAGATCTCAATAACATAAAAAACTGGCGCCCCATATCTCTTTTACCGACAATAGGCAAAATCTTAGAGAAAATTCTGAGGAAGAGACTGTTACATTATAGCTTAAAAAATGGCCTCATTCACGCTAATCAATTTGCTTATCTTCCCAACAAAAGCTCAGAACTAGCACTTTCTCGCCTCACGCTCTTCCTCGAGTCCGCACTAAAGAATCATAAAATAGCCTCAACTTTATTCCTAGATATTGAAAATGCTTTTAACACTGCCTGGAACCCAGCTATTATTAATAATCTCATAGATAACACCTACCCCACATACATGATAAAATTCATACACAATTACCTCAACCATCGCATTCTAATTCTAACTGAAAACAACAACTCATATATTCGCGAGCTCTCTCTCTCTACTCCTCAAGGAGGCAACTTATCTGACCTACTTTGGTTAATACTCATCAATCCACTTCTTGCCTTTATCAACAACAAGTCTGACTTTTTTCAGGGATTCTCCGATGATCTTCTTTTCTCCTTTTCTAGTTCTGAGCAAAACGAAAATCTTAAACAATCTGCTTCTTTACTAAAACAAATTCAATTCAAAGCCCAACAATTCAAAATTTCCTTTAACCCTAATAAATCCCACTTAATCCACTTTACACGCAAAAGAATCAAGCCTTTACCCTTACAACTGAACACAACAGACAAATTAGATCCACAAAACCAAGTAAAATATCTCGGACTCACCTTTCAACCCAATCTAAAATTCTCAACTCATTTCAAAAGCATCTCACAAAAACTAATCAAAACCCTTTTCTCTCTTAAAAACGGAATTTCTTACAAATGGGGACTTTCCCCAAAAATCACAAAATTCATTCATAAAAGTCTAATTTTCCCTGTCCTCAAATATGGAGTTCTCTCATGGGGCTCAGAGTTGAGACACCAGTCATCCATCACTCATCTCAGCAAAATTCATCGCCTGTGTCTTCTTTCTATCACCAATGCCTATCACACTACACCAACTACAAAACTTGAATTATTCACTAACACGCTACCGCTACACCTCAATCTAAAGAAAACGCTTCTTAAAAATTACCTTATAACTTTCTGCTCTACACCCCCACCACATCCTTTCACCAGCCTATACACAACTCAAACATCCCAATCCCTGCAGTATTACAATTCCTTATTAATTCAGTTTGCTCCTAACAAAACATCTTATCAAGTACTACCATTAAACCACCCAATCGAGCTCATCCACCCTTCTTGTCTCCTCCTTACATCACAAACATCTGTCACCATAGATATCTTGCCCTAAACTCTATAGCTCACCAACGCACAACAAACAATACCTGTTCACTTTCAATTTTCACTGACGGTTCTAAATCACAACACCGCTCTTCAGCTGCATGCGCTTTCTTCCTACAAAACACAAAAAACCCTTTTCTTATCCAACACACAAACCTAGATCCAGAAATCACTGCACACGAAACTGAAATTCACGCAGTACTACTATCCTGCAACATACTCCTTAATAACCTAACTTCCTTTTCTACCTCCTTCAAATACATAACTTTTTTCACAGACTCGCAAAATTTAATAAAAAACCTAAAACTCGAAAATAAAATCTCACACTCAACTTATAGTTTAGCACGCAAACTTATTCACCTATCCAATCACTTTGTAGTAAAAATCGTCTGGTGCCCAGCTCATTCAGCTGTTTTGAAAATTACCTTGTTGACTATATCGCAAAATCAAATATCTCCGATTCTCAGATCCTACCCCTATTTTCTCTACCCATCTCCACTTTTACAAATACTATAACCAACTCTACACTACTGCAGTGGCAACAATCTATCGACTCAACCATCACATCACCTCTGACATCTATGCCATTATCACAACTCATTTTAAAGAAACACTTTCACTCACTCCCTCGGAACATCATTCGCTGGCTCTCATCCCATTGCCCTTGTAATGCATACTTCTTCAAATTCAAACTTCACTCAAACCCTTTCTGTCGTTTCAGCTGTTCGTACATTGAAACACCTACACATATTCTCCTTTATTGTCCAATTTTTGATTCTCACCGACACCAACTCCTTGATAAAAGTCGCTTCTTTTTTAAAGATATTCCATCCTCTTTACATGATCTTCTACAACATCCACTACTCATCAAACATCTCTCCCTTCTCATAACCACAATCGAACCTATACTCTCTGCAACCCAAACACTCATTCCTCCCTCAAATATCTAATAACAATAAGCCACTATCACCACTAATCCATGCATTCCACAAAACAATCTAATGTCTACACCCATAAAAATCTTCCAAATTTTCTTTTTCTATTTCAGAAAGACCCACAAAACTAAACTTACACTTTGAAGACCAAATTCCAGCAGACTTGCAAGCATATCAGCTCCAGCTGGAAAGTGCTTAGAAATCTCCATACCTACCTACCTACCTACCCCCTACAGCATACTCTATGGGTGGCATGGCAGGTTGGTTGAGATGATGGACTCAGCACGGAAGCTTCTGGATTCGATTTCTCATCGATACTTCGAATTTGTTCATAGTTTGACATAAGCGGTACATCAGTGCCTTGTCAATGAAAATACTCCCGCTGCACCTTACCTTTTACTTAAAATTGAAAAATTTGCTACATAATTAACATAAGGGAGAAAGGAAACAAAATAAACTAATAAAGCAATTTTCACTATTTTTAAATGGAACCGTCTGTTCTCAGAATAATTTCAAAATAATAGGAAGCATAAAGAATTAGAGTTTATTTAATATTTTCAAGTTTTTATAAGCAGCAAAAGCCAATATTTAAGTAGCTATATAAGTAGCCCTTATAATTAAAAAATTATTTAAACTATCGGTCCATTTCGCCCTTAGACTCATAGGCTATTTGTTTCATCCATCTTTGCTTATTATATGTGTAAAATTATTAAAATATTTTATATTCTTGTTTATTTTATCTCTTAATTTTTTAAAATTGTCCATGAGACAAAATGTCTTAGGAAAATAACGGGGCGATTTGTCCATGAAACAAAATGTCTTAGGAAAATAACGGGGCGATTTGTCCATGAAACAAAATGTCTAATGAAAATAATGGGCCGATTTGTCCATGTGACGAACTGTCTTATGAAAATAATGGGGCGAAATGTCCAATAACCAAATTAACATAAATCAACGAAAATAGATTTTTTTTATGATGATGGTAAAGTTCATCAATTAGCTAAAAAGTTTGAAATATAAAATGTTGATTTATACTTTGATAAAGACCTGTCAATTAAAGATTACTCTAATGAATGGAAACAAAATCTTATTGCTAGCTATTTACGAGAGCAAGGAGATCTTGAAAATGATAATTCAAATTATCATTTACGAAAAACAGAAGTTACTTTCTCTTTTGGGATTTAAAAAAAATTATGAAACTACTACAATCAAATTAATTTTACCGAAAACCTACTCTATTATCACAGATACTAACACATATTTGAAATCCAATTTATTTCAAGGTAAGAGATGTTAGCACAGATGAATGAAACATATTTTGTTCATCAGAAACTCTAAATTTATAACAATTGAAGACTAAATATGTACAGTATATTTTGGATACATAATTTTTTTTATAAATTGATATTGAGATGTTTTTATAAGCTTATTGTTTCATTTAGTAATAGGTAGCAAATAAAGTACATTTTTAGGGTCATTAATTTATAAAAATTTCACCTCAAAAGTTAAATTTTTAAAGAAAACTTGTAAAGTCGGTCTCAAATTCTTTACTTTATTCATAAAATGATGAAATGTATTTTTTATTTGAAACAATGTGTAATCACTATTTTTAATTAGTAAAAATTACGTATAAAGTGAATAACCTTATGAAAGTTTTATTTTAAAATATAACTTTCAAACAAAACTTAAAAAGTCGATTTCAGATTCATTATTTTATTCATAAATTGAGGAGATAAACTTTAACGCTAATTTGGGGTCTATCATTTCCTAGACCTAAGTCCTAAATATATTTTCAAACAAATTACTTTACTAACTGAATATATATATGCGTAGGTAGAAATAATATTAAAATTATATATAAGATGATTTGCTTGTTTACTAGGTTAAACTTTAAAGTTAATTTCAAAAATATTTAACGATAGTTAACTTACGTTTGTTTGGAGATATCAAAGCACTTTCAGCTGTAAGGCTATATGCTCGCATTATGCTTAATCAGTTTTTGTGAATAGAGTTGGGAGCCTTGGGGATCGAACCGCTGACCTTCAACTGTTAATCTGAGAGGTACACCCCAATAACCATTGACTTTTTATTGAATTACGTTTAGAGTTAATTAGAATAAAAAAATTTTACTTTAATTCATTAAGTTGTTAGTTCATTAGTCTCTATAAATAGTACAATTCTATTATAGTTTATTAACTGAGCTTCTGCTTTTCATCACAAACTTCGTTTCGGTTGATGAAGAATTTTGACAGTAATAAAATTTCAAAAATAAAAGGCATGGAAATTTACAGTGAAGAAGCCATGGATCAAGTACTTACGATATTGGATGCGAGAAAAAGTGATTTTTTTAGTAATTTAATAGGGCCAGAGACAAAGAATTGAACAGGATATCCGTATTCAAGGATAATTGCAGCCCCGCCATATTTATTTAAAAAATTGGAGAAGACATTTTACTATTAAAACGGTACGACTTTTTACCTAAATATATTCTTTATTTACAAATAAAAACGTGAAATTAAAAAAATAATTAAAATAAAAAGACACATCGATATTTAATTATGAATGAGGGGTGGCAATCCAGTATTGTTATATATTCTTGTCTCCCAAAATATGCAAAAAAAACAATTTATTAAATACAATTTCAAATTTAGCTATAAAATTTAATTTTAATTAATCACATCAGAAATTAAACATGTCAAAAATACTAACTATAAAAATGATCAAAATTGAATAAGAATTACTAAATATATCACGATCATCCGGGGGGCAATTATCCTGCACCCAGTGATAGATAAAACCCAAAATTTCGTCAAAACTACTTGACTGCAAACATACTCTGAAGACTTGCTGACAGATACTGCTTTTTTTAATTACAAAGTAAATCTACTCATCAAATTCAACACAGTAGTTAAAGGCCTTTTTCCTTTGGGTAAAGATATAATAAAAAATAAAAAGCAATTTGAATTTAAAATTGATATTTAAAGCAATTTGAAATAAGAGCTTTGAATTTATTATAAATGAATGTTTTTTTCTCATGTCAAACAAGAAAGTATAGTGATGCGATCATAATTACAAACAAGATCATTCGATTTAATAAAATCCATGTAGTTATCGTGGAATTAGTAGCTGACAGTGCAAGTATAGTGTCGGATAATAAGAGGGTGTATTCATTTGCAAAAATTCTTTTATAATAAAAAAAGTTCGCCCCACCCCACCACCTCTAAAATTTTGAGGATGCGCGTCCCTGTAAACACTGTGTTTAAACATTAATATTTGAGGGACAATCAAAATTGTTTTCCACTATAATGATATACATAAAATTAAAATTACGAAGATATTTCATATTTCTATTTAAAGTTAATAAAAAAATATATAGCATTATTTAGAAAATGTGAGCTAATTATTTTTTTGTGAGAGTTGACATTTTTTCATGTCAGTTTTTATATTGCCTCATAATTTTTAATTATATTACACATTTTATACCTGATTTTATCAGTGTATATGATTTGATATATATAAAAATATAGACAACATATGGGACTAAGAATTATAACTTTACCTAGAAAGTTAGAATAAAAATAAAATTACGCCACTTTCTTTGGTATTAATTCTAAGTGCGGGAATATTCAAATTTACATACTAGGTTTGACTAAAGATGTTTCTTCTTCGATTCTTTCGGTATACATCTAGGCCTTGATTTTTGATTTAATATCTTCATAATACCAAATTTTTTTAAGATTAAACATTTTTATTATTTGAGATAGATGCAACTGATCCATCAAATCTTGTTTCAACCGCCTTTAGCATTTCTAAAAGTTTTATTTAGAATAAATAATTTATAAAAAAGAAATACTAAAAAGTAGTCATTTGCGCAGCTTCTTAGCTCGCGCTCTCAGCACTCGTGAACATCTAGGCTTACTCCTTCCTTTTTTAGACAATTTAGCCTTTATGGATTTACTCTCTCTCCGCTCCTTTATTTCAGTTGAATGATGTGTTGAGTTGGCGAAGATCGCATCCGAATTAATAATATCTTCAGGTGGATTCATATCACAGATAACTTCTTTTTCTTTACTACAAGCTCGCAGAAGAGGTGAAGGAGGAACACAGTCGAAGTGATAGCCATCTTGGAAGAGGCGTTTTTTCTTTTGAGATGACGAGTGAAAGACGCGAAGCAAACTTCCTTTCGTCTGTTTGAAGCTGTCTTTCAAACGTTGACTTACTGGTGATGCTAGGTGGAGCGCCTTTAAGCCTTTCTCTTCCACCTTGTGTGATAGGGAAAAGCGGTTAATCCTATTGGGCCTTTCAAGGGAATGTGGTAAATTCGTAGAATTGCTTCCAATCTTTTGGGTATCCTTGTGCATAATTTGTTTAAGAATGGTATTTTCCTTAGAAAGTTCGTCATTTCTCTGATTCAATTTTCTCATATTTTCATGAAGATGAGCGATTTTTTGCTGACAGAGTCTGAGTTCTTTGGAGTAATTCAGGCCAATGCAATCCTGAACTTCATTTTCAAGCCGATCGCGTGTAAGAAACGAATCAGATTCTATGAGAACATTTTCATTTTCTTTATCGTCATGAATGAAACCATCGCGATTGAAATCAATTTTAAATTTGGTAAGAAATTTTTGCAAATACTCAATCTGATCGTTTTTAAAATCATTGCGATTACGAGCCATTTCAAGCTTACTCTCATAATATTCTATCAAATTATCTTTTTCTTGTAAAAACAAACTCTTATAGCTTTCCACTGCTTTATCTAATAAAGCTTGTGTGCTCAGGATGCTCTCTTTCAAAGGAACTTCCTTCACCACGACAACATTGAAGTGGTCATCATCATATTTTCCAGCATGTGTTTCAACTCTGTTGGTTTGATTGTTATACTTCATTTTCTTAAATTTGTCGCATGTTTTCGCTACGTTTACGAAAGAGGAGTGATTGGGAGGCAGAAAGCCAATGTCTTGGTCCTCTTCTACAAAAAGTACTTTTTTGGCCAAGGCCGAAAAGTTTAGGGCGTGAATCATTTCTTCTTTTGAAGAAAGCGACAATGAAATGTTGACGATCATGTTAATACTGTTCTTTTTAAGGAAAAAATTTTGCAGAAGACGTGTTAATTTACTATCACGAAAAGGTACAACACTTGGCTTATCTGGGTGTACTTGATTCAGTTTTAAAGTTTCAAAGCAGCGGCCCAGAGTCATTAAGGACTTGTTAATGTTATTGGCTTCTATCAATCTCGCTTTTATTCCGCCATTATTTGCTTTATTCGATTTTTCAGATCCAGCTAGGTCACAAAACGTAAATTCAGACACTTTATCAAAAGTGAGTTCATTAGGAAACACTTTATATTTCTTCACGGCACACTTGAACAACTTTAAAGTTAGGATTGCGTGACTCCTACTAGAACTATAATTCAGATTGGTGGCTGCAAATTTCAAATTTTTCTGCCCTACCTTTAATAGTTCAAAGGCTTCTTCAATACTACTGACAAAGACTTCCATGTTTCCTTTTATGCCAACGTTTCCTTCTTTATCCTCAGTCAGGCGCAGAGGCTTACGCTTTATCTTGGTATTTTTGTCATACGTCACGATCAAGTCGTAAATGTATTCATTGTAGATTTCAACGAAGGAAACAGATAAGAAAAAAACATCGCTTTCATTCTTTTTAATGGTGATGGCGATGTCCTTCAAAATGTTGCTGTCGTCAAGAGTTTTACTCAAGCAGGACATAGAGGAAATGCTAGAAAGGGTTTGCCCGCCTAGCACCGTGTCATTCAGTGCTAATGACTTGGCAGTTGTATAGTGATTGTTGTATACACTTATATCTTTTATATCAGAGCCGAGACTGGTAAAAATGCAGTAAAGAGTGCGCGGCAAAATACCGTAGCCTCCATTGCTTCCTTGCATCGTATACGTTTTTCCAGAATTACTGGCACCATAAGTGAAGAGCAAAGCAGACTTTCCATTTAAAAAATTTTGAACCAAAACCTTGACGGAATCCGTAAATATCTCATTCTGGGTAGTTTTTTGAGGAAAAACTTTCGTAAAGGAATAACTTTTCTTATAACAGGCGGCTTGATCATTGCAAATAATAATTTCATCTTCAGAATATTCTATATTATATTCCTGTATATTTTGATTTTTTTCAAAATGAGTCAAAGGTCTGATTCGCAGAAAAACTTTCATTGTTTCAGAAAAAATACTTTTAGACAGCTTCTTATCCGAGTAAAAGGCCCTATCAAATTCACTTTCCAGATTTTTCGCTATGTGTTCAAAGTGTTCAACGTTCTTTCTCTTGCCACTCTTCATACTGAACAAAGACATGATTTAACAACGAATAGTGACGTCCTAAATGAATTTAAAAAAATATATAGCGTTTGCAAATGATAATTTCTGTTATTTTCACATTCTTCTAACAACTCTTCAAAATATATGTAAACTGGTTAGTTGGTTTAATTAGATGTATTTAGTCAAATTCAAACGTCGATTTAATTTTCTACTTAATTACCTTAGTTAATTGACTAGCAACCATCAAACCTAAGGACTTAAAGAACTGAAAAATTTAAAAATGCTTAAAAATTCACATATGAACCCATTTCATCCCATCCTCAGTTATCAATGACATAGACGATTTCTTGATTTTAAAATATTTTAAAGATAAATACACTCTTCTACTTTTTTAGGGATGAGATAGATTAAACAAAGAATATAAAACACATTCTGTATTTATTGGAACAGGGAACATCAGAGGTCTGTAGTCCATTAGAAAACAACACATAAAATGTGAAGAAATGGATCGACTCAATATAGACATATTACGTTTGTCCGTTACAAAAGAAAAATGGAATATAGGCGACGAAAAGAAAAAACCTAACCAACAAAATCTTCATCTCTTCGAGAGATGAAAAGAATAGGAAGAGAATGGCACTGCTCGTTGAAGAAAAACTGAAACCGTTGATTGAAGATCTTATCATTAAAGATCACACTGCCATTGAAATGAATATAAAGGACAAAAACAACACTGTATTGTTTGTCTAGTCTTACATCCCTCAAATTTCAGCAGAAAAAGAAAAAATTCTACAAGCATAGAAAACTGCAGAAGACATGGTGAAAGAACTGAAGTGTAAAAAGAATAAATAAGTAATCATCATGGGCGACATAAATGTAATCTACGGAAGAATTGGAAAGTCCGCATTAAAAGGACGCTGTGGAAAGTTACGAAGTGGAGAAATCAACTTAAATGAAAGAATTCTGGTAGATTTTGTATGAAAAAAGGATGACGTTAATAAATACATTCAAGCCGGTAAGGGTAAAAACTATTTTAGTTGGGAAGCAAACAATGGCAATGAAAAAAGAATGAGTGACTACATAGCCATCATCAGAAATATGTAAATTCAGTTTTAAGATAAAAAGTGGTCCAGAGGGTGGATAAGTTGTCAGACCAATACCCCGTTATTGCATGGCTGGAGAACAAAATGGTAAAGACTAAAGGATCTTCAAAAATGGAAAAAATATGGTTTAAGAATGATAACAAGGTAAATTAAAAACGAAGGTAAATCATTAAATGGAGTTAACATGAGGCAAGAAATTTGGAACAAGATTAAATCAGAAATGGAGAAAGTGATACCAAAACTGAAGAAAGAGAAAAGAAAGAATTGGATGACTTATGAGATTTTGAATATAATGGACACCAAAGGAAACTAACAAGAACTATTGAAACCTTGATACCACACACAATGAAGATTTTGACTAGGGTATGTACAATCAAATATCAGCTCATTTTAATGGATAACTCAACACAATACAATATGCATTATGACAGAAAGTATGAACAATCAGAAATATTACAGTTCTGAAAACAATCTCAAGATACTTATATATGATTTATTGACTTTTAGAAAACGTTAGACCGAGTCAAACATGACATTTTGTTTGGGTGCTTGACAAAAAGAGGAGTTCCACAAAATGAAATGCATCTGAAATGTACCGTCATCAAATTTGTTATCTGAAAGAGGATAAGAAGAACCAAAACCAATAAAGAGGGATGTAAGACAAAGTTATCGCAACACGAACCAACTGAAGCCACGCCACTCAAGAGGCAGACCCCTTGTTAGAAGCCATACGCAGGGTTGGGGTGAATTATAATTATAATTGCGTAATTGAAAATTAATTACAATTACACCGTAATTGTAATTGAAAAAAAATTGAAGACATAATTGAAATTATAATTGTAATTTGAGCCTTGTAATTGAAAAGATAATTGCTAATTTTTTGGTTCTAGGAGAATCGTCGGCAATCCTAGCACACTTCAAACAATCTTATAGATGACAGTCATGAAGGTTTATCCTCTCTCTCTCCCTAACTCTTTGAGCTTACCGCTCTTTGCTTCTTTCACGTGTTACTATACTACACATGTGATACAAATAAATGTTCGCATCACTGTTTACTAAACTGTTTCGACTCAAAGGCTTCCCTTGGCTACCTTCATATTCATCAATTCCTGCCTATATAGAGCAATTATTATTCAGATAATTTTCTTATATTCCTGAGATATTGGTAAAAAATCACACCCCTTTTCATTGTTTCAATATTCCTTCCTATATTTTTCCACACATGATTCCATGTGGTGATGATGAGAAAAATTTGCATTACTACTACACGCGTAGTTGTGAAGAAGCGGTAAGTTCATAGAGATAGAGAGAACAACAATTCTCCACAGCTGTCATATAAAGTCGTACGATTTTTGCACTAGCCATTCGGTACCCGAGTATCCCTGCTCCTGTGGAATGTAATTCTTAAATTTCACTTTTCTCACTTGCAAGCAAAATTATTAGGCCAGACCGATGCCGCCTGTCCGATTCCAAATTTAAGGAATTAATGTTTCTCAGGTGTAATTCACAGCTGGAGTGATTTTAAATTTTAATAAAATTTTCATTATAAAGTGTTCATTTGTTTTTCATTTATTTAAAATATATGTTGAAGTTAAGCAACCTCAGGAGGGGTTGGCAGTTGGATGGGTGACTCGTGAGGCGTCTCAAGTCTTACATCACATATCAGTGAGCCCTACTTATCAAAGGCTTGGTAGTGTATATTGTCGAAATTGGCTTGTGCACCTTAAAGATCCATGAGGAATATTAGAAAAGAGTAAGTGAATTTCCCTGTTCTCAGGTTTCCTTCCTTTGGTGCCCATCTCGATAGACATGAGTCTCCTTTGGGTTGCCTAGCCCTAGGGCTGAAGCGAAAGAATAAAAAAATTAAAATTGTAATTGTAAAAAAATGGCGACATAATTGAAATTATAATTTGAGCCTTGTAATTGAAAATATAACAATAATTGACCCCAACCCTGTCCATAGTTATCACCTACGTTCCGTTAAAGAAAGCGGAACGGGAGACTCCAAAACCAGCTAGGAAGAGGGGTCCACGCCGCAAACCCTTTCCCAAGAAGTTAGAGGGCTTGGGTCTGAGTGGAGATCAGGGATCCTGCATACGACGATCCCTCCCCATATCCTCCACTCGTGATCCCGTCGCTGTGGATAACCCCACGCATCAAGCTCTCGGATGGGCAGTTTCCGAGGTTTTACTCGCCCAAAGACGGTCGTTTCTGTCCCTTATAACTTGGACAGGTCATACCTGGAGGGTACATCTAATTCTCGTGAGATATCTCATAGAGATTGGGAAGCGATAAGAGAACAGGGCTACACCAGGCATCAGCCACAGGAACCTGAGCAAGAACCCCTTTACCTTCCCAGACAGAGCCTGGGACTACATCTGGAACGAATAGGAAAGGATATACCCCCACCCCCCCTCCCCATTGGTGATGGTATAATCCTATGGCCGAGTGAGATGCATCCACAAAAACTGGATGTTTTCTACATAAAGGGGAAATGATATCCCACGGCCTTCCTAGGTTCCTGATGGCAATCTTTCACACCAGGAAGATATGGACCAAAATTCCTCTAAATTGAGGAGCACCCAAGGTATATTAGGTACCTGGTGGGAGTCATAATTGACTTTTTACGGGTTATTATGACTCCCCACTCCTATTCCAAAAAAGAGAAATAATCACTGGTGACATTGGATGCTTCCAGCTTGTTTTTAGCAAGTATGAAAATGTCATCCAAGTAGACCAGCATTTGGAATGAGATGTTTGCTTAGAGTTGTCATGACCATTTGGAGAATGGTCTGGAAAAAATTTGCCCCCTTGGAAGCCTGCTGAAACACAGGGGTCTAAGCGGGGTCTTAGGCACAAGATTTTGCTCCAGTTTGGAGCAATCTTGATGCCATAGGAGTCAATAAGGTTGAGCCAAGTGGCCCAGATGTACTGTCCTAAGATGTACCCAAGGCTGAGAGGTGCCTGGAGGAAGATATGCGGATTCTTGCATACTTCAGACGTAAAGCTGAGTTTGTTACCAGACGTACCCTTCTGTTAGCCTTTAGGACCAAAAATGAGCTGAGTAAGTTGAAAAACTTCTAAACTTTTCATCCGTGATTAGTCTGGGTCTGTATCCATATTTGAGAATACGTTTAATCCTCTGACATTTCAAGTTATGTGGGGCCTTGAATGTGGGAGAGATTACTTCAAAAACTCCATCGTAGAGAGGTTCTAGCATTCCTATATCGCCCTGTGGTCTGATGATCTCCTTGAGGGGGCTTTCCACCAAATCGGAGTCGTATGTAGAATCACTCCCTTCCGGGATTGGAGCTGGAGTAGTCTTTAGACGTGGGGTCTTTTGCAAATATGTTATAAAAATAACATTATCTAACCCTAACACTAAGTCTAAAATCGCTTAATCTTAATATGGATAGATTATGTAACATACTATCAATCTTTTTTAACATTCTAACACTTGGTTTGTCTTCCCAGTTTTATTATATCAGATCAAACAAGGAGCAAACTTTACACTCTAAAATCCATCTAAAGTGTACTAATGGGTAATTGAATGAATATTTAGAATTACAATAAAATTTACATCGCTGTCTCGCCATTCATTACATCGAATCATACTTCAAGGGAATTTAATACAAAATGATTTTAATATGTACAGTCAAACCTCCGTTAGTGAATACCTCCACTTAGTGAACGTTTTTTCCTGGTCCCAAAATTCGCCTATATTTTAACATTGCAAATTTAAGGCTTTTTTTCTGATTAGTGAACCACTCTCTACATGTGAACAGTGATCATTTTTCTTGGTTACAAATATCAAATTTTAATACAAATGACACTCTATTTAGTGAACATACATTTTGCTCACTCAGCCATATCACACAATAAGAAACCACAGCCCTCTATTTGTAATTTAACAAAAAAATATTTTTCACCTCCAGCACCTGGTCCCTTTCATGTATGGCTGAATCTTTTGTCTGATTATTATAAATTTATTTTAATTATCTTTCTATTTGTAAAATTTCTTTCTTTGTGTGTTGAAGAATTATATGAATTAGGAAAATTCTCAAATCGCATAAATATTTTACAATGGAAAACAAATCTTCTTCGAATATTGAAAAGGCCATGACGTCCAAGAGAAAAAATTTGTCAATATCTGAAAAATTTGGAATTTTGAAGGCAGCAGAAAATAACAGCTAAAGAAATGTTGCTCAAACTTATGGAATATCTGTCGGTGCAGTCAACAATATTCTAAAACGTAAAGGTTAAAAGACCTCAACAAGTCAATGAAATTCCAAAAGCGAAAGATTATTTTGTTCATTGACAATGCTTCAAGTCATCCTAAAGTAGAACTGTCAAACATAACCGTTGTCTTCTTTCCAGCAAACTGTACTAGTGAGCTCCAACCAATGAAGGAATTATCAAAGCGGTGAAGTGTGGTTATCGAAAAAGGATGTTACAGAAAGTTCTCCACAACATGGAATCTTCTGCAAATGCAAGTGATTTTGTCAAATACATTACGATTTTTGATGCTATTTATTGGATTGTTCAAGCCTGGAAAGATGTGAGTGACACGGAGCTGCACCAGAAGTGTTTTCAGCGTTCAGGTTTCTTTTTTGAAAGATCCACTACTGACGAGATAGAGGACAGCATTGATGATCTTCAACCTCTCATGAAGCTCATTGCCAAGCAAAGTCAAACAGAACCTATCTCTGCTGAGGATTATGCCGATATTGAACATTATGAAATTGTGTATGTTGGTAATTCTGATGATTGGGAGCAGGAAAACTTTTCCTCCTCATACTCTGAGCGGGATATTGAGTCAACTGAGAACATTAACAGTGAGATAGTCAGGCCGTCTCAAGCAGCAATCTTACAAGCTTTGGACACACTTATAGCTGCAGCTTCTGGTGACAGTAAAGTTTTGGACATCATTATGCAAACTCAGTCAGCAGTGCATGATATGCTACTCAAAAACAGACTTACGTAACAATCTACATTGAATGACTTTTTCAAAAGTTCCAATTCACAATGCAACAAACAATGAACATTTTATTTGACACATTTTATGTGTATAAAGAATGTGTACATATTTTTTTCTGATAAAAATTTTATTTCATGTCCTTAACAATAAATCTGCGATTAATTTCATACATATTTTGATGTTTTATCATCTTTCAGCATAATTTCTGATTAGTGAACACCTCCAATTAGTGAACATTTTTGGTCGGTCCCAAAGATGTTCAGTAATGGGTGGTTTGACTGTACTTAATTATAGTGGAACAAATTATGAAAAGTTATTGAATGTTTTCATACTTTTGAGAGTTCAGTAGATTATACTGGATAAAATTATGAGAATTTATTAGATTTGTTTCTTTTGAGTTTAGAAGATAATGGGAAAAATTATAAGGGGTAATATCCCGTGTGCAGCTACTTGATGTTATGGAAGATAAATAAGTAGCAAATTGAATACATTGGCATAGATGTGCGCCCTTAACCCATACGTATATTCAAAACCTTGCAAAAAAATTAATAAAAATGATAAATAAAACAATTTATTCATTTTTCTAAATTATGCATTGATATATCTATGTGTTAATTTCTAATTTTCATATATTACAAGCCCAATATTAAAAAAAATTATCATAAAATCAAAGACAGGTTATAAAATAAATATTGTTGCATTTGATGGTTACTAGTTAACCGGTTATCAACCACAGTCGACTACCGTCTGCGTTTACTGATGCTTTTTCATACAAATCTTGTGCTTTACATTAGATATCTTCTGATTATTCTGGTAGATATCCGGTTAAACAAAAAAATTGGAAGATAGAAATAGGAAACAAAATCATTCTATTTAAATTAAAAACGTTTAAACGATAAGTTACCAAAATTCAAATTTTAGGAAAAAAATTATTTAAAAAAAATGGTTGTTTGAAATTGAAGATTTTGGTGATTGTGGCAAAAAAATAAATAATAAAATTTTTCCTTTACTTCAAAAATTGTCAACTATTAAGGTTTAATTTAGAAACCTTTTCTTGTTAGTCTGCTATAGAACAAGTCATCAAGTTGTGGAAGCGTAGTTGGAGATATCAAAGCAATTTCAGTCTTAAAGCTATTATGTTTGAGATAGTTAACCACACTTTTTAGATTTGTTTTTAAGAGTCGCAAGGAACAAAAATAGGAAATTACTTTGTCGTTAATAGGCACTGAAAGCCACGTATATGAAATCTCAAACATAGATAGATTTTTGTAATACCAAATAGAGTAAATATTGTAAATGTCGATAATAATGACCCAAAACTATCTACATGAGAAACATAACTTATTATAACAATAATGAAGAGAATTATAAGTTAAGATATTATATCACATAATAAGATATTATATGTTCTTTTAAGGATATAAATATTTAGGTGAGTTTAATAAATTATTTTGTCATATAAATAATAAATAATTTTTCAAATATTTTATTGTTTCTTAATATTTTATAGATAATAATTTCTATTGTTTGATAAATCAGCTTTACTATACCAAAATGTCAAACAAAAAATACATAAATTAAACAGAAAGCATTTGAAATAATATCTTTGAAAATTTAAACGAAAAAATGTTAGAATTTTTAATAATACACAGATATCAAATTCAAAGCTTTATTTTACTATTTTAAGTTAAACCAATACTTATATTTTATAAAAAATTTTAGAGCTATCAAGCGAATCAATTCAATTGAAAGTTACAGAAGCTATGTTTTAGTTTTGTAGTTAATAAATCATATTCTTACCAACAGTTATTTACATTTTTAGATATGAAACTTTAATAACACTCTTTTTGTTTAACAGAAGTCACATTCATATCACAAAAACTTTTTATAATTCAATAAATTTTCAATATATTGTTTGAAAATTTTTTTAAATCATATTTTCCTTTTATACTTCAATAATAAAGGTTTTGATCAGCGCAACATTTTACAACGTAACCTACATTATAGATTTTTAAGTATAAGTTGTATAAATTCTTAAATAATTTGAAAGATAATGTTTTGTTTGAAATAAAAAAACATTTTATTCATAAAAACAAAAATAATGAAATAAAGTTTTAAATGAGCTTTTAATTTTTTCTTTTACTTTTTGACAAAATTTCCAAGATTTCTTCCAAATCCATTGAGGGTACGGCGTTGAAACTTACACATCCTTTCATTGGGCGTCTCGTTTGTAGCCGTTGATAGAAGTGAACGTATGCTGTGTAAAGTTAAAGGAACCGCATCTTCCCATTTTGAAATTGGTAGATTCTCAGAATCCAAATAGCAATCTATGGCCTTTTATATAGTTTAGTTGAAGCGTTCCACTTGTTCGTTAGCAAACATATCTTTTGTTGCAAATGGATTTTAATTTATGAGTATTTGTTTACTATGACTAGTAAATATCTTTCACCATAACAAGAAGGCAAAAGCCCTTTAAAATCCATTGATAATCTTTCCCATGGTTATTAAGTAGCTTTGATTAGAATCACTTAACACCATCAGTTATTATTCGTTTACAACTTGTGAATGCTTAGATAGGCGTAATTTTATGCATTTGGAAGTTTAAAAATTTTATTATAATAAAATATAAAAAAACATGTGATTTATTTGAAATTATACATCTCTTCGATATTTAAATATATAATGATTCATTGCTCCATAAATTGATATAGGAAACATAAAAAATATTTTCATGACAGCGCATATTTCTTTGTGCTTGGTGATGATCGATGGATTTCTAAAAAAAAGTGTTAATATTATTATGATATAAAACGCAAATTAAAAATATAAAGAGAACATAAAATTATCAAAAAATATCTCATTAATACATAGATTTGCAAATTTTTTATCTAATTATAAAAAAGTATATAAAAATAATTTTAGAATTACAAAGCATTCTCTAAAAAGGTACTTTCGGTAAGAATAGGCAATGGTTATTTTGTGTTAGATTAAAAAAATGTAAAAATTATAATCCTATAATCTTCCAAAAAGATGAGAAAAAGATAGATTAAAAATTTTAAAGAAATTCTAAAAAAATGAAATCATTTTAGTTTTCTTTTTGCTTATTAAATAGACGATATAATACACAATTATGATATTCAAACTTTCGGAAGAATAGGCAATGGTTGTTTTCTGTTAGATACAAAAATAATATAAATGTAAAAATTTATAATTCTTTATTATCATGGCGAGTAAAAGTCAATAAAGTCAATTTTGCTTTGAGACTTGGAAATGTTTCAAAAACAAGCTTTTCATTTATTTCGCTACTTGAATGATAATAATCATTTGTATGTTTTTTAAGTCAACAAAATTCAATTTTTTGTTATTCAGTTAATAAAGTCAATTTTTGTTTTGAAATATAATTTTTCACTACTTAGCATAAATACTTTTCTATTTTTCAATATTTGTTTTCATTTCTCTCGAATTTTTCAAAAAATTTGTATATAGCTGTTTTAAAGTTTTTTTTATCAAGATAGATGATTCCATCAACTTAAAATTTGAATCATTAATTCTAATAATTAAAACTAAATAATATTGTCAATTAATTAACATTCAAAATTTTATAAATTGGATCAAACTGACAACAAATGAAGGTATCAAAAAAATATATAGTTTTAAATTTCAATTAATAAACGGGTTTGTTAATAAGGAAGCCTCTTGAATTCGGCTCTGAAACTTTTCAATCGAAATATAAAATGTATTTTTTTTACTATTCTTATTTTGTCATACGACAACAAAAAGCGTGAGTAGGGTTGATTATATGCTGGATTCGATAACTCAAGATCTTGGGTTCGAACCCGCATCAAGCCTGCTTGGCTCATAGTTCGATACAAGCGGCGCAAGTGTGCCTTCTCGATGAAAACACCCTATGGTACATTTACCTTTTATACAATTTTAGTTTTTAAAAATATAACATTATAACAGAGGTCGAGAGCCTTTTGATCGAAAGAGCAAAAAAACACTCATTTTTGATGCATTCCTTTAGAAGCCCTATATATTTAAACACAAAAAAACAAAAAATAGAATCATATTAAGAGTTTAGCAAGTTTTATTATTAAAAATATTAGACATTTCATTAAAAACATAGATTTGAAGAGCTATGATATTGTGAAGGGAATTTTTCACTTTTTTTGAATATTTCTTATAGGAGCATATTAGTCTCGCGAGCCATAGGTTTGTGACGCCTGCTTTTTAAGTATAATTTCACTTTTTGTCTTATTTCTTTAGTGGCTTGAGAAATGATCATCATCACTTGACACTGGTACCAAGTTTATAATGTTTATGTGAGCACTGAGCAGCTTAATTATTGCATAAGATATTTTACAGCTTGTTATCGTAATTGTTTTTAAATTTCTGTCTGTGTAGTTGTACAATCACAAACTGTTATACATTATGTGTATCCATTTTAAACACAGCTTAACTACTTTCATATGAAACATATCTCTTATGCATTAAATTTACTCATATATGAAGAGAAATTATTCATACATTACAATCATTAGAACATTAAAATATATACGTTATATTGCATAACCAATGATTTAGCAAGGCATGCAGTAAAGCAATGATTAATTTCAGCACTGTCCTAATTAATTTGCACAGCACTGTACTTTCATTGCGCACAATTGATACTTTATCTCACTACTGAAAACTATTTTTTTTTACTTTATTCTTTCCCTCGTCTATTGTTAACTTTTTGAAATTGAAGATTAAGCATACCGAAAATTGCTCAGAGCAGATCACATAAAATATCTTCACTTGTCTCAAAATATCCAAGAGAATTCACCTTTTATGCAGATAAAAGCATTTTGTATTGTAAATTACGTATGACAGAAGTAAAATACGATAAAACCTTTTTTGTGGACAAGCACAGATGAACCAACAAACATAAATGACATCTTGAAAGTTATATTGAAAATAAAAGTCTTGAATCATTTGTGAAAGTCACAGATATAAATTTTACCAATACTTTAGTGACAGCGTTTTTAGAAGCAAACATTCCTCTTCATAAGTTGAATCATCCAAGTATCAAATCTCTATTTGAAACCATGGGTAAAATTTTACCATCAGTACGAACTTGTAGAAACGCAATTGATGATTTGGTAAGAAAAAAGCTGGAAGAAATTAAAAAATTAATCAAAAACGAGAAAATCTTTTTAATGATTGATGAAACAGAAGCATTGGGTAGAATTTTTGTTAATGTTTTGCTAGGAAAACTAGAGTTTACTACTGTCATGTATCTCATTAAAGTTGTCTTTTTTGAGTCACATTTAAATTCAGAAAAACTATTTTCGTGGACGATGTTATTAAAGAATTTGACATCAAACCTGAAAACTTTTGTTTGCTTTTAACAGATGCTGCAAGGTATAATGTATCTGCCGGAAAAACATTGAAAATTTTGTTTCCTAATCTTTTCCACATGACATGTACTTCCCATCTTCTACATAATTGCGTTTTAAAAGTAAGCATTTTACAAAAACGTTGATAATTTAATTTTTTCAGTAAAAGCTCTCACAATAAAAAACAAAAAAAGACGTTTTCTTTTAAAGATATTGGCTTTCAACCATCTCCTATTGTAACAAGATGGGCAAGTTGGTTGAAAAGTGCGCTCTATTACTCTGAATATCTTCCAAATATCAAAAGAATTATTGAAAAAATTGATGATGAAGAAAGCATTTTGTTAAAAAGTGCTAAAGAGAGTATAAAAAATTGTGATTTGGGTAAAAGCTTACTATCAATAAAACAAGACTATAGTCAATTTATCGACTTGGTTGAAAAATCTAAGAATCTAAAGTTTTCCATTAGAGATGCCTACAACTCTTTTAACCAAATTAAATTTATTGAGGATGAATGCAAAATAAAAGAATATTTGGAAAACGATTTAATCAAAATGAAATCAATAATAGAGATGAAAAATTCTGAAATTTCACCTAGTATTTATTTGAAGTTACAGGCGGGTCAAGCTTCTACTTCTAAAGTTAAACGCTCGTTTTCAAAATTGAAGAAAATATTGGAAAAATATAGAAACTTTAAGGAAGAAAATATTTTCAAATACATGATATTTTATTACAATGTAAAAACTCTTGATTTTAAATAAAAAATTTTCATCTTTTTCATCTTATGTATATTTGGAAACAAAATATGACATTCATTAGCATAAAGAAACTTTTTTTTAATAAGTCAATTTTTGGAGGTAAAAAGTCAACTTTTCAAAATTTAAAGTCAATTTTTAGTATTTTTTAAAGTCAATTTTTCCTGGCCCTAGTAATAGCTAAAAAGAACTCATGGGTAAACATCACCATCCAGACTCAAACAATCCATGGAATAGGATGGAGTAGTGCGGTGGGATGTGATTAGAAGAAAGGGGGAAGTATGTTGTTGTATGTCAAGATGAAGCTCTTAATATAGTTTTTTGAGTTGAAGTTGTAATGGTAGGGTGTTTGTTAGAATTTCTAAGCATTGTGTGGAAGTAGTACGATATGCGTTGGTGATGCAAAGTAGGTAGAGACGGTGTATCTTGTTAAGAAAATGGATGGCTGTGGGGTGTTTTAAGGAGATGCCCCAGGAAAGAATTCCGTATTAAATGAGGATTAAGGATGAGTATATCTATTTGATGTGTTTGGGACGGAGGCCCCATTTATAATAGATAGCGCTTTTAAGTGAAAAGGGGTGACTGAGAGCTTTTGGTATATTTTTTTAAAGTGTATTGAAAATCTTAGATTGAACTGGAGGTTAAGACCTAGATATTTGATAGTCTTTAAGGCTGATGTTTTCTTGTTGAGAGATACTGTTGAAAGTGAATAATATTTCGTCTGAAAAACATTGCGAGAAATCTTTGTTGGTGTAGATTAGATCGAGAAGCGGTTTTATGGGGACCAGCCAGTCTCCCTGGGGAGGCGAGAGTAGCTTATGGATGCAAAATGAAGCGCGATGTCGGAAAATGAGACAGCGGTTTGAAAGATATGGGGCTAGGTTTGTGATGATAACAGGATGTCAGGCTTAGTTGAAAGCGTTCTTTATGTCTAGAAAGTTTGTAGAAAACTTTTTCTAAGTAGAAAGGGAAGAGTCAAGATATGTGTGTAGACGAGATAGTGCTGTTTTCGTATTTTTGTTAGGAAGCTATGCAAATTGTGTGTGATGGATGAGGTTACGGGATAGGATGTAGTGGACTAGACGTTTGCGAATGATTTTTTCGAAAAGTTTGCCTATAATGGGTAGTAGAGTGGTTGGTCGCCAATTTTGTATGAAGCTTGAATCTTTATTGGGTTTAGGAATGAGTATGAGTTTGCCAATTTTCCAAACGTTGGGGAAAAGTGAGTGGAGTGAATGATGGTTTTAGAGTGTTCTCCGATTGTGTGGTGGAAGGAGAGGTCAGAAGAGGTCAAGTCGGTGGGGAAAGATTGTCGATAGAAATCGTGGATTGTAGCATGTGGTATGATCAGATGAAGAATTTATTGAAAAATTGTACAATTTAGAATAAAAAAATTACAGTAAAGTTATTAAAAATTCAGTAGTTGATCGGATTATCAGGGAAGTATTGTCACAAAACATAATCCACGACCTCTCTCTATCACACAACATCTCATTTCCCTCCTTTCAACTCGCCTCCTCCCTAATCAATCTTACAAGACATTTCCACATACACCTATGCTGGTGCCCTGCTCACCTAAACATAACAGAAAACTTCCTAGTAGACTACTTAACCTCAAACTTACACCTGACCTCCCACATTCCTCACATCAACTCCCCACCTCTCAAAACCTTTCTAACGCGCATTCACTTATCCTCTCTAAAAGAATGGCAGATGTCGATTATCTTCATCTCAAAATCCACTAATCTCATTTTTACCACACATCAGCACAATTCACACAACTTTCAAAAACAAAAAATTTACACCACGCCGTTCAACCAATAGTGGCTTTCAGGCAAAGCCCATGCAAGATTCCCATGCAAAGCATCTCTTCCGAATCAAAGTTAGCCAAAATCCATATTGTCCGTTCGGATGCGACACAATAGAAACGCCATATCTTGAAAGTTTTAAAATAATTTAACTCAATGAAATTAAAAAACTCAGTATTTAATTCTTCTAAGATTTAGCTAATTAAAATTAAATCCCATATAACAATCTTTAAATTACATTGAACAGAGGAGAGAATTTGAGAGCCAATAAAGTTTGTCCATTCCTAAAGTTTTTGATTTATTTATTTTATTTTTTTTTATTTATTTATTTTATTTAGCAAGTGTATGTATAAATTATGTGTATAACATGAAAGAATTACAATAATATTATTATGTATCAAATTTTGTTACAAACAAAACAATTAGAGTGCGTACATATAAAGTTATATTGTGATATAAAAAAAGTGTAAGCCTGTGTTTTAGTGATGATAGGGAAGTATTTAAATCAGTAGAAGATAAGAGAAAGTCGTTCCATTTTTTGATAAATCTGTACTTGTGAGAGGTTCTAAGATTGAAATAAGGAATTTGCATTTCATTGAAATTTCTAAAATAATAACTCTCATATTTATAATTAAAAACAAACCAATTAGTAAGAAACTTAGGCGTATTACCATGTAATGCCTTCCACAAATATAGACATAGTTGTTTATCATAAATATCATGTACCTTAAGAATTTTATTTTTCTGAAAAACGCTAGATGTATGTGCATTATTTTTTAAGTTAAAAACTCAACGGATAGCTTTCTTTTGCAAAACTTCTAAGCTTGAAATATTGAAGTACCCCCAATTTATTATACTGTAAGTAAGATGAGGCAATATTAAAGCTCTATAGATTTCTAGTTTCACATGCACTGGTAGGTACTTAAGTGAATATAAAATGCCAATAACCTGACTAATTTTATGCGAAATATGCTTAAGATGTTCATCCCATTTCAACTTATTAGTAACTATTAACCCAAGAAAATTATAAGAACTAGATAATATGATGTTTTTGTTCATTAAAAAATTAGGAAGGGTTTTTTTGTTTGTGAAAAACATAAAAACAGTTTTTTTATGATTTATGTTCAATTCATTTGATGAACACCGCTGAAATATTTTATCGATATTATAAGTGTACATATCATCGTTCGATTTGTTATAGGCAGAAGTTTGTTTCAAGAGCAGTGAATATGGTAACAGTAATGCTATATCATCAGCAAATGATATAATCTTAATATTTAGGTTGGAATTAAAAACATCATTAATGTACACTATAAATAAATACGGGCCTAAAACAGACCCCTGTGGGATACCTTTTAATAAGGTTAGAGGATCAGAATAACAATTATTTATACAAATTATTTGTTCTCTTGAAGATAAATAAGATTTGAAAAACCTTATCGTTTTTTTTATCAAAACCATAACGTTCTAGCTTTAGAAGGAGTTTATAGTGAGATATTGTATCAAAGGCCTTCGATATATCTAAAAAAAATTGCAAGAACGTCGTCATTATTGTCCAAATACTCGTACAGAGTATTTGTTAGGAAACTATGTGCGAAGACAGTGGAAGTATTAGCCCTGAAACCAAACTGTTTATCGTTTAACAGATTGTTTACAGTAAAAAAATTTGAAACCTGTAGATAAATAATCTTTTCAAACAACTTAGAGATTGTGCTTATAAACGAAATAGGCCGATAATTCGCAATATTATATTTGCATCCCTTCTTCTTGTAAATGGGCACGCATTTAGTCATTTTCAAACATGATGGAAACACAGAACGATCAATGCAAAGGTTAAATGCATTTAGTAGAGGTAAAGCAATCAAATCCTTGACAAGTTTAAGATGATATGTTGAAATACTATATATATCCTCTGCCTTACTATCTTTTAGCTCATCAATACTACGCAGAACATCGTTATAATTTATTCTATTTAGAGAAAATATAAATTCTACTTGATCTATATACTCAAGACTATTGCTATCGCGTGACTCTGCAATTTGATTAATAAATGAATTATTTATATAGTTACAAATATTATCATTACTGATCACTTCTCCATTGGTATCTTTTAAAGAAGATTCTTCATTTTTGTCCTTAATTATATTATTTATATTATTCCAAATCTCTTTATTATTTTTGTTTAGAAACATTCTATTTTAACAGCTTTTTTTTTAGTGTTTTACACATTTGTTTTATTTCCCTGCAAAGTGAAATATACTTTTTTTTGATTCAAAATTAATTTTGTATTTTCTTTTTTTTTATACTAGAAAAAAGTAAGTCTCGTTTTTTTATTAAGTCTAGCAGATCATTTGTGGCCCAAGCACAAATTTTCTTTGCGTATTTAAATTTAATAGGATTTTCTTGAATTACTTTAGACCTTTTTACACAATCACTTATCTTATCATTTATACTGTAGATTATGTCATCGGGAGTCATTTCATTTTTGTCATATTCCCAATCTATTGACAACATTAATTCAATAAAAGTGTTTTTATAAAATTTAGAAGAAACTTTCCTTGGAGTCATAGAAGACATTGTTTTAATATCTAAACTGAGCAAAATTGGAATGTGGTCTGAAATTGACGTTTGAAGATTGAAGGAGCAATATTTAAATTTTTCAGGGATAAATATATTGTCTATAAGAGTTAGGGATTGATATCGCGTTGCTTTTGTTACTGAGGGAATAAGATTAAACTGCGTTAATATATTTAAGAATTCTAATTGGTGTCTTCCTTTGTTCAATTTAAAAAAGTCAATGTTAAAGTCACCAAGAAAAATGGAGCTACAGGATTTATCACAACAATTTATTTTTAAAAGTGTTTCAAATGAACTTATAAAGAATTCGAAAATATCTACAGAATACTGGATATATATTAAAAACACAGAAACAATTAGTCATATTAATCTGCACTTTTATAGCAAAAATTTCGAAAAACTTTGACTCAGATTCTATTGCTAAAGGTTGGGCATTGTAAACGTTTCTAACAAAAAAACATAAACCTGAATGTTGCGATATACATTTAGGCTTCGAAAAAAAATTGTAGCCTGGAATTTTAAAATTAACTTCATTCCCAGAAAGCCAAGTCTCTTGAAAAGCAAAAATATCAATGATAGCTCCACTATCAGTAAGATACTTGACAAACAACTCTATCTGACTCCTTTTAGCTTTTAATGATTGGACATTCAAGGACACAATATTGAAGTTATAAAATTTTTGTAATTTAATACCTTGTAGTGGGACAACAATAGAAGACTGTAAATTATTTTCAAATGTGTTTCTACTTTTTATCGAGATAAAGTCGTTAAAATCAAGCATCATACTCATTATTAAACAAAAAAGAGTCAAGAGAATTATTATTTTTAAGAATTAATTTATCCTGTAAGGTTTTTTTCAATTGACATTTCATTGAAAGTACGTGATGATGAGAAGATTGATTTAAATCCTTGCAATTTTTACTATTTGATGTACAGTTTTTAAAATCATGACCAGGTTCCCCGCAAGTTGAACAAAAAGATATCGTTGACCTACAAAAAGATTTATAATGTCCTAATTTAAGACAGAGACTACTTGTTTGATTCTTGGTGTAACAAGCAAAACAGGATGATATGTATAACCAATGTATATTTTACCTATAGAACAAAGCTTGAAAAGAGCACCAAGTGCAAGCTCTAAATTTATTCCATAATACTCGTATTCAAATCAAATTTATATTTTTCAATAGAAAGAATATCATTTTCATCTAAATTATTTTGAGAAACTATCAATGATGTTAAGTTACCAAATTCTACAAAATCAGGGATAAGTTTAACTGTTATTCTAGGACATTTATCAACAAATCTGCTAGTTTTTATATTTTTTTCAGCAAGCTCTTTTTCTAATACGCTTAGTGAAGTAGTGTTAGAAGTTTCTATGTATAACTTATTGTTATTTGTAATTTTTGTGTTTTCGATATTATAATTACATTTAAGACTATCATGTAAAAACCTGTTAACATCGGATTGTTTTTCAAAGATTTTTGGCATTGTGATCCATCTATAACTATAGTTTTCTTAGTAGAAAACTTACTAGATTTCGCAACATCACTAAACAACTTCTTTGGAGCAATATTTTGATCACAAAACTTAGACTTAAGATATTTAATATCGCTTTTAATGTCAGCAAGATCCTTTTCGTATTCAAGATTATTATTATTTTTTAAAAAATCTAGAACACTTAGTTCATTTATTAAATAATTTAATGCAATAGCTAGGTCTTCCTTGCTAGTGTCCCTGCATTTTAGTGCATTTATGCCGCCATTCTTAACCTTTACAATAGTATTTAACACTTCATCGTTTACATTAGGCAATAAATTCTGCAAACTCATTGCTATACGTAAAAATTATAATATTAAAATTATAATATTAAAGTATTCAGATTTTTATATTTTAATAGAGTTTTAGAAAAAAGAAAGAAATTTTTCCCGTTAGAACTTGGGTGAAACGAGCAGAGAAGGATTGTTTATATTCACAGCTATTGATGGTAATTAACAAGTATTTAAATGATATTTATAATCATATACTACAAAACTTAAACTATTACTAACATAGAAGACAACCATGTTTTGAGATTTTGCATGAAAAACTAATAAAATAATATTCGCCAATTTGATTATCACAAACCAAATTTTCTGTAAAGAAAACATATCAACTGATTTATATAATTAGGAATTATAATTTGGTAACAAAAAACGAACTCTAGGTAAACTTGCTATATTAAGATTGAATATTACAACTAACAATATTCTGCTCAAAAAAAATTATCAAAATAGCGGTAGGACTTTTTACCCAAATACACCTTAATATACGCAAATACACCCAAATTCACACAAATATGTTCTTTACAAATAAGAACTTGATATAAAAATATTATTAAATAAATGCTTAAAATAAAAAGATACAGAGATATTTAAGTATGAACGAAGGCTGGCAATAGAATAGTTTTCTATTTGCTCTCTGCTAAGTTCTAGATATCTCTGGTGCATGAGCACTTCTGTTTGTTTAGGAAAAACCAGTTTAGAATAGGTTTCTATTAGCTCTCTGCTAGACTATAGATATCTCTGGTGCATAAGCACTTCTGTTTGTTTAGAAAAAAACCAGTAAGTGACATGGTGATAACAGGTTAAACAAGACCGTGACTTCTACAACTTGAAATACCGCTTAAAACAAACTAATTGAAACTTCTGGAGTGTAATCACACAACCAGCCATGCCTCTATCAGTGCTTCAATCTTGGAGTCTGTCATAAGCTCTTGATCTGATGGGATATCTTATACTATGGAAACAAGATTATTATTTCCAAGTTCAGATAAAGGGAGAAGTGTAGGATCCTTTGAAAGAATAGAAGCAGGTGAAGGAGATGACTCTTAATCTTCTGGTATGACTGTTTTTGGAATAGGGAGACCCCTTCTATCATTGCCAGCCTTCATTGATGGCACCGGACACTCAGCTAGCTCACTGACCCCTTCCGTCCTTGCGACAACAATGTTTGTGGTAAAGCTTCCATTTTGAGTGCCACGGTGACTGTGGAACTTCAGTGCTGGAGAACAGGGACTGCTCCGTGAGTACTGGGTGGTTCCATTTTTATGACCATAGTTGCCCAAGAGGAGGGGATCACAAGAAAAGGATAAGGTGGGGATCTGGGTAAGATGGGTCCTCCACTTCCTCTCGTATCTATGGTACCTTTTTTCTTAGAAAAGGATTTGCGGCGAATACCCCCCTTGTTGATATTTTTAGGGGTTCCGGTGCTGTTGTGGCCATGGGAGCACAGGTGATGGCTATTGCTGCTAGGGAGGGGATGGCCCCCTATTTTGTGTGGCTCCAGTTGGGGCGGATCGGAATCGCGAAGGCTCGAAGAATGACAGTGATCTTTTATATCTTCAAATCCACTTTCAAAACAAATTGACACAACCAGCCACGTCTCTACCAGTGCTGACGGTTCGAACAAGAAGCAGTGGATTTGTATCTGAAATAAAATTAAAATTAAAAAAATAATAACATTCAATATTTTAAAAATCAATTAATATTTTAAAAATTACTTGAAATTTAAATTTCTCATTCTTTTAACATATATTATATCAATATTAGGAGCCTAGTTAATTTTGATAATGCTATTTTTTATAAAAACTCATTTAGACTTTTATTCTGTGATTAAGACACATCTGTTTTAAATGTTTGTGATTGCATACTCTTAAAATTCTCTATTGATAAATACTAATAAAATATATTTGTAATATACAGACCTCCATCGTCCGACATCAATTTTTTTCTTTCTTTCATTAACAAACTATCTTTTCTAAAATCTGATACAAAAACCATTATGTGTGGGGATTTTAACATAAATTTCCAATCCTACCTCAAAGATATTTATTGTAATGAATTATTATCTCGCCTACTCATAATTCTGGCTCCACTATTGACCTTGTTTTTATTAAATTCTGCTACCCATCTAAAACATTTAATGTTTTTTCTTATCTCTCAGATCATTTTGCATCTATTTTTTGCTTCCCCATTTCACTAAAAGACAATCAAATGATTCTGTTCCTACTCAAAAACGATCATATTGTGACCAAAATATAGATAGTTTCCTATTTAGATTATCTAATGCTGATTTTTCCAACATTTTTTGCTCCCTAATGTTAACTATGCCTTTGATTTTTTCTTGTATAAATTTAAAGAAATTTTTGATCAATACTTTGCTCTAATAAAAGTGAAACCTCAAAAAAAGGCAAATGTATGGTTTAATAAGGAAACTTTGTCCGAAAATAGGTTCTTTAAATGCATAGTTATAATGATTCTTCCAATTTTTCTGCTTTGTCACTATCATTTTTTGAGTTATTATAATTAAATGTAACAACCTACTTATTTCTAAAAATCTGTTCAGTGACATAATAGACGCTAAGTAGTTTACGCAAAGGTTCTTCTCTTTTGACAAATAATCTCTAAGTTGGGCTAAATTATGATATCCCATTAGCATATGCATTACTATAAAAGCACATATTTCAGGATATTTAACTTTTTAGTTGCATATAGATTAGTTTTAGGTAAAGCAAAAATGAATGTAAAATTTATTTATTTCACTGGAACACAATGGTCAACTCCAAACGAGATATAAAATGTCATAATTTCAATGCATTTGATAAATAACACACACATGTGATTAATAACATTACAATATAAAGTATAAACTATATAGAAGTAATCACACAAATATAAAAAATAAGTCCAAATTACGCACTAAAATGGAAAAGTACTGTGAGTAAAAAAAGATTGATGAAGCAAATGCAATTAGTTAATATCGATTTCATCGATAGTTCTAACACACAAGGGTCCACGGTTAAATTTTCATTGCATTTCTCAATGAATTTGTCAAATGAAGTCGTATTATTAATGCCGAGGAGTTAATTAATGAGATTATGCCTTTAATTTCACTAAACTTTTTTTCAAAGCATTTATTTTGAGCACAATTTTAGAAAATTAAAATTTTTTAACTAGCTCTGTGAAACTTTAGCTTAAGCATGAATTGATTTTTTTTATTTTTTTAAGCTAAATTCGTCAATTTTTTCTCCTCTATTGTATTTTGTGACCCAAAATGACTTAAAGAGTTAATTATATTTAAAAAAATCATCAAATAAAATCAAATAAATAAGAATAATTCTGAAAATGTAAACAAAAAATATAAAATTAAAATTTAATATGATTTATTTTTAAACAATCTGAATAAAAATTAAAAAGTCAACCATATTAGATTTTTTGCTATTTTTTATGAGATTTATTTATTATATTTTTTTGATATTTTCTTTTATTGTTATAAAAATAATAATTATAATAAATTTTTTAAATAGTTTTAGTCTGTTTTTTAGTCTGTATAGAATGCATCTTTTAAATTCTTTAAAGCAACAACATCTTATTGTGATTTACTTTTTATGATCACATTTACCTTTTCCTTTTTTTCTGTCCATTTCAGCATGTTCAGACGTATATTTTTTTAAACCTAATTATATTATATACATTCATTTTTTTGTTTTTGAATAATATTTATTAACTTTTTAAAAAGCTCGTTTATCATTTTATGGTGAACGATGTCGAAAAAAAGGAAATTATTTTGAACTTCTTTTTTTTTATTTGATGTAATATAGATTAAATGAAAGTCGTACATACAACTTGTGCCATTTTACGGATAAATATCTTCAGAGTATACAATATATATTTGCTTTTTAATTTTGTTCTATGTTTTTAAGATTTTGTTTCAATTCAGTCCACTACCAAATTCAGGTAAAATTTATTCCTAATTTTTTAATATTTAAAGTATTCTTTGAAGGAAATTTATCTAAAAGATAAGTTTTAAATGAAGATATATAAAATGTTTATTTTGTGGGTGAGATTTTTTTTTAATAGAATCAATCTCAATCAAATGAACAATATTTTTAAAATTTTTTACTTAGTCTAGGAAGGAGATTCAATATTAGAATTTTAATTTTTAAAGTATCGATATAACCTAAAGTCTACATTTTTTTCCCTTAGATCTTTTGTTCAAAAGTAAAAGTGTGATCCTAAAATGTGAACTTGACTTGAGATCAAATTGGTATGATAAATTTTTTTAATAACCCTTTCTTATGATGATTACGTTTTTATTATTTGATGACTATACCGCACCACCATCTGAAATTTTCACTTTTTGCATTGATCTAATTTAATATGTTAATTGTGTATTTCTTTCTTTTCTTTTTTTATAAATATTTATATTTTTTAGATATAATAATCTGATCGTAATGTTTTTGTGGTGTTGCAAAAAAATTGCAAGTGATATTCAAGTTTGAAAGAAAATGCTAAATTCCACTATGTTTTACAGGTTAGTTTAAATGAATTTTAACGCTTAAATTTTGTGTGATGATACTTGCCCTCACATATATTTTGATGAACAATTATTTTTCTGATTTTTTTTGTTTGCATAATATAAATATTTTATTTTTGATGAGACTTAATATTTGTTCATTTTTAGGTGAAGCTCTTCTACAATTTGCTGTTCTTCATTTCTAAAGTATTTTAAAATTAATCATTTATACATGATTCCTGATGATGATATACTTGCTACTTCTTAAAATATTGATGATTTAATTTGCTGATTTAACCTAAATTTATTTTTAAATATAAAATCGTATGCATATTCAATATACCATTTAAAAATCTTTCAATTTATTTTAGAAATTTAAATAATGGTAAATTTATTTATTTTTTATCTTTCCCCTTTGCCACTCTTTCTATATACATATAAAGAGCCAAAAGGGGAATATATCAAATAACATGTGTTATATTTTTACATTTTTAAAAATAATCAATGTTACATCATTTAAAGTATTTTAATACTTATTTTTATTCTTTCTTCGTCTATAATTATTAACTTATATTTTAGAAAATGTAATCAATTTTAACGAATCCGTCATTTCTCCAAACTTTTTTTGTTTGTATTTTCAAATAAAAGTGTTACTTATTTTTTCAATGTTTATAATCATTCTTTATATTTTTATACCAAAATTGTATATCTTTGTACCACCCTTTCAATATGGAACGAAAATTTTAACAAATTTAAGTTTTCTTTAAATTCAAACTGAAAACTTGTTCACCGAACATTCTAATTAAATATTTACAATACTTTAATTTTATAATGGAAAAAAATATTTGTATTTGACATTTGAAATACAGTAAAACTTCTCTAAATTGAACAATAGAGAAAGGTTTGATTATAGAGGTTGAATCATAGAATTAATTTTTGAAAATAAACTCTTAATTTTTCTTTTTGAGTTGCCGAAATTTTTTCAATAAACCAGAAATATATTGTTTATTGCAATTAATGTAATAAAGTCACCTTTATCAGATTGGCTCTACTTTTTCATCTAACAAATGACTCGCATAACATTTTTTACCTTTCAAAATGAAACATTGATTTAAAACAATTAAAAAAGAAAAAGTATGATAGGTAATATATACAGGGACACTTTTAAAATGTGTTTTGCTCCATAATAAAATTTTTTTTAAATTTTGTTAAAAGAGTTGTAGGCATCTATGATTGAAAATTTTAGATTCTCAGATTTTTCAACCAATTCGATAAATTGACTATAGTCTCGTTTTATTGAGAGTAAGCTTTTAGCCAAATCACAATTTTTTATACTCTCTTTAGCCCTTTTTAACAAAATGCTTTCTTATCAATTATTTAATAATTCTTTTGACATTCGGAAGATATTCATAGTAATAGAGCACAATTTTCAACCAGCTTGCCCATCTTGTTACAATAGGAGTAGGTGGGAAGCCAAGAGAACGTCTTTTTTTTGTTTTTTAGATTAGGAAACAACATTTTCAATGTTTTTCCGGCAGATACACTATACTTTGCATCATCTGTTAAAAGCAAACAAAAGTTTTCACGTTTAATGTCAAATTCTTTAATAACATCATCCACCAAAATTGTTTTTCTGAATTTAAATGTGACTCATAAAAGACAACATTAATGAGATACATGAAAGTAGGAAACTCTAGTTTTTCTAGCAAAACATTAACAAAAATTCTACCCAATGCATCTGTTTCATCGATCATTAGAAAGATTTTCTTGTTTTTGATTAATTCTTTAATTTCTTCTAGCTTTTTTCTTACTAAATCATCAATTGCGTTTCTACAAGTTCGTACTGATGGTAAAATTTTACCCATGTTTTCGAATAGAGATTTGATACTTGGATGATTCAACTTATGAAGAGGAATGTTTGCTTCTAAAAACGCTGTCACTAAAGCAGTGGTTCCCAACCTTTTTTTTTTTATCCCTTTTCCAGTCACTTTTTTTACCTGTGGACCCCTACAACTGAATAGTTTGAGCCAACAAAATTAATCAAAGATTTTTATGCAAAGATGATTCTAGTCATCTGATTAAATCGTATGCTTATTTATATGAAATCAGAGAAATCGTAAAGCCTGACAAAATGTGAATAAAATTTTTTTCAAAAATATTGTAACTAATAAAAATGATATATAAACATTCAAAATATGAAACTTTAAAAAGGGAAGAAAATATTTAAAAAAGCTCTAAATATATTTATATTGATTTGGAAAATTTATATTGATGGAAAATCTGCATAAGTAGTTTGAAGTAGAATTTCCATAGACCCCGGGAATCTTTTTGACAAAAAGGAATTTAAACCCGGGGTCCATGGACCCCCGGTTGGGAACCACTGACTAAAGTATTGGTAAAATTTATATCTCCGACTTTCACAAATGATTCAAGACTTTTATTTTCAATATAACTTTCAATTCAAGATGTCTTATGTTTGTTGGTTCATCTGTGCTTGTCCACAAAAAAGGTTTTATCGTATTTTACTTCTGTCATACGTAATTTACAATACAAAATGCTTTTATCTGCAGAAAAGGTGAATTCTCTCGGTTATTTTGAGACAAATGAAGATATTTTATGTGATTTGCTCTCAGCAATTTTCGGCATGCTTAATCTTCAATTTCAAAAAGTTATCAACAGACAAGGGAAAGAAGAAAGTAAAAAGAATAGTTTTCAATAGTGAGATAAAGTATCAGTTGCGCAATGAAAGTACACTGCTGCATAGGGTGTTTTCACCGAGAAGGCACAATTGCGCCGCTTGTATCGAACTATGAGCAAAGCAGGCATGATGCGGGATTGAATCGAGCATCAAACCAACCCTACTCACGCTTTTTGTTGTCGTATGACAAAAGAAGAATAGTAAAAAGAAATACATTTTATATTTCGATTGAAAATAAGCTTCTGAGCAGAGTTCAAGAGGGTTCCTTATTAACAAAACCATTTTTAATTGAAATTTAAAACTATATATTTTTTTGATACCTTCATTTGTTGTGAGTTTGATCCAATTTATAAAATTTTGAATGTTAATTAATTGACAATATTATTTAGAATTAATTATTAGAATTAATGATTCAAATTTTAAGTTGATGGAATCATCTATCTTGATAATTTTTTTTTTTTTTTTTTCCCAAAATTTTTATTTTTTTTTTTTTTTTTTTTTTTTTTAAAATCCCCCATAAAAAAAAAAAAAAAAAAACAAAAAAAAAAAAAAAAAAAAAAAAAAATTTAAACAAAACCCTTAAAAAAAAAAAAAAATTCAAAAAAAAATTTTGTTGCCTTGTGATTTTAAAAAAAATGCAATTTCGCCATAATCTTTTTCTAAATAAAATAATTTAATATCTTATTATTTTATATTTGATTTAGTTATATTTAAAGTTTTATCTTCTACTTCATTCTCATATATGCGTCATAGTTATGACTGCTAAAAAATATTCATGTCAATCGGTTCAACAGTTATGTCATCAATTTCATTAATTGCCTCTTCCATGTGAAGAATGCGGTGATAGATATTTATTTCACTATTATTATTATCTGTTTCATTTGTTTTTTTTCACAAGACATCAGATTCTTCATAACATTTAAAAATCATTGATGTTTTGCCCCTATCCATTAACATGCATCCAAAACTAATTCTTTTAGTATGAAACTGTTTTTTCACTATCCATTCTGTTTTACAGAGGATTTTTTGGTGTGTGATATGATTCCTTTATCTAAAGTGTGAAGTAAAGGGCTTGTGCTTGCAGGAATAAAAACAATTTTGAAAATATTTAAATTAAGCAAATCTTTTGTGTGAGAAGTTGCTGTATTTAAAAATAAAATTAGTCAGCGATCTTGCTTCTTAATATCTTTAATTTATGATCCACTCTTCAAAAATTTTGCTTGTCATACAAACTTTAGAGATATATCTCCATATAACTGATAAATTTTTTGGTTTCAAGTTGCGAAAATTGCATGGTTTAGCGGGGACCTCCCAATAAGGACGCGTTCAAATTCTCAGAACATATTTACACACAATGAAACGGTTAAGAGATTTTTCTGTTTTTTCCACCCGCAGAATCTTAACCTTTTTTTTGTAAGCGATTGATGAGGTAAAGCACAAAAAAACCAAATTCGTTCGTATTATAAATATCCATTTTTCTATAGTCTTACAACATATGGCATTTTATTCTTTTAATCGTGTTAACATTTTTAAAACATTTGCTTTTTCACCACAAACTTTACCAAAATTTCTATTGTGACAAGCGAAACTTGGTTATCCAACCATTAACTATGAAACGAAGAAAAAAAAGCTTAAATTAAAATAATGTTATTCAGAGCTGTGCTGATTTGAGATTATATATTTTGGAATATGAAGGCTAATCTTTGAAAATCTTTCTCCATTAATTTGAGACTACCGATGTTTCGAATTGCAGTCATTGCACTGGATCGATACCGTAAAGGAGAATTTCCTTTTCTTTGTTAAATTGAAAACAACCACAGAAGCAAAATATGTGTTTTACTTTGTGAAAGACATCTTTGCAAAACATGGCTTTGTGTGTAATGATGGCTCTCCTCTTATGCTGGTAAATAAATCTGGATTTACTTCACTGATGTAACAGGTGGTTTAATACTTGCAACATACTCACTATTTTCTTTATCGACATGCTTTGCCATCCAAAACTTTGCCTCGAGAATTGAAGAAAGTTCTTGCTATTCCTGTGAGGACCATCAACCTAGTTAGAGGTCGTGCGCATAATCACTGTCTCAAAAGTTCGCTGGCTGTCATATGGGCATACGGTACATTACGTTTCCAAATTATTGTACGATACGATAGCTTTTTCGTAAAAAATACTGTTCGAAATTAATTAATTTTATTCATTTATAAACAAGAGAAAAGTAACTATTAAAACTTTCTGCATTTTGAAATTATGAATTTTTCTTTTCTGAAATGCTTTTAAAAGATAAGAGATTGATTGTAAAAGACCTAGTTGGTAACTATTTTTTACTTTTCAATAATTGAATTCTGAATAAACTTTTTCAACATCTAGTCTTACTTAAATTTGTTATCTAACATTAAATATCAAATTTGATATTTTTGAATCTTTCTTAACAAACTATATTATTTCAAATTAACATCCTTCCTTAACAAAGCGCTAAGTTAACCAACGTTTCAAGAGGGTCGCACCAAAAGCATTAAATTGGTTTTTATAAAAAGCGTGTTTTAATTAACTATGAAATATTCTAGTTAAGTCAAATTGCTGCTTTTACTAATGTTACAATCAGCTCTGCACGATCGCTTATTACAGGTAACGATATAACTATCATTCTAGCTTTCAAATAATTTCTGTTTGATGACCAAGTAGCGGGGGATCAGTATTAATTGTTTCTTCTATCATGCTCTTTTATCCTGAACAGTTCCGAGAGAGGCTTCTTCAAAAAATATAAATATGAGTGAAAGAGATCTAGAGAAACATTCATGTTCTTTTTCCTTGGCATTCTTATAATGAATTAGATTAGATGGAAGATCAAGGATTCCACAAAATATTTTTTATAAAAAAAGCGGTTCATTAAAAAAGGTTGAATATCACTGATCTATGTGAAAGTTGATCAAAATAAAAATGTATCAAAGTGTATTAATGCAAATTGTAAATTTTGTTGAAAATAAAGATTACATAAAAGAAACATTTATTCCATGATAAATAAAATATGACAACAAAAATAATTCAAATAAGTAAAAAAACTATTTCAAAGCTTTCAGACAAGAAGGTCCTGCGGCCCAAACTCTTTCATATTTGCTTTGTTGAGTAGGAATTGGGTTTCTTCAATGCCCTTACTCTCATCTTCTTGATGAGCTCCTTCGATCAACTCGTCCTCATTTTTCAGTGTGTTCTTATGCTTTTTACTGTCACCAGTGAACGCTTAAAGAAATCAAAGATTAACTTATCGATGAGGTAAAATTCATTATATACTCTCGAATCGCATTACAGTTAACTAGGTGGCGAATTCGGATCAAATTTGTAGAAAGTGAGTTTCACTATAACCGAGTTTTACCAGGAAACGTCTGTGTGACGCTCTGACGAAATTTTTTAAACCCTTTGACTATTGTCCAGAGACATCGAAAGAGTTTAAAAACAAATGTTTGAAAAAAATTAATAAATACGCAAGTTGAATGATGTATTTCTTATTCTCGATTTGAGATGACTTATTGATAAAAATACGGTTTTTCGTTTGTTTTTAAACGATTTTATATTACTATATGCCCAATAGAGTACTGCGGGGGCAGATATGCCCCACAGGTACCCACATACATTTTTTTGAACGCATGGAAACATAGAATGCGGGTAAAAAAACTGTTTGAAATTATAAAATATTTTCCAATTTAGTTTCTTGTCTAACACTATTAGTTAAAAAGATTTTGGCATCATAGCTACGTGTGGAGCTAGTTAAAAAAGGTTTAGTTTAGCGCAGCGTTTTCCTGCGGTTTTGCTTTATTACCCAATCAAAATACAAAAAAATTTTAACGCCCCATTTTTAAAATTATTTTGATTTTGTTGTTTTTTATATCTGATTCCTATTTGTTGTGTTATTGTCATTAAAGTAAATTTATTTTTACAAGACTCATTATAAACAGTAATTATTCTATTATTTCAACTAAAACAAATCAATTTTTAATGTGGTTTTTAGGCTTTATGGTTTGATACAAGATTTTTTATACTAGGAGACAGTGGCGAATCCAGGGGGAGGGCTCATGGACCTAGGCCCCCTATGAAAAATGGCTTCGAAAATTACCCTTCTAATTTTGCTTTTTCCTAAAACAATACTTGTTGGTAGTTGATTACGTTTATATCAACGATATGACAAGTCGAATTCTAGAAGGCATAATAAAGCTGTCGTATTCTCTGAAAACTTAGCAAAATTGCAAAAAATTTAAATAGATTTCGCCCCCCCCGCAATGATATTATCTATTGACATTAAAAAATAAAGTGTTTTATGCTTTGATTTCGTCAATCATCTTTGAAAAGTTCAAAGAAATGTTCCACCATTTCTTCGAGAACATTGACTGAAGGTCTTTCCAGTTGTCCTGGAAACGTCGCTCAACTCTGTCTTTTAGTATTACTCCAATCAAGTTTGTTTGCAAGATTTTTCGTTGATAAAGTACCCATGCACGAAGCCCGATCGTGCAGAAATGTGGTTTATTTGATGTGAAGGACATTTTCTGAGTTTTTTTAGGAATGGAATTACATGTTGAGTCAACACAATGTCTCGGAAGTATTTTCCGTTCCATTATTGTCCTTGTTCTTTGATGACCCACAACAACCTTTTCGCCGTAAACATCAAAAAGAAACCAACACATCGTTCAGATTTTGATTTCTTTCGAATCTTCATTTCTTGAGGAATGTCATCAATGTTAAGAGCCCAAATTCTGTCTTTTTGGAGGTTGGTACGACGAACTTCATAAATAAAAAATTCATCTGAAGGAGCTAAGAAAAGAAAACATTTGTTGTCCATTCGCTCAAAAACTCACAAAACCACATGTGATCCTCCACATTTTTCTGCGACAGTTTTGGCGCTGGAACCTGATGAACAGCCTCGACACCAACGAAGGGAATAAACCTGTGGATGCTTTCAAGACTCTTTTTCTTCCCTCTAATCCCTTCAATCTCCTCTTAAAGCCCGCGGATGCTTTTTTTCTCCGTAACAAGCGACTCGGTGATGATTACTTTGATTTCCTGGGACAAGTTTCTGCAACATGAGTAGGCGTGCTGTCCATCTCCCAGTCAAATAGATCACGATTCCAATTGCGTTTGACAAAGTCTTCAGATCTCTTCAAGTATCTGGCAACCCAGGATCGGAGTATGCTTCCTACCCGCCGATCTTTGGCGAAGCGAAAAGTTAAGGCCATAATGCGGCATATCTACCTCAATTTTTCTGAATCATTTAACAAAGAGATGTTTCACAAAATCTGTAATGAAAAGAGAAATAATTTTTAGATTACTATAAAATTTGGTATTTGAATTCAGAATTAAATGTACTTTCTTACTGTATTAGTGATCTTAGTTAATGATGTCCCAGTTGTGCTGTGCACGGGGGGGGGGGCTAAGGTTGTGGAACACCCTGTATAGTATATATTCAATATGAATATATTTATCCAGTAAATCCAAGATCGCTTTCAAATAGTAATTTAAAATGATTCTTTTACTCATAGGAAAAAAGTTTTAAACATAAAAAGATAAATTATTGATGATCAGGTAAGGTAAATTTAATTATGCAGTTTTTTTATTTTATATTTCTCCAAATTTAAATATGTGAGTCTTAGTAAAAAACAAAATTTTATAATTAAACTCAAAAACGATCAATTGCAGTATCTTTGTAATTATTAATAGTACATGAGATTGTTTTTATTCGTTTTTATTCTTGAGAAACACTGGTCTACTAGCAGGTCAAATACTAAAGGAAAGATCTTTAAAACTTCTCTTATGAGCAATATTTTATAGATAAAAGTGAATTAAGAGATGATGATAAAAATAAATTTTACGCATGATGTTCTATTTCTTTTTAAAAATTTCAAATTTTTTCAATCACTCAAGAACACTTATGTATAAAAAAAGCTAAAATTTTACATATTTAAATCGCAGTGTTATTTTATTATTAACAAAAAATGTTAACTAAAATTAACGCATTTTGGTTCAGGCAAGGCAGACAATTTTGACTAATCCCTAATCGGTTAATTGCAAAATTCTATATGTTTGTCAAGTTTTGGGGGTAAAATATAAAATCGGGTTTCATTAAGCACTCGCATATACGGATGCCGGCAAGCACGGGCAGGGAATTTTTTCCATTGCGGTGCTCTAATAATGTCTAAACCCGTGCTATGAACTAGTGTGTGAGGGTGACTCGATATGAACTACTTATTCGTATAGTTCTATGTCACTCTTCGTGAATGCCGCTTTACTGAATTATGTTTTTGTCTTCTTAGAAGCAAGATAAACGCATATTTATGTAGGCATAGTATCAGTTTTTCTTCAACTTATGGTATAGTTAAATCAATCTCTTAGCAGGGTTGTATCAAATGTTTTTATTGAATACAAAATTGATGTAGTTGTATTTTTAGATTCCAAGTTTGATGTATTTGAATTTGTATTGTGCAAAATCTACGATAAATATAAGACTATGACGTGTCTCACACTACGTGACAGGATATCAATAGAAGCTACTCAAAATTTTGATGTGAACCCATTGAAATACTGGCGCGATTTAAAAAACTACGGAAAATTAAATTGGTCAAAGAAAAGTTATATTATTATATAGGGTGAATGAAGAATTCACTTTGGTTCGCTGTTTACATTAAAGATAAGAATAGTTGGATGAGCATTTTTAAGTTTATGAAAAAAGAATTTGTATTGTATTTTAAAATTTGAGCCTCGAAAATAAGTATTTGATACAACTCTGCCTCTTGGCTGTCAGTTAATATTTAAAAGTTGTCACTTGCGTAGATGATTCGAAGATTGACAGTTTGTTATAAACAAATGGTCCTACAGAGGAGTTTAAATAATCGAATCGCTGTTTACATTAGGAAAATCTAGTTCGTTTTATCTAAGTATTCGCTGAAAGCGTCACGATATAGGGCTTTGTTTTGTCTGTCGTGGTTCTGCCAGACCACTAATATATATTCTATATGTATGATAATGCTGTGCAAACCATTAATCGTTGAAAGCATTTCAATTTTTCCAGCAAAGGAAATCGTTGGTTTCGGGCCAATACTGCCTGGCGAGTGTATGCCCTTAAGTTTACTCTTCTTTGTATTTTCTTCATAAGCTTTCTGCAATCCTGAAACTAAAAATATAAAAAGAATATAGTTAGTAGCTTAATAAAGAATCAATAGAATTGTTTATTTCATCGGCCTCTTTAAATTGTATAATTGCAAGACTGCGGCTGTTAACTGTAAGTACTCACTTCAGCATATTACTACTACTACTAATAATTTGTCTTATTAGTATACGCCTTCATGAACGAGCCAACGCTTTGAGGACCAGGATTATTTAGAGCTTTGTTTTTGAATGAAATTTCATATACTTAAAGAAAACGATTTTTATATATTGAGACACTGATTTCACACTGGTCCTCAAAGCGTTAAATGTGTGTATGCTTTAAAATCGTAATTAATTGCCACTTCACGAGACAATTTATTTATTGAATGTTGTCTTCACTCATGGGCGCATCCATTTATGTTTCTTAGATTAAAATTGAACACTGTGCAAATTTTATTTATCCTAGATTAACAGTGAATTTATATTGTAGTTGGAATCAGATGTGAACTTTCCATAACTTTTTACTCTACATTAGTTAATAATCGAAATCGTATTTATAAAAATGAAGTTAAAAAATGAGAAATTTTAGTAGGAAATTTATTTGACGAATCAAATATAAGAATTATATTATTTTATAACTCCAATTTAGTGGAGAACACAAATTAATCTACGAGCAAAAGGAAAAGGGTATGAAGGGTTGCTCGAGTGACTTTTTCAGGGGCGGATACAGCAGGAGCTAAGGGCGAGCTAGCCCGTTCCACTCTTCAGAAAGTTTAGCTAAATACGTTTGGTAAATTATTGGCAAAAATAAATAAAAATGTATTTATATATCTCATAACTTGTACGGTTGAACGCGGGTAGACAACTTGCGTGTTATCTCCAACCCGTATATTACGATGATTCTTCTCCAACCTGTATTCTACGATGATTCATCTCCAAACTATATTCCAACCTGTATACTACGATAATTCATCTCCAACCTGTATACTACGATCATTCATCTTCAACCTGTATATTACGATGGTTTCTATTCCATGTACAAATAACTAGGGAGACAATGTTCAACTTTCTGTTCACATTCTGCTAGATGTAAGATTTGATATACCTCATTCGGGGAGACGATGCTACATAAGTTATTACCTATATACATTATACCTGTATACTACGTTGGTTCATCTCCAACCTATATACCGCGATAATTCATTGGTTCATCTCCAACCTGTATACCGCGATAATTCATCTCCAACCTATCAGTACATATTTTGCTAGATGTAAGATTTGATATACCTCATTCGGGGAGAGGATGTTAGATAAGTTATTAATTTTTTCACGATATTAAATAATATATTTTATCAAATAATCAAAATAAAATTCTGTAATCAAAGAATCGAAAAATATTCTTTAAAAAATCAAAAAATATCAAAGTTTCTGTTCATATTTTGCTACCTCATACGATGTTACAAAAGTTATTACCTATACTTTGCAATTTGAACAATTTTAAATATTATATTTGTCGAATAATCAAAGAATCGAAAAATGTTAAAATCAAAAAATATTTATTATCGAATAATCAAAGAATCGAAAAATGTTCAAATCAAAAAATATTTATTCTTTTTAAATATATCGTTGGCTCCTCTTACTTTTAGTTTCGTATGTGCTTAATTTGATAAAAATTAATTATTAAAGACTAGGTTTATCTTTCAATTTTAAAAGATCTTTTTTACAACTTATTTTTTAAAAACTTATAATCTAAATGTTCAGCTAAAAAATAATTTTTTGTTTTTTAATGTTGTTAGAATAAATAATATCTTTAGTGTCATGAATAGTGAGGTCAAAGTGATCATCATCAATGTAAATGTTTCAATTACAGAACGTTTCTTCATATGAGTTTGAAAAAAAAACTATACTTTAACATGGAATGCAAGTTTTTAGTTTTTGCAATAAAATTTGTAAAATTTATTGAGGTAATTCTAAGAGATAAAGATATCTTACCGAGTTTCGGCAGTAGACAGAATGAGTGAACACAAAATATGAGAGTTGTATGAGAGATAAATTAGAGTTGTACTCACTCACATATCTTTTTTTTCTCTGAAGAAGGCAGTCTCTTATCGAAACTGGTTGGGATATCTTTATCTCTTAGAATTACCTCAATAAATTTTACAAATTTTATTTGTTTATCAAACTTAAATTTTCGCTATTTTATTTTCCTTCAAGAAAGCTAATGAAGAATTTCTAATTCTTATATTCCATATTTAAGAACATTTTCAAAAATAAAATGAAGTAAATGAACTTCAAACCAATCGATATCTCAAGTTTTACGAGGGGTAGCAGACCATGTGCCAACAAAAAGGATAAAACGCCTCAAGAGAAAAGATCAAACCCACTTACTTCCATAATTGTGGTTTTGTTTAATTTTAGCTTTTTTAGAGCTATCCTCGGTTGATGACAGACTCTTTCGCAACTGATCTTTTTCAAGGAGAAAGGAAATAGACTTTTTTGTTTTGTCTAAAAATTAAATGCAATTAATTTTTATAATTTACTAACTATTCGCAAAGGTGTTTTATAAAATGCCGTAATAAAATTTTGTACAAGATGCATGCATGACACACTTAGAGAAAGGGTAGGGTGTTAAATTCAAAAAAGAATTTATGAAGCATGCAAAACGCCACACTATGTGGTTTTTAATACACAAAAATTTTTGGAAATCTAAAAATGATCTCAATTGAAAGAGAAATATTATATTTGCTCGATTCCATTATTTACAAACTTTTAAGACCACGTTTCTAAAGATATCTTTTTAATGTTCTTTAAATATTTGTTAACATTTATGACAATAATTAATAAGTAACATAAAATACTATTCTAAGTTACATTAAACTTTGCTAGAATAGCATAAACATACAAACATGGATACAATTTATCTTCACCCGAAAAACCCTTCTCTAAATCAGATGTGTCAAACATACTTATGGAGTGTCAAATGGGGCCTTTAAAAAATTTTATCAAGATGATTTTCTTTATTGCATAATAACATTTGAAGTTAAAATATTATCCTTAGAATATAGATTTTCTTGGTATATTTTTAATATGCTTTTTCACTTATATAACAAAGTAGGTACATGAATTTAGTGAAATGGATCGAAAGGTCATCCCATTATTTCTTGATCCCTTTTTTGTTAACCCTAATAATATTCTCATAAAGAGCAAGAAGTAGAAGTATTAACATAACATAACATAATTTATAAAAAAAGTGGCAAAAAAGCCTATGAAGAATATTCGCATCGTATCTATGAAGGTCCAGATCTTTATTCATGCTCAAATATTTTTTCCTTCCAAAACTCATCGAGTCTGTTTTTAAAAACATTCAAGGAAGGGGCATTAATAACAAAATCAGGCAAGGCATTCCAGTCATTTATCATACGCTGAGTAAAAAATCTTTTCAGATATAACTTTTTGCAATGTCGCTTTTTAAACTTGAAAGAATGAAACCTTTGTAGTCTTTCAGAAAACTGAGGTAAGATTTGTAAAGCCATTTTCAACTTTTCATTTGCAATGTTTTAAACGGTAATCATATCATTTCTTTTAAACCTATACATCATGGAAGGCAAATTCAATTTTTTCAATCTTTCTTTGTAGCTAAAATGTTTCATTCCTAATATCTTTTTAGTAATTGTTCTCTGCACTCTTTCAATATTTGCAACATCACAGGAGTGGAAGGGAAAGGCAACAACATTACCATACTCTAAAATAGGCCTGATGAAGGTTTTATACAAAAGCAATGCTATGTTGGCATCAAATAGAGCAAACCTTTTGTAAACTTGATGAAAGACTTGAAAGGCTTTATGAACTCTTGTTGAAATATTTTCTCTTGGATCAAGATTAAAGTTTACAATTATTCCTAAGTCTTTTTGTGAATCTACTTTATTTAGTTTGTGTCCGCCAATAAAGTAAGACTGAATACTTTGTGATCCAATTTGCAGATGAGTACACTTGTCTAAATTTAATTTCATCTCCCATCTACTACACCAATGAAAGATCCCCACTAAATCATTCTGCAAGCAACTTCTACCATGAGGATTAGATACATTATAAATTTTAATATCATCAGCAAACACTTTTATTTTAGAATTTATCATGTTCAAAAGATCATTGAGAAATATATTGAACAGCAAAGGTCCAAGCACGGATCCCTGCGGTACTCCGCTTGTAATCAGCTTTTCACGAGAATGAGTGCCACTGACAACAACAATTTGTTTTCTATCTTCAAGATAATTTTTCAATAATTTTAACTGGTTCTGCTAGTACTTCATACAGTTCACTGACATGAGGATGTAAATGATCAATGCCAGGAGACTTAAACTTATTCAATTTTTTCAACTTACTACCTATTTCAACTACAACAAAGTTAATGCAGTCAATAGAAGCGTGACAAGTAGTCAAAAAGTTTCTTTTATCACAATTGGTACCAAAATTTGAAAAACAAGAACTAAAATACTCACTAAACACATTAGCTCTTTCAGGATCAGTGATGGTGAATAATCCATTATATTCAACTAGTTCAGAAAAACTATTGTTGGGCTTTTGATTTATGTACGACCAAACCTTTTTAGGACTATATTTATAATTGGAAAGAAGTTTGCTCTCATAAGATATTCTAGCTTTGCATGTCTCGTTCCTCAAAGTATTAGATATTTGTTTGAATTGGTCATACATATGTCTACTCCTAGATTTGGAGTAATTAGCAAAGAGTTTTTTCTTTTTTTTTTGAAGAAATTTAATTCTTTTAGTAAAATAAACTTGAGATTTATTATGAGATTTTTTTAGAGGAATATACTTTTCTATAAGAGGGGAAAGTTTACTTAAGAAAGAATAAAACTTAACAAGTTTAAAGCCTTTGACAACATTCCAGTCAACTTTAGAAAAATCAGTAATAATCTTATCATAGTTTCCAGTTCGGTAATTATACTTTTTAGTTAAAGAAATACCAGTTTTTGTGTTTATTAATAGATTAAAAGTAATGCATACATGATCGGGAGAAGAGAACCTCAGAGTGGAGACTAAATCAGGTACATTAGTAATTATCAAATCAAGAGTTGAGAAGGAACCAAAATGACCAATTCTTGTAGGCTCATTTACAAGTTGTAAAAAACATTTTTCTTGCAAAAAATTAAGAAACCTTTGATATTTATCAATTTTATTACACATCGAGTTCCATTCAATTTCAGGGTAATTAAAGTCACCCAAAATTATAATGTTACTATGTGAGAATTTAGAGTACAGTAAATCTAAAAGAAAAATTATTTCATTTAAAGATTCAGAGAAAAGTGAATTAGGACTTCTGTATACACAGCAAAACATAAATACTTTCCTATTGAAAAACACTCTTAAGACAAGGTATTCAATAAATTTGGGATTAAAAAGTTCAATTACATTAAACAAAATTTCTTTGTGCACGTAAAAAATAATTCCTCTTTTATATATATATTTGTCAGGGGCGCACATCCTCAAAATTATTGGTGGGGGCGAAATTTTTTTTTGTTACAATTTTCAAAATTAGTGGTCTGGAAATACCACGGGAGACCAGATATTCAAGCAATCCTTTAAAATAGAGTGTATTCAGCGCATACCTAAAGTCCTAAATTTATAAGACTACTTTATATTTTTTTTTAGAAAATTGGTGGATTTAAATACTATACTTCCAGCGAAAATATTTTAATTAAATTTGCATATCGAATATAGTGGGCAGAAAAAATGCTCCCGGAAAAAATGTCCCAATTAAAAAGTAGGAAAAAATGCCCCAATTAAAAAGTAGGAAAAAATGCCCCAGTAAAAATGCCGCGAAAAAAATGCCCCAACACAAAAAATTATTAATTAAAATTTTTAAAAAAGATGTCAAAAATTTTTTATAAAAAAAAAGTTAACTTTTCATCTAGAACATTTAAAATTTAATTAAAGTAAACTAAAAAACTCAGCATACGACAATTTTTTAAATACAAAAAAAATTATATAAAACATCAAATATTTTTAGACTTTGTGTGTATCAGAACACTTTCTAAATATAATTTGTATTTTAACTGATTTTAAGAACACATTCCCACAAATCTGCACCTTTGCTATTGTTTTCAAGAACTTTATAAAGAAAAAACCCTATAGATTAAGAAATTTAGTCTTTCAAAACGGTACCAAATAAAAATATTTATATAATTTAAAAAAATCCTGAAAATCAAAAATTACGGGGCATTTTTTCCTACTTTTTAATTGGGGACATTTATTTCGGGGGCATTTTTTCTGGAGGCATTTTTTTCGGGGACATTTTTACCTACAACCATCGAATATACACTAGTTTAAAAAAATCCAAAAATGTTAGGGGGTGGAATAGGCTTTCATTTGAAAAATGAAGTAGTCTACCAGGCACATTACAGGAATTGATGAAAGGATATTTGATTCATAGAGAAAACAAATAACTGAAAGTTGGATAGTTTTATATGAGTGAATGTAGTCTAAAGGCAAAGAGTCTACTAGACACCCTGCGATGTTTATATGAAAAATGTGATTGATTCAGGGGCAAGGGTATAAAACGAAGTTATAATTGTGCAAACAAAAATAAAACAAAAAATTAAGATCGCATTATTTCATTTTACTCAGCATCATTCAAAAATAGTTTAAAAGCTAAATTGATACAAGCTACAAAAAGTAAAATAACTTTTAACATTTTGCAATGATTTGCCTTTTATAATAACTTTTAAGGAAAAAAAAGTCTATCAGAAAAAGTTATAGAGCTTCAACAAAAACTAAAAAATTTTAAAGTATAACTTAAGTTTTTTGAAAACTAATTTGACGTATCCCCTACAGCATACTCTATGGGTCGCATGACAGGTTGGTTGAGATGACAGACTCAGCAAGGAAGCCTCTGGATTCGATTCCTCATCGATACGAATTTGTTCATAGTTTGACATAAGCGGTATATCAGTGCCTGGTCAATGAAAATACATCCGCTGCACCTTACCTTTTACTCAAAATTGAAAAATTTGCTACATAATTAACATAAGAGAGAAAGGAAACAAAATAAACTAATAAAGCAATTTTCACTATTTTAAAATGGAACCGTCTGTTCTCAGAATAATTTCAAAATAATAGGAGGCATAAAGAATTAGAGTTTATTTGATATTTTCAAGTTTTTATAAGCAGCAAAAGCGAACGTTTAAGTAGCTAGCCCTTATAATTATAAAATTATTTAAATAACGGTCGACAGACATTTCGCCCCATAGACAATTTGCCCCCTGACAAATTGTCTCATAGGCTATTAGTTTCATCCATCTTTGTTTATTATATATGTAAAATTATTAAAAAAAATATATTCTTGTTTATTTTATCTCTATTAAATTAGTCAATTTATCTCTTAATTTTTTAGAATTGTCCATGAGACAAAATGTCTTATGAAAATAACGGGGCGAATTGTCCATGAAACAAAATGTCTTATGAAAATTATGGGGCGAATTGTCCATAGGACGAACTGTCTTATGAAAATAATAGGGCGAATTGTCCATGGGACGAACTGTCTTATGAAAATAATGGGGCGAAATGTCCGAGGACCAAACTAACATAAATCAAAGTATACAAGAAAAGAAAATCATTGCGTTTTTTTGAATATTTGTCTACAAATAAAATTCTGACAACTGTCATAAATAATAGATCAAGTACATTTTTAACAACTGAAACGTTTTGTTTCAATATATTTTTACTATAATAATCAACAAATTTTCTAAAAAAAAAGGTATTTATGTACAGCGTTACTTATAAAATTTAACATTCGAACATTATAAAAAATATCTCTGCTCAAATATTAAGCAAATAGAGTATTCTTGCTTTTAAACTGAATAGATAATCAAAATATTCATTCCCAAATAACTATTGAAAAAAATTTCTTTACTTGAAAAAATTAGTTTTCAAATGTTACAAAATGTAACAAACGTAGTGATAAAGATTAAGTGACTTTTGTTGGAAAAAAATTCTTAGCGTGAGTCTAACAATATTCATTAATATAAAATTGTAACGATTGAAAACTATTTTAATTTAACTCTAAATGCAAATTAGACAGAAGCAGTGGTGTAGCCAAAAAAAAGTTGATAGAAGGGGCACAATTTAAAAACAAAAAACTTGTGCAACATTATTTATACTTTCTTGATCCTTTCATTGGAGAAATTTTCAAAAACTGATATCGCATAAGATGCATGGGGGCACCATGCGGTACATAGAAGTGTGGGCACGGCCCCTCATGCCCCAGCCTAGCTACGTCACTGGAGAGAAGAGAGCTGAATAAGATAGGAGAGCTTAACAAGAAAAGAGGGCTTGAATGAAAGAAGAGAGCTTGAATGAATGATTGAGTTTTAGCAGAGAAAGCGAAAGAGAAAAATAGAGGAGAGAGAAAGAGAAATAGAATCACTGTGACAGAAGATGAGAAAATCTAGTGGATATCAACATAAGTTTGCTCGAAAATACTAAAAGAGGAGACACTGTGATAAACATTGCTGACTTATTGTGTGCATATTGAAGCAATGGATTATTATTATATAGCTCTCACGCATCGTCTGTAAAATATGTTCGATAGGAAAAATGCGATCATCATACATGTTTTATAAACAAGCAGCCACTCTTACTTATAGAAAATTATTGGGGGGGGGGGGGGGGAGGTTTTTCGCCCCCTCTCCCCCCCCCCCGGATGGGCGCCCCTGATATTTGTTTCTGCTCTTAAACAAAGTTTCTAAAATTTAGGTATAAAAATTTTTTATAATCATCTTGTTTGGCAGTTCATACATATGAGAATAGTTTGGCGAAGGAAAATATAATTAAATGGAAAAATCGTTCAGATTTATTGATATACTGACTTTTGATGAATAAAAATGTATCCCATAAAAGATATTTTTGCCAAAACTATTTTCAGTGTGATAAACATGCGAAACGATAAACTAAAATCTTTGAGAAGCCACTCTTCTCAGAGTATCTTTGAAAATGGGGCACTAAAATTCTTTTATCAGATAATGAAAAGTTCTTAGTAGTGCTGATGAAGTTATAGCATACTCCCTTCAAAATAGCACGCATACACACACCCTTGTATAGTGAAAGTATCATAAAGTTGGAAAATTAAAAATATTTCAAGTTATCGAATCTTACGTGATTCCAAAATTTTTTGAGCAATTTCCTTCTTCAACTGACTCATCTCGCCCACCAAATTCTCAATGGAACAGCAAAATGGCATTGCAAAATTTTTCATTTGAAAAGATCTTTTATTCTGTTTATTTGCCACAAAGTATAAGTTGTTCTAAAACAAAGAAAAAGAAATATTGACAACTTTTCCATAATCAAAAATAAAGGATCAGAAATTTAAATAAATTAACCACTAACAAATCTCTTAATAAATTTAAAATACTTGAAGGACTCCAAAATAATTTAGTTAATTTTTAAAATTGTATGCATTTCTTTTTCTATAAAGTTAGAAAGTTCTGAACAAAAATGGAAAGATAAGGACATTTTTGGGTCCAAATGAACCTAAAGAAGGAACATTGTAAATAAATAATACTTTTTTAAAGAAATAATAGCTTTAATGGATTTGGCCTTTAAAAAAAACCTAAAATGAAGATAAGAACGTACTTTATTCAATAAAATTGCTGACTAATTTTGAAGTGTAAAATCCTTTATCAAAAGCAAAAAGTATAAAATAACTCAAATGCCATCTCTCCTATTTTAGTTGTTTTAAAATAAATAGGAAAAATTCTCTTTAATTTTGGGCAAATAAGAAACTTCCATAACCTCTGAGACTGACCAATAAAAAGCCAATTAATCGAGTGAGATATGAATCATCGTAGTCAGTGTTATTTCTAAAGCAGTATTTCCCAACCTCAAGGCAATAACACCAAATTATAAATTCTAAAAGTAAAATTTTTTTTTTTATTAAATAAAATAAATAGAGATTACTTAAGTCGTCTGCGTTGGTTTTTGGGGACATTGGTACTAAATGGGTTATTAAAAAAATAAACAATTTGTTCTTCTTTTATTTAGTTTTCATCGATTTAACATATTTGCATTATTGAAGCGTTTATTTACAACACAGCCTTAGTCAACAAATTACTGATATGCGGGCATGTATAAATATTTGTAAATTTTTGTTTGATTTTTTGCGTAGTGTTTGGCTCCATTACAATATATTTGATTTCTTGTATAGTCTTTGAAATTCTTACATGGTGTTTGCATCTCTTGCATGGTGATTCAAATTTTTTAAAGTGATTCGATTTTATTACTTTTGTTCTTGGATTTCTTTCACCCGTAAAGTACCAGACAACATATGAGACTTTTTTTTGAATTTCTTTTCATTTCAGTTCTGCTGCCATTTTTGAATCATTGGTATTTAATGGGTGATGATTAATTTAATTTTTTGCAGTGATTTTTCACTATAAAGCTCATGTTTTGTTTAACGATCAGAATAAATTAAACGATATCTAATGTAAAGCAGACGATTTGTAATAGGAAGATTCGTATTTTGGAAAAGCGGTAATTGTAGACTCTGCTTCTCAATAGGTTAAACATTTTTGTTTTTTCTATTATTTCCGTAATCATTTAAGATAGATTTTTTGGAAGCAGATAAAAAGTATAAAAAGGTAGAAAGTTGTCAAAAAATAAAATTAAGTCAAATTAGCAGGACCATATGAGAGATGCTCTTTTGGATCGCTTTCTCCATCTGTAGAAAATTGGCATGGATCTCCAAGATAAATGATATTTTACCTTTTACGGTTGCATGAAAAATTTATATTCAATTTTATTCAGTTAATTAATTTTTTAAACAAAACAAGAGTTTTAAAGTGAATAATCACTGCAAACAAATAAAGTAATCAGCCGTTTAATACCAAAATGGACAGCAGAACTGAAATGAATAGAAAATCAATAAAGTGGCCTACTTTGTCTGCTACTTTACGGGTTTAAAGAAATCTAAGCACACAAGTAATAAAATTGAATCACTTCAAAAAATTTGAGAGATGCAAACACCATCTAAGTAAAGACACTTTATATTTTATATACAACGAATGAAATAGATTAAAAAGGAAACAAACACTAGGCAAATAACCAAAAACAAACATTTATACACACACCGATATATCAGCCATTTTGTTGCCTAATGAATGCTGCGTTGTAAAAAAAGATGTCAATAATGCAAATATGTTAAATCGATTAAAAGCAAATAAACTCATAAAAGATAAAAAAAAAATTGTTCCTTTTTTAACTCAATTAGTTCTAATGTTGCCAAAACTCCGCAGTAATTCCTATTTAATTTTATTTAACCCGTTAACGACCGGAGTCGACTTTATAAAAATACGATCGTGTTTTTATAAATACTTTTTAATACTAATTGTCAGCTTTACACTAGATATAGTCGGATTATTCTGGTCGTTAACGGGTAACAAGAGTTCCATTGCGTTTCTTTGAAAAAAACTGGTACTATGTGTCAATGAAACATCCTAAAGGAGTTAATGAAAAAGCCAGAAATTAGGTTTAATAGATAGAAAAGGTTGGGAAACCTTGCTCTAAGGCGATTGAACCCATTATGTATGAAATAGGGAAGAAAAGCAAAATGGCAGCAAATGAGACAAATCTTCCAAATAAACTGAGATGAGATGGATGATAATATATTAATATTATTTGAAGTAGAAGAATGATTTTACTTTTTTCAAGACGTAGAAGTAAAATGGCAAGAAATTTGTGCCGTAATTCTGGAAAATTGCATTGAATTCTTCACACAAGTTCAAATCTAAATCAAAATAAAGAACGAATATTGTCGAAGATAAGAAGATATTTTTAGTTGCAATCAAGTGAGTTGAATCTTTGATAAACTAAAAAGTATGCATGTAGGCAGATCCGTAACCAGGCGGGAAGGGAGAGTGCAGATAAATCCCAAAATTTTTCAGATCAATAATATCTCTAATAAAATTTAGATGAATCTTAGAACATAAGAATCTCTTTAACAGATCATCAATTAAAAAATAATGAGAACGTAACATAGAGAAATTCCAGGACCCTGGTCGTAATATTTTTTAGATTTAGCTCCTCATCAAATTGTTATCTGGTTACGTGCTTGCATACAGGTACTGGTGAAGAATAAAATGTATTAACCCTATTAGTGCTGGGGGGGGGGGGGGGGGGGGCTAAAAAATTAATTGTAGAAAATTGGCTGAATCATATCCCTTCAAATTTTGTGACTTTTACTAAAATCCCTAGCTGCATCTTTTGAAACCATTCTCATGGTAGTTGAATGACCCTTTCATGTCCCAAACTGTCAATCAAAATCAAAAATTAAAAATTTTCAGCAAAATTTTGATATTATCTGTACTTAACCTTATAACTTAGGATCTATATTATATAATACCCTGAAAATTTATAATTATGTACAGTTTGGAACGCATAACACTTTATATATTAAATTTTTTTAAAATCATGGCTACTTTTTAGAAAATGTCAATCAAAATTTTGATTGATCAAAAATATATCCAATAAAATATACCTTCAAATTTAACAAAAAATATATGTTTTTATACTAAATCGGTCATGCTGTTTTCATTTCTGAACTCATTTTTTACATTTAGCATTTGAAAATACCTATAAGTGTTCATCAAATTTGCGGTTTACTTCTGAAAATTGTCTCCAAAAACATTCCTTCACATTTTACATAAAATATATGTGTTATACTAAATCGGCCATGCTGGTTTCATTTCTGGACTAATTTTTTACGTTTAGGATCTGAAAATACCTATAAGTGTTAATTAAATTTGCGGTTTACTTCTAAAAATTGTCTCCAAATACATTCATTCAACTTTTACAATGAAATATATGGTTTTATACCAAATCAACCATGCTGTTTTCATTTCTGAACTCATTTTTCACATTTAGAGGTTTTAAAATATCTATCAATGTCAATCAAATTTGCGGTTTACTTCTAAAAGCTATCTCCAAAAATATACCTATAAGTATCAATCAAATTTGCGTTTAGTTCTAAAATTTGTTTCCAAAAATATTGATTCAAATTTTACATGAAATATATGTTTTTATAGCAACTAGATCATGATGATTTCATTTATGAACACAGTTTTCGCATTTAGAGATTTTAGGTTTATGTCTGAAAAGTATATCCCAAAATATTCTCTCTAATTTTACATGAAATATATGTTTTTATACCAATTCGACAATGATAATTTTTATTTCTGAAATCATTTTTTTGCATTTAGAGGTTTTAAATATCTGAAAGTGTCAATCAAATGTTCGATTTACGTTTAATGTCTACAGAAATATTTTTGAAATTTAAATAAAATATTTGTTTTTATGCCAAATGGAAGATGCTGGTTTCATTTTTGGACTCAGGTTTGGCATTTATGGTTTTAAAATATCTGAAAGCTTCAATCAGATTTGCGGTTTACTTCTAGATACTGTCTTCAAAAAAATAAAATATCTGTTTTATACCAAATCGACTATATGCTTATTTTATTTTTGTACTGGATTTTGGATAATATGGTTAAAAAATATCTCGAAGTGGCAATTGAATTAGTAATGTATGCCTGAAAATCAGTTCTGTAAAAAATTTTCAAAAAATGGCTGCATATTAGATATATAGTGAAAATATACTTTTTTTTTTGTATATTTTGGCTTATAATACTTTCTACAATCATCTTGAGTATGAAATATTTATTAAAAAAAAACAAAACGTATTATAAAATCTTTTAAAAATTTGTATGAGAGATGGAACCAAGTTGAAAACTAATTGAAAAGAGAGCATGGGATCAAAACAAATGATTAAAAAAATGTATCTTGATTAAATAGAAGATCTACCATGTTCTAATGAACTAGGAAGTGGGTTAATTATATAATATTAGGTGCTTAAAAAACATTTTGACAAAAAAAAGTTCCTCTTTTACAAATGAAAAATATTTAAATCTATAGCTTATCATCTAGGATTACAATTAACATTTAGCTATATGGGTAGGAAATCTGAAAATTTAGAATAGGTCAGATTTATCAAAAATGGTACAGATGCCAATATGTGAGAATTTAGTCACTATCAAGATATTTTAATTTTCCTTTTGCGTCAAAGAAATAATTTTTTAGATGAACGTGGACAACTTTTTGTAATTGAACAATGAACATCACGAATGATTCATCAGAAAAAAACCTTTGAAATGAGATTGGTTGACAAATATTCAGGACTGATAATAAAATACACGATACTGATAAAAAAGTCTAAAATCATCCAGAAGATTCTTTAATCAAAATGCTTTGAAAGAGGAAAAAAGTAATTTTATCATTATAAAAAAATTTTCGAACACATATTGAAGAATATAAATTTCTAATGAAAAAAGAGCTACCAAGAAAGGATCATCATGGAATGAATAGCAAAATTACATACTGTAAATTATAATATGACGTAGAGACTACAAGCCGATAACCAATTTGTAGCCAAAAAGATGGAGGTCCTATCGAGTTACATAAGTTACTGTAGAATGAAATATTTTGAGTGAATTAAACACCTAAAGTTGGTTTATTAAATAAATTAAGAAAATAATTACCAGAGAAATATTGCAAGTAGAAGTTATTTTTATGTTTATATATTTGACATTGATTTACAGGTTTAATCGATTTTTTGACAGGTTTAAAAAAAAGGAATATAACCAGTAAACACAGCCTACTTGAAAATGCCATACACGGTAAACTTCATCATCTCCCTATACTTTCTATTAAACGTAATTCCCTAATTCAAAAAACCGTGTCTGATCATTCTTTTTGGGATAAATCAATTTTTTGACAGTTTTGATTGATTTTCATAAAAAATGAATATCATCACTGACTTACACATGCTTAAAAATTGGTATATATGTGTAAAAAACTTATTATTAGATAAAAAGTTTCCTTTTAAGATGAGTTGTCATATATAAATCAATGATTGCTTTTTATAAAAAAAAATGAATATCACCGCTGAATTCAGCATGCTTGAAATGGGTGTATATGTGTAAATAACATTATATAATTATTTGGATAAAAAGTTTTTTTTTGAGATGAGCTGTCATATGTAAATCACTTTTTTGACAGGTTTGAATGATTTTCATAAAAAATGAATATCACCACTGAATTCAGCATGCTTGAAAATGGGTATATATGTGTAAAAAACATTATATAATTATTTAGATAAAAAGCTTCTTTTTGAGATGAGCTGTCACATTTAGATCAATTTTTTGACAGTTTGATTGATTTTCATAAAAAATAAATATCACCACTGAATTCAGCATATTTGAAAATGGGTATACATGTGTAAAAAACTTTATATAATTATTTAGATAAAAAGTTTCTTTTTGAGATGAGCTGTCACATTTAGATCAATTTTTTGACATGTTTGATTGATTTTCACAAAAAATGAATTCACTACTGAATTCAGCATATTTGAAAATGGGTATACATGTGTAAAAAACTTTATATACTTATTTAGATAAATAGTTCCTTTTTAAGATGAGCTGTCACATTTAGATCAATTTTTTGACAGGTTTGATTGATTTTCATAAAAAATAAATATCACCACTGAATTCAGCATATTTGAAAATGGGTATACATGTGTAAAAAACTTTATATAATTATTTAGATAAAAAGTTTCTTTTGACATGAGCTGTCACATTTAGATCAATTTTTTGACAGGTTTGATTGATTTTCATAAAAAATGAATATCACCACTGAATTCAGCATATTTGAAAATGGGTATACATGTGTAGAAAACTTTATATAATTATTTAAATAAAAAGTTCCTTTTTGAGATGAGCTGTCAAATATAAATCAATTTTTTGGCAGGTTTGATTGATTTTGATAAAAAATGGACATCACCACTGAATTCAGCATAGTTGAAATATATATGAAACATTAAAAATATTTATAAAAACTTATTAATATCTGAGAAAAATAGGGGGGGGGCACTTTACGCCCCTCAGCACTTGAGCGGACAAATTTTGCCCAGCACTAATAGGGTAATAGGAAAATTCATTGAAGTTTCAAAGAGAATTGAAATGTTAACAGGATTTTAAGAGAAGAATTTTGAGAAGGCATTTCAGTAGAAAGAAACTTTTCATTAAAACGTTAAGAGTGGCATGAAGTAAACTTCTCCTCGCTTATGTAATTTTTGTATGATGAGCAAAGGGCGAACAAAAGTAAAGTCAAATTTTGTTTATATACAAAAAATCCTCCAGAACAAAATTTAAACCCTCGCAAGACCACGGTTGGCTTTTTACTCCAGCGTCGATTTTTCAAAGCATTCTGTTAAAAAATTTATATGTAACCGTATAATAAAATTAATTAAAATTTTGAGCTATCAATGAACTTTCACATCAAATAAGAATTACATATTCAGAATTATTCTTTTTTAATATATCGGAAAATTGCAGATTTTCAAGAAAAATATTTTAGATGGCGTTAATATTAATTTCAATTTTCAAAAAATAAAAGTAGAGAGAACTCAAACCTTTATTTACAACACTATAATTTATTTTTATTGAAATAGTTCCCATCTACTACATTCATTTACATTTTGAAGATATGTAATTTGTATGTTTTTTTCAAATGTCATATTTATTCAATCTTTGTTTTCAAAAAGTATATATCTAGAGAAAACAAATTCATTTATATGGAGTTACAAGCAAGTAAAAGTGAAATATATTATTTTAGTTACTGACATTAGTACAAATATCTTTGTGTGATTTTTACACATATGCCTTTCACAAGAGTCACATTTTCTTGTGCCTCTACTCTTAGAAAATCTTTAAAAAAATAAAATAATAGAACTTGTGCTTCTACTCTTAGAGTGACCCAGATCCAAATATCAAAAACATCTTGATGTTGACGCTCTCTCAGTTGTGGTAGGTTGTTCGAAACGATAGAAAGATGGGAGATTACGAACTTGCAATGGAGTAGTAGCACGTATCATCATTGAATTCTCACAAAGTTTTGAAAACAAATCTCTAATGAACTATTTTGTACCTCTTTAGTGCTTGGGAATCTGTCAGGACAATTACTTTTAGATATCACCCAACTATTATGACACGCTATATCTAAGTGATTTGCAAAAACTGTCATTGTCCATCTTCTAGATGTTCTATAAGATGTGTAAGCTCTAAGCATCTGATTTGTTTGGTCAACCCTGCTTTTGTATTGTTTGTATAAGACAATTGTTTCTGGTTGCGTTTTCTTCCAATTAAATTTATTTCCCCTAAGTGTTGGTTGGACGTGACATAAACCACTTTGAAGTCACGATGAATATTTCTAGTGAGAATATAGGCCGTCAAAGAAGCATATTTTCTCTAAATATATTTCGATTCAGTCTCATACAAGCCTAACTGTTGTAAATGTGCGGGTATAAAGATATGAGGAATAAAAGTACCATCGGATCGAAAAGTACTACACACGGTTAGACTTTAGAGATAGCCCATACTCACAATTGATGAGAAATAAAAAACCTGTTGGTGAAGATTCCACATTCTACGGGTAAATTAGTATCAGTAATCAACCTTTTGACTACATTTGTTCTAGGGAAATAAGTTTTATCAACTAAACCTGAAAAATAGATTTCGGATTTTAAAATAAATAAAGATTTAGTAACTGTACATTGTACAATGCTATATTTTTATGCCATCATGACCAGGTTTAGAAGATCATATACTCTGATTCTACAATTCCCTCTAAATTTCACTAGCTGTTCATCAACTGTAACGTAGTCATACGATGCAAAATTGCTAGAATAGTTTTGGTAAAATTTATCAATTAAATATCTAATAGCAGATATTTTATCATTTTGATCTCGGTCAATCTTAACATAAAAAAAATAAAAATATGAATTAATAAAAATATATTTCTCGACATGGAAGCTCTAAGAAACGGTTCTCCAGTTTTTTCAGTAAATAGATCTTTCAAGTTTATTGGTCGATTTTTGGATTGACCCATGTTTAGGCAGTCAAAATAGCTGAAAAGGTCACAGGTCTCGAATCATTCATAACAAAATCTTAGGAACTCATACTGGTGATTCGATAGTAAAAATTATAAAAAATCTAGTTCAATTTAATTAAAACTAAAAATGCTTACTTGAAATTTTCCAGTAGTCTAATTTTTGTACACTTGAATTATGAGAAATGACTTCTTCATTGAAAAAAAGTTAAAAAATTTCAAGTGAATCAGTGAGAAATTTTGCAGGACCAACCGGTCCAAAAGTGTTTGGCTTAAGCTTCTTGTGTTTTGAACTAATGGACGACCTTGATTTGGTCTATGTGGAGTCCATAAGTACTTGGTGCTATAAGGAGAAACTAGCGTATCGGAAAAAGTTTCTTTAGTGGTAGATGTTGTGCAAAACCAATTAGAAGATATAGAGGTTGTCTCCTCAGAAAGAGAAGAAGAATCCAAAGAACTCATGTGAGAAAGAATAATAAGCAGACTTTGGAAAATATATGCTCTGTCAATCGAAACAAACAACTTTTTATTTATATTAAAATTTTATTGCATGATATTCTTTTGCTCACAATTTGTAAACTGTCTTTTCAAAGTGAAGAATAAATGATAACAGTTACATCATGTGTATTGTAGAAAGACAGATTTATCGCATGCAACACATGAATAATTACGACTCATAAAATCATTTGCGATTCTTTTCCATTGGCCGCAAATGAAATATAGTTCTGAGGATTATGGTTCGACGCGATACAGATGCATCAGCCACCTAAGCTGGTTCACAAGTAACACCCCGCTTTCTGACAAATGGAATATAGTATAATATGTATTTTATTTTATAAATTTGTTTTTTTTAATTTTAACGCTAAAAAATTTAAAAGTTCCAGTATATAAGTTCAAGTTCAAGTATTTTATGAAAATATTTCCAACTAATTCTTCGTTAAAAAATATTTTAAAAATTTGAAACGTATCACTAAGAAATTTGGCGGGGGCAACTGGTTCAAGAGGATTTTGATTCAAATTCGTTATATTTTGAACAAAAAGACGATCTTGATTTGGTCTATGTGGAGTTCATAAATACTCTGTATTATCAGGAGAAATTAGCGTATTATAACTATCTTCTTCCGAAGTGGACGATGTTGTAGGCAAATTAGAATATATAGAAGCTGTTTCGTCAGAAAGAGAAGACGAATCTAAAGAGCTCATGCGTAGAAGAAAAAGCAAATTAACTTTGCAAAATATAGGCCTAAATGTTTATTCATAGCAAGATACACAAAAAAACTATGAATAATTGTGTACCGCAATGGGAAATTTATCTAAAGTGTTTAGACAATTTTATAGGCAAAGCTGGCTACATGTGATGCAACACATGAGTGATTTGATATATTTACTTTTTCATATCAATTACTGAAGCATTCCTATTTTAGTTTATATGGAAAAACAAAGTATCGATTATTATGAAGAAGAATCTTATATGATATTTAGGATAAAAGCTAAATCATAACACATATGAGTGTATATACTGAAACAAATTAATCAAATGCAGCTAGAAATCAATAATTATATCGATTACATTCGTGTCGTAGCTACGGTTCATCAATCGTAATACTTTTTATAATCTACACACAGTCGTAATAAAATGTTCAAGATTATGTTGGGATCTGGGATTAGTAAAATATAATTATAAAATTTTAGGTGATAATAATCCATAAAGTCAAGGGGTATAGGTCAAATATAGGTCAAGTCCTTTATATATAAGCATTTCCTTATGAAGCTTTAAAACAGAATTTCTCAACCGAGGTCCACATGGACCATAGGGGTCCATAATTGGGGGTCCACAATGATATTTTGGTGGTTCATGAGGAAAACCATCTCATAACGGTTTTTATTATAAAAAGTTCGCAATAGACATGCCATCGTAAAAAGAGGTGCTTTACGACTAGCAATAACTTCAATGCAACCAGATATAAAGAATTTAGTTGAGCAGTATCAACCACAGGGATCTCATTAAATGTCTTTCTTTTTTTATTATAAAAATTGTATTATAATTGAGTTGCATTAGATTTGCTTTCATTTCAATATGAATTCTAAGTATATACTATTTTCTTTATCATAACCTCAAAAATTTTATTAGTGAAAAATATTAAAATATGTAAATATTTTTTTGTTCAATTTTTATGAAGGGGTCCACCAAGAAAAAAGAAGTGAAAAGCGGTCCATGAGTAAAAAAGGTTGAGAAACACGGCTTTAGAAGATCATAAATTAGAACATTTTCCTAATCTTAACGACATCATATAATTTAAATATTTATTTTATTTTTAAAATCGATTTATTTTATAAGAAACACCTTTTTAAATCAATTTTTATTAAATATAATTCTCAAATATTTAAATGCGATTTATAAGCGACTATATTTTTTAACTAGAGTTTTTTTGCCAATTATTATTGATTCTCCCGCTATGCTTTTTCACTGATCTTTCGAGGGTATACTTTTTTAACATGTATTTTAAAGGTTTGTCAAAAATATTGTAAAAAATTTTAAAAAATTATTTTTTATATAGTTAAATTTCACATAAACAAGTTTAAAATTAGAACATAAAAATCATTTTTGTTTACAAACAGTATTTAATTTTTTAGGTCATAAGTAAATTGACTTGGTTATGAGTTTAATTTCTCTGGATATTTAAATGTGCCTCATATTTTGTACATTGATGTGGGAGAAGATTTGACTCAAAGTTTGGGAGACGATAATTTTTAAGGCTAATCGTCTGCTTTCTTTTCCAATAGAATTTTATGTATTTAAATCAATTATTGCCATATGTTTCTCTATCTAAACCAGGATCGGCAAACTTTTTTTACCCGTCGACCCCTTCATAGAACATTTGTTTTCACATCGACCCCCGCCCCACATAGAAATGTTTAATAAAAACATTAATCAATGTCCAACAATTAAGAGAAAAAATACAAACCAAAAATGTTTCATATATCCTATCCAGGGTTGTCCAAACGCGGGCCGCCCTTCAATGCGGCCCGCGGTCTTTTCTAGAAAACCTTTGAAAATTAGTATTATTTAGACATTTATTGAGTTACTTCGAAAAAAGTTTTCTTCCTAAACTTTATTTAAATTTGAATTGGAATATTATTTATTCTTATATAATTTTAGTTTTACTTAATCCTCTATATCACATACTTTTTTTTTCTTTTCAGACTTAGTGCCACATTTTTACGATGGCTCAGAAAAGAAATGGAAAGCGTCAGTTCAAGGATAGTTGGGAATTGAGATTCCTGGTGAAAGAACAAAGTGGTCGAGTTTTATGTTTAATTTGTAATGACATAATATCTGTTATGAAAGAGTACAATGTACAACGACATTACAGCACTCTTCATGTCACTGGTTATGATAAATACACTGGTGAGGCGCGGCGAGTCCTACTCAAAGATCTCAAATCAAACCTGCGTGCGCATCAAGAAAAGATTTTCCAATTAGTGAAGCTTTCGTCTTCTACAACCATTGCTTCTTATGATGTATCACTTTTGATGGCCAAATCAAAAAAGGCATTCTCTGACGGTGATCTCATCAAGCGATGTGCAATATCTATGGGAAAGGACATGGGCTTTAAAGATGCAGCTCTTGAGTTTGAAAAAAATTCCACTCTCGCATCAAACTGTTGCTAGACGTGTTGATGAGCTTAGCAATTTTGTTCAGGAGAGGGTCAAGAATCAAATTCAGCAACCTGTTTATTTTTCTCTCGCTCTTGATGAAAGCACAGATATAAGGGATGTCAGTCAGTTGATTATTATTTTTGTTAGAAGTATTGATTCACAGTTTAATGTCAGTGAGGAGTTACTCGGCTTAATCCCACTTTTTACCACTACGAAAGGATCTGATGTTTATGAAGCGCTAAATTCTTTAGTGAGCGAATATGGGGCGTTTCAGAAATGCTCTTGCATTGTTACAGATGGGCCAAATCAATGACTGGAGCTAAAAGGGGGCTGAAAGCGTACTTGAGAGATGCTGGAGTCGACTGCCCAATGTTTCATTGCATTATTCATCAAGAATCGTTATCTAGTCGCTGTATACGTTTATCTGATGTAATGCAGCATGTATTTAAAATTATTAATTTCATTAGAGGCGGTAATAAAGCGTTGAGACATCGTCTATTTGTTGATTTCTTGAGAGATTTAGATACAGAATTTTCTGACGTTTCACTCCATTCTACTGTTCGTTGGCTCAGTGCTGGGAAATGTCTGCAGCAGTTCTTCACTCTGCGTAATGAGATTCTAAACTTTTTAGAAGAACTGAGTGTAGACATTGATGGGTTTAAAGGTTTATTGAAAGACGTCAACTTTCTGAAAGGTTTAGCATTCCTCACTGATATTACTCAGCATCTGAATAAGCTCAATTTAAGTTTACAGGGTAGGAATCAAACAATCTCTTCTCTGTATCGTTTCGTAGATGGCTTCCGTAACAAATTATGCCACTTCAAAAGTAATCTGCAAAGTGACATTCTACTTCACTTTCCAAGTTGTGATGTTATTTCTAGAGAAATAGAGGACAATAACTTCTGCTGCTTTGTTGAAACTCTTTATACCCTGATTGAAGACTTCAACAAGCGATTTAAAGATTTTCAGCACCTTGAGAAAAACTTCAATGTATTCAATGCTCCGCTGACTATTAATATATCAGAAGCCGATGAAGATTTGCAGCTTGAATTGTGTGACTTGCAAAGAGACCGGTTTTTATTAAGCAAAGATACACTGCCAATCACTCAATTTTCGCCTCTTCTTTCTGAAGAGCATTATCCTAATTTATGCCGTTTTGGATTGCACTTGCTGTCAATGTTTGGAAGTACCTACCTTTGTGAAGCAGCATCTTCCGCAATGAAGTCGATTAAATCCAAAGAGAGGAATCTACTTCAAACATCTCTCGAAGCCTGCTTTCCTTTAGCCTTAACCTCAGTTGACATTGACACAAAGGAGCTAATTTCCAAAATGCAGGCACACCCATCCCACTGAATTTTAATTAAACTGTATGTTGTTTTTATTAAAAAATTTATTAATAAAAATGCTTCCTTAGTTTTTTATTAAGTAATAGGTGTTTGCGTAAAAGTGCTATGAATTTATGGATGAATTTTAAACAAAATAATTATTTTTATATATATCAGTAGCACTCACCTATAAACTTTTCTGAAAGAAGTAGAAGCACGAGTTTGGAGATTTTGCCGTAGTATGGATAAAGCTCACTTTTGAAGCAAACAAAAATGGTCTTGAGAGCTAAAGAAAGTAAAAGGTAAAAGTAAGAATTTTTGCCAAATCCCAGTATGGTCAATAAAGAGCGCCTAAAATGTCAAACGATGGAAAAAGAGGACAACAGTGTACGTTGTTTCAATCACACTACACACATTGAATATCTGGTATACAACAGTATTTCGAAAGATAGAAAGTCGAAAAAAGAGGTTGTCGAAAGATAGACAGTATGCTTAATTAGTTAGTTGTTTTATGGTAATGGTACCGTAGGGTGTTTTCATCGAAAAGGCACAATTGCGCCGCTTGTATCGAACTTTGAGGAAAGCAAGCTTGATGCAGGATCGAACCCAAGACTTCGAGTTATCGAATCCAGCATCTAACATCCCATACTCACGCCCCTAAATAGTACTATATCCAAATAGGTAAATAGTTACTAATTATTTCTTTTGTTAGTTTATAACGTTAGTTATTGAACCAAACAATACCAAAAAACCAAGTTAATAAGGTTAGTTATAGTAATTAAATTTTGGTTAGTTAATTGCATAGATAGATTTTTGGCTGTTTCGAAAATACTATTTAGAAAAATCCTAACATCAAAATGATAAAAAAAAAAGTGGAAGAAAATATTTTTGAAAAGATATACGAAGAAATATTGAGGTTTTACAGTGGCTATAATTAATAAAACTCTAAAAAAATTAAAATATAAAAATTTAGATGAAAGTTTACGGCAAAATTTTTCAAAACATGACAGATTAAATAAAATTCCTAGGTAGATTATAATGACTATAAGAATATAAGATTGAATAAGGGCTGAAACAAAAACATACAAAACTTCCTATTTAACTTTTCAATTTTTAAGACTAAATGTAAGATAATGTATTTATAGCAAGCTGCTCTTTCCGAAAATCGTTAACTCATAAAACATATAAAAAATTTAAGAGATTAAATTTTGAGGGTTTTGTTTTAACTTCGAATGTAATTCTCCTGAGTGAAATTTTCCTGGATGAAACTTTAGTTCGTGAAATTTTTGTTGGTAAAAATTATGTAACACCATTATTGGATTTGGAGATTTTGTTTTTCAACACTCTCTCATAATCCCATTAAATATACATAACTTATATTGTCGATAGAAAAGAATTTAATTGCATATGCTTTCAAAAATTATTATTTAAATGGGTGCTTTAATTCCTTGTACTTTCCAAATACAGCTACTCATTTTACTAGATCTAAAGATGCTCCGCATATGCCATACTTCAAACGTAAAACTTTGTTTACTTTATTTATTTATTTATTTTTTTTTTTACTTTTGTTTTTTATCAATTTTATTTGAAGAATTCTACTCACCTACATCTTTTTACACTTTTGTTAGCTCTTTTTTTTATATTTTTTTTGTATTTTTCAAAATTTATACTTATTATTTAAAGGAAAAATTAGTTATTCAAATTCAAATTATATTCAAAAAATAGTAACAAATTTATCGAAAAAATAAGTGGGTTTCAGTATAATTATTTTTAGGTATTGTCTGATTTTCTTGGTCACTAATAAACAGGAAACGGTCTGAATTAAATATCTAATAACCAGGGCAAGGAAAAATTGACCTAAAACACTTTTAAAAATTGACCTTATTTTTTAAAAAGTTGACTTTTTACTCAAAAAAGTTGACCTTGAAAATTTTTTGAAAGTAACATACGTTTACAAAAATGTTTGTAAAGCTGTAAAAAATTTATTGAAATTTCACTGATTCATAGTCATTATTATTTTTTAAATTATAACAAAATATCATATACTTTAAAATATTTTCGTCTTTAAAATTTTGGTCTTTTTCCAGTAGTTTTTTTAATTTAGAAAACGAACGTTCAACTTCTGAAGTAGTTGCTTGACAGTCCTGTAGCTTCAAATATGTGCTTGGTGAAATTTCACAATTTTTCATTTTTATTATTTCTTTTATTTGATTTTGATTGAAACGTCTTTCAAAATATTTATTAATTTTGCATTCATCTTCACAAAAATTAATTTTGTTAAAAGAATTGTAAGCATCTTTTATCGAAAATCTAGAGTTTTGAGATTTTTCTACAAAATCAATCAAATCATTGTAGTTTTGCTTTATTGAGAGTAAATTTTTAGCCAGATCATGATTATTTAAACTTTCTTTAGCCCTCCCTTTTTAACAAAATGCTGCCTTCACTATCGATGTTTTGAATAATTCGTCGAATGTTTGGAAGATACTCACAGTAATAAAGAGCACTTTTTAGCCAGCTTGCCCACCTTGTTGCAATAGGAGTGGGTGCATATCCAATATCTTTAAAAAGAGAACGCCTCCTTTTGTTTTTGATTGTTAAAGCTTTAACCGAAGAAATTAAATCATCAACATTTTTGTAAAAAGCTTTCACTTTTAGAGCACAGTTATGGAGAAGATGAGAGAAGCATGTCACGTAAAAGAGATTGGGAAATAAAATCTTCAAAGTTTTTCCAGCAGCTACATTATATGTAGCATCATCTGTTAAAAGCAAACAAAAGTCGTTGCGTTCAATATCAAACTCTTTAATCACATCATCTACCAATATAGTTAGTTTTTCTGAGTTTAAGTGAGACTCATGAACTACAATTTTGATAAGATGTGTGACAGTTGAATGATTAAGTTTTCCAAGCAGAACATTTATAAAGATTTTACCTGATAGTTTTGTTTCATCAATCATTAAAAAAATTTGTTGGTTTTTAATTAAATCTTTGATTTCTCGTAATTTATTTGTCGCCAAGTCGTCTATTGCGTTTCTACAAGTTCTTTCAGATGGTAAAACTTTGCCAATACTTTGAAATAAAGACTTAATACTTGGATGGTTCAATTTATAAAGAAGAATGTTTGCTTCTAAAAATGCCGTTATCAAAATATTAGTAAAGTTTTTATCAGTGATCTTTACAAAGGATTCAAGACTTTTACTTCCAGAAGCATTATCAAGAATTCTTTTATGCTTTTGCGTTGATCTGTGCTTGTCCACAAAAAAAGTTTTTTCGTATTTCACTTCAGTCATGCATAATATACAATACAAAGAAACTTTTATCTGTAGAATAAGTGAATTCCTTCGGATATTTGAAAACGAAAGAAGATATTTTTTGAAAGTTGTTTTTAGCAGTTTTTGGCATGTTTGATTTTATTTTTCAAAAATAACAACAGTTGAAGAAAATTGGACAACAAAAATAAAGTTTCTTATGAAAGATTTAAGGAAGTAATTGTTGAAAAAAAATGAAAGATGAAGAAGCGCACTTATATTCAAAAATTAGTGTTGTTTAACAAGCATATGTTTATCGATCATCCTCAAAGGTATGCGCAAATTACAATCACATAAAATATAGGCCTACATGTAATGAACATCTAGTCATGATGATTATATTACAGTATGCAAACTATAGTAAATATAACAAGTTGAAAACAGGAAATAAGCACTGCTGTTTACAGATATCATTTAAATTTAATGCCAGTAAGAAGCGAATGCACTCTATATAATAAAAGAACACACCATCATAAACAATTTAAAAACAGAAATAAGAAAAGCGTTGATAAAAATAACTCTCAATTGATTGAAAGTATTACTCAGTTTCTCTTTTTTAATAAATAAAAAGTTATATACGTTTTTATTATAAGTAAAAATAATTCAAGTTGTGAAAAAAATAAAAATTTACTTTATTGACATTATAATAAAAAGTTGACTTTTGTTGACCTATAAATTACTCAACAAAAGATCATTAAAGTTCGAAATAAAAAAAAAAAATGTTTATGAACAATAACTAAAGCTTACGAAAAAATTGACTTTATTGACTTTTACTTGCCCTGCTAATAACTATTAAATAGACCTATTCTAACTACTTTTTTTATGAAGATAATAACTATCTTCATTATCTAAAGAATAATAACTATTCTAACACCATTGAGAGAGAGATAGGGGAGAGATATTTGGAATGGTTCTCGTTTTGGGTGCGATTTCATAAAAAGTTTGATGTCTCGTCAAAGATCCTTATTTTTATGTAGGTGCTTTAAGTTTCACAACAAAAATTACAAGAGCTGCTAGAAAAGAGCATGATAAATTGGCTGTAATCAGAATTTTTTCGATAGTTATGAGAATAATTGTAAATCATTATACACTCTGCATGAATACCTGACTGTTGATGAAGATGTATTTCCTTTCAAAGGGGAGATGTGGTTTCAGAATGCACTTCCAAGCTACAAAACCAAAAAGTTATGACATTACTGTTTACTAGACACACACACTTTTTATACTGAATCAATGATAGAAATTTGAAAATATCCAACAATGAACGAATATGGTTTATAAGGCAAGCAGTTAATGAAATTTTCAATTTACATGGTAAAGAAAAAAAAGTTGCATTACGACGTCTTGTTATTAGTGCTCTAACAGGAAATTCTATTCGTTATGATCTTTCTCTCTCACATTGGCCATGTTATAAAGAAAGATAACGAGAATGTAGGTGCAGAGAATGGGGAAGTGTCTGTAAGTTTCTCAGCAAACCGTGTCAAATTTATCTTCATCCTCAATGTTTTAAAACCTACCATACTGCTTCACAACTGTAGTTGATTGTTTTTTTATAATTTTGCTTTGTGTTGTATTTTATTTAGCTGCCTTTTTGTATTTTATCCACCGATATGTGACAAACGTTTCCTATTGTGAAATCGCTATTAGAAAAATTTTCAAACAAATTTTGCTTCTTCATATAAAAATAATGTAATTTAGTATTAAAAAAAATCCGTATAAAAACATCCGATAAAAATTTACTTCGGAGGGAAAAGGTAAAAGAGAAATATATTTAAGTAAACTTTTGTTTACAAAAGATTTAAGTTTGATGTACTGGATTCGTGAAAAAATAAAGTTGTTACTCTTCTATCTTCAATGCATCATGATAAAAATGTTGATAATACAGAAAAGAAAAAGCCTGAAATAATGAATCTTTTAGATGAAAGAAAATATGGCATTGACTTTGAAGATCAAATAAGTTCAAAATATAATGAAGCAGGAATATGAAGTAAAAAAATGTAGGGAAAGTAAAAAAAAAGTAGAAATTAATTTCTGTTTTCAGTTAACTAATAAATTTCAAGATGTAAATTTTCCAAGAAGAGAGGACAAATAACAAAAGTTAAATGCAAAAAGTGCAATATTTTTATTTGCAAAAATCATAAAAATTGCCTGCAGAAACTGTGTTAATACTTCTACTTAAAGTTAAAAAAATGTTCGACTAATAATTTGACTTTTTTTTAATTAAAAAATTCATTATTGTTTAAAAAATATTTGAAAATAAAAATTTTTATCTTTAAAAAAGAACAAAAAAACACATTTCTTATTTTTAATGAAATTCATTAATAAGACTTAATAATAAACTATTTTTTATTTAAAATCAATTTAATTTTTTTATTTTTATAGAATATTTTTTTTACCTCACACACTATAAATAATCACCACACAAACTAAGTCTAAAATATAGTTTTTACAGTAAAAAGTTCTAGCAATCATTCAAAATATAAGTGTTCATTTTTACAGAGGAAATAAACAAAAAAGAAGTTAAATTACATTTACACACTAAGTTCTATGACTATTTACAGGTAATTTTTTATATAATAAAATTCGGTCAAAAGTCTAATGTTGATATTTCGGTTAAAACTGATTTTTGAAATATGTTGAAATGTCCACGTTAAAATTTTATTTAACTGATATATTTTAAAATCGCATCATTTAAACATTGAAATTCAAGTATAGCAAAAATCTTATTGACTGTAAAACAAAGTCTACTAAATTGGAATTCTTTTGATCATATTATAAGAACTAATGTTTTTAAAAAAATATTAATATTATAGTTTTTTTTTAAATTTCCTGGAGGCTTAATAAAATTTGGAATGGGGAGGGGGGGGGGGGATCAAACAAAGTTAGATAGAAAAAGTGCGTAATTTTTAAAATTACTAAATGCACAAATTTTAAGCAGAGTCTCTGACTGAAAAACGTCTTCAGTGGAAGCGAAAGAGATCTCTGTTTTGGAAGATTGCGAAGAAAAGAGTAAGCGATTCAAATTGGGGGAAAGTATTGTGACATCTTCATTGCGTTTGTAATTCACCTCTACATCTGCTACTAATTTTGTGATCAATGCTATCAAATTTTCCAAAAACTTTTTGTCTGTTTGTTGGAAGTCTTAATTAAAAAGAAGTTATTATTTGCACGGGGTAAACCTGACTAAAGTCAAATACATTAGGCCTGGGGAAAAACGTTGACTTAAAGAACATTAGTAAGTTCATTAATTAAAATTAAGAACATACGGTCATTATTATTGTTTAAAAAAGGTTATTTTCAAATATTTTGATAAAAAGGTGCTCCAAATCCAATATTGCAATAATAGGAAAAAAAAGGTAAATATTTAATGAAGTAAATTTAAAAGTAACTATTAATTTTGATATTACTTAGGGGCGTGCAAAGAAATTACTATATCTTTCTCGGTGTAAGATCTAATAGAAATTAAGATGTTTTAAAACCAAAATGCATTTGACAGAAATGAATCAAAATTTTCATATTGAATGACATATACATACCCCTTTTTGTCAAATGAACATTTGTATAGACACTAGACACAAAAAGTTAAGACTGGCTTTTCTTATATTTGAGTTCGCTCACGTTACTGTTAGAATATAATGTTGAACCTTTTCTTTCTTAACCTTTTTATCAAATCATGCATGAATTTTATTTTGTTTATTTAATAAATGTAATATTTAATTTAGAGCAAATTGCAAAATATAGGTTATAACTTTTGTAACATCGCATGAGGTATATCAAATCTTACATCTAGGAAAATATGATCAGAAAGTTGAATATTTTTTGATTTTTTAAAGAATATTTTTGGATTCTTTGATTTCAGAATTTTATTTTGATTATTTGACAAATTTATTATTTAAAATCGTCAAAAATATAGGTAATAACTTTTGTAACATCGTCCTTTCCGAGTGGGGCATATCAAATCTTACATCTAGCAAAATATGAACAGATAACCTTGTCCCACGCATCATTTTTAATTTTTATAACATCGTCTCCCCGAATGGAGTATATCAAATCTTACATCTAGCAAAATATGAAAAGAAAGTTGAACCTTAATCTCCGTAATCATTTGTATAAGGAATAGAAACCATTGTAGTATACAGGTTGGACATAACAAACCAAAGTTGTTTACCCGCGTTCAATAGTACAAGATATGAGATTTATATATATTACACAATTCAAATTTTAATATAAACTTGAAAAAAGAGAAGCAATAAAGGCTCTTGTCATTTGTCATTTATTTTACGATAAAAAGTCACTGAAAATCTATAAATGTTGTTTCTACTTTTTCATTGAGGTTATCAAGAGATTTGGAATTTTTATTTTCTATTCTTTTATTTTTGTTATTGTTGATATTAAAAAAACTAATTAAATGATACAGATCTGAGATTTCCCGAGAACTGTAAATACAAAGAAAACACGTGACAGAGACAAATCGCGTATCTACAGATGAGTATATTTGAAAGGGGTGAAAAAAGAAGCATACTTACTTATCATGAAAGCGGACTGTTTGATGCAGATAGGCAGGTAGAAGAAGACAAGAAGTGTTTGAATGTTTTGGATGCTGCTGGCAGAAAATGAAGGAAAGAGAAGGTTATTGAAAGACAGAAACTCATTCTAAATTGCAAAATAAATAATAAGTAATAAATAAAATGTAGGAGGAGGTCGCAACCAGAAATTTATGAGAGACGAGGCATAACACTTATCCTATTCAACACTGCATTGGATTCAATTTTCAAGAATTGTGTTCTGTAACCAGGGTTGCGAAATCAGAGAGAAAATTTCCGACCCGACTCCAAGTACACAAAAATCCGACTCCAAATACTTAGAAAGAGATAATAACAATAAAAAAAGAACTAAAACTTACGCTAATGATATTCATTTGTCGAATATACAAATCTGTGACGCATGAAAGAAAAGATTTGGGCAGGAATAAATCTTCACTCCTCACTGACTTGCTCTTTGAAGGCTTGTTTATGAGAGACAGAAGTTCATCTTGCACAACGATCGAAATGCTGTAGTGCGTTATTGACTAAAAACGAAAGTTTTTTTCGTTCAAAGAAATCGTTATCAAAGTGGTCGGTACCAAGTACCAACGCTTTGTGGTCGTTAGCATTATTCAAGGGATATTTCATTTCCAAGCGGTTCTGTTGAAAATTGTTAAATTTTTCATGGTGGCATTTCCCACAACCTGCTTGGTAGAAGCTGGGTTGGTTTGGTGATATAAATTCGAATATAAGAAAACATTAAAATCGATACTAAGGTGAGAACAAATAGTGGATAAAATAAAAATACAATTTTAACTTAATTTAATTTCATATAAAAACGTATTTATGTTATTGCACCAAATTCAAGAATTATAAATTTAACAATTTCCCCCTTATAAATAATGACTTAAATCGCTTGGCAATACAGAATATTGTACATATAAATTGTCAGTGTAAATTACCAACTTGTAAGTAAAACTTACTCCATAGTTTATACATATGTGTTTATCATTGTTTTTTGCATGGATACAAGTTTTCTCTAAATATTGAAAAAAAAAAAATTGAAAATCACATAAGAGCATTTTCCTAATTTTCAGTAAAATTAATGTGAAATACATGACATCATAAATTTCAGACTTGTATTATCAGAAATAGCATGAGATGACAAAAATCTGTGCAAGGAAAGCAACCCAAGCTGTTGCAGCCCATTTGGAGTATATTTTTGTCAGATAAAAATGGAACAAACAAATTTTTTTCTACTAAGAGTTGATAACGAATAGTCTTAGATGCTATGAAATATACCATCTCACGTTGTTATGTAGCACTGGCTGGAAAAGGAAGGTTATAAGTTCATAAGTGACACTTATTGACTTCATACTTCTTACAGTGGGCGCAATAACACAAATAATTTTTCTAACATGAAGAAATTCAATTAAAATGATATTTTATGTTGATTTTAGGGCAAAAAAAGAAATCGCATGCGCCCAAACACTAAATTCCTGATATTATTCCCCTAGTGATAAATTGATTTCTTTTTATCATGGATATTTTCTTTTACACAGCACACACTTGATATATGATAGAGGTATAGGAAAATATGGTTCTAAGAGGCGATTTTGGCCTGAATTAAATGCGTCTTTTTTATATTCTAATTTTTAATGTAAATACTTATAAATTCGTTTTAATTAATTTGTAGAAAGAAACACATTTAAATTAAAATAAAAAAAACTTCTAAACTAAACTTCAAAATAGCTATATAATGGCGATTATGGGAAATAGGTTGGAAATGAAGAAAACCAAGAAGAAATGTTCCCTAAACAGTCAAAAATTTAAAAAAAACTGCAAAATCAAACTTTTGCACAATTTGAAGCGAAGAAAGCACTATAAATGTGATGAGATGATAATGATGGATGATGTAAGAAAATCCGAAGAATATCACGTTAGAGAAACATTGTTTTATCTAGTATTATATTTTTGATTGTCATTAAAATGGGTTATTACTTATTATCAAAAGAGTGACAAATCAAAAGAGTGAGTGACATGACAAAAGAGTGACAAAATATAAAAAAATTCAAAAGAGGGACATTTATTTATTTATTTATTTATTTACAAATGAAAGTTTACGCATGAGAAAAGTATGATAAAAACAACTGAACCAAATTATCGAAACAGTATGAAAATAATGTAGGTAATTTTGTGAAGATCCAAAAGCCAGGAGGCCGCAGTTAGGATTAAACACAGACTTTCAAGGATAGGGTAGAAAAATGAAGCATCGAGGACACGAGTTCAAAGCATTGCTCACGGAAACAAAGTGGAATATTGTTGTAGAGTCAAATAATAAAATTAGGAAGTAGAGCAGACATAGCAGTTTCTGTCACAATAGGTATAATGGCTATAGGAAGAAATGAAAAAATTTTTCCAAATTTTTTTGAAGGTTTTCACAGATAAACTGGGGTCTTGAAAGAGAAAAGGAAATTGTTTGTGAAGTAAATTTGTTTTGTATCTGACTGACACAGTAGAAGTTGAGAGTCGGAAAAACACAGGCAAAGGATCGTGTGCTTTTCGGGTTTCGTGCTTTATATTATCATTATATTGTAGAAATTTGCTGAAGAGTCCATGTGGTCTGTTATTGATGTTTTTATGCAAAAAGCAAGCAACTTTAAGATTGAAGAGATCATTCAGTTTGAGTAGATAGTGAATTTTGAAGATAGGTTCTGTGTGTGAGTTGTATTTGAGATTGAAAACATTTCTGAGAGCACGCTTTTGTAAAATCTCAATAGGATTTTTACCGCTTGGGTACCAGTTTATGAGGCTATACTGAATGTGTGGCAAGAACAGAGTTTTGTAAAGAAGGAGCTTGATATTCGTAGGAAAGATATGTTTTGTGCGATGAAAAACTCCAATAATTTGGCTCAATTTATTTGAAACCATATTAACATGATGGGAAAAGCTTAGCTTATTGTCAAGCACAAGCCCAAGTAGATTAAACTTATTGATTATGTTGAAACGTGCTTTGGATAGAAAGTCTTCATTTACACTGTTTTTCATGGATACAACCATTGCTTTAGATTTTACATAGTTAATTTTCAAATCATTATTCGTGCACCAAGCATAAAATAGGTTTAGATTATATAAAAACATGTTAATATTGATACAATTATCTTTTTTAATACAGGAAAGTGGGAAATAGCCACAGAAGTTATCAGCATAGAGAACAAAGGAAAATATACTTGATACATCAAAAATATCATTTACATAGAGACTAAACAATAGGGGAGATAAAACAGAGCCCTGTGGTACACCTGATCGGATAGGAGTGAAAGACGAAAGAGAATTATTCACCGATACACACTGTTTGCGAGCAGAAAGATATGAAAATACATGACAAAGAGTGACAAAATATAAAAAAATTCAAAAGAGTGACATGTCAATATAATGACAAAATATACAAAAATTCAAAAGTTTTACTTACCTACCTATCCTTATAAAAAAACTCTTTTGATTTTTCGCTCTTTTAAGAGTGACAAATTATGTCACTCTTTTGATTTGTCACTCTTTCTATTTTAAGAGTGACAAATTATGTTACTGTTTTGATTTGTCACTCTAATGAACATCTCCTCATTAAAAGTTATTCTTTGATCTAAAGAGGGGGCAGATGCATTTTTTGCTTCCACCCTCCTGGCTGCTCCTCAGTCTATAAACAATGAGTTAAGTGAAAAAAGAGAAGAATTTTGTATACTAAATATACCATTCTTATTTAAAGAATAGAATGAAGTTTAAGTATAAATTATATTACTTTTATGTTAGGCAAATGGGCAATAAAGGGATAGTTTCGCATAGACACCAAAATCCCTAAAATCAAACTAAATAGTTGAGATGTATGATGCGTACAGGAAAAAACTTACCAAAAATTACAGCTGACATAACATTTAAATCTGAGTTAGTCTAAAAAAACAAGTATCAATATTATGAGAATTTAAAAACTTTCAATAAAAATGTAAAAAAGCAGAACATATGTATATATAATATATAAATAAATTGAAAAAAATTGTTATATCCAAATTTAAAAATAAAAAGCTTTGAAAATTTTAATCATGGACTCATATTCATGTTTACATATTTCGTTGTAAGTGCTAAAGTCTTTTTTGGAATGGTTTCCATTAAAATAACATCACACAATTATATCTTTAATAATAATAAATAAAACTTTTTACGCGTTGTAAATGAAATATCTATAAAAATATGAAAAAAAAATAAAATCATAAAGATAATAAAAAACAAATGGTAGCGTCGTTTATAACATAAATAAACGACAACTGAAAATAAGGGACTTTGAATTTGAATAAAGGAGGGTTAGCAACCCACACACACACAAATAAAAATACTTTTATGCCTTTCTTTTTGAGAAGAATGCTAAACATCTTGTCCAACTTTTTGAAAATGAAGTTCAGTATTGGCCTGTATGTGTCTGAAGACCAATCCAGCATAGGCATAATTTCTTTTAAGTATCTTTAAAAATGAGAAAAAATAAAACACATCAAGATCGAGCATCAAATAGCAATTCTAAAGTGCAGTACATTTCAAGTCCATAACAAAAATGACTTTTTTCATAGATTGAAGCTTTGAGAAGAGTGTTAGCTATTTCGGCCAATTTCTAAATAAACAAAGCAATTAAAGTAGAGTAAAAGAAATTTATTTACATAAGCAGAATGATTGAAAAAAATATTATGGGAAAAATATCTATATATATATATCTTTACTTAACCAGGTAGTGGGTAGTTCTTTGGAGGCATTTCAATGAAATCTCCTTCTAAATTTTGCTTTTGGTATAGTGAAGAAGTGATATAAAATTATTCGGGGGCAAATTAACCCCTGTAATATTGAAGATTGAATGGCATACTATGATAGTTTAGAATGATTTATTTTTTTTATTCTATCTACTTTTTGTATTCATCAAATATGTTGAATAAAATAGACAACAGAAAACTATAGAAAGTAAAAAAAAATAGAAGAATGAAAAATCGCTTTTGCCTCCCTAAATCACTTTAATCTAAAATAGTTATTACTTTTTGAATTTCGTTATAAGTTTTCAATATTTTAAGGCATATTGCATCCTTATAAGTAATGTTGTTAGGGGGGCAAACGCAATTTTTCATTCTTTTATTTTTTACTTTCTATAGTTGTTTGCTGTTGTCTATTTTATTTAACAAATTTGATATAAAAATAACCGAATGAAGTCTGGAATTTGATAATTAATTAACACAAAAAGTGGATAGAATAAAAAAAAATCATTCTAAACTAGTCTTAAATTTAAACTATCATAGTATGTCATTCAATCTTCAATATCACAGGGGTTAATTTGCCTCCGAATAATTTTATATCACTTCTTCAATATACCAAAATCAAAATTTAGAGGTAGATTTCATTGAAATGCCTCTAAAGAACTACCCCTACGTGGTTATGTAAAAAATATCAGACCCTATTGAGATTTCAACAAATAAATAAGTTTGGATTAAAATGAAAATAATTTGTTTGAAACCCAGTGATGAAATGGCAATCACGAAAATCAAACTCATGGTTTAATCGGTTAAGCAAACATCAAAATTTTCAAACACCAATTTTAAAACAAATTAATTTGCACGACAATAAAATTCATGACATGAGCTTTCATTTGGTGTATCACACGTTTAATTTGGTTGAGAAATGCGAAAGTTACAGACCTTAAAATATTTGACCAATATTAGTAGATTGAGTGCAAAGTTGGGTTGATTGCGAAGCATGAGAACAATAAGATCAACAACACTTGTGCATAATAAGTACTTGCTTCAAAAACAATATGCATGAAACGCGACAGTGATAAATAACAACAGACATAAGGCGTAAGAAAAAAAATAAATATAGAGAAGAAAGCTCATTAAAAATATACATTTTCCAGGCATTGAAATGCTTGAATTTTACCCTCTATCATGGGTAAATAAAAGTCTCAATTGACAACGAAAAATTATTTTTTTCTAAATAAAACCTAGCTAAGTTATATCACTTTTTTTAAAAAATTTCAATGTCTTCTAATTTTAACAAGATTCAATGAAACTTGATAAAAATTTGATACAATCAAAAACTTTTTCTTCTTAATACATATGTCAAGTTTGGTTGTTTTTTAATGACCTCTAGAAAAGTTACAAGTGTTTAAAATTTTCCAACTTTATATACTATATAGTTGGCACGCTTCTCTGCATAGGAAATGTCTCCAAAGCTTTGCCAAGCTATCGATATATACAGCACAACAACCAAAATATGTGAACAAAAGACAGTGAAGAAAATAAAATGATGCGGTTTGTAGGATGGATATATGGCCCATGAAAAGAGCTTGGTATCATTCAATAAAAACTTTAGGAAAAAAAGGAATTTTAGCATAGTGAGGTTTGGGTTTAAAAGTACGCTGTAGTTATACGTCGAATAATAATTTGAAATTTTGAAAATGTTAAGAAAAAAATACCCAGTGAATATTTTTGTCAAAGTCTTCAGCATAAGAAGATCTCGAGATGTTTTCTACGACTTTGTTGGAGATGAACAACTTGGTTCTGCGTGAACAAAAGGAAATGAAGTGTCCAAATATTTCGAGGATTGAGGAGCGAGGAAGTAAGTACTTTTTGTAGAAGTCTTTGTTGTCTCCCAACTTCATTTCACAACTTTTCTTTGAATATCCTTCATGAGCTCTGAATAATAACATTGAAAATTATGAAACTCCTGCTAGTCAATCTTTTATAAGCTTATCAAGCGTAAAATGCTTAACCCTAGCATGGCCGCAATTTCTTACCACTTCGCATGGCAGTATTGGGCCTCTAGAAGCCGTTTTATTAATTTTGGTTTATCTACAATTTTTAGATCCAAAAGAATTAAATAAAATGGATTACTTCATCAAAATAATAAGGTGCCACATATGAGTGAAAACAAATAAAATTTATTTAATGCCATCTATAAATAAATTAAACTTTACTTAACGCCTAGAAACAACATGAACTTTATTTTCTAATTTTCTTTTGACTTAAAATCATTGAAATAATAATTGATGAATATAAATTTTATAAATAACATTTTCATAATAACAAAGTTTTTTATTTCATATTTTAAAATTAACAAAAATGTTATGGTCTTTAGTCTTTTTAATTTTTTTTCTTTTTTAAATGATGGGGCTAGTTTGAGCTAGTGTTGAAAACAGATAGTCCACAGAAACTCATTGGTTACATTTGAATTTATGTATGCTTGGATTTGAAGATCAAAGTATTTAATTTAGATAACTTCTATAGTAATGAGAGCTCCTTTTTTGAAAACTATTATTGAAAGGAAATATATGAGGTTCAAAATAAGATTTATTCGTTTTTTTATGATCTAATATGACACACAAATGGCTTAACTTATAACAGGATGCTTTTACTCAAAGATCGCTTTTTGGATATTCTGCAGAAATAGTTTTATATTGATAATAATTTTTAAAATTTTTTTAGTCATAGCGCTCCTTCTATATCAATTTTTTTGAACATTTAATGTGATTCATGTGAGCATGTTCAGTAAATGTGTTCATACTTTTGGACAAAAAAAGCAGGATACTAAAATGTAATATGAATCAAAAATTATGAACGATAAATAAAATGAAAGGACATCTGAGACTGGCCGATGGGTGCAGGGTATAACTATCTAGTTGTAATTTATCGCAATAATTATGATATTTGTAAGATAATTTAAACTGCAATCATTATTATTAGCTAATACTTACATATCTTGGACAAAAAGTAGTGGTGATATTGGTATAGAATGACAATTATTTCAAAGTTATCTCTTTGCAGAAAAGTTTAGGAAAATTTATCTCGAAATCAAAAACCTCAAGAAATCGTACCGAATTTGTAGGTATCAAGGTAGGATTGCGGATCTACCAAAAATGACGATGTCAAATGGGCAATTAATATAAAAATATTCAAAGTTGTTTTCTATATAATCAACATAACATATTTCTTTAAAATTGTTACAATGATGTATATTTTTAAAATTTTTTTAAGTAAGACCATTTATTTAGGAAATTGAAAACTTAAATATTTTAGATAAAAGATAAGCATTTTTTATCTTAGTTCAGAGTAATAATATATCAGAACCAGTGGCGGATCCAAGGGGGAGGGGGGCTCATGGGCCTAGGCTCCGCCTATGAAAAATGACTTCCAAAATTACCCTTACTAATTTAGCTTTTTCCTAAAACAATACTTGTCGGTTGTTGATTACATGTTAAAAATATGAAAACATAGGTAATTAGTGATTCTAAAAGACATAATACAGCTGTCGTATTCTCTGAAGACTCTTAGCAAAATTGCAAAAAAATTAAATAGATTTCGGCCTCCCTATAAGAAATTTCTGGATGCGCCACTGATCAGAACTATAACACAGTATGAGTTTTTTATACATGAGTTTCTACTTTATTTTATTTTCATTGTATTTCTTCTAATCATTCAAAAAATTTTGAATTAAATTTTTTGAAATTCTAGAAAATAAAATGGACAGCTATCGTAGAGAAAGATAAGGGGGGGATATATTTGTAAATAGCATTTTATAAGAACTTCGTTGTAATATCTTTTCCATGAAATTATGAGATCACAGGACGTATAGCCTAAAATTCATTCGAAGGTGTAAAAAACGTTGTCGTGTATATTAATTTTTGTATTTTGTTTTTTGTTATAGAGTTATATACGATGAACATCTTGAATCATTTTTATTGCCAAAACCCTCTTGAATAGAATTATGAGTAACGAGATGTTTCAGATCAGGACCTTGGGTTATTGATACACTGACCCTAAACATACTCACTGGCATAGACAAGCTAATCAATGTTAATAAATTTATTAATATGGAAAAACTAATCTTATTTTTCATTTATTCCAAAAAAACTTCAAAATTTTAGAAAGAAAAATACATTATGAAAAATGTTTGAATTTTATAAATTAAATTTAGTTTAAAAATCTTTTTTAATTTAAAATTTTCATGTTATAAAATTTAATTAAATAGATATTTTGAAATTTATAGGGTAGTTATTTTTTAATTTGTCCGTAATTTTTCTCAAAATCATTCAGACAAAACACGAATGGCCGTTCAGGCCCTACATGGCCAAGCGAGGGAGGCAAAGAAGATAAAGTATATTGTCGGCTTTCGCTTTATATAAAACATATAAGAAACCAAAAATAGATAAACATTCTTCAAAATTAGTTATAGACTTTTTTTACTTTAAAATTAAGATATTTAATAATTTTGTAAAAATGTATCAATATAGTTTATAGATAAATGAAATCAGCACTGTTCAATATTTTAACTCAATTAAGTTTAGGGTGTTGGAGTTATCTTCAACACTTAATATGTTTGCTTACTGTTAAAAGCCTTAATATATTACACACTACCAAAAACATCTGGAAACAGAGACACACGAAAAATGATACAAATATTAAAGATGAAACATGAATTAAAATATATTTTATCCATTTATTGCCTAAACTTCACGGTATTCCGCTGGTTAGTAATAGAACCAGAGAGGAAAAATTTAATTGTTTTTTTTGCAAACACAAAAAACCACAAAACTATTTTTTTTAATTTTTTTATCGATTTTTTTGTTTTTTGTGAAGTTTTTAGGTCAATAAATCAAACAAACATTTTTTTGATGGAAAGTATTTTATAATAGCGTTTGCTATCCAACCAAATAATTAGAATTTCTTTTGAAAAACATATTCATTTAGTCAAAAAATTTAAAAAATTCGCTAAATATTTTTTAGTCCTAACAATTAAAAATTTTTTTCAAATATCATTCCCTATTTTTTTCCCTTACAAAACTTCCATACAACTTTAACGACTGTTGAAACATTATTTCCAATGGTGAGCAGACTTCTATTTTTTAAAATACTTGAGTATTATTTTGAGATTATTTTGTTCAATAAATTCTTCTTTTTTCTACTATAATAACGCAACAGCTTGCTGTTTTATTTATAATAATGATTGAATTATTTTATAATCTTAAATCGGTATATTTTTTCGATAAACTGCAAAAAAATGGTATTATATAATAAACAATGAATGAAGGCTTTTTTTTGTATAATGAAAAATTTTGTTAAGACAAAATTTTTTTTCTAATAAGGAATGAAGGAAAAAAGAAATTTATTTCAGGAGAAATTAAGGATAAAAAATAGAGTAAATATTTGGAGTATTTCATTGATTCTTAAAAATGTATTTTGCCATATATTATAGGATACAATTTAGACCTAAAATTTGCTCATATGAGGTATATATAATTTATTTATTCATTTAAAATAAAACCCATCTGCCTTTTTTGTGTATTACCTAAAGCAAAGCAAGTACAGTATAACTTTCACAATCTTCGTTACTTACTTGCGATAGCTGAGAACAAATTTAAAACGACAATTTAAAACTTAAAACAATAATTTAGAATTTAAAATGGATCATTTAGAACTTAAAATATTTTTGCTGTTTTAGACATGTCAAAATGTAAAAGAAGGAAACGTCTTCTTATTTTTTTATTATATCAAACTTGAATTAAAAAAATTACTTGATAAACTTTTTAAATAATGAATTATATTTGACTGAAAAGAAAATAGGTGTACGAATCAGATCGACCAACTTACTTTGGCAAATCGTCTTCGAAATCATCTTGGTTCATTTTGCCATCTAGGACATTCACTTTGGTTTTTGAAATAACACCAAAATTTTGTCTAAAAAATAATATTGAAAAAAAAAATAATAAACTGTAAATTTTAATCATAGGTAAATTAAATAAAGTGATTTGTGTTTGATGCTAATGATTCAATTTATTGAAAAATGCTAATTTATTTTTGTTAAATAAGGTATTCGAACGTATACCTATTTTATCGACATATTTTTGATTTTGTAATACTTCAAGATAAAATACAATTTATTGATAACAAAAATTATCTTCTATACTCCCAAGTCCATACTTTAAGAGATTACAAAAAAATAATATGACTTTTGTAAGAATCATTTAAAATAAATAACTTAGAGAAAATAATCTAAAATCCAAATAATGCATAAAAGATAAGCAATATAAAGTTTATGAAAAAATTCAAAAGAAAATATTTTACCCGAAATGACCCAATCACCAATTTATGTTTGTGTTTAGCCCTTTCAGGCCGAATGGTATGCTAGTGTGTCATAAAAAATCGTTTGTTAAGGTGCATAAAAACAGATTGAAAAAGATAATAAACGATTAATTTTCAAATACCAGACAGACTTAAAGGGTTAATAAAAATGGCCAAAATCACAAAATAATGAATTTGTAGTGAAAAAACAGGCTCTACTTTAAATAGGAATCGCACGCTCGTAAGAGTGTTCGGAATGTGATGGACAACGTTTTCATCATGTTCATTTCATTTTTGAAAACTTCATTCATGTTTGGAGAAAGGTTATTCTGATGCTCTAACTTTTGATAAAATTGTAGCAAAAGTTTGTTGAACAACTCCTAAAATAGAAAATGGTATATAATTAATCAATTTTCCATTTTTAATTTTATTATTAAAAATTGTCTGCTTTAAGATGAAAATTCATTCAAAAAGAAGATTCATATTTTCCAATACGTGAATCGCTTAATGTTATCAAGCGTTTGTAATTATTCAAAAATAATATGAAAAAAGAAAGACGTTAGAAATTTTTTTTATATTATTTAAATCAAAAAGTATTATAATTATTTGTTTAAACTGTTGTATCCAAGGAATTCAAAGTCCTTAAAATGGAGCATGGTCTTGACATATCTCCATTTACATTAGGTTTTCATCACTTTAACCAATTAGGACACTTCTTTCTATTTACTAATTTTTTTAGAAGAATCATCCTTTGCTGAGAAGGATGAAAATATTTTTGTAGACTAAAATTTGATTTTATACTAAAATATTACACTAGTAATGCTATCGTAATTATCTTCAGTATCATCATCATCATCATCAACAGCAGCATAAAAGATATAATACAGAATTGCCAAATCTTAAAAATAAAATACCTACTTTTGAAATAGCTAAAAAGTAGTTAAAAATACAAAAAATTTTATTCGTTTAAAATTGATATAGGCTGACAATTTTCAAAAATGTCACTACAAGATGCAGATTATAAATTCAACTTATACTAGACATATACTCAAACTCCTTTCTAACACATCAAAAATTTTAGATTGCTCTTTTTTTAATGATTTTTTAATTACCGGATTACCCAACAATTAAATCGCCATTTTCAATGTGATTCGTCTCTCAAAAAATGCGCATGAAGCACAATATGCATAGCAAACGCCGCTTTTTGAATGAAAAAATTTAGGGACATGCAATATAAGTGAACACACAATACGGTAAATATTTTTTTAATTTTTGTCAGCTTTTCACCCTTTTTCGCAAAATGGTTTTCGGAAATTAATCATCTTCTTTTCTTTTTTAATGAATTTTCATTAAATTTAAAATTAGACAATTTTATTCGTGCGTCATTAGTGACATTATTTTGCCTCAAACGGTTAATTCAGGCATTTAAAGTTGAATTTTATGGAGAAAAATAACTTGAATAAGTTAGCACAAAAATAAGATAGCTTTTTTCGTTATATGTTAACGTCCCTACTTTAAGATAAGGCATTTAGAACTGGGCGATATAATGGCTTTGACGTTGTACTCGTGGACAGCTGTGCACAATGCCTTAAGCTAAGTAAAGTATTATATGTGACGTTCAAGTCCATCATTAAGGATATCTTGATCCCGATTAGTATGTTGAGTTTCCATCCCACAAAAACGCTAGAACGGCCTTTTGTACTGCGTAGCAAGAATGTTAAGCAGTTTACAAGTTTATAAGAACGAAATATATTTCAAATACAAATTAGAGATAGGTACAATCTATCTTGACACCAACAATTTGTGAAATAAACTATATTTAGATGAGTGTTTAACTTGATTCTAAAAATGTTAGAATCGGGTCGCGAGAGCACTACCTAACAGTAAAAACGTTTGAATTCTTCAAAAGAAGAGAGTCATGATAAAAACTGACACAACGGATTGTAGATTGTGATGTCCTAAGTTCTAATGTTCTAATAAGAAAGTAGCTAAAATTCTTTAAAAACGAATTTTTATACAAATCCTAGTTATTTTTCTTTTAGTAACAAGCAGATTACAGCTACAGCGAGCTATAATTTAACATATCGTATATAGACACAAAGAAGTAAGATGGCTAATTTGTTTATATTATGAGTTGTAACGCCAACTGGCATCCTAGAAACAGATATTAGCACTGGACGCTGCGTTGTGGAGTTCTGCCCAACATCAAAAGTGCGAAGTGTCCTAACTTCTAAAATGCTACAATTACAAGATTCAAATAAAAGCAAGTAAAATGAACAAAGCAAAGATTCTTACTAGCAAGTTTTGGCTTCTCTCATTGTCACAGTCGTAGATGTAAACAGCGATGCAGGAACCCAGTGAGTCCAAATAAGTTGAATAGCAGGGATCGTTCGAGTAACAAAAGTCCTGAGTGCAAAAATAACAATCAAAAAAAGAAACTCAAAAAGCAGGATTGGGCATAAGTCACTCTAACACTTAGCAGATTTTTTAAAGTCGACAATTAGCCGACGTAGATGAGATAAAATAATTTTCATTATTACTCTCTATATATGACGTAGGCCAAAATTAAGTTCAAGAATTAACAAAAATAATAAAAGTTATTAAAATTAACTCTATAATTACGAGCACTAATTAAGAATTTCTAATTTAGATAAAAAGTGATTCAAATATTAATTTTATAGTTTTTTTTATATATAAATAAAGTCGTCCTTAGTCATTGAAAAAGGCGTGGAAATTATAAAAAAAAGTAAATTGAAAAGTAAACACTCTTTATTTAAAATTTCTAAGACACAAATTTCCGACCACTATGGTCATCAACGGATCATCAACTACCAACCAGAGGAGGAGGGTGATGAGTTGCTCTGATTGGAGTAGCTTCGAAATTGTGAATAAAGAGTGTTTACTTTTCAATCCACTTTTTTAATTAACATGAGAGTAAAAGATTTTAATGTAAAATTAAAGCATAAAAGAGATTCAGTACCATTGTTATTGATAATCTGAAAAGAGGGAGTGGAAATATTATTATTGGATGAAGTTAAAACATTTTTTAAAATTAAAAGATACTCTTGAAAATTGGTCGGAACAACTTTTTAGTTTGATAACTGTCTTCAAAGATTTTTTGAACTTTATAAGAGCATTTCAGAATTTTTTAAAGATGAGGATAAGGAAACATATGTTCAATTAAAAATGATGTTGCTTATCTGGCTGATATTTTCGAAAAATTCAATGATAATCTCAAACTTCAAGGAAGATCTTCATGCATAATAAAGGCTAATGGAATTGTTGTTGGGTTGATCAACAAATAAGAGATATTCGCTTCAAGTTTACTCCGCCATGACTTTAATCAGTTTTCCAAAAAAATTCATATATTTTTCGCTGATTCTAAACCAAGTTCTTGGGGAATATCATCTCAGTAAACAAACGTTGATTGTAAAGAAGTCGTCAGAGCCAAATTTATTAAAGAGGAAGTTGAGAGAAATGAATGAAGAGAAGATGAAGAGACTTACTAAAGCGGTGAGCGGCTTTGGCAAATTGACCAAGTCAAGAACTCTCAGGTTGTCTTTGTAAGGGGAGTTGTTGCTTAGGATGGAGACGATTTCATCAATAATTTCTATCGGTATTGTCTCCCAGGAAAGTGATGTCCATTCACTTTTCGTCTGTGAAACCAACTTGCTTAGGTAACCGAGTAACTAAGAAACAAAAATCAATGAAAATGCTGTTTCTAAGGATCATAAAAAGTACCTGTACTTATGGGAAAGTAGTATTATTGTTTTGCTTCAAATTTATTATAAATATAAATATTTTGGGTAAAAATTTTATCAATAACATATATAATACTGTTATCTTCCTTTTCTTTCATTGTTTTCGATTTTAATACAGAGATAAACTTTGACGTTAAAGGGGACAAAAAATATTTAAGAAAGTGGGTGCGTCATACAAAAGATCCTTTGACATGTGTGACGACAGAAAATATTTACAGAACATACAAAGAACTTAAGTGTTTTCAAAATGCATTTTAATATATAAAAGTACTCTATGATATAACCAAGATAAATTTAGCATGATATTTTAATTTTTTATAATAGCTTGCTTTATAGATTTATCAGGGGTGACTTATGACCATGGTCCTCTCTGTCTACGTCTCAGCTTTGAGAGAATAACCAATGTATTTAGTATATATAAATATCTTAATGTCAGAAGAGGTGTAATACTTTATAACCAAGGGTATACCCCTTAAATTTTTTTATCCAAATTTTAGCGCATACAAAAATTGCTTTATGTTATAACCTATTTCATAAAATATATAATTCTTTTTAATTAAAAAAAGTTATTGAAAAAAAGTGGAGTTGATTTTGTAGAAATTTGTAAAATCTAAGTCAACATATAGAGATAAATTTTAGAGCCGCATTTTTCATATATATTTTATTGTTAAATTTATCACTCTTGCTAATGTTTGTTCTGAAGAGTTGTTATGACAACACTGGTTGAAATTTCTCCGGTATCAAGTTTTTGTTCGTGAAAAAATACTTATTGCTTTTTATGTGTATTAAAAGTAGCGTATTTTAAAAAATTTTAATGGGAAAGATAGGTCGCGAGAAATTTCCCAAAAAGATAGAGAAAGTATATGACTGGTCGACTGTTTGGGAAGAAAAATAAGAGGGACATGTACCAATCACAACCCATTAAATATACCACTGTACACAGTTATGCCTATTTTTAAAATGAGGAATCTCTGTCTATCTCTTTCTCTCAGTTTTCCAAAGAACAAATGTTATTCTATGTCTTAGGGATGGAAATTAGAAGTGATTCTAAAGGTAGAAATTAAAAAATCAAGAGATCCTATTCGACGAAAGTTAGTGAACTATACTAGATTTAGTAGAAATTTTTTACACTATAGGAAAGCGAACAGTTTTTGTAGTTAAAAAAGTCATCGGGTATATACGGTCTTAATATAAAAGTTACGACAAAAATAAAATAGTTTTATAAGTTTGTTAAAAAATAAATTTAAAACTTTATTTTGATTTAAAAAAATAAATACTAAACATTTTATGTATGACAAGTAATGCAAATTTAAAGCAATTTCTTTTTCACACTTTATCTCAGTAGTTGTATAAAAGATCCAGGCAAAAAAGTGAATTATTTTGTTAATTCACAAAAAATTATTAAACACGCAAAAAATTATTAAACACGCAAAAAATTATTAAACAAGCAAAAAATTATTAAATTCACAAAATTGTATTAAATTCAAATTAAATGCCTAATTCATGTTTGAAAACTAAATTAGTTTTTTTTTAAAAAAGATAGGGGTTCTATGCGTAGGAATGTCAACTGTAAATTGTCAACGTTTATCCCTTTCGAGCGTTGTCTTTCCAAATTAATTTAAAACAACTGTCAAATTAATGTATGCAAAAAAACTTTAAAATTTATTTACTAGAAACAAATGAAAAAATGTTAATTAATTATTATTAAAGCTTTAAGGAATTACTTTGGAGAGTAAATTTTTTTTATTCAATGAATGAATCTTTTTATATACGAAATTATTCCCATAATTCAAGAAGTTTGTAAGTTGATTTTTTATAAAAAAAATTGCATTAAGAAAAAATCATAAAAATTCAAGAGTAATTAATGGTCATGATGAAATTTTGAAGATACAAACAGATGTTACAACAAGATGGAACTTAACTTTGTATATGATAAATTATATGTTAGAAGCAACGGAATGTGTCAATCATTTGCTATCCTCTTATTTTTCAGATGTTGGTAGAGAAGATTTTAATGATAATAGCAAAGGTTACACAACTTACAGGGTCTTTTAAAAGCAACAAAATTGAGTGGAGAAAAGTATTCTATGTTTAGTAGAACGCTTTTTGCTCTTAGAAAGTTAAAAGTCATATATTAAATTGCAAAATGTTTGAATTCAACTCAAATAAAGTTTAGCTGACTCGATCAAAATAAAAATACTATATTTATAAAATTTCTTTCTTTAATTGATAGAACACATAACTTGCCAAGCACATATAAATAGGAGAACTCCAGCTTTTTATAACAAATAAAATTTTAAAACGTTAACAAAATGGCAGTTAAAGACAGTTGAGTGGAGGATGAACAGTTTCAAAATTAAGAATAAACAGTTAGACCGTTATGCCAAACGAAAGCTTTAACAGTTGACATGCGAACACATGTCTTTTCTAGCGTTATTTATGGAATTGTGCTTTTTATTATAATTTCAGTAAGTTCTATATAAGAATTTTTTTAATAAAATCAACTACTACTATGTTAAATAATGATTCATGTTTAGTAAATAAATTTTTTTTGATCTTTTCACCGTTTAGGAATATTTGAGAAACAAATGATATTTGAAAAATTTATTTGTGATTTTAAAAAAATAATAAAATAATTTATTTTTCTAAACTAGTTTCGCCAACAGACTACCTTCTTCCAAAGAAAAAGAATTATTATCCAACACATAACTCTCTATATGATTAACGTTCGTTTAAAAAGCCACATGTGCCTTATAGGGCCCTGCGATTCTTCTAGGAATAAATATAGAGATTTAGTGATTCTCAGACGTGAAAAATTCCAACATAGGGTAAAATTTAAAGACTTCAGGGAATGGAGTATGACTTAATCTTTTATTATTCAGTATAATTCTTCATTAACTACTTTTTTCATAAAAATTTTAATATTTGAATTTTACAATTTATAAAATATTGTTTTATTTTAAATTTATTTCATTCATAATAATTTGTAATTTGTAATTTTTGGTTTATATTAAATGGGGAAAATTTTCCAATTTTTTTATAACAGAAGTATGTTATGATTATTGTTATTTGCAATGATTTCGTAAATTTTTTACATTCATAATAAAATAAGGCAGGTTCTCATCCTGTATTTTTTCTATATTAACATCATAATACTTAATTAACTTAAAATATTTAATATACTTAAAATAATCATAATCGTTTTACTGAGAAAAGGAATTAAAGTTTACAATTCTTCTTTAAAATTAAAATAAAGGATTAAAGGCATTTTATCAAAAAAATAGTAGGTAACACTTTAAACAAAACTCTCATTCAACATTTTAAACGAAATAGATGAACTAAATGACTATCATTCATCTTGTGTTGAACACGAGAGAATAGTAAAGTCATGCATGCCAACATTTGGGAATTACGAATCACGAGAAAAGGGTTATCTTGATTTGAATTTTATATATAGTTTCATTCTCAGGCTTTATAAACGCTTCATAGTTACGCTAAAATATTTTTATTTTAACATAAACTGATTTTATATTACAGCGGCAATTTTCCAGATCGCGGGATAAAATCACTCATGTTTAGAGCAGAAAAAGCATCCATAGTTTCTGTGTCTTTGTTTAATGATTAATGGATTTTAGATGAGGAGATCGAATCTAGTCATGAGAAATAATATGAAATCAAGAGAATCGTTATCAGATCAAGAGAGTTGGCATGCATGGTAAAGTGAATAATTAGGATAAACTAAAAAGAAGGAAAAAATAAGCACCTGAAGCAGGAAGGATTCATGATGTAATGTGTAGAATATAGACAGCAAGTGCCTCAAAGATTCCTTGATATATTCGTTGTGGTAATTCAAAACAAAGAGGCGTATCAGAGATGGAAGCACCAAAAAGTATCTATTAAAAATTACACACAGATTTAATTGCCGATACAAATATACAGTGGCGTATTCAAATTCAAGGGGAGGGGCAGGGCATTGGGTCACAGCCCCCTTTCCCAAAATGAAGTGTCAATATTTTATATTTCTGTTTGCTTTCCAGTTTTTTTGGAATAGTTATTTTTGTAAATAGATATACATTAGAAATTTAATATAACACGAATTACGCCAATAAAAGTCCACATTCTTAATAATTTGGCAAGAGAATTACAGTGGAGAACTATCATGTTTAAAATTATGGATAAAATAATAGTCAGAAATTATAAATCAATTCTTAAACATACTTTGTGAGGAATTGTTTGTATGTAAGATAAACTTAAAAACGAATTAACCAACTAACTAATCGACTAACTATCTAACTAAGTAATTATCTAAGAAATCAATCAAAAATCAACTAATTAATTGAAAAATAATTGGGCGAGTTGGTAAAAGTGATTTTGTACGAGTTAACGGGTCCCTGTTTGAGAAGATTCAAGATTTATCAGCCACGCTTTAAACATTGGACTTGAACAGTGATTCTCAACCGGTGCGCAGCGGTAGATCGGGTGCCGTAAGATTTGTTGAAGGTGTAGACAAAAATATTCAATATTACATTACAAGTATAACTCTTTGTTCTCGTTTAAATGACTTTTCTGCTTTAAAAATTCTTGTCTTAACTACTTTTACCTATGAAACTTTTGCTATTATTATGGTAGAAATATTTTCCATATTTGTTTACTTAACAAAAAAACAAAAATCTAAGAAATTGGAGTAAATCTGGCACTATGCCAATACATTTAATTTTTTTTAATCTCAGCGTATACCTTTGTATGGCTTATCTTGTTTTGTCTTATTTTCATATATAAATTACATTTTTATAATATGGGTGCCGCACAGCGTGCAAAGTTGAACAAATGAGTTGCAGTGTAAAAAAAATGGAAACCACTGGTCTAGGTGAACCACTGAACCACTGTGAAATATATATATTCACATTTTTATAAATTTATTAGCTTCAAAGGGTTATTATTCGACGAATGGTTATAATCTTCCTGCTTATCTTTCAATTGATTTTTGCCCCCCCCCCCCCCTCCCCCCAATGTTGATAACTTTGTAGGTTACTTTTACCTTATATACCAGGGATGTCCAACTAAAACAAGCAGCGGGCCATTTAGAAAAGTTATTGGACACGGTCGGGCCGCACCTATTTAAAAAAATAACAATAATTTTTTTATAAAATATTTATCAGAAACTTTTTTATCCTGATTACTGATTATCACAATTTTTATGAAAATTAAATATAAAATGAGTAGTTAATTGAAAGAGTTATTTTTATTTATAAAAGCTTCATCATTAATCCTAAATTTAAATATAATATATATATATATATTTAAGTAAAAAACCTTGAAATAAAAGTTAGAAAAAATTTGTTTAAGCTCCAATGATATTTTAAAAATCATAATCCTATCTATATTTTGATAGAAACTTAAAGTTTTTATAACAAATTTGTTGAAATTTTTATAAACTAATATCTATATAATTTAACATCAACCTTATCTCATTTTCTTAGAGGGCCGCAGAAATTTGCCTTGCGGGCCGCATGCATGTTGGACACCCCTTTTATATACTTTTAGTGATCTCTCTTAGTATTGCCAGACCACTAATAACAAATGTACAAATTTTGCATGTATGAATATTAGATTTAGGTCAACAAATCATTTAATCTGAACAACTACTCATTAAAGGGTCGTAATTTTAAAATCTAAGAAGCGATCTTAAATGTTACATAGTGAACTAAGGTATCACTACTTGATATTTTACAGACGTTTTTATTTGTTGAAATCCATGTGTTTCAACATCAATGAAAAATTAAGGTATTTTGGATTATATTTTACCGTAATTTTGTTTTACAACATTATAATAAATCTTAAATTAGAATGAAAAAAGTGAAAGTTCCTTGTAATAGCTTTCAAGAAGAATTTTGAATTTCATTATGAAAATCAATGAAATCTTGGAAGAAAAAGTTCATAAATAATATGAAAAAATAAAAAATTTTCTTCCATTGTTGATGTATCAGAATTTGCTTGCCAAGGTGGGGAAGAGAGGAGGTAGGGGGGGGGGGGGCGAATGAATCCAGAATAGTGTGAAAATATAAGGACTAAAATAATAAAGATTTCGATAAAAGTATTTAGCATTATTTAAAGAGGATAAAATATAAAAAACAAAAGCATAAGTAGAAGTAATAATAGTAAAGGAACAAAACAGATATCTGAAGATGTGGAGATTCGAATCGACGTCTAAAGTGAAAATAAATAATGGAAATTTTAACTGAAGTATTCAATGGCGGCACTTTTTAAAAGCTTAAGGATAGAATTGGACATTGTGGGCAGAAGCGTGTTAAGAAGGAGAAAGAATGAAAGTAAAAACACACACATACGCATTTGTTTCGAAGGATTTAAATGTGTATACAGCATTGATGATGACTGCAAAAGAAATCCTAATGATATTGACGTTGCTGTAATGAGCTATCATTCCTGCAACCACGATTCCGATCAGCCAGTTCAAGTCTTCCAAAGTTGATATGAAGAAGTTTCCGTGCGAAAAGATGTCTCCAACGAACTGCAAAGCGGAATTTCATATGTAACGCAATATTTCTCATCGATTAAATAAAAATCAAGGCTCTACCTTGATCCACTGATAAACGAGCATTGAATCGTAAGAAGACACGATCTAAAATAAAGTGAACGAAATTAATAAAAATGCATCATCAACAAGTTTCACAAGGATGAGGGGGTGAGATTCCAAATTTCAAAGTTTTCCCTTCTCAAACAAAGAAGCAAAATGACCATGGGAGAACTCTTTGATTTTTTTATATTAAAGAAGGATTTCCTCAAAAATTGAATCACAGATTAGAATTTTAATATTCTTACTCAGAAGAAGTGAGAAAGGGAAGGAGAGATAAGAGATATTTTGTTGAGTGAATTTGTTAAAAAGTTTTAAACATTAACATAGAGGGATAAATATTAAACATTATCTTATATATACATTTTGTAGAATTGATTAACATCAAGCAAATATGTAAGCTTAACATGAGCAATAAAGATGATAAACTTAAATAAAGCATGCCTTTTTAGGTAAATGTAGATTAACTGAAGTGAAAAATGTAAACCTAACGGTGGCTTTTTTCAAGGTTTGCTAGAAATACACCTACTCATAGAAATGTGAAAGCTATTCATACACTTCACACGTGAGTGTAAAATAAGTGACAAACATCCAAATAGAGCAATAAAAAAACTTTATACTGATATACTCTTTGGGTCATTTGGACTCAATGTGTTTGAAAAGTATTTATTGTGTGTATAAATAATATGTATATAAAATAAACAAAAAAAAACATTAATTATCATCATCTTATCTATGAATACAAATATGCATTTTAATTTTGATTTTTGCCTATATATTTAATTTAAGCAAAAAAGTCCTATTTGTTATTGCTGGACCACATGTGATGATACCTTTCTCTTTTTCTATTTTTCAGATCATCTTTCTTATTTCTTTGCTTTTCCACAATTGCTATAGAATTGATTGCTTTTGGCATGCTTGTTGTACATCCAAGTTGGGTTGTCACAAAAAAAATTAAGATTGAAAAATTTTATTGAAATACATTCCCATTTTTCTCACACATCTATAATTGCTGCAAATTTATATATTTTTTTCCCTTAGATCTTGTTGACGTGTAATCAAAATGTAACACACTGGATATTCGTTCATTTTTGACATGATAGCAGGAAAAATGATTCTTTGCATAAATTTTTGGTTGGTTCATTTTTGGAACGATACACACTAGCAAAAATTAGAACACCAAAAATAAGCCATTAACTCCAATTCATCAACACATTTGCAGTCTTCTTTGAAAATGATTTTTCCTTTTATAATGATTGTCTTAATTCTTTTTGTGTGGAAAAATCATAAAACATGATAAAATGGCAAAAATTCTTAAACAGACATTTCACACCTGGAAGAAGTGGTGATTCAACGTTTTAAAAGTGGAGAGAAGGGGGCTGTGTCAGGGCCAAGTTTTGTTAGATAAGACTTATAATTTGTTAACGCAAAAATGCTCTGCTAACTTCATATATTGCTAGGTTGTTTTTGTCTTTTAAATAAAATTAGCAAATCTTTTTGAAAGTTTTTTTGTATAATATATCCTTTTACAAGTTGTATTTTTACATAGCTTTGTTCAAATAAAACTTAAATTCACAATAAATTTTATTTTAAAAAAATAACAAAATATTTAAAAGATTGTATTGAAAATAAGTTCATGATATAAAGTGGAGGGGGCAACATGGGCCAGAAAAAAAACTTTGGATTGGGCCTGTCTGGCCCCCTTTAAAATCCCAACTTCCTGGACGTATTCTGGAGATGCTCTCAGATTTCAGGAAATCAACCCTCCAATGCAATAATCTGCATTATCATTCTTATCAGTAAAATCATCACGACTATCTTTATAATAAAGAGATTCTAATTTAGAAAATGTTGAAACAATATTTTCAAAAGAAAGCTTCTCAATATCCGAATCATACCCAGATAAATGGAATCGTTGCTCTGTTACCTTTTATAAAGAGTTATTTTTTAAAACCTTTATGATGTACTTATGAAGTAAATTAGCAGATATTTTCATAGAATAAGACACGATTTTATATTTCAATTTTTCTAGTGCCATGTTGCTTTCCATTGTTTCAGAATTGAAACACATCTATTATGACCTCCATGTTTTTTAAAGCGGGAGCTTTCTTCAGTATCATATTTACTTTCTATAATTGTTGTTGCGGTTGGATACCTTATGGAGAAAATGTTGTGGACTTGGAGAATAAGTAAATCATCACTATATACCAACTTCCATACCTCCATTTTCTTTTCTTCAGATATTTGTTGTACATTGAAGAATTTGAACAACAGAAAAATATTAAAAAGTGAAGAATCTGAAAATTCACTATCTAGTATTTAAACCATGTTTTAGTAAATCGATGCAAATACACTGTAATAATATAAGAAAAATTATCCCAAAACTTGTTATTGTAGGTAATAATGACAAAAGCTTTCTTCCTTTTAACTCATTGAACTTGTAGTTTTCAAACGCCTCTACTCTCTAATAAACTTTAAAAAATAATTTTCAAAGCCGTTTGAATTGTCTATTAAAAGAGGGGAGAAGTTATTGATTTTGATAAAGGAAATATTTTATAAAAGATATGGTAATGACAAATAAAATATTTGGAAGCTTCTTACCTTTGAATAAATTCCCAAAATCTTAGTGTCATAATTAGAATTGAAAATCTTTCTGAAAATAGCAAACTGTTTCTTAAGTTCTTCGAAAATGAATATTATCTTATTTTTTGACTAAAAAAAGTTAAAAATATAAAGAAATTATATAAAAAGGATATGGAAAATTGTATACAACTAAATAAGATATCAATACATAAAAAAATATTTTGCACCAGAAAATTTTTACAATGCTAACTTACCATAAGTTAAAGATCAATTTTAACAAATCATATTCTAAACAATGCCTTTTCTAGCAGCTTCAAAATAAAATAGGAAGAAAAGACATAAAAACAATTTATTTAAAAAATTTTTTTGTTGGGGTTGGAAAGACATAAAAACAATCACTGAGTCAGTATGAATCTAAATCACAATTAATTAAAAGCATTATAAACATGGAAAACAATGTGGCATGATCTGTGAGATATTGTAAATATATATTTTGAACAAGATGTACTCCTATAATCCCAAGAGGACACGGGACACAACGCCTTAAAATTTTTATACACTATAAATCAAAATATCAAAGTTCGGCACGAATTCGATCTTTGGTACGTTTTATTTGATCGAACCTGTGAGTCCAAAATAGATTTATCAAGTTCAAGCCAGTTACTCGACTGATAACATATTCCAGTCAAAAAGATTTTGTGTTTTATTTGTTCACCACAAACACATGTAATATAAGCATTCATAAAGAATAACATATGTTGTATAAATCAGTGATATTAAATCGCATCTAATCATAAAAAAGATTAAACAACAAATTAATTTATTTACTTAATTTATATACAAGAGAAAAGTAAAGATTAAAACTTTCCAAATTTTGAAATTATGAATTTCTCCTTTCTGAAATGCGCTTTAAGTGATGAAAGATTGATTGTAAAAGATGACATAGTTGGGAACACTCTTTTTTACTTTGCAATAATAATTGAATTTTGAATAAATTTTTTCAACATCGTTTTAATTTTACTTTTTGTTATCTAACTTTTTATTTGTTAATTTTTGAATTTTGCTTATTAAAAAAGTAAAAAACATAATATTAATATGCAATGATTGTACTAAAGAATTTATTTGCAATGTAAAAAACATCAAACAAATCTTTTTGATTATGTATGATTAAAGTTTTGATTTTTTTTAAATATCGTATTTTTTATTCCGATATGATTTTACAATACGGAAAAAATGAAGTTTGAAAACACGAAATTCCTTTTCTAACCGTAACGTAGGCCATCGCTAGTCGTAAGTTAGATCAGTTGTAAATTGCATAGGTCTTAGGCCGGGGAATAACTGTATATAAAAGGGGAAACATTGTAAAAAATTGTTTAGTTTTTAACAAAATCGGTTCCTGTTCGATTTCCGTTTTAATAAATTTGTAGACATATGTGTAAAAATTATTATGCATTTTGAAAATGTGATTAAAATTAAATAATTAATAATCTCTTTGACTGGTATCATATCTTGCTATGAAGTTACTAAGAGTTAATCATTTTTTGGATAAGTATCAATAGTTTTTCTCTTTAGTGATGATAATAATGATTGCAATGATAGGGATGATGATGTGATTGATATAAACGAATAAAGATGCTATGTGACAATAATTTTGAGATTGGATGCATGTATTTTAACTTAAAATAAATAACTTACTTCTTCATTGCCATAGTGAAGAAAAGAAGATATCAAAAAGATTTTATTAATTTCGGATATCTGAAACAGAACTTGCTAAAAAAGATTAAAAAAAATTAGGACATCTAAGGCAAATGATATAAGGATTAGGTTTTGGAAAATCTTTAGGATCAGGATAAAAGAATGTCAAAAATTCAAATACTTGGAAATGAATCAAATTTACGGCTTTTTCCTTTTTGATGTGAAGCAAACTGAGATTTGGGTATCGTGAACGCTGGAAAAAGTAATACTCTTTGATGAGTGAATTGGGGTTGTGTATTCTTTCTAAAAAGGTAAAACTTTGTCCAAAAAGTCATTCAAACAAACTTAGTTTGTTTACCCTCGTCAGAAACAAATTTAAATTTTAGAAATCATATATTCTTTGGGATACATGGAAATTATATACATTAAAAAATTCATAAGCGGGTCCTAGTAAATTTAAATTTGACTGATGTGAAATGTATTAATTCTTAAGAGGTAGCCTTGTGACTTTGATTTGATTAGACGAGTTTAATGTTCACAAGAGGTATTTAACAAGAATAATGCAAATGTTCAAAAATAATATTCTACTATTTCTTAAGATGGCGAATAAAAATTATACACGACTTTATTAAAATGTACATATAATTCTGTAATAAGGTAAAAAAAAATGGATGAAGGATAGAAATACAAAATATTTCGGTCATTGCGACCTTCTTCAGTTGTAAAAGTTAATAGTATAGAGAATATGGGTGAAAGAGGTGTGTGTTAAAGGTGTTAATTTGGGGTTATTGGCTGTGTCTGGGGTGCGTGTTAAAGGTAAGTGTAAAGTGAGTGTTGATATAGGGCCTATTTGATTTTACTCAAGAAGAAAATTTGAAGGTAATCTGTATTAAATTTAATCTATAAAAAATATATATAATATTTCAGGGGCGCATATTTTCAAATTTTTTGCGACATCTCTTATTTTCAAAAAAATATGAGAAAATTTTAAAATAGTTACAATTTTTAACAAAAATTAACTGGCCAACAGGATCCAAAATTGAATGAATAGAAGTTACCGCTGATTCTATTTGTTTAAGCCTTTGTCATTTGGTCATGGAGAGAGACAGTGATCACTATCCATCGCATGTTTAAAGCCTTTATGCCTAGTTATTGCTTTTTACCAGTTAATGAAATCAATGCTGAGAAATGTCCTTTCAGAGTTGGATGTTCTGGTACTGAAACAACTTTATGTGTAACAAAAAAGCCTTATAATATTTGCTACTCGAAGGTCAAAAATATTTCTCTCTTTTGAAGACCGTATAAAAAAGATTGCATTAGAGGACTCATTAGTAATACAGGCAGACCTCGTTTATAGGACCCACAAATATTCAAATGATAAAATTAAGATTATTAATGTTCTTAATTAATAAAACTTTATTAAATTCAATCTTTTGAGGACCAGTGTGACACGGGTATACCATGAAATGAAAATTGTCTGCATTAAGTTGCATTGATAAAAAGCAAACGATTAGTCTTAAAAATTCTGGTCGTCCTAGGGTTAAACCTTAATGCTCAATCCCATGTAGTCAGCTACAGACAAGATAGCTAGGCAGAGACATTAAAAATTTTAAATATGGAATGAATATTGTGAATTTAAACATAATCGAAATAGTTTATAATGTATTACTTTGTGTATTTATATAGCATCTCACATTTACTGTATTTGATAACTAAAAATTTTTTTCTTCAGAAAAGATTCTTCTGAAACTCTGAACTATATAAAATGTGCGAAATGATGAATTGTTGATTTGCTTATCCGACAAATTTACAATCCAAGAAAAATTGATATTAACATGGTAAAAATATGAATGAGAATGGCTATTGTATACAACACATTAATAATATTATTATTGAACAAAAATGTTTATAAACTAAAGATATAACCTAATCATACTTGTTTCAGTATCAAAGAGTTGGTATTCATGCATCCTTTCAGGGACAATGTTGAAAAATTCCAAACTATCCTTCAATATTTCTTTGAACGTGCTTTCCTATAGAATGAAATAATGGATAAAAAAATACTTCAAAACTTAAAAAATATATTACCAGACTATATATTATAGGAGAATCATTTCACAGTATACACTTTTTAATTTTTTTTATATTATCATGTAATTTCTGTTTAAATCCTTTGATAAAAATCAAAACTTATGAGTCAAGTAATAATTTAATATTTATTTTAAAATATTAGGTTCTACTTTCTGAGTTTTAAAAGTCACACGCCACATTTGATATTTTCAACGTGAAGAAGTAAGAGATATTTCTTTAGAAATACTATGTATGAGTGAGATAAAACGAAAGAATCACAAAGACAATTGAATGATTAAATATTTAAATTTAAATTGTAATAATAATTAGGTCAAAATCGATAACACATAAAATTATTGTTAGACATAAATTATCTAAATGTTTGCTACTTATGATTTTATAAAAATTCTAAAGAGTTTAAAGCAATGAAACGTATAAAGAAAGTTGAAACCTTTCAAAAAAGATTTCTTTTTTCGAGAAATTGTAGTTCGTCTAAAACTAAACGAAACAAACCAAGCCTTACACGAGTCGTGCAACCCTTCAACGAATCATCATTGTAAGGGTAGCATGTAATAAAAAAATCGTTTATAAAATCGTAAAAGATTAAAAAAAGCTTTTTGAAAAAATGAAAACGTTATTACGTCTGTCAGTGGAAAGATGCAAGGAATCGATTCAGTGTCAGGACCATTGACAACTATTTTTTTCGCAGGAGGTAAATTTGAGGTTAGTAGAAGATAGGACTATTGAAAAATCAAAATAATATTTTTTTAATCAATAAAGTTATAATTTTAAATATAAAAATTAAAAATTAGTCTCGTTAAAAAATCACCTGATTATGATCAGATCATAATTAATATCCAAAAGAAGACGCCAAAAAAGTAATAATAATAATCAAAGTGAAATGTGTTTAAATTTTAAAACTTTTAAAATTTTTAAAAATATATAATGGATTACGGAAAAATTTTGGAACTGCCATTTAAATTTTCATTGAAGTTTTGATACATATGAATTTAACGGTTAGTTTACAACCATGGGTAAAATTTACCCAACAGTACTTTTAGAGTTACATTCTGCTCATAATTTAATTAAAAATAGTTTAAAATTTAATGACATTTAATGTTTTAGTTTTCTTAATATCCATGTTGAGTTTCATGATTTTTGAGTAACTGGAAAAAAAATAATGCATTATTTGTATTAAAGTACAACCTTGGGTAATTTTTACACGTATTTTTGTAGGCAATTGTAGTATTTTTGCATTGCTCAATATTAAGCAAATCATCATTGAACAAATATTACTCTTTGATTTATTATTATGATATGCAGTTTATATTATAGGCTGTTTGCATTGCACAATTTTACGCAAAAGAGTAAAGCTTTTTCACAGATTTTACTTTTTGATTTATTAACACACACAGCTGTTATTGCACCAAGCGCGTAGCTCTCTCTTCATTTTTTTCTTTAGCTGTGTTTTATTTTTATCTTAAAACGTTTCGTTCAAAAAGATCTACAAAAGATAAGGCATTCACTAAAATTTATCAATCTTCTATAGATCTATAATTTATCAAATTTTTCTATAGTTTAAAATTAAATTTTAAAGTGTAATTATAAAAGACAATAAGATATTAATTCTAGACAAAGATGGCTCAAAAAAGTTTTTTATGCTGAAATATTAACTTAACCTAAACGAGTGAGTGTGTATGTGTGTTGTGTAATACTATTGTTCCCCACATGTGCTTATTTCACTCAAAAACGGCATAACAGACTAAAACTAGTGGATATAATAAAATAAATACTGCTTATGAAGTTTGCTGATTCATCTTTCAAACTTTTTAACACTTCAATTTGATTCCTGGGAAATAGAAAAAATATCGAATTGTTCTCAAATATTATCAGCAAATCAAAATTCTATTACTCGCTTCAGCCCGCCCCTCAAAAAATTTTTTATGTGGATACATGCACGGGCTTTTATACACCGCGCAGTACTCTGGGGCAGGGGTCGGCAATCTATGGCACGCGTTCCATATGTGACAAGCAGACAAATATACGCTGCCTCTGTATATGCCAAAAATTAACAAGAATTTTTTGTTATAACTATATTTCAAGATGAGAAAAATTCAATTTGGTTTATAGACGCTGTAAATTCTCATTTTTTGAAATCAGTTCTATGTTCAGCAGTAAAGGGATCATTGATATGTTAAAATTAATTAACCTGTTCACCACGCCTAATCAAAAGAAGGACTACTGAAAATGACTTCCATTTTGAGGATAATCTGATATAAAGTAGAGTTCTTTTAAAATTAATTTCATTTTGCAGCAAATTATATATTTAAGATCAAAACAAAAGGAGGTGGTAGTGAGAAGGGTTTTCAAAGGTAGACACGGAAATTTAATGTAATTGCATTAGTTAAATATTTGAAAATTTATATTGCTTTTGAAAAATATAATAAATTTCGGTAAAAACGAGTTTCAAAAGCATATACTCATGCTATATGAGATTAATTAATGGTATGCTCTTATGGTATTATGAGATCGGCACGCACAATGCGTTTGTCAGCATGTTTTGGCACTTCAGCATCAAAAGGTTGCCATCGTGTAAGATGACTGAGATATTTATATATTCAACTCTTCCTGGTAAATCTAATAGTTTTTAAGCTAGTTTTGGTTAGTTTGATAGTGTTCCAAAGGGTAGTGTTCCAAAGGAGTAATTAATTTTTCCGAAAAATTTTTTCACCAGGATTCAATGATACCTGTAAGTCAAATAAAGCGTGTTCAATTATCACCTTTTTCCCCTAAGTGATGTTCAATATCATTTTATAGATCTAGGAAGGACGAATAGAGAGGAGCTAGAGTCCAGAGGTCGGGAACCTATGGCTCGCGAGCCAGACATGGCTCTTTTGATGACTGCATCTGGCTCTCAGATAAATCAGGTGGCATTTAGGATAAATACACTCTCTTAATTTCGTCATCATTACGAATCACGACGACACAAATAAAGCTGATGAGGAAGCAGACTTTGCTTATTAATAAATAACTTCGATAAACAATCTTGTTTAAAATAAATTCAGAGTCTTATTATATTATAAAATTGTTGGTCTTCTTTTTCCATTTAGTTGTAATCATTATTTAAAAATATGTATGGCTCTCAGAAGATTAGATTTTAAAATATGTGTTTTTTGGGCTCTTTTAGTCAAAAAGGTTCCCGGCCCCTGAGCTAGACTGTGTACACACCCTCTAAAATTACAGAGAAATTGATGAAAAATGAAAAATGCAACTAAAATCCTCAAATTTTTAACAGGAAATCCTAGAACTGGCTTTGAAATGCTTCCAATCATCGAAGTAGGTTTAATTACTTACTCTTGTTTAATAACCAGTATCAAACATTTTTGTTGTAGATAATTTAACAAATTTATAATCATGTATCCTATAGGGTTTGTCTTAAAAGAAATCATCTAAATATTAGATTATTATTCAATGTGTATGTTAGAGTGAATATCTTTAAAAGTTGCCTTGTTAGAATTTCTCTAACACTGTTTGGAAGAAACTTGCTCCTATTTCTAGTTTGGTATGTGCATCGTATTCATTGATATCTGATTTAATGCAAAACATTTTAACCCTACTTTGATCTCATAAAAGGTTTGGTGAAGGTCCAATCTTGTGACCCATCTATATTCATATTCGACACTGAATTAACCTTATTTTGCGATTGCTGTTTGGGAAGATGAAAGAGAGACTTGGAACAAATGGTTATTTAATTTTACCTACGGTTCTTGATTCGCTTAGTTTTCGTGCTATAGTTTATATATTATCTTGTTCTTGACGTTGGCATATATTTTGAAAGTTATCCGATATTTAGTGTATCTTAATTTTTCGAAGTATTCTGTACATTTGTGTTTTTAATTTCCTTTGGAGTTTTAAAAATTTTATATATTATTGTAAAAGGATGCAATTAGTTAAAAATGTTAGAAAAAAAGTCTCCTTACTTCGATTTGTTCACGCTTCAAAACTTGTCTATAATCTTTAAGCGTGATGGAAGAAATGAATGGAACAACTTGCCAAAACATTAAAAAGATTGTTTGAATGAGTTTGGAATACTTTTCCGAAGTTCTCAGATATAGCATGATTAAGCCATGCTAAGAGTAGAAGGCAATAAAAAACGTTTTATAATCATAAAACACCAAGAAAATAAAATAAGAGAACGATTACCAAGGAATTCAACAAGGTAAAGGCAGCAGCAAATGGAATTTCATAGAAATAAGTCAGGATTGTTTGTATCCAATGTGTAATGGATTCCTTAAAATTTATTAAAACAATACATAAAGTTCTTAGTTGGATGGCAAAACAAAAGAGAACATAAAGTGACGAAATTCTTTTGTCCGCTCAATAATCATATATGTAAATGTAAGGATTTCGGGTAGAGCGGATGGATAAACTAAGATTATACAATCAAATCAAAATTTCACTTCGGTTCAAGAAAATGATTTTTAGGATATACAAAAAATTGGAGTATCAAAAAGAAGAAACAAATGCACCCTCTTCTCTGTAAATTTTGTAAATTCTACTCAATTCACACTTATTTCAATGATATAAAGTTTTAAGCTATGTTTGTCTACTCGTAGATAACAGCTTCTTTTAAGATAAATAAACATTAACTGTTAATTTTCTAATCATAAACCTATTTGAAGTTTTTTATCCTCTTTTTATAATTCACTAAATAATACAAACAGACAACCAAACAGAAAAAAGGAAACAGGCAAACAGAAAAGGGAAATATGATTCCATATTTTTTTATATTTTGTAGAGAAGTCAAGACGAAGACAAACAACACGCAATACTCTATCTTTTTACGGCAAATAATTTCTTCGTTATTAGCGTACAATTCTAAATTTTTTAGCGCAAAAAGTCTTCTTTGTAAAGACAAAAATAGGAAAAATCTTTAAATAGTTGAAATAAGTGTAAATTATAAAATTTTTAACATTTTCGACAAAGCACATGTATGATTAATAGATGAAGTACCAAGAGAAAGACGGCATTTGAACAATCAATAATGCAATAATGGGCTTGTCTTCTAACTTTGCATACCAATAGTAACTGTTTTGAGATATTTACAATTTCTCTTACTTTATATAATTCTAAACTACTGTCTCTTAATAATATTTATAGGAAACCATCTTCATCTAATCAAGATATTGAGTCATTTTTTTCTGAGTTTGAAAAACTTTTATCTGATTATAAACTTTCTAGCAAACCTGCAATTTTTTTAGGAGATTTTAATTTTGATCCTTTCAAACATGATAAATGCAAAAATGTCAAAATCTTTCTTAATATTTTTTCTTTAAATGCCCTATCACCTTTAATTTCGAAATTAACTCGACCTACTAGTAGTTCGCTTATAGATAATATCTTTTTTTCTGATTGCTTAATAAGGAAAAAAGCTTTTAACTTGTTATATGATATTTCAGATCATATCCCAATTTTAGTAACCTTAGATGTCTACCCATTGATGAAAAACTTTTTTTTCAAATCTAAGTTTAATGCTGCATCATATGTTAGGGATGTAAGTTCATTTAATTGGCACAATTTACTTGACAATTACATTAATTTCCCAAATCTTTACTTCCATAAACTAAACTCTAAGCTTGTTGACTTTATTAACATTAATACACGTTATATTAAGTTTAAAAGTAATTCTAACTTTTATTATAATAACCCAATTAAATCATGGTTGAACAAGGAAATTTTGGATTTAATTTAGGAGGTTAAAGAACTCATATTCTGATACATATTCTGAGCTAAAATTGAAATATAATTTGCTTAGGAATAGTATAAAGTATAAATGTAGAACACTAAAAAATAAATTTGTACATAATTTATTAATGAATCAAACGAACACAAAAGTTATTTGGCGAGAGGTAAAAAATAGATTAAATATTAATAAATCAACAAACATAAACTTGAATTTTGGTGGGGAGTTAATTGAAGATGAACAAACTGTTTGTTCAATTTTCAATGATAAGTTTAGTATGAAGTTACCCTCCTCTCAACCGGAAAAAAACTCTACCAAATACATAGCACAAGTTCATACTAAATTTGAATTTAAAAATTTTTCTTATAGTGATGTTATTCTAGCTGTCAAGGAATGTGATCAAAGTAATTGTAATGATGCTTATGGGCTTTCTATTTCCCACATCAAGCCTATACTTAATGTTATTTATCCATTTTTAAGATTGGGATATAATATTTGTTTAAAGTATTGTGTTTTTCCGGACGATTTTAAACTCAGTGCAGTACATCCTGTTTTTAAAAAAGGCGCTAGAGAAGACATTAATAACTATCGCCCGATATCAATTATTCAGGTTCTGTCTAAAATTTTTGAAAAGCTACTTAATATTCAATTGCAATCATACTTTAATTCTAATAATCTATTTTATCCTCTTCAGTTCGGTTTTCGTAAGAATTACAACACCCAGTCACTACTTACACATTATATAGGTAACATTTTGAATACTCTCGAGTCCAATGAAGGAATGCGTTCACTGTTCTTAGATTTTAGTAAAGCTTTTGATAATCTTTCACACCAAATTTTATTTGATAAACTGTCTCTCTATGGAGTGCAAGGAAATTCCTTGCTTCTAATCAAATCTTATTTGCTTAATCGTCAGCAGTATGTAACTTTGAATAAATTCAAGTCTAACGTTTCTACCATTAATATGGGGGTTCCTCAGGGTTCTATCCTGGGCCCTCTATTATTCCTAATTTTTATAAATGATATACATGTATCTAATTGCTCGCTGAAGTTTTATTGTTTTGCTTATGATGTGACAATAAACATCCCGTTTTCTATGGCAAGTCCACCCAAAAGTATGGACTTTTTCAACGATTATCTTGGGCCATTCTTTGAATGGTGTACTCAAAATTGCATGCATATAAATGTATCTAAGTCTCTTTGGAAGTATGAATAGCTCTTTGGAAGTATGAATAGAAAAATTCCTACTGAGAATTTCAAGTTCGAAGTTGTTGAATATTATAAATTACTTGGTGTCATCATCGACTGCAAATTGAAGTGGAAACAACATATCTCTATGTCAATTCTATTCTGTGTAGTAATTTAGGCATTCTAAAACACAATAAGTTTTTGTTCCCGACCAAAATCAAATTGTACAACTCCTTTTTTCTCCCTTATCTTAATTATTGCATAGTTCTATGGGGTCATCAAAACCTTGAGCTATTGATAAAAACACAAAAACGAATTATACGCTATATAACTGGAAGTCATTACTTATCTCATACTACCCCCTTATTTTTTAGAGAGAACTTACTAAAGGTTAATGACTTGTATGTGTATAATATATCGATAGTTACCTATAAACTTTTAAATGGATTTCTACCTAACATATTTAATGAGTTTATTGTATTTAACTACATGAACCATGAATATAATCTACGAAATAAATCCAATTTATCACTTCCATCTTATTGTAAAAAATTATCTAAACAATCTATTAACTTTTTTATGTTTAACTCTCAATGTATTCTTTCTAAAATAAGCACGTGTAAAAATATAATTAAAAAACTTCTTTTAGATAAATATAGTTTAACTTGTCATTCTATTAATTGCTTTGTGTGTAACAACCACCAATAGTTATTTAACAATATATTAACAGCCACTCATTCTAATCATGCGCACTGCACACTATCTTTATTTTATTCCAACTAATGTGATTATTTTTACTTCATATTTATTTTATGAATATCCTATATGATGTATTTCTATTTCATTGATGTAATATGGGTTTTATTCATATCAGCGGCTTGTAGGCCTTTTGAATTTTTTCCCAACTATAAATATGCAATGTCTTTCTTTTTAAATTCCTTATTTAATTCTTTTTTTTATATGTTTAGTGGTGTATTCCAATTTTATTTTATCAATTAATAAATCTTCTTCTTCTTCTTCTATCTTGTTCTTCTTCTAATTACGTCCCCCCCCCCCCCCCCCCCCCCCCCCCCCCCCCCCCCCCCCCCCCCCCCCCCCCCCCCCCCCCCCCCCCCCCCCCCTCTCTCTCTTCTTCTTCTTCTTCTTTTTTTTTTCTCTTCTTCTTCTTCTTCTTCTTCTTCTTCTTCTGTATATGATCTTAACCCATTTGGTACCAATGTTCTCAAAGAAACCCAGACAAACTCTTGTTTTAAATGGAATTAAATAGAAATTACTGATGCGTTGAGGTATTTTGGTTGATTTTGCAAATGAAAAATTTACAAAAAATCAAATGGATAAAAATTTATTTTCTCTCCTGAAGTGCTAAGATAAGTTATTTGTTTTCATCATCATAATTGGCACTTTTTTTGTACCTCTTTTCATGAAATTTTAAAATAAATCATTAATTTTATTTTTACCAAAGTATTATGAAATTATGTTATTATTTCGAATGTGGATCAAGTATTTATAATAGTATATTAAACATATGAAGTGGCGCTGAGTCAACGTCGAGTAATTATAAAAAAAGTTAATAGAAATAGTAAAAAGTCTTTATTCAAAATTTCTTAAAAGATATATCTTCGACCACTATATAGTATATATATGCCTGTATAGTGTATATACTTTGCAATATTTGTACCTTAATCTTCACAATATGTCTATCATAGTAATATATTCACAGCACTTCATATACACTAATCCCCCTCAATTTTCTTCAGTAAGGCTTTTCCGTATACACGAGCAACTCATCACCGCCATTCTAAAATTGGAAGTTGAGATCTCTTTATGACCATAATGGTCGATAAATTTATCTTTTAAAAAATTTTCAATATAGTACCACCATGTTAAAGTAAAATTAGAAAGAATACCTCATCTTCTTTGAATGTGATTCGTTCTAGGGCATATCTGAAGAAATATTGCGCATCCGAACTCATGCCCATCTCATACAAATCTCGAACGACAGAGTCCACTTAAACATTAAAGAGGTACCCATGTCCAACTACTCTGGAAGGATATTTCAACACAATTACCTGAAGCGCCGTTGTGGGCTACGCGCAAATCTTCCAGAAGGTGGACCATTTTGAATATGGCAAAGCTTAGAACTTGTGGGAAGTAGCATTGATAGTTCAAAGAATTTGATGCACTAGTCTTGTTTGCTTCGGAAACATCGTCTAAAACGCGATTTTCAAGATTGAATCAAAATATACTAAGTATTTTCATTTAAAGGCCACATTATACTTCTAATTATTCAGCCTATGTATCCATAAATAAAAGGGCTACATTGAATAAAATTAATTACATATTTATTATGCTAACTAAATGACAGACTGACTAATTAACTAGATGCCTACATTCTAACTAAATAACTGGATTCATAACTATAGGTGTAAATAGTTTTAGTCAATATAACCATCTTATTTATCCACAGGGACAGCGTATAAATATCCATGGGAGTAAATGTCTTCACCCGCCAATTTTCAATGGGGCGAGGCTAGACGGTTCACTGTAATTTCATCGCCGTAATTTCATCGTGGTAATTTCATCGCATAGTAAATTCAATTCATTTGATCATCGTGATTCAATACATCGTCGGTATTTTCATCGTCAAGTATTTTCATCGTACAGTAATTACGTCGTCATACTAATTTTATGCTTGATGCTCAATGTTTTTTGTAAATATCCCTTTATATTTTTTTTAAGTTCATTACGAACTTTTGTAAAAGTTCTAATATCATAAAAAACGAATTCTTAAATATAAGGTTTTCATATTATCAGGCTATAATGACAAAATAAAACAATAACTCTTTCTGACTTAAATAGCTTTGAAATATGTTTAAATTTCTTAATATTTAAAGAAAGTTTAAAAAAAGTATCTAATTTAATTTAAAAAAATAATATATAAATCCTTGTTTTTTTAGTTTCATAAAAATCCCCTTAACCTATTTTAACCTTCGACTTTTCAGACATTATTTGGTATATTATATCTAAAAATAATCATTTGTTTTTTTTAATAAAAAACTTTATTTTTAAGAAAAAAATACCAATTTATATATGTAATAAATTATTCCTTATTTCAAAAAGATCATTGAGATAACTAATTTATTACAAATTAGAAAAATAGAAACAATATAAAAAAATAAGTTATGAGCAATACCTCTAAGGTATAATAATAATCATTTAGGTCACGATTTTCAAAATCATTGACAATGCGCCGTATTATGCGGTTAATCCATAAATCTCGCGATGTAATCACTATACGATGAAAATACTTAACGATGAAAATACAAATGATGTATTGCATCACGATAAATTTACTATACGATGAAGTTACCGCAATGAAATTACCGGATACCAGGCTAGACTCCTCATTGATCATAAAATAAATCAAAAAGATGACAAAGGATTAAAGTGTGGTAATAAAATAAAAGGGGCCTACCTTCGTCCTTTTCTTCAACGAGTTTCTGAGTGGAGACGCAGTGTAAAGCCGTGTACGTAGGATCGATGAGGGTGAAGCGAAACTCCTTTCGCATCCGCTCCCTCTTTTCAAAGTCCAAAACTTTGGCCTTGGAAATCATTTCTTGTTCGTGCAATCGTTTGGACTTGGTTGTCGTCATCGAAGACATCTGTCAACAGTGAAAACAAAACATATGAATCAATAAAACTTCGGAAAAGTATAGGGACAAAAATAATTATGATTAGTGTATACAAGTTTAACAACTTACTTTCACATTTATTATTTAATTTATATTAATACATTCTGAGATTTAGTTGAATTCTTTCAATCTTTTTCATGAAACAAAAGGGTAGTTTATTTTAAAAAAAATGTTTCTCCAAATATTTTATTAATTTCTTATCGTTATCATGAAATGTGCGATTTCTATATGACTTGGGGTTGGGGCATATTAAGGTAGCATGAAGTATCTAAATATTGAAAGTGCACAATTCGAATTGGTTGTGTCAAAAAATAGACAAAAAAAACTCAAAAAAGAAATTCAAATCTATCTAAAATTAAAAAATTATCAAGCTAATTATAAAATGAACAATAATCAAAATATGATGAATTTATACTAAAATAACTCTCATTTACCATGTAAGAATATAAACCTGATAAGAAGTTCAACTTGGTTAACATTCAGAGTAAACGAATCTTAAAGTCCTTACTTTTTTAATGGCGATTTTAAATCTAAATTTTAATTTTTTAGTAAAATAAAACGCAATTCAAAAATCCGAAAAATAATTTCAATAATTTACATAATTAAAGTATATTTTTTTAAAATAGTAATTAAATTGTAAGTTAACGGTATAATTAAGGATTTAAAAATGTCCTTCTTTCTAATTTCATTGTAGCATATGTGAATAGTTAGTTCAAATTTTACATTTTATTGGAAATTACCACATGATGTGGTTTTTTCAAAGGTGAACGCGCTCCTTATTGGCTTGGTGTATGCCGAATACATTTTGCTGATTCTTGATGTTTGACAGAAATAAACGAAAATTACTGTCAATTCTGCAGTTAACTTGTAATCTTCATCCGTTTTTCTTATGTGAGGTGACCAAGGTGGATTATCTAGCATGAATGCACTACTTCCAATCTGTGGAGAAGGCAGCGTGAACTTTAGATTAGGAATAACACCCTAAGAAGTTAAATCAAAAAATATCATTGCGACACGCATTGAAATCGAATTTTTGGAAGACCGAAGAGATTTCTAACAAAAATCTAAGTTTAGTACTTGTTTCAGTCATAAGATTGTAGAGATAACAAATGAAAAGGTTGTGATAGTGGGAGTAAAGTTAGAAGAAGTTTTTAGATGAAGTTTTTAGATAAGGTGGATAATGTAGGTAACTCAGAGCTTGGAAGAAATTCAAATCCCTAAGCAATATTTTGAGCGAAAATACTTTCTCTTTACACTTAAAAGGTTATCTGTATAAAAGTTGTATCAGATCACGTTTAAACAATTTTTTCGAAAGCTCGATTTATTACAATCAAATAATGTAAATTTTTACAGTTGCAAAGTTATATTGTTTTTTAGTATAATTGTTGATAAATTCAAAAGCTTTTTGCCTTTGTATGTATTTCAATAAGTCTCTATGGAAACCAAAATTGTATTATAACTTATATTATTGTCTAATCTCCATAGTGTCTCACTTGACTAGGAAGTAGACTAGTGAAAGGCCTTCTGCTTTACATCCCAAATTTCGTCACAGTTTGTTGGAAAATTTCTACTGCCATAAAATTTCAAAAAAAAAGCATGGAAATTTGGGTTGAAGCGATGAAGCAAAATTGGTGCCATAAATCAGTGAAAGATAGGGCCCAAAATTTGGTGAATACTTGACTTCAAACAAGCTGCTACTTTTTTGAATAAGAAAATTCTATGATTAAATAGAAAAATAAAAATGGTCACCCTTTTTAAAGGCTTTCTAATACAAATTGTCGGATTATTCTGATGGTTAACCGGTTAAAAAAGAATAAACAAATTTGGCACAATCATCAATAAACGCTAAATTTTATATGGTTGGCCGTCCCTGCTCCAACTAGTCGAATAAGGCCCCCATAGTTGAGTTAAATAGCGGTGAAACTGTTATAAAATTAATAAAAGAGAAGAAGGTTTGAGAACCTTTAGCACGGTATTATCATTATTCATTTGATAGACGTAAGATCGAAAAGTCCACAGTATTTTGAATCTAGAATGGAAAGGCGATGAAGAATGATGAGAGCGTTTTGACAGTTAAATCTGCCTATATACCTGTCAATCATTTGCACAAGAACGTTGGCAGACTTTGAGTTTAGGTATTTAAAGAGGAATTTCAAAACAAGATTGGGATTGTGCATTGAAGAAAGGATGAAGAAAGAAGCTAAACAAAAACATAAAAAATTATGAATGATGGAAAACTTATTAATCAATACGATATTATTTCTCGATTCGAAAAGTATCCATAATATTATCTGGATTGATATTGGAGATAAATAAAAAGAAAATTGTGTCATATGGGCCATTCAGTAGATGTTTGATAATTATTATGAATAAAAATTATGATTACAAAATACTGAATTAAATATAATAATAACTCTGAAAAAACTTGATTCGACTTAGTCAAACCATGGTGTGAATATTACACCCAGCATCAGCTAGCGAAACACTAATTCAACTACTCCAAACAAGCCTGCATATTTCATTGAATTATCCTATATGCATTCAATTCAAGCTTCTACACCAGGGGCCGGGAACCTTTTTAACTAAAAGAGCCCAAAAAACACATATTTTAAAATCTAATCCTCTGAGAGCCATATATATTTTTAAATACTGATTACAACTAAATGGAAAAAGAAGACCAACAATTTTATAGTATAATAAGACTCTGAATTTATTTTAAACAAACTTGTTTTATCGAAGCATCATCGTAATTCGTAATGATGACGAAATTAAGAGAGTGTTGAATTGGCAAAAAGACCTCCTTTTACCTCCCTTTATCCTGAATGCCACCTGATTTATCTGAGAGCCAGATGCAGTCATCAAAAGAGCCGTGTCTGGCTCGCGAGCCATAGGTTCCCGACCACTGTTCTACACGCTTGTATAAAAATAATTTTGTAAATAGGATAAACGTGTTGTGTGAATTTGTATGTGTTCTGAAGTTGGGGAATGAACCTAAGTGAGGAGATCATGCTAGGCAAGACCTTCTTCAAAATTTGATGATCTTATAAAAGATATCTAGTCTCAAGAATCTCATTAATCCGGTAGATTTGGCTGCAATTATCAACTTCAAATCAAAGAGATTTCAAATTTACTTCAATACGCCTATTGTATAAAAGTTTTTATATATTGATTAATTTTATTCAAAAACGTGCAATATATGTAAATTAAAAACATAAAAAAATCATTTTAATTTGGCCAAATTTTGGGTAGGCGCAAAAAAGGTTAAAAAACGCTGTTTTAACGCAATGTTTCAAATATTTCTGAATTGTGTAATGACGACGAAAATTTCCAAAAGGTATAATAATAATAATAATAATGATAATCATATAGAAATCAAAATATAGATGTTTAGGCATTAAAATTTTCTAAAATCATTTTGTTCAGTGATCTATATTTTATTAGGAATCTTATAGCAATTATAAAAGCTTCTTAGATTTGTTAAAAAATGTTTATCAAGATTAATTGCTGTATATGTAATAAGATTTGTGATTCACAATTATGCCATTTTCAATTTAATTTCGTCTCTTTTCATCCAAAATTGGTCATTTTTCACTTAATAATCGTCTTTGTTCATTTCAACTGGAAAAATGACGAATTAAAAGTCAAGAAGAATGTATTTAAAATGAAAAATACCCCATTTAAAGAGAAAAACAACGAAATTAATGTGAAAATGGTATATAGTATTAAAATTTTTTGATTATTATTATTCACAAGTTTTTTGTAAATCAAGAAAATTTTGTATTGATAATACATTTATGCACGCCTTTTTGCTCTATAAAAGGGATGTAATAATATTTAATTAATCGGTATTTGGCGAACTTGTTCATCCATGCACCCATAATAATTGATATTAACATTCTACTTCAATCGTGATGAAATGGATACTCAAGAAATCACTTAACGTGTGCAATAGATCGATTTGTGATCATGATTCAAAAACATGATTAACAAATTTTAAAACACAAAAATCTTTTATAATAAAAATCGAAGAGAACTACCAACTCTTGATACCAAACTATGACAACAGTTGAATCCCTTACAAAACACAAATACCTATTCTCCATTTGAATGAAGGTTATTTGTGATATAATAATTAAAAGAAATAAGCGTCATATTCTTGAATTGATTTTATAAAGGTGCTTATCAAATGTACTAAAAATTATTTTTTTTAATTTTACCATTTCGTGAAGAGTATACCATTATTTCTTTAATGATAAATATAAATTAACTATAAAAATCTCACAAATTACCTGCAGATAGCGAAGTTTGTTGATTTGGGTGTAAAATGAGATTCCATGCGTGATATAGAACGGTTTTAAGAGCATCCTCAGACAACTTTGACACCACGCTCGTCAACAATTCTAGTATCGGACTATAAGGACTGAGAACCTAAATTCAGATTAACGTTGACTTTCAGCATAAAAAATATCAGGAAAGAAATGGAAAAATATGATTTTATTTTGTCTAATTCCTCAAATTACTCTCAAATCTTTTAAAGTGGTCTAATTAAAAAAGGTAAAATAGTAATTAAAACAATGCAATCCAGAATTTACGGGAATCATTAAGTTCTCCGTTTTTTGAGGTGAGGCACTCTCCTAGTTTCTCGTTATTCACCAAAAAATAGGTCGGGAAGCAACAGAGGAGCTTAAAAATTTATTTTATCTTCATTTTGTATATTTCATTATATTTTTTTTAGTAAATAAGAAGATCAAGTTTTTCTATTTTTAGTTGTCAGTATCGTATCCAAGGAAAGAATAATCTTGCATAGCTGAACAGATGGTAAGGATAGACACGATAAGAAATCGAAACCAGACTATCTGAATCGACACCCACGCTCTTACCACTAGGCCATCTGCCGACAAAAGAAGTAGTCGAAATCAGAGTCGTATTAACTATTGTAGCTTCGACCCGATTTAAAAAATAGTTTTATTCATAATTGTTAAATTAAAAAATTAATTCATAGACACATTCTTTAGTGCCCAACGTTGCAAAAAAGCAACATAAAAAATCTTTATTAATTTGGTCTAATGTTGTGTTTTTTCAAATCATAGAAAAAGGCTAAAAAAAATTTTTATATTTCACAAATATGTTGTAAAGGAACAAAGCTCAGTTTGAGAAGAAAGTTTTTGGATAAAAATTTAAAACCAGATACTTTTTTAAAAAAATAATTTAGAATTAAGTTTATAGAAAATAATTTGAAAATCTTTTTAAAGCAATGCAAGAAAGACACTAAACTAATAAAAGAACATTTTAATTAACTATGTTGAAGAAAATAGATCAAACATTTGCGTTGCAACATAAAAGTGAAGCGTGTAAGATTCAAGACATTTTTCATTGACCATCTAAAATTAAACGACCTTGCCATGTCATCACACTTTTAACATTACTTATAAATCCGTGTTTCCCAAAGTTTACGAGTGTGGGATTCCTTGCCGAGATGCTAAAAGGCCTCAGACCCAATGCTATGTTATAGGCAGGGTGATTAATAATTTTATTTTCTGTAAAGGAAATGGAAAGAAACATAGCTATAAAAATAATTGTAATAAAATTTTTGTTAAGGTATAATTACACCCTGATCATTTTGCAAACGTTATTTTACGCACCCATAAATAGCATTATTGTGTACGCTAACTTGAAAACAGATGCTGTAATATATGCACGACTAATACTACACAACGTCTAGGCTTTGAATCCACCATCAAAAGCGTTCCTTCTTCATGGTTTGATAGAAAGAGAACTAAATCGTAATTTCGAGCAAAAAAGGAATGGTCTTTTAAATACCACATGTACAAACTTTTTTCAGAGAAAATCCAAGAAATTTTTTTTGCTTTAATTAAAAGTTAACTTTGGCCAGTAAAGAGATGAGATGTGGTAAACTCAATCAATTAGTAAATTGTACCAGATGGCTCAAATTTGCATATACGTTATGAAATATTGTCAATTTTAGTTATTTTTCTATACTTAATAAGTCAGTTATTTAGCTATTTAGTTTGTGTGCAAAGAGAGAGAGAGCAAGTTGAATTGGCTGTAAATCGTATAAACGACTGTTGAGAACTTTTGTCATCTATTTTAGATATATTTTTATATTGAAAGTTAATATACCTCTTTAGGAATAGATCAAAAGAAGTATCATACAGATTTAATGCAAAAAATTCATCATTATTATTATTACCTTAAACTTTAGATATTCTACAATGTTTTTGTCTGTATTCAGGAGCAAGGCTTTATTTTCCTAAAATATTATTTAAAAATACATGAATGCATCTGCATACAAGTAAATAAAAAATTGAAAAAAAGTAGGAATTTAGAGGAGCAATATGACACCAGTTTCACAAAAAAATAAAAAGCGTTTGCTTCAATTATATATAATTGCAATGAGAAAGATTAGTCCTCAAAATTCTGGTCCTCAAGGATACACTTTCTGAGTTCTAAGGATGATTTTTAGTTCTTTGTGTTAGTTCATCACTACACTAAGTTAATATTATGTCCACAAAATTAAAAGCAAGTTGTAAGTTATTCATAAGTATTCAAATATAAAGGAGGAATATAGAAAGATAGTGTATGATAACAAGTCTTTATTAATCCTTTCGTGACCAGAAAAAGTAGACGATATTTATTAAAAAGCAGACGAAGGTAAAATTGTTTATGTATCATATATATGATACACTGGTCACGAAAGGGTAAAACTACCCTTATTCCTATACACTACATAGTACATATAGATCAGTGGACGGTAATAATTTTGAACTGTAGGACGAATTGAAGTCTAGGTAAGTTCTAGCAGGATGCAATTAAAATTTGATTGGATGAAACTTTTAAAAACATTTGCAAATACCCTTGTCTCATTCAATGTTCTACCTAGACAAAGACATACTTCTTTTTTAAAATAATTCGCTGGGAATGCTTCTTTTAATAATTTTGTAAGAACGGCTTATTCTTTTACACTATGATAAAAGCTTCGAGTATATGTTTACAAAAATAAATTTAATATAGTGTTTCAAATTTTTAAATAGAGCGAGGGCACACAAAGAAAATTTTAATTGACACATTCTCAAAAATATTGGTGAATTTCAGAAAAATTTTAAATATAGAATGTAAATGTCTAAATATACATAAAGTTATTCCTTTTCTGACATTTCAAATAATTTCAAATAGTTTTGCGCTTTAATAAAAATAGTATCAAAATTTTTCTGAAAACCTATAAATTTTGATATTCACTGAAAGATTTGGACATGAAAAGGTCATCGAACTGTCATTAAAATGGTATCAAAAGATGCAGCTAGCAATTATAGGAAAAGTCTAGTAGCCCCAGCAAGCAGTTAAGCTAATTTCGTACGAAGTAGGTTTTTGTTTAGGGGGGGGGGGGGTTGAAAAAACCCCCTCGGCACTATTAAGGTTAAAGAGAATGACTCGATGAGTCTTTTTCAATTTAAGTCAAGGAGAAAGCGATAGGAATTTAAACCTTACTTTTTTTCGTACCGTAAAATCTTATCAAAATAAAAAACGATATTCAAAAAAAAAAGGAACGTAAAAACGTAGTCAAAAGATTTTTTGATGTTGTAGTATATATTATCACTTTATATAAAAGAAAAAAATGCGCACTCTCTATCAGTTATCTAATTCGCCCGAATTTATTAGCCTTACTTAGATATAATTAATATAATTCATTATTTTTATTTTTTCTAAACTTGTATCATTTTCAAAAATTAGCGATTCCAAATTATTTTTAACTATTTATATCAAGATGAAAGCTAATCAATTACTATTCTATTATGAATATTGTAAATTTTCAAGTTTTCTCTTAGACAAGTTTTTAAAAAAATTTAATATCTTGATTAAAAATATTTGACGTAAAAAAATACAAAATATTCTTAAACAGAGAGATAAAAACGGGTATATAATATGAAAGTGTGGTATCAATACTAACTACTTTAATTCGATAATGAAGACAATTTTTTCAGAGAAGTAGATTACATGATATGCATACACCATTCCGTAAAACAAAAAACGGCCGAAAGAGAACAAAACACGCAATATTTTGAAAATATAAACTAAATTTCCAGTAAAAATATATCTAAAAAAGAATATTCATATTACAAAGGAAAAAATATTTAAAATCGATATACAACCACAATCATTGTAAGTGTTTACTTGTATTTCTTTGTAAAAACAAGAAGATTCCTTTTTTTGGCTTCTTAAAGTGGATTCCGTGGAATCGAGAAGAGAAGATCTCAAAGTTGAAACCTATAAAAAAAATCTAAATTAGTAACAATACTTTTGAAGAATGCGTTTGTCTTAAGTAATTAGCGATGCAAGCACCTGGAAAAGGTATAAAAAAAGAGACACTTTTATTGTACAAGAAATATCCTACTATACAGCATATAACTTTGATCACGACTTGTTTTCTGCGTCAAAAGTCTACATATGGATGCAAATCTTGGCAACAACACCTCATCTTCAAGAATTCTCTTCAAGAATCATCGATCTGTCGACACCCAAATGACAAATCGACAAATCGTGGAGGCAAACAACAACAACAACAACAACAACAACAACAACAACAACAACAACAACAACAACAACAACAACAACAACAACAACAACAACAACAACAACAACAACAACGACTTGTTTTCTATTGAGCCTCTTTTGATATTAATTAAATATACAACAGACTCTTTCTTAGAAGAAATGTAGACGATAGTTTTTTTGGTTGGAATTAATATGGATTTTTCATTTTCCCATTTCTAGCGAGTCCACCCTTTCATGAGTATTTTCTACATATGTTGCTCAACATCGGTGGCAAACAAATTTGTAAATAATATTATATTTATGTACTGTACAGGTTCAAAATTACTTTACAAAATTCAAAAGTATATTAGTTTTTTAGGAGCTAGGAAAATTCGGTACTGAACAATTCGTTCGTGGATCATTCCATCTGAGACAATTTAGTACAAAGATAATTCAATACTCTCATGTCATCGAGGAGAGAATTGGAGAGTAACGTATTTTCTGGACAGGGTTTCACAATTTAACAAAAAATTGTTTCAAAATATCACATTTTTAAAGCATAGCATCATAGTAAATTCAAAAGGCATCATTCACATTCCTGTGAATTGTGAATTCAATGTGTTAATTATTTACCGATTTTTTAATTAGAGTATCTATTAATTTAGAAAAAATTAAATAATCAATTTTTTAATTTTATTAGCTAAATTTAAAAAGAATTAATTAATGATTTCAGAAATATCAAGAAAAACATTTTACTGGTTTATTTCCAGTATTAATAAATATTTTACTTTAAGATGAGGAACGCACACATATTGACACCTTTTCAGTATTTACATCTCCCAAAGACACGAGGTTCGGCAAACTTTTTCATGCAAGAGATGCATTTAAGAATTTACCCGTTTAATATATTGAAATAGGCAATATTTAAAATAGCAAGACTCACTTTTTGTTAATATGTAAATTAAAGCATTACCCCAAACACAGGAACTCGCCCCTCTCCTACTCCGTTGATGGTTGAAGAAAAAAAATTTCTTTAAAACTTTATTCTTGAAGAATTCAACTCAAATACGAAAAACAAAAAACAGGAAAAAAAGAAAGCCAATTTAGTCAAAGACTTTTAACCAATCAATGATCATTTAGTTTGAATATTTCTGCTTTTTTAATAGACCAATTTTTGGCATCAATGATAGTAAAGAAACGGAGAACTTTATCTTAGCGGGCTGCGTAAAAATCTTCAGAAGGCCGTAGTTTGCCCCCATCTGCCCAAAGAAATACTTTTTCTCGCATATTCAAAGTGTATCTTACTTTTACTAATGGATTTTATACCTTAACCGGTTAACGACCAGAATAATAATCAGACGATATCTAATGTAAAGCAGAAGATTTGTATTAAAAAGCATTAACAGATTCAGGTGATTTTGTAAAGTCGACATATATCGACTGTGGTCGATAACCGGTTAAAAATAGAGTTAAATTCTTCTAAAATAAAAGTTAGCGCCATTTTTCTTTTATCTTTTAAAAAAATAAAATAAAGAGTAAATATGGTTGCGTATATATTGTTAGAGTATTATCAAAATGAATAAAAAAATAACACTAAAATATGAAAAAAGATATCATGAATCTGGGTATATACTCAGGGAAAAAATGACATATAATGATGTATATGATATACAATTCTGGCTAAAAAATAACACCCCGTATGTTATACATTCTCTTTAATTAGAGCTAAGCTTTTTTATTAATAAAAAATAATAATAAAAAAACGTTCTTTGTATTTCTGCAGTTTAGAAAGGTTTCGGTGAAATACCATTCACTTTCTTCAGTCTAGTCCAAGGCCTAAAGAAGTGAGCCACAATGGCAGAAATTAAACTGAAAGATAACAAAACTTTTCCCGAATTTTTTATGATTATTATTAAAAGAAAGCATGGTGCCCGCACAATTGTCTGCTTTTCTCTTTAATAAGACCTGCTCTGCCCTAAACGGTTGATGAAAGGAGTTGACGATTATCGACTTTAGAAAAATAAAATCGTCTGCGTTAATAAATGCTTTTTAATACAAATCGTCTGCTTTACATAAGAAATCGTCTGATTATTATTATTAATTAACGGTTAGTTAACGGGTTAAAATACTGAAATCGTCTGTGTCATTTAATAGTTAAGTTAGCAGATTTTTAAATCATTAAACTGGGACTAAGATGTACTTAACATTTTGAGGAGAAACATTTTAAAAACTATTCGTCTGGTATTTTTTCAATTGAATTTATTTATTTAAAGCAGAAGACTTATATTTCTTGGTACATGGGTACAACGCTCGTCATCAAAGAGTTTAAAATAACCAAAAACAAAATTTTATATTCTTGGCAAAACTATTTAACATGAAAAATACTTTGAAGGTAAAAGACCTGTATTTTATATTACAGAAAGAGAGAATCAATCAAATTTGGAGATAAATTTTCCTAAACTCTCTTTTTGGAATTATAGGATTAGTGAGCCAAAAACAAGGATCCTTCAAAATCCTTCAGAATTTCGTTTTAAGATAAGATAAAACGAAACATTTGGTTGTATATAAAAACCAGAATGGGATCAAATGGGTTTAACTCAGTGTATATGAGTATAGCTATTAATTAAGCTATTCTTTTTTTTCATAATGAAGATTTCATTGGATCAAGGCAGGAGATATAAAAGTCGTGCGTGCAAAAATTTTCTCAAAAGTTAGAATGTATGTGCATGATAAACATACCAGCGGGTCATTTACTCAATTTGACATTATTAGGATATTAGAAAAAAAAATTTTTTTTTTACTTTTCTTCTTAGATAATCCTTAGTTAGAGTTTCTTGCCTATTTTCTAGAGTATCGCTTTTATATCCAGAAAACTCATAAAGAATCGTCAAGGCCTTGGTCAATTGAGAGCAGTTGTGAAACACCTTGCGATAACAGTATGTGGAGCAGCGCTCCCTGTGTGAGCAAGAGTAATCCAGTTTAATCAGCATTTTGATCGCAACCTAAAAAATTATGTTTATAAGAAATGGTGATGCGGCTTTGCTAATCCTTTTAGAAATTCCCTTTTCACCCGTTCTCGTACTAACTAACTTTTTCAGCCCTCTTTGCAATTTATAACATAATCCCTTAAAAATATTGATTCAAAATAAATTTATCCTCAAACGCATAAAAAAATTTATTACAAAACTGTGATGGGTCGGAAAATATTCAGTTTTCACTTGTGGGACACAGAGAAGCATTTTTGAAAATTCATAACTCAACGAATTATTTTGAGTAAAGATTTTGGAAGAAAATTGAAATTAAGGAAAATTAGTAGTAGAAAATCTTTCGGTACAGAGACGTAGCAAACTTGTACAGAAAGGCGGGAGATATAATATAAGGAAAATTTAAAAATATAGCGAATACTGAAAAAATTAGTTAATGGAATATGAACTTAGGTAAATTCATCTATATTTCGATTTATTTATTATTCATAAAGCCTTTATTATGCATTTTTCACGAAGCCCAGGGCTCACTTAGCTACTATACGTCTATGCTTCGCTGGTTATTTACTATACTCAAGTTTAAAAGAGCTCCATTTGCTATACTGAAGTTTTTAATCGAAAAAGGAGAATCACAAGTTATTATTTTTACGTAATAGAGTCTGTGCCAACACCCTTTTATTTTAAATGGATTAGTCTTTTAATCATGTTTCACTTCTACTGATTAAATTTTATTTAACATATATTTCGAAGCTTTGGAAGCATAGTTTCATCCGTTTTTGTCAACACGCTGGATGGTAAATTCCAAGTGCTAATTAATCTTTTCACCCTTTTTTTAATTAGTGACTTAAAAAGTTAGTTGATTAAATATATTTTCACATAACAAAGAAAAAGGATATCTATAAGAGAGAACGCAGTCAACTATAAACTTCAAAATTAAATAAAATTTAATCAGTATGAAAGAAACATGATAAAAAAAGTAATCAAATGCGAGGGTAAAGGCATCTGGATTCATGCTTCAGATCGTAAGAAATTTTCAATTCAAATCCAACACAAATCGTTTCCTCCATGTACGAGACAAGAGGCCCAACTATGCTTTTCAATGAAAACACATGGTAGTACCATAAGAATTGTATTCCTGTCTCAAATATTCATCATATGTTAAAAAAATTAAGATCAAAATTTTAATATTTTTAAATAAATCAACAAATTCATTTAAGCGGATTTAGTATACATAATTTTCTAATGAGTTTAGGTAAACTATGCCAGGAAAGAAAGAGTTATAGTGTTTAGAAATAATTATCCAGCTCAATAATCTTATGTTTATTATATAGTTTCAGCAGTGTTGAAGTTGGATTCAGAGACGTAACCAGACTTAATTGTCAAGAAGAGTGATATATTACACATTACATGTTTAAAGACGTCCAATTTTAGTTTACTCTATTTATATTTAAATCTATTCTAATAGTTTGCAAATAGATGCCCAGAGAGTACAAATCATAAAAAAGGATAATTTTTTAATTGTAAGTTTATTTTTGCTTCTGGAAGGTAAGATGGCAGCCTTTGAAAGAATGAGAGAAGTTGTAAATGAAGGTCTAATGCCGATATACAAAATATAGACGACAACTTGAAGCTGATGTTGTTTGATGAAGTTTGTGGTTGATGATGATGATGACGATTATGCTATTATTTCCATTATCACCAAGAATGATCGACTCTTTTAGGCTAAAATGTCTTTAGTTTTCTCTTTTGTCCCCCCCCCCCCCCCCAAATCTCATCGACAAGTACTGCCTATGAGGTAAAGAATTTTTTAGTCTTTCATGTTTTTACGATTCCTCTTCCCTAAAAGATCTGCGTAGGCCTTTTAGTGATCTTAAATTAAGCTGCCTCTTTATAAATTTTTTTCTGTATAATCGCAATAGCTCGGTGGCTCACGTTCTTCGTACATAATTTTCACATGATATTTTATTTGAGTACGAAGGGCGAAACGTATGTCAGAATTTTGGAACTGAAGTTACTTTGCAATTTAAATATTTGCCATTTTTCAACGTTCTACTTTTATTTTAGTTTTCCTAAACTTTTTTTTAGCATTCTTTCTGAAGTATGTCAAAAGTTAAGTGAAATGAGAAAATTAGCGTAGATAAATCAATTTAGCGCATCCTTATACACTTGTAATGGAAAAAAGGTAAATGCTTCTATAGTCGGAAATGAAAGTTCATAATTCTACAGAACTTACATTTGGAATTTTTCTTTGAAGTTGTAAAAAGTTCTGAAAATTACATTCAACAATTTGCTTTGGAAATTTTCGGGAAATTTTTGTTCTAACACCATTGACGGACTTCATGCCTTTTTTGCCAATGTTAAAAATTCCTTCAACTTCGAATTTTATCCATAAATTTAAAAATATAATGTTATCTCAATCTTAAAAAATGATATCTTTAAATGCTTAAAATGCATATCCAAAGCATAAGTCATCCTTTTTCATTTAAGTTCGTCTTTTTACACTTTAAGTTTGTCCTTTTTCATTTTAACTTTGTCCTATCTCAATTTAAGTTGGTCTTTTTTATCAGCAACATATTTTCTTATTCCAAATTGAAATAAATTATCATAGACAGTATTAAAAGTTTCCTACATAGTCTTTTTTAAAATGTTTTTAATAAAAGTAAAAATTTAAAAGTGTTTTTAAAACTTAAATGAAAAAAAAATGTGTGTCTTTTTTTTCATATTTTTAAAAATATTTATTAAAATCAGTTCTTAACTTAAATGTAGTCATACTTTTTAGCAATTTATCTTTCATATTTAACTTATTTGTAACGTTTTATTTATAAAGTGATGACTTTTGCAGTTTATTTTTGTTTTTTTTTTAATTTTTTTCATAACTATCAGATAAAAATTTTCAGTCAAGCTCATTTAGAACAAGATCCAAACTTTAAAAAGATTCAAAAATTATACTATCCAATTTTGTAGTCTTCTGTCAATTGTAGTTCAAATTTTCTAAACTCGCATAAAATTATCCAAATTGATGATTTTTGTTCCCCATGTGATGTATCCGGTTCGGTCCTCTAAAAAAAGGGTATATAAAGGAAACTTCTGCTATCCATTTTCTTTTTTGATTGCTTCTTTGACATTGATACGTTTGTCATTTGGATTACACATTTTTCTTTCTCGCTAAATTTTTCATCATGTGAAATAAAGTCGTACTGATCAAACTTCTTTCTACGGAATTTGGCTCAATTAAAAGAGTTTCAGAAATACAGGGAATTAAGTATTATACAGTAAAATCTATTGTTCAAAGGCATCATGATAAAAAAAACGACGAATCAAGTTCACACAAGCAACACAGTCGACATAAAAAAGCTTCTCACGCCTGAACGATTACGTTTTTTAGAAAGCCTCATTGAAAGCTCTTCAATGCTAACCTTGGAAGAAATGAGTTAAAAGATAGAAGAAAAGTTTTCCATTAAAATTGCTCAAAGTACTCTTCACAATTATTTGGTGAAAACATTGAAAATTACACTCAAATCAGCAAACGAGCAAATTGAGGCAGTAAAATAAATATGCTTAAAAGAAAATTTTATGCACAAGAGTTTCAAAATTTTGCTCCCATCTCGCAAGAATCTTTAATTTTTATTGATGAAAGGGGCTTCAACTTTCACCTGAGACGTTCTCACACTCGTTCAAAAAAAGGAAGAAGAGGTAGTGTAATTATTCCTACTAACAGAGGAAAGAATGTTTCTCTTGTGTTTGCAGTGAACTGTTTTAAAGTGATTTAATATAAAATCATCGAAGATGGTACTTGCAAAGGTAAAAATTTTTTTAAATTTCATTGAAAATTTGTTTGAAAAACTTAATCTTGATAATTCCATAAAAAATAATGCTTGGATTCCTTTAGAAAATGCCAAAATCCACAAGACTAGAGAAGTAAAAGAAATTTTTCAACAGAATGAAAAATATCAATTAAGCCTTAAGATACATTCTTATATCAAAACTTGATTTGCAAAAGGTTTATTTGTTTCTTATGACTACATATTATTTTATATATAAGAAAAATTTGTATCAAAAAGTTTATGAGTAATTTTTGAATAAAATTATTGTATGAAAAGCTGATAAAATTTTAGAATAAAATAGATGGCGTTAAATTGAAAAAATTCATCATAGAAAATTTTTATAGACTTTTTTATAAAGAAAAAAACTTGTTTATTCCTATGGAAATTCGTTGATTCGTTCCCACAAAAAATCTGAGAAGAAAAGTCGAAAAATTTGAAAATGGCCTCTCGAGCCATTGAAGGTTGTAAAAATATTGCGGTCATGCGAGGGTTAATAAAGTCTGCAATATTTGTATTAATTTTTATGAATGACATATTAATAATACAAATAAATAGAATCTATGATTTGGAGCACTAAAGCTTCATACAAAAATATGGAAAAAATTTCTTACTCCGATCCATGGTTGTTTGTGCAATTCTTTGAAAGGAAATTTAGAATCCGGATCCATAACACTTTCAGAAGGTTCTTCCGTGAGTAAGTCATAAGTGTGATGAGATGGTTGAAACAGCGGCTTCTGCTTAAACGAATCTAGCGAAAAAATAATAAATAGGGTAAGAATCCAAAAAAGGCAGAAATGAATGAAACCTTCTTTCTGAAGTTGGATGCTTTTCCTTCTAGTAGAAGAATATCGCGGAGTCGGTTGGCAAAGACTCGAATCTCGTTTTCCTTTCGTAGCCTGCTGCTTATTTATCTTGTTAAGAGCAATCTTTTTCCCTAGAGTAGGAAAAAAATCGTGCAACACAATTCCTACTAAATTCACCAAGCTAAACCTTTTCCAATGAAATGCAAAAGTATACGATTCTTATTCATCACAAGTATTCTTTTACAAGAAGGACGAGTGTTGATAATAATTACTTGTATTCTAATCATTTCATATTTAGAGCATTTAATGTCTAAAGTAATTGCCAATTTTTTGTGGAATTTTTGTTTTTATTTATTGCCCTTTTTCCTTACTGAGATACTCCGCGGCGTAACATTTCGCAGCTTAAAATTAAATTTCCAATTATTTGGGTATATGATCAAATTTTGTAGCATTATTTTTTCAATAAAAAACAAACTTTTAAAAAATTTAAAATTTTACAAAAAATGTATTTGAAAATTATATTTAAAAAAAGATTTTTATGTCTTAAGATGTGAAGGGTACCTACAAGTTTTAAGCTTGATTAACGCCATTTCAAATAGCAACGCTCATTTTTGAAACGAATTAATAGCTCAAGTGCTTCGTCCGAAATAAATAAAAAAACGAATGAAAATAAAAACTTACATTTCATCCCACAATCTTTGTGAGTGGAAGCTATATTTTGGGAATCTTAAATTGAAAAGGAAGAATGAAAACTTCAATTTAAAACAAACACGATTTTAGTTTTTATGAAGAGGCAAACATTTTATGATTATGCTTGAGACAACGTTCTAAATTTAAGCGTCCCAGAACGAGTAGGTTTAAAAATAGCTAATCGCCGAACGCCCCTTTTCAAATAAATAGGATTTTATTGGTTTCCGAACAAAATGAGACGGACAAAGTGTCGACAGACAAAATCCTAAGGACAATGTATACGGAAATAATATCGACAACGATTTGAAGAGGAAATAATGTCGCCGAAGATAATGTTGACGATCGTTTGAAAATGGCGCAATGTCGACACGAAGAATTTTACTTAATCAACTTACTAACTAACTAAATCACTAACTAATTATTGTAGTATTGACATTTTGTCAGTCGGGAAGTATGTCATCCTCAAAGCGATTTTCGACATTTTGTCAGTCAACATTATGTCCATCGGCATTTTATTTGTCGACATTCTGACCGTGGGCAAAATATGTCAATTGGTATTTTGTGTGTTCACGCTTTTACTCGGTTAGCATAGTGTTAGCAAAAAATGATTTTTTAAAATCAAGTAGGCATTACACCTAAAGATAATAAATACTAAATCATAATAAAAAATCACTTGAATATTAATTTTAGTAGTATAGTATATTTAGACACTTGAAGATCAACCCAAAAATATAAAAAAAATAAAATTGATATAAAATATGTTCAGTAAATCTGATCCAAAGCGAAAAAAAGAAGAAATGACCTTACTTAGTCAAAACAAGTCACGTGCGCGTATTCAGAAGAGAAAACACCGCTAAAATCAATATTGATAATTATTATTATCCTAGGGTATATATTGGGCTTGGTATCTTATTTTTTCTTTTCCTACGCTCTGATAAAAAATCTTGCCCATATGAAGATATTATTCGAAAAGAATTAAAAATATTTATATTATGAAACAAGTTTGTTACATATGCACAATTCAAGCTACTTTTTGAGCACATAATATTTAAAACGCCATTTTTTGCTGATTATAAAAATTTTGCCCTCTCAAAAATTTCATCCATTACAGAATTTTGTACTAAATTTTAGGTAGAAATCAGAGATGTGTTCTTTGCTGAGGTATGATAATCTGCCGATTTTATTCTTTAAAAGAATTTTATTATCTTTTTTCTTTTGTAAGAGTATAGTAATGAGACATTTTAATTTATTTAAACTAATTTTTTTGCATTTCACCTTATTTTTAACATAATATTGGATAAATTATTATCAACACACTTAATAAGCTCGTTTATGGAAAAATTGATATCTACACAAGTATTTTTATATAATATAAATATCATATAAAATAATGGCTGTAAATGAATAGGGGCATTAATTATGGCTACATAAATATATAGATATATAAGTAAAGAATGAAACATGCAATTTTTTATTTATAATATGATCTATATTAAATGTTAATTAAAATAAATACTTTTACCCAAATTTGCAAATTACAATAACTATACACGATTTTATGTCTCTTAGTGTCGCTTTGTTTAAAATATTTTATCTTGTTTTATTGTATTCTCCATTGTTTATTATAATCTCATAAATTTTTCTTAATAAATTCTAAAAGATCAGTTCCCAAGCTCTTTGAAAACATCAATCGTTACAATTGCTAAAAAAAAATAAAATTTATGAAAGCAGCATAAACAGTTTTATATTTACTCTAAAAAATCGATCCAAGATCCAGGGTCCCTGTCTTAAACAATTCTCTCACGGTGTAAATTCAGTCTCTAAGCATAATCTTAAAAGATCCTATTTTATCTTTACCTAAACATTTGGAAAGTAAAAACTAGGGCAGTTAAAGGTCAATAAAGAGATTTTTTGATTAACGTTTTTGAGATTTGTTTGAGAACTAATTTATTAAATAAGTTAATTTTTTAATTTTAAAAATTTTATATGCCAATAAGGTCTCTGTTAAATGTTATATTTTTTTTTGTGATCTAATCCTTTTCCAGTTTTAATATGGCCTCTATCGTTTTTGATTTTTCTTAAAGATGTTATAGTTTGCTCGAAGTAATCAACAAAAATAACTTTAATAATTAAAAAGTATCCTTTAAAATGCACTTTTTGTCATAATAAAAGTTTATTTTGTAAAATATGTAGAGTAATTGTGGATATAAATCAGATTTAGTAGAAAAATAGAAAAAAAATTTCTAAAATTTAATGTGATAAGGCAAAGTCATATTTCAGAAAAGTATGATCCATGATATCATAGCAATAAGATTAGTTGTATAAAGAGATTGATGTTTTAAGAGTATTTCGAACTTATAATGACTATTGGTTTTCTCATTATCAAAATTTAGAAACAAGAATAAAGTATGGTAACATTTTCGATAAATCCAAATAATACTTAATTACACGCGTGAGAAGCTTCTTATTCAACTTATATATGTACTCCATTTTATCTTAATATAATGTTTTTGGCAGGATGTTTGTTATCTTTCAGGTTTAAAAGGCAGAAACAGAATCCATAAACAAAGCAGAAACACTTGCTGAAATGTTAAACTATAGTACTAATTCTAAACAGATCCAGATCTATCACTAGTAATTTTGCATATAGAAATTCCTTATTAAATGGTATCTTTCCTTTCATATAGTTCATATGTACATTCATTAAAAGAGCAGCCATTTTCAAAGCTTAGCAAAACCAAGTTGTTTCAAAAAGATAATTCATGAATCAATTTTTTAATCAGGTAGATAAAACAATTCAATTAATGGCAACACCAAGAAGAGACAGATGCTGAAAAAGCAATCTGCATCAGAAACTCCTAGAAATAGTCCAAAAACTACTAGCTTCTGAAAAGAGGGATTGCGTGACGTTCTCAGCATCATGTAATATAAAATATTGTATAGAGAAAAAGGACTTTGTCTCGAGCCATTTTATACGATAAAAAACAGATGCTAAAGAAATTTGGTATAAAATTAAAAGTACACTGTCGAAGTAAGCCAAACGGAAAAAGTTAACGAATTTTATAGTAAATGTATTTGATTTATACAGTCGTGTTTTGTGGGAGAAGTCGCCGCACTTTCTTGAATATCCAACTTGAAACTGTCAAAACTTTTTTTGGTGTCTTTGAGGCAGCTCGGATTACTTCTGATGTAGTTTTGGATGAAGCGATTGATTTCGGCAAAAAGATGGAACACCAATAGATTGAGAGACAAAGAAATCGTTTCACCTTGAGGATTTAAAAATACTGAAACGAAAAAAAGCTTATGAAAAAAGGCTATATAATCAAAAGTGTTTAACTTTCGCTAAAAAAATCTTCCACGTTGATGTAAAATCCTTCTCGTTCTAGAAAATCGGCTGAAGAAGATTCATTGATGAGTATACTTTGAAGTTTTGAAGACAACGTCTAAAAAATTAATTAATATAATAGGAAACAAGAATATAATTAATATACAAGTTAAATCTCTTTATAGTAATAAATAAAAAAAATAAAATAATTTTTCAGATCTTTTTATCACTCATTTAATACAGTATGTTTAAAAGAATTGGAATTTAGAGAGAGAGATTGTACTAATTTCTATACCGGTTTCATGAAAAACGGTCACCTCTAAAGTAATTATAGGACCTATTAATTTCTATTCACAAAATATATTAAAATATAATAAGATGAATGTGCATGAGCGTATTGGTCGAGAAGTAAGAAATTGTGTCCCAATTGTTGAACTAGGAGCGAAAAAGTCCAATGATGTTCTCGAACAGAAGAAATTAAGTATCAAATCAAGAGATTGCATGGTAAAAAGTAATTTTACATACAATTATAAATACTTGTTTACAAGAGATCTTATGCGAGGTAAGAGGTCGATACTACAAAGTCAAATCAATTAGCCTTAATATTTTTAAAGTTCTAAAATCCTAATCTCAATTCAAGAGTTACAGTGTTCTATTTTTCATTGCTAATGCTTGCACGCAATCCATTCAAGTTATACGTTTTTAATCAAAAGTCTAAAATTAACGAAAATTAAAGATGATATTTAATTTATCCGAACAAAATGTGAGCTGAAGTAAGAGATGAATCTTAAAAAACCTTGGCCCATGTAAAGAAGAGATTCAAGTATTGTTGATCCATAATGGGAGTTTTTCTAACGGTGAAGCGTTTCGAAGAGGGAGATATCGAAGACTTTGGGTTGATGGAAAGTCCATTTAGATTCGCTAACCTCCTTTGCCAGGGTGAATACTTTCGATTTGACAAACAATTCACAAAATAGCAGCACTCGATGATGTACGCTGATTTTGAGAGTAGTGGTGATTTCTACAATCACATAAAATGTAAAAGATGCCGTATATGCAGTCGCGTGTCATGCCATATTTGAAGTCAAAATTCTCAACCTAATTTTTTAGGATCCTAACATACACCAGATTCCATTTTTTAAGTTTAAAATTAACGAAAACTATTATTATATTTTTGTACATAATAACGTGTATAAAGCATAACGAGAGGATTAAAGAAATATTAGAGTAAATTCACAGCTCAGTTATCATTGAAAGATTCAAGTTTTTCTTTCCCTTTCTTTCAAAAAAAAATTCGTATGATACGCGAAGAATTCAAGGATCCCATAATACACCAGATGGCATAGTATATGAGTTCAAATACGGTACATATCTCCCTATATTACAATATCATTTCTTATAAATTAAAAAAAAGATATCTAACTTTACATGGAATATCAAAAGCATGTATATGTTATGAATGTCTCCCTTTGTTTAAACATCAATTATTGCGAAGAGTCAATATCTGTATTGCTTTTATAGCATTCAAAATTTTCAACTTCCATCCCAAACCATAAAAAAATGAAAAGATTTATAATGTCATTCTTAGAAGATTACGTTTTATAGTGATCTCTAAGATTCCTTAGATAAAATTACATGCAAATTGTGAGTTTTGATAAACTTCGATAAAAGGAAAACATATGTGCTTTTAATAATGATATTTTTACGTGTTAGTTAGATATTTTTATGGCAAATATTTAAGGCAAACATTAAGGTTGGTAGTAACGAAATCCAAATACTGGATAAAAACTTATTAAACACAAGAAATAATGCTTATGAAACAAAACTTATTTTATTATTATGAATGAAAATTTTATGAGATACTAAGATTAAAATTTGACATTATAATGATAAAAGATATTTTGAAGAAAATATTTAGAAAATTAATTTTTTACGCATACCATATCTATGATGGAAGCAAGTAAATATGGATCTGGGAAGTAGCCAGGATCTCCACACAGCAACAATGTTTTGAAGTAGGATAAGCCATTTCTCAAGCCAATTAAATTGATGTAGATTGACTGATCATCCACTAAACAAAATAAAACATGTACACATCTACCAGTTGAATTATTAAGCCATCTTTTTGCGTTAAGAAGTTGTCTTTTTAAATTTTGAATTCGACAGCTTCAAAAAGCTTAATTTTTAAAGGTAATTTTTTATGAAAAATGAAATAAAATAATTGTTTTCAATAATATTTTAATAAATATAATTTTTCTTTAAAAAAAATCAATCAAAATAAGGTAAAGAGTGAAAAGAAATGAATCAATGAATATGTTAGTTTTCTTCAAGCGACAATCAAATCATCTTAGTAAAGAATTAAAAAAGAATACTTTTGCGATATTTTATTGAATAGAAGCGATTATGAAATTTGACTAGAGTTATTAATTTATACGTGTTATTTCTTAAAAAATACAAACGTGATGTCAAAAGTACTGAAAACACGCAATAATGATACTAACGCTTTTAGGACCAGTGTGACATCGGTGTACCAAGAAATGAAAATCCTCTGCTAAACATATAAAATTCCAGCGACAAAGAAAGCAAAAAATTAGTCTCCAAAATTGTAGTCATCAAAGGGTGGGTCAACAATTGTTATGATCAAGATGATTTATCATTTTAATGATGTAGTGAAATAAGGGTGGAAAAAGTAAGGTTTAAATAGTACCCATGAATGAAGTGATATCGCTAGCATCCTTGATCTTTCCCAAAAATCTTTTCCTAAGCTTCATCAAACTTTGACTCATTCGAGCTCTTTCTTTGAAGGACTCACTTAAAAGACAATAAAGACAGGATTAGTTTGAAAGGCTTTTTAAAAGCCGGATGTCCAGCATTTGCGATTTTTCAATTTTTAATACAGCATAAGATGAATGAACATTTTTGTTCCACTAAAATTCAATAGAGAAGAACATGTAGAAAGTTACACTTAGGTGAAATCCTTTAGTGTCAAAATTTTGTTTTTAGCCAATGGGGAACATTTTGTGATCGAAGTTTCTACGTCTTATTAGCGGATTTTCACTTTTATATTTATTTTTTAGGTTCTTTTTCTTCTCAGAACTGAAACATTTAACTGTTAGGGTTTAAGTCCCCTTCTTCTTGACTTTTGAAGAATATTTAATGAATAAAAATAATTTATTAATTTGTACTTCTTTTGTTTTTTGTGATTTTCATTTACAACAAGAAGAAGGGGTTACTATCGTAAATATTTTTTAGTAGTAGAGAAATTTGTATTAACAAAATCCCATACCTCTAAACAGAGTTCTAGAAACAGCTCTAGCTCAGGGCCCTTTTTAAGGTTTTATTAGTAGTAGATTTTTTAGAGTATTTGGCAGAATTATGAAACAGAACTTCCTTATATATATTAAATTTTTTGACTCAAAGTTGGCTTTTTAAATTTCAATTTTTCAAAATATGGATATACTCAAATATGCTTTTTTATTTTAGGTAAAAATGGAAAATTAAACATTTTGGAGATAAACTGTTTTTTATCTGGGCAAATATTTTCTACTGAAAAGAATGGATAAAAAAATTTTATAGATAGAAATGAGATTTATACCTCAATATTTGCTTTGAAAATATGAGAGCCGCACATATAGTGCTTAGGCAATAATATATACCAGGATCTTAAACATTTTCCAAACATTTCTTTTACTTAACAAAAATGCGTGTTTTTAATCGTTATTTTCTTACTGGGAAGAATTCAAAGGATTTTTAATTTTACAAAAGTGATCAGGCCAAGCCATTATATCATGACTAGAATTGAGTTACTCACTATGAATCAAGTTTGTATTCATATGTACGTACTTTTTCATTGTTAAAGTTGCATTCAGAACTCAGCCTTCCTGCAGGACCAATGATATATGAAAGGGTAGTCTTACAAACATATCAAGTAATTCTGTGTTTCCTGACCATCAAAAAATTCCATCTTTCATGGTGAAAAAATTTATTGTTTTAGTTATAAAGATTAAAGTGGGGGAATGATTATAAATAACAAAGGCTCCCTCCACTTCCCTCCCACCTGTCAGCGGCAGGGTGTATACACATGTTAGGTAGATATTATGTAGTGGTGCGCATACGATTCAAGAGAAGTAACATTGTTTTTATCCTTTCCAACTGTTTGCGGAAGTGAGCTAAACGTTTGAATGTTTGAAGCTTTAATGAGCTTTTCTATGGTTTTCGTCTTTCTCTTCAGATCTAGGAACGGAACGAACAATTATGAAAGAAAGAAAGAGAAGTGTGCGTGTGTTTACTCTTTGCTTTATAATCAGAAATGTAGCCCCTGAGTTTATCTGAAATCTTCTTTTGGCTCTTTTTTGAGTTGGAGTGATAAACTTCTAAAAATGAAGAACTTTCAGCCTCCATTTCTTCTTCCAAAGATGAGTCTTTTGATTTTGAACTTAAATTGAAAAAAGTCTTAATGTGCATTATGAAAAGATAGGAAACAAAAGTTAAAAATATTGAAAATTTAAAGTAAACATCAAAGATAAAAATGGAACAAATTTAAAAATCGAAATACATTTCAAGTAAAAGTGGATAAGCAAACTTACTCAAATAAGTCATTGGAAAAGCTTGAGGCATCCTCTATTAACTTCTTTGTTTTCGATAAAGGGTATGTGTGGCGGTAGACTAGACCTGAAGTCGCCACCTTGGAATAGAGTGAATAAAAGTTGGTGCGTATGTAATTGATGAACTTGACATTAGAAAAGAGAATCAACTAAAAGGATATTCGAAAAACAAAATTAATGCAATTGATTTCACTCTAATCTTTAAATGACACCGGCTATTTCTTGATTTTAAGCTACTTTTATATCAAAATAGTAAATATCATCAGATTTGTCTGGGATCAAATGAGGTAACTAAAATTGAATCGGGTCCATAATAAAAACATGATTAACCATTTTATCCTAAAAAACAGACGAAATGAAGTAGTTTCCTACTGAACCACCTCGTGTGTGCAAACCCGCAGCAAATTACACGTCAGGTGTGCCCAAGTATATGAAGAGTAAATTCATATGATAAGCTTGGATTTCATAATCTTTTATGAATTATTTTCACATCAAAAAGTGAAATACATAAAGAATAAAGGATTTAAAAATCGTCTGCTTTAAGATAGATTAAAATTCATCCAAAAAGAGAAGCTAAATTTTTGAAAAGCAATGCTTTCAAGGATCACCTAATCTGTTATGGTTTAGTTGGTTCGTTTATTGTTGATGAATTTTTTTTAAAAATCGACAGTAAAATGTAAAATAAAAAAAATTTACATAATACCAAAGAGAGATTTTTGTGTAATGCCTCATTGCTGAAAAATGTCAAGTTACGTCCTTGAATATATAACATGTTTTTCCGATTAAGAGTATATAATTTTAATTGGTTATGAAATAGCACCAATACCTACAAGTCATCAGAAAGTTGAGATCGTTAATATTAATTTTAAGTATCTCCCATATGCGCAAGGATAGTAAGTTTTTTCCGATTAAATATTGTTTTATCTCTAATATGTGTACATGCTAATATAATATGCTTTTTTTGAATTAAGAGCATATAATTTTAATTGATTATTCTTTTTTGATTATTTTCAATTGGAAAGTTGCAAAACATTGGAATGCTAATATTAATAGCTTGCTCAACTTTACTTCCTTTAATAAAGTTAAAAGTGAAACTAAAAAAAGTCTTATTAATAAGTATGAATTGTATAACTAATTCTTGTATCATATGATTTTATTTTCTACCTTTACTTATTTTGTCATTTTATATAATTGTTGTAAATGTGTCATTTTACATTCTCTTTATAAGCATACACTAACAATTGTGTTTGTTGCTTACATTAATATTTAATATACTGAATGATTATATACTATGGATATATAATCATACTTTGTTTACCGTAACATTGTGTTTAAAGGGTCTCTCTATAAGCGGGCTTGTATTTAGCCTTTTGTGATTCCCTTCAACTTTTCGCTATGTGATTCGTTGTTAATAAACTATTTCTCTCTCTCTCTCTCTATTATAAAATAGAATTAGTTATACCAATCAAAAACCTGATTCGGTTAGTATTATTTCTTTCTATCTTCAATAACTGTTTGAAAATAATGGAAAAAAGAATTGAAAAATTGTCAATCACGTTCTTTATCCTATAAAAAATATAGAATAATACGCCTCATTGCCGGATCTACCAAGTGCGTGGGGCCTGTAGCAGATCGATTAAATTTACAAATGATAGTCAGGAAGTAAAAATTTTTTTAATAAAATTGAACTAGATTCTACAAAAAAGATAAAAACCACAAAATTTAAGAGCAAAAATGTATTTTAAGGAGGAAATATAAAAGAAGAATTGAGGAAAACTAAAAGATATTACAAAAAGTCAAAAAAAAAAAATTTTTTCCATAAGCGCGGGGCCTGTAGCAGCTGCTACATCTGCTACTATGTTAATCCGGCACTGATAAGCCTTATAACCAGAGCGAGGAAAAATTGATCCAAAAAAATGGAAAAAATTGACTTTTACTCAAAGAAAAAATTGACTTTATTGACTTTTTAAAGTTTCATTGAATTGAACAACTATGAACACTTTAGAGAAAGTATTGAAAATTATTTCAAAGAATCTATGACTTTGTAATAAAACAACATATAATTAATGACATTTTCTGATTTAAAATTCGATCATTTTCTAGTAGTTTTTTGAGTTTAGAAAAAGATCTTTCTACTTCTAAAGTTAAAACTTGACAATTTTGTAATTTGGGATAAGTACTGCGAGAGATTTGAGAGTTTTCCATATTCATGATTTTATTGATTTCATTTTATTTGAATCTATTTTCTGGATAACTTTTAACGCCACATTCGTCTTAAATGAAATAATGTGGAAACAAGTAAAGGTATCTTCGACTTAAAAAGTCTCTATGTTGACCTTTTCCGACTAAATCAATGAATCGTGAATATTCTCTAATTATTGTTAGCAAGTTTTGACACAGATTTTCTTTTTTTAACAATTTCTTGATATTTGGCAATAAAATTCCATCATCTTCATCATTAATTTCTTCAATGCTGGAAGATTTTAAGGAAAATATTTTGCTGCGTGCAACCGATTTGTCGATTTCGTTACAATTGGAACTAAAGTGTTGCCGATAGGTTTGAAAAGAGAACATCTTTTTCTATTACTAATTTTGAATGATTTAATGCCGGTAATCTACAATTTTGCAGGATAACTTAACTTTTAAGGTAAACTTGTGTAAAGGATGTGAAAAACATGCAATAATAAAAAAGTTTGGAAATAAAATTCCATAACTTCTGCAGCGAATATATCGTATGTATCTGCGTTTGTCAACAAAAAAATTTGTCTTACAAAAAACTTTTTTATGTTTAACCTCAGTCAGGCAAACTTTACAGTAAAACCTTTTATTAGATGAAAAAAAAGCCCAACTAGATATAAAGGAGAATTCTTGTATGTATCGCGTATAACAATTTTAGGCACAATGAATCAAAAAGTGTTAAATATAAAAATTGACTTTATTGACCTAAATTCGAAAAATTGATTTTGATTGACTTAAAAATTTGAAATTAGTTCAAAATTTTTTATACCAGACAAGTAAAGATCTTCTTCGAAGAGTTTTTGCTAAACGGAAATAAAAGTTGACTTTATTGACTTTTACTCGCCCTGCTTATACCCCTAGAAAACAGACGCTAATATTTTACCTAAATTGAAAACTACTTTCGATGTCTGCTAAATTCAGCATCAGATAGTCCAAAATAATATTTTTTAAAGTTAAAACACAAAAAAAAGTAGATAAAATGGCGCAGAGTCTTCATAAATATAAATAAAAGTTGTAAAGAAAATAAATTGAAAACGTTGAGTAAATCTTTTATTTAACAAAATACCAGCAATAATATTTCGGTCACTATGACATACTTCAGATATATATGACAAAAATGTCATAAAGGTATTTTATTTATTTTATGTCATATATATATCTGAAGAAGGTCATCGTGACAGAAATATTATTGCTGGTATTTTGTTAAATAAAAGATTTACTCAACGTTTACAAAAAAAAGAAATATTGAGGAAAAGGCACAGTGTTAAATTAAATTAGGGTGTTAAACTAGTCACGATAAAGTGCGCAGCTAATATGTTGGTCAACGCGTTTTCTAAGAGTACGTATGAAACAACATAGCAAAAGCTCATTGATGATATTCAACTTTAGTTTATTTGTTTGAAAAGCATCAAGAAAAGACACATATAGCCTATTTCCTTGAAAAGGTCCTTGCTCAAAGAGCGCTGAAAAAAGGAAGGTTTGGTGTCGAAAGAACACTGCCCAATTTGTGTGGTATTATTATGAGATATTTACAAATAAGAAAGTATTACGAGGCGACACTATATATAACATTTTTAGTTCTATTTTGTATTTTTTACATTTCTATTTTCGCTTTTTGCAATCATATTTTGTCTTTTTTGGCATTTCTATTTTGTCTTTTTGCAATTCTATTTTGTCATTTTCCAACTTTATTTTATCTTTTTGCAATTCTATATGAATTAAAAATTTTTATCTTGTTGCGTTTTTAGTATTTGGACATGTGTCATTTTTATTTTATTTTTTAAATATTTTAACATCATTTTCAAAAAATGCAAAGCACACTCACAAACACAAATTTGTCTTCTCTTAATAATAAACTTAAGAGTTAAAATTTTTTAAAAATGTTAAATTTTAAATCTAATCAATTAAAAATGAAATATTGAATTAATTGAGGCCTAGTGGTAAGAGCGCAGGGTATCAATCCAGATGGTCTGGGTTCGATTCCTGTTTGTGACTATCCTTATCATCTGTCCAGCTATGGAAAATTATTCTTCCCTTGGATACGATACCGACAACTAAAAAAAATTAAAAAGAAAAAAAATTTATTTGTCAGTTTGCCATATTCTAATTCATCGATACCATATGTTTCAATTTAATTAAGTATATCTGTCTCTTGTAGAATAATAATAATTTCATTATAATTCTCACTTTTTTAAGTCTAAGTGATTGAAAATAATTTATCAAAATTGTGCCTAGAAGAGTTTTTCGTGATTGAATCAAGTAATTGGGGGGGGGGGGGGGGGGGGGGTAGGACCGGAAAAACTATAAAAAAATAGAGTCTAAAAATATGATATTTGGATTTTCTATACAAAGCAAAATTCAAAATTTAGAAAATTATAGAAATGCCATATGGCGTTTCTGTATCAAATATTTTGACGTAATACTTTTGATTTTAACTTCTTCCATCAACCACTCTATTGCCCAAAATACCTTCTTCGGTGATATTAGTTCCCAGGATAAGAAGTTATACGAAAATATTGAAAGAATCGTAAAATAAGTGATTTAAGAAAAGGGAATTATGAGTTTACCCAATTCTCAGTGCACGTTAACGTGGCAAAGTTGTGAGAAATTTTGGCGATGTAATTCGGAAAGCAAGAGGTGATGATGAGTTCTTGTGTTGAATTTTGTATGAACATGTACTCGTAGGGTGAAAAAGCTTTGAATGCTTTGGCTTTGTAAATGTTGTCGGTATCTTTGACAATAATAAAAAAAATATAAAATATAAAAGAAAGAAAGATTTATTCATACAATTATAAAGAAAAAAAGAACAGTTCGTGACATCAGTAAGACAAAATGTTGACAAATTTATATAGAATAGACAATATATTTTCAATATAGAAAGTTTTTTTTTTTTTTTTAAGGAAAATATTCAAAAAGGCCTTAAGGCATATAAAAACATTGAAAAATAGACCGAAACAACTTCAAAGAAATTATTTAAAAAATCTATTTTATAATGCATTGCGGCAGTTTGCACATTAGAAGAGTGGTGGTGGAAATTTTATACAAATTGAACTAGTAGAGATGGAATGTTAGCATTCGAATCAAAGACAATCAAAGATCAAATCGAGACGCCAGGTAAATAATTAACTTGTGAGAAAATTTCTTTAAAAAAATTACTACAATAATAGTCTTTTGGTTAAGTCATGGATTCACTAGTGTTGAGATCCGGGTTCTGAAATTTCTACACTGATGTTTCCAATATAAAGATAACGTTATCGAAAACGGAAAAAACGATCCATTTCAATTTTGCACTTTTTAGTTTAAAAAAGGGATCTAGAATAAACTAGTGTTAATTTCAAGATCTATGAAGCAGACCACAGAAAGACTTGAACCATTATATTCTGCTTTATCTACAATTAAGTCAACAAGCAGTGCATCAGAAAGAAGATTTTAAACTGCTTCTATAATCCTTTCAAAACAAGAAAAAGACTTTCTCATGATACTTTGAATACTCAAAAGTTTTTAAGAAATCGCTCATCACAAACAAACGTATGTGATTATATCATTATATTAATGTTTTAAAAATTTATAATTCTAAATCCCCAGTCTTTCTCGATTTAGAGGAGGTTTAGGTTCCTAAGATTTTGTATAACTTTAAACATTAATATTCGTTAACATCTTCATGGTCTGTAACTGATTTTGTAGCATAAACCTTGTTATATTTTGTACAATCATTTTAGATACCCAGTCTTGTTTAACTGTGAGATATTAGATGTCATGCGAATCACAATCTCAATCATTTAATCAATGCACAGGTAGGATGTTTTGGTGTAAAAAATGAATCATTCACCTGCTTTTGATTCGTAATACACGTCATAGCAGAAGTTGAGAAAAGAGTGAAAGAACTGGAGCATCTCTTGCAGACTCTGCGAAACAAAAACATTTTCAAAGAAACTCGTAAACTTTTTGATATCGATTTCAATGAGCAATTTAAAGCAGGTGTCCACTTTCTTCATCGTCTCCATCTTGTCACTAATGTTCTCACTTTTGTCACAAAGCAAGCAGCCAATCTTTCGGCTTATTCTACCGGAGAGAAAAATTGAAAGAAAAGGCTATTTTGGATAGAAAACAACATACAAATAAATCTCTTACCCTACCAAAATTTCCATTAAAATAGCAAATTCATAATCATTTGAAATATTAAAATTGACAGAATCAAAGTTAGAAGGATGAATAAAGCGAGAATATCCTTCAAAAACTTTGTCTTTGAGAGATTCAAAATTTTGGTTGAAGTACTTGAAAAGAAACATAATGACTTTCAGAATTGAGCTAATGACTTCAAGGGATTTGTTGTAATTCAGAAGATTCAAAATTCCGTTAAGAATGGACTGAATATTGAGATTTCCTCCTGGCATCGTGTATTGAGAACTTCCTTTTACTTGAAACTTTTTATCAATGTTATACTATTTAAAATATTAAAAAAATAGAAATAGTTTTTATTATTCATGATGATGATGATGATGATGATGATGATGATGATGATGATGATGATGATGATGATGATGATGATGATGATGATGATGATGATGATGATGATGATGATGATGATGATGATGATGATGATGATGATGATGATGATGATGATGATGATGATGATGATGATGATGATGATGATGATGATGATGATGATGATGATGATGATGATGATGATGATGATGATGATGATGATGATGATGATGATGATGATGATGATGATGATGATGATGATGATGATGATGATGATGATGATGATGATGATGATGATGATGATGATGATGATGATGATGATGATGATGATGATGATGATGATGATGATGATGATGATGATGATGATGATGATGATGATGATGATGATGATGATGATGATGATGATGATGATGATGATGATGATGATGATGATGATGATGATGATGATGATGATGATGATGATGATGATGATGATGATGATGATGATGATGATGATGATGAAGTTTAAAACAGAACAATTTTAAACGTACCTTTATGTTGTTATCACTTACAGATCTTGTCAGTTTTCTTTCAAAGTAAGTATTACTCGAAGCATCATCTTCAGTGAACGAGCTTAATCTTGGCAATTTACCATTTGGAATTTCCAAATAACTCGGTCTCCCTTTCGAAGCACTCAATAATGACTTAAACAAAGAAAATGTTCAGGTGGAGAACAAAACTGAAATAAGTCCCCATCTTTATAATTTAAAATTGATAAAAATATAAGTCTATTAATAATATGACACCATTGATATAAATTAGATTTCATACACCAATTGAAAAACTCAAGTTAAATTCTAGTTAACGAAATTTTTTAAAAACTTCCATTCGAACGAAAAAAGTGGTGTTCATAGTTTTCTTTTATTTTTTCAATTCTATATGTTTTAAACCATGTTTTTGAAATTTTAAGGAAATTATATAGAGAAAGAGAGAGTAATTAAATTATATATATCGTGAGAAAAAAAATACGAAAAGAAAACATTTTGCCAAAACTTTATTAATATTTCAAGCACCCCAAAACCAAATTACATGGATTTAAAGGCAATATAAAAAGGCTTGTGTGGACCTTGGTAGGAGGTGACTGAATAGTCTTTTCATTAAAACTGATTTTAATGGGCCAAGAAAGTATATACATTTATATATTTCAAGTGAGTTAGTGGAGGCCCCCTATCGAAGGAACTGGTTGTACTATGACAAAAGGTGACACCGTAATAATTCATTTCTATTAGAATTGATAGGAAGTTTTAAATTTTCTCATTTGTAACAATTTTTAATACCATATCGTGTATATAGCAAAATTTTCGGTACCCGGACATTTGGCCGAAAGACAATTGGCCGACAGACATCTGAACGAATGGACATTTAGCCGACGTACATTTGGCCGAACAGACATTTCACCAAACGGACATTTGACAGAACAGACGGTTGACCGAACAGAACAGACAATTGATCTTTCGGACAAATGTCTGGACACGGTAAAGATGTGTATGTTATCTTACGCTATTTATAACACAATTTTGTATTTCCTTACGTGCCACCAATGAAATGTATTCGTCTACAGAGCACAAGTTTCACGCTTATAACTGCATTCGGACCTTCGTTCATCGAGTATTAAACATCTATGTAATCAATCACTCTTGCTCACTCAGGACTAATTTGCTATATTTTTGTAGGTTATAAGGGTCTAACTAATTCCACAATCTTCCATTTTATGGTTGGATTTGAAAATATGCTATACTATAATATACTATACTAACATCGACTCTAAGACTAACAATATTTTAACTATACTAACACCAACTCTAAGACTAACAATATTTTAACTATGCTAACACTAACTCTAAAACTAACAATATTCTAACTATGCTAACTCTAAAACTAACAATATTCTAACTATGTTAACACTAAAACTAACTCTAACAATATTCAAACTATGCTAAATGTTTATTCTAAATTCTAAAATCTATTCTAAATGTTTATTCGATCAAATGTCTGCTCGGTCAAATGTCCGTTTGGTGAAATGTCGGTTCGGTCAAATGTCTGTTCGGCCAAATGTACGTCGGCTAAATGTCCATTCGGTCAGATGTCTGACGGCCAATTGTCTTTCGGCCAAATGTCCGGACACGAAATTTTCTGTTACTATAAGACCATATTACTTGATATAATTTTCTATGAAGACCCAATATGAATATAAATATAGATTACAAATACAAGCATTTGCAATTATATTCATACTACTTTGGGTGTTCAATATAAACAGATTTCCCTGCATACCAAAGTAAAAAGTATGGTAAAATGAGTGTTTCGGTTATTCCTTCGATTTTTGTGGATTAAAAATAAATTTATTGTCGATTATTGTAATGTTGTAATAAATGGGTTCTCAATACGTGTTCGAAAATTAAGGCTGGTTAATCAAAAGTAAGAAATTTGAACGCTAGTATTTGTTGGAATCCTAAGATAGTAGAATTAGATGAGAGAGTAGGGGAAGACGGATTAGAATTAGAAAGAGTGGATCAATTTTAGATGCAATAAGTGGCGTAAGCAACTCAATAGAGCATAAAATATGGCAGGCTTGGAAGAAATTAGTGATTAATGAGTATTTTGTGTGGTAGTACTTATTCCAAAAGTTTCAAACATCAATTATGAAAAAATTGCATTATGTCTACCTTAGTATATATAGTGGTTAGAGTTGGACCTTGAAAGGATGTAGACTAAATCTTTCAAAGCAAGTCGGCCTCTAAATAATATTGAATATGAGGACGAAAGGTGTAGAGGCCGAATTGTCTTGAAGACGAGTTGTTCAGAGCCAGTAGTTGAGAATTGGGCTTAAAATAATGGGTTAGTAATGAGCAGGGAGAGTAAAAGTCAATAAAGTCAACTTTTATTTCCGTTTAGCAAAAACTCTATGAAGAAGATCTTTACTTGTTTAGTCTAAAAATTTTTGAACTAATTTCAAATTTTTAAGTCAATCAAAGTAAATTTTTTGAATTTAGGTCAATAAAGTCTATTTTTATATTTAACACTTTTTGATTCAATGTGCCTAAAATTGTTATAAGCGATACATACAAGATTTCTTCTTTATATCAACACTTCCACAATAATTGGGCTTTTTTCATATAATAAAAGGTTTTACTGTAAAGTTTGCGTGACTGAGGTTAAACATGAAAAATATAGTAAAGATATATCCGCTGCAGAAGTTATGGAATTTTATTTCCAAACTTTTTTATCGTTGATGTTTTTCACATCTTTTACAAAAGTTTAACTTAAAAGTTAAGTTATTGTAGATTACCGGCATTAAATCATTCAAAATTAGTAATAGAAAAAGTCGTTCTCTTTTCTAGCCTATCGACAACACGTCAGTTCCAATTGTAACGAAATTGACAAATCGGTTGCACGCAGCAAAATATTTTCATTAAAATCTTCCAGCAGGAAAGAAATTAAAGATGAAGATGATGGAATTTTATTGCCAAATATCAAGAAATTGTTAAAAAAAGAAAATCTGTCAAAACTTGCTAACAATAATTAGAGAATATTCACGATTCATTGATTTAGTCGGAAAAAGTCAACATAGAGACTTTTTCAGTCGAAGATGCCTTTACTTATTTCAACATATTTCATTTAAGACGAATGTGGCGTTAAAAGTTATCTTGAAAATAGATTCAAATAAAATGAAATCAATAAAATCATGAATATGGAAAACTCTCAAATCTCTCGCAGTACTTATCCCAAATTACAAAATTGTGAAGTTTTAACTTTAGAAGTAGAAAGATCTTTTTCTAAACTGAAAAAACTGCTAGAAAATGATCGAATTTTAAATCAAAAAATGCCATTAATTATATGTTGTTGTATTACAAAGTCGTGGATTCTTTGAAATAATTTTCAATATATTCTCTAAAGTGTTCATAGTTGTTTAATTCAATGAAACTTTAAAAAGTCAATAAAGTCAATTTTTTCTCTGAGTAAAGGTCAATTTATTTCAATTTTTTAGGTCAATTTTTCCTCGCCCTGAATGAGTAAATAAGAAGTCTTTGTCAAGACATCGGGAAAAATAAGGTTATGGAAAAACAAAGATTGCGGTGGTTTGGTCATGTAAATAGAGAAGCCCGAAAAAATGGCTTAGTAGAAAAGTTTATAAGAAACAAAAAAGCAAATACAAGAGAAGACGCAAAATAACTGGAAAAGGGGTATTTGAAAACGATGTGAGAAAGAGACGAAATAAGAATAAAATAAATTATGTATTTCTATTTCAAAGTTGTATAAACCAGTTAGGCCAGTGGTTCCCAAATTTATAGCATAAACCAAAAAATTTCGAAAATCGTGATTTTGATTTCTGATCGTGATAACCCTATCATCTGTCCAGTTGTGAAATAATTGTAAGGGATTACAGAGTCCTAAATGGGATTTTCGAAAGTTCATTAAATTGGATAACGGACAATTCATACATAAAAGAGATTTAAAAAAGATAATAAGAATCATGCTTTTTTATTCACTTATTATAATGAATTATTTTTGTAAGGAATCCTAAATTTTGTTCACGCCTTTTTTCAAGATAATTGTCCAGCTTTGATGAATAAAAACTTGGTAAAAGTAATTTATCCTCTTTTAACTTATGTACAAGCATCATGTTTTATGTTCATCATCAAAAAAGTTCACAAGGATACAAATATTTTCCCATTTGATTATTTTATGGATATGCCTCAGCTAATATTAACGACAAACAAAATTCTAGTTTTGTTCATTAAAATACTTATAATTAAAAATTTTATCCGTTCATGAAAATTCTTAATTAAAAATTTAAGCAAGGACACGATATCAAGTTTATAATTATTTAATTTACGATTTATGAAACTAACTAAATTTCTTCTAATCCATTTCATCCCACGGTCAGTTTGAACGGGCGCAGACTATTACTTAGTCTGGTTCACTTTGTCTGGGATGAAATGGATTAATTTTACCAAATCATATATAATGATCAAAATAACACATGCATTTAAAGAAATGTTAATTGGATCAGTGGTTGCCTTCCTTCTTCCAATGATCACTGGATTTAAACTTGATCATGATTTTTACGACGCCACAAGAAAATGGGGATAAATTCTTTATCTTATCATTTCATGCAAGCTACATAAAATTTTGTTTAGTATGCATTCATGTATATTTTATACAGGATACACGATTGCCTTATGAGACCGAGCATGCATACTTGACGAGATAATAATCTCAATTATTTTTGTCTTGACGACCTCAGGAAGATCACTCGCCAACGCCGAGATTGAAAACCACTGTACTACACAAAAATAAAAACATTTAATCAAATTGTAGTTAACACATTTTATACCAATATTGGCAGTTTCTTACTTTCAAAGAAAATGGTTAAAATCATTATGCCAAAACAAGATATTAATACAAAAAAAAAGCTATAAAAATATTAAGGTTTAAGAACTTTTATGAAAGTAGAAAAATTAGATCAAATTATAATCGTATTTAACATTACTGAGAGTTAAGCACTGTTTTCAAGTTAGAAGGAATTACTAATAAATAATTGTTGTGGAGATGCCTGTATTTGATAGTCAAAGATGTTGAGTTCGAATAGAACATCATAGCTTGGCAGAGACCACATGAATTATGTTTCAACGATGAAAAGCATTTACCATATTGAAGAAGTGTTTGTCAAGGTATTGCGTATATAACAGTGACTCAAAACACATCAACTTTTAAGATGAATAATTTAAAGCAAGAATTATTGAAAAAAATACCAAATTTTCAGAAGAAGTCGACTTCTTTTTCAAGTCCAATGCTTCAGCATCTTCCTTTAGCCAATCAAAAACTTTTGTTGGTCTTGACATTTTATTTTCAAAAAAGTACAAAGCTTCTACAAAAAAATGAATGTATAATAGAAAAACAAACATCAATATAAATAAATTAGTTTGTTATGTTGCATGAAAAATATGCATCCAGCATGATTGAAAATAAATAAATTTATGTTCCTCTCAAACCTTAAAATAATAATCAAAAATATGAATACTTCTAAAATAAATGAGAGAGCTTAACATATGTCGCCCTCTTTGATCAAACCTTTAAAACATAAGAAAATCATTTTCAGAATTTCTATTTAAGATTGGTCAATTAAGCATGAAAATGTTTTTTATTCAAAGATGCACTAATGGTAAGAGTAGAATCTTGATATCTATAAATCAGTGGCGACTAGTTATGTTTTACTATGGGCAAAATTTTTAAGCACTGGCGGATTTAAAGGGGGTGGAACCGGCTTCACTTTGTGATCTAGCGCTTTGTCCTCAAAGGAAAGGCCTTTGCTGAAGGAGATGTTCTTCTCGATACCAACTTTTTCACATGATTTACTGGAGCTGTGAATTCCCCCACCCCCCCTCCCCCCAAATTGCAATTGCTTGAAAATTTTTCTTGATCTAATTCATTTCGTAGAACTCAAATATTATGATGATTTCTGCAATTCGTTTTTTAGATTCAATCTTTCTCTAAAGTGAGAAGCCCTAAAAAGTTTTTTGTTTCAATCGTAGTGTGACCCTTATTAATTTTATATTATCCAATTTTTTTTTGTAAATTTATTATTTAAACACATCAAGTTTTACCACATCAATTTACTTCGCAGTTCAATGAATGAGGATCGTTTTAATGCTCTCATTCTTCTTTTTGTTTTAAAAATTTTGATAAAGCTTAAATTTATATGCTTGAAATTTGAGTTCTAGTTTACTAAAATCCGCCCCCCCCCCTAATGCCAATTTCTAGATCCGCCCCTGTTAAGGTTAGTATAACAAAAAAGAAAGAACACATTAAGTTGATCTTTTAAAAAATATAAGCTAAGTTTTATGGATATAAGCAAATTAATTTTATTTTGAAATAAAAAAAATTATTTTTCAATAAAAATTCAGTCATAGTTGTTTTGTTGAAAAAGTCACTTAAAAAATGGGAATAATTTATCAATGAATAAAAAGGGTTTTTCATCAATTTTTCAACTAATTACAACAAAAGCAGATACACATCACACAAAATCTGAAACAAATATGCAAACATATATGTTTGCTTTTGTTCGAATACTTTTTGAAATCTAAAACATTTTTTTGATTTGGAGGTGTATTTATTTGGTGTTGTAAAAAATAAGGCATGAATGAGAAGTCGAAATTTTTTATAAATTCGAAAAATTAGACTCATTTTTAGTCAATATAATATTTTTTGATATAATTTTAAAAAACAAAATTTTGTGATTTATAAAAATTATAATTCATTTTAAATATAAAACTTTTGTAATTTAGTAAAAAATAATGCGAAGTAAACAACTAAACAGCTTGAGGCATGAAAAGGATCTCCACCCTTAGCAACCTGATAAATGTGACAACTATGTATTTTTTCTAAGGGTGTGTTAAGTAGGTTCAAATAAATTTTCTTCAAAGTTTTAAAGTCAAATATATGAATTATATTTTATACAAGTGTTAAAAATCAAATTATAGTTAGATCATACGAAAAGGAAAGTAATTTTGGAGAATCTTGTAGACTTTTTCATCGATAAAAATTCTGTTAAAATTTCGAGAAACTTTTCCATAAAAATTGTACAGGTCCTCTTCAAAGAGATTCGGATAAGAAAAGTATTTAATCTTTTTTTCGGAAAGAGTGAGCAATTCTTGGTGCATCTCAACCAAGCGATTGTAGATGTAATTCAAAGAAAAAATTATGCCTTCTTCGCGCCAAAAAGAAGAAAACAAATTTTGCATGATTGCAATGTCCAGAATCGTTGCCTTTCGCGAATCCTTTTCTGTTTTTCGGCGATAGAAGTTCGCCTTCACTTTGTGATCTAGCGCTTTGTCCTCGAAGGAAAGGCCTTTGCTGAAGGAGATGTTCTTCTCGATACCAACTTTTTCACATGATTTACTGGAGCTGTGAATTCCGCCACATGTGGTGCAGATAACGGTGGAATCAACGTGAGACAGAGATGAAGCAAATGAGGGATCTTTAAATGAATCATATTAATTACACATGAAGAAATTATTTTAGCAACTCAAAATTAGATTTGTAATTTATGTTTTTTACCAATTGTATAATGAATTTTCGAATTATTAAAAATTTAACAAATTTGTTTATATTAATACCTAAATTTCAAAAGATTGATTTTAAGAATATCTAGAAAAAAGAAATTTAAATAATTGATGTAAATTTTGAAGAGATTCAATCTCTGTAATCAGCGAAGATCGTAATGTTTTGGGATAATTGACTTTACTAATTTGCATAGTATACTTTTTATTATTTTGATAGTAAATTTTACTCATGTCATTAGTTATACTGCCTACCAGAAATAACAAATACATTAGCTAATCTTATAATTCAAAGTAATTGTGCATATAATGTATGTTCTATAAATAATATTCAAAACTTTACGTTCACTTGAATTAAAACATCATCATTATCATCATCACTAAGTGAACACTCTTCGAAAGACCGATTTCAGATAATGAAACCTTGACAGTTCAACTTGGTGTGTCCGACTCCTTTTGAGAATTTGTAAAGTTATCTTTGAAAGCAGTCTTGTTATTGTTAGACGTGAACAACTAGATAGAAATTCAAATCTCATGGAGAGAACGTCAAACATTTTCAAAGTAGGTTTGGACACACAGAGTGAACTAACAAGGATTCATCCGCCGAAACCAATTTTTCACAGAGATTTCCTTTACTGATGATGAGAGGAAAAAAAGGAAGTTACAATTTTCTGAATTAATATTTTTTCCTAATGAAATTTTTTATGCCGTATTCATTAATCAATTTCATACCAAAAAACACGAGATTAAGTAACTTGATATAAAAGTACCTTAAAATCAAGAAATCATTTGTGTCAGCTAAAACTAGTGAATGGAATGAAATCAGTTAAAAAAAAGAACAAAATCATTATATTGCATTTCACTTTTCACTCACCTCGAAAGTCTTTGAAGTCAATCAAGTGCGTGAATATAGAGCAGTCTGTGACGAGAGAAGAAACTTGGGATCGAAGCGTGGAACCAGAAACAGTGCTCAAATCATCAATAGAATCAAAGGTTCTTTTGCAAAATGGATCATGATTCGGATTTTCTATTTTTCGTAAAAAAACATTAGATCTTTTATCAGAATTTGCAACTGGTATATAGAGATGTATTAGATATCCTCTTCTGAGCACAAATATTTAAGTCGTCTTAACATCCTCATTCGTGGATCTTTAAGTTTCAAGATCCGCAATAACACCCGCAACCACAATTTACATAATTTTCTTTTTTTCTATATAATGTAAAGTTTTTTTCATAATTAAAAATTTTTATGATAAGTTCGTCTCTATGATAACAGTATGCATAAGCAAATGTATTTAAAAATCTCTGTAAATTTTTAAAAAGTATAAAACTTGCGCTTACCTAGAATAGCAATCATGGTATACGAATTCGCTAAAACAATTAATTCTTACAACCGCAATTTGCTAGGATGTCAAATTTGTTATACGCATCTCTATCCGCATCCGCCAATACAAAAAATTTCACATCCGATACATCTTTATTGGTAATAGCATTAGCATGAATGCATAAACGTAAAATATTCTCGAATTTAACACAAAAAAATTGGGATCAATTAAAAGGGTTAAAATTAACACTTTATTTTCGTTGAAATGAGTTAGTTACTAAATTATCTGGAATTAGTTAATTAGCTATATTTACTCCAGAGAACAAACTACAGTCAAAAACTGCAGGAAATACCTCTCATAAAATGTTTGTCGTTCCCCGTTTTTCAATCCTTTAAAAATAATTGAGAATAGTTTTTTTATTGATACCATACGTGCCTTGGTCGACTGAAATTTTGTCGGCAGACATTAGGGCCAACGAAATATGGCAGAAAATATATAAGTGTGAATATTCAGGTTTGCAGTAAAAATTACATATTATAATTTTTATCACTTAATTCTATTATAAATTTTTTTTACCTAAATTTTTCTGAATTTGAAAAAGAGTTAAAAGAAATATTCTTTGAAATAAGACAAGGAGAAGCAATAAGTTAACTCTTTTAACTAACAAATTAAATGAAAAATACATTTACGATTTGATCCCATGGTAATCTTTAGATCAAGCAAATAATTTCCTAATTTTAAGGTAGTTTTACTAACTTAATAACTAAATGTCTTGTGCTTTTACTGGGATCAAATTTGTTAACCTTTGATCACCAGGATCTCTAAGGCTAATTGTCTGCTTTCTTCTTCAATGGAATGTTATATATTTAAAGCATATTAGAAACACATGTCTCACTCTGGTGCTCAAAGGGGTAAAGTTGAAGAGAAATTTTCATACTAAAAAAGGATATCTACCAGGATTTCGTTATGCAATATCCAGTAAAACCCCACAAATTTGGAATAGCCGACATCTGAGCCCTAGTGTGCGACAAGCAAATAAAAAAGGGCATACCTTCAAAGTTGACGTTAACAGAGGCCGTTATTTGCTTTTGGATGTCGCTGATTGAAGGCCTAACGTAGAGAGAGAAGCAGGAAATGCTAGGAAGACAGGAATCGCGCATAGAAAACCACATTCGATAGCGATAATCGATGTCAAAGTTTTTATCATCCTTGCCAGACAAGCAGCCCAGAATGGGTGAGATTAGGTATACGAGAAGTCTGACATCATAGATCGGGAAAGAAATTTGAGAGACGGATGCATTCTCCAGAAGAATGTCTTGGCATTCAGAAGAAGCTTCGACGAGAATCCAATTTAAGATGGAAAATAATTTTAACTCATTATCTGAGAGATCTTTGTCGAGGTATCTAAAAGTAAAGTCAATTCGTTTTTTGCATAAAGAACTTGAGCATAAAATTAGAATTATAAGATTTTTCGCTTATCCTTAGAAATGATTCACGAATAAGAAAGAAAAAAACATCAAAATTACGTTTCGAATACATTTTTTTGGTATTCTAAAATCTTTGAAATTTTACATTCCTAAAATGGGACTAAAATGTATTTTTTCAAAATTTTGAATACTATTTAAGATTTAATCGACAAAATATTTTATTTGCATATTTAACGAAAAAATATTGTTCTTGTAGGTAGAGGAACGCAGGTGAATTTGAGTTTCCAATGGAATTCAATAGGGATAGGGAAAAATAGTCTGATGTGGGGGAAACTGTAGTGGGTTATTATCCAATATTAACACCTCTCCCCGTGTCTTAGGTGTTCATAGACCCAAGCTAAAATAGCAAACAATTTTTTAAAAGAAAAACGAATGAAAGAAAGGGTTAAATTAACCGTTTTTAAAACGCACGTTTTTGAAAATTAATCGCATGTTTATCTTTTTCAATGCGTTTTTATGTAACTTCTTAACGTAGACAGTTTTTATTTAATTATGCTGACACTCGTGACCGACTGGGCCTAAAAAGGTTAAAGCTGGATCTGGAGGTTAAAATCAATTAAAAAAGAATACAAGAGCAAATTTTTGGACTCGAAGCAAAAACTGAGACAGTGAACAATGTGAGGCAAAGCAGACTTAACAAACTCCCATCTTGACACCCTTTGAAGAGCTTCTGTAAGAAGAGGAGATAGTCCATGCCAAATGTTTCTAACTAGGATTCTTTCTAAAGTCTAAACACGTTTATAAATATGATTTAAAAATATAAATTTTTCATAATGAAAAAGCAATCTATGAGATCTTACGATGCATGAAGCTTCTTGAAGTTTTGAACTTTTAATTTTTGCGAAAGATCTAAAAAAAATAAATAAATGCTTATTTTATTTTGAAATTGTCTTTCCCAAATTTTAAATTGTCTTTTTTAAGTATATGATTTCGAATTCAAATAAAACAATTAAATATTTAAAAAGACTATTTAGAATTTAAAAAAGAAAATTAAAAAAAACATCGTTTATAACTAAAAATGGAATATATAATTTTCGACAGATAAACTAAGAAGAAGAAGAAGAAGAAATTTATTTGCAAGTGTTTTAAAAGAAATTTGAGGAAAAATAAGAAAAAAAGTAACACAAAAAATTTCACAAAAATTATAATAATAATCATTTGGAAATTTGACTGATATTTCCTCCCCCGCGAGAAATAGTAAGGTAAAGTAATGTATTTCTTTCCCATTTAAGCTAGAAATTTTAATTATTAATTTAATTAGAAAATGAAACTTAGATGAAATAATTCCTAATTTGAAAGAATATAGGTACCTATTGTCAATATCCCTTTATATATCTTCACCAAATTTAATTTTAAATATATGATCGAACAATTGCTAATTCGACCTATATTGATATACTCATGTTTTTATAAGTACGATCTAGCTTTCTACCCGAGTATGCATCAAATTTTAACTTCAAAGTAGATTTTTTGTAGTATTTTAAAGGATATTGAGTAACAAAAAGCAGACAAAAACATCGACTAAATGACGTTATATGCAGGTTGTCCCAAAATATGTAATACACATAACTATAAAACAGTGTTTCTCAAGCGGTGTTACGGGGAGCTAAGGATTCTCCTACAAAGAGTATGGTAAATTAATCTATTTTTCCACACTTAAATTATGTTTTTTGAATGAAAATTTTTTAATCACGTGTCATAAACGAGAAGTAAGAACCTTATCTAGCACTACTAATAAATATTTATAGAGAAGTTTTCTCAAACTAATATTTAATCACTTTTTCTTTCAACGTAGTTCATGTTTTAATTGTCATATATTTTTAAAATCATGAAATTTAACCAAAATTTTAATTGCATTTTTCCTTCATGAGGATCCTATTTTGTTCTCTTGAATCGAACTCTCTTTCCTTTCAATTTCAGATACTGTGATGTAAAACAAGGATTTTTTGTGCAGGTCTCCTTGACAGACTTGGTATATTTGAAGGTTTTCACGAGGGTAAAAAGGTTGACAAACGCTGCATAAACTATTGTTTGTATTCGTATCCATGCTTATGAGTTTGAAAAGATGGTAAAGGCACGTGCTAAAGGTTAATTATTTTTTGTGCTTAAAGCGACCGCTTTATACAAATAATATAACAAATTTTGTAACAAAAAATTCCTCTATTTTATATACTTAAACAGTCATACAAAATTTGTAAAAATGGTTGCTCAAAAAACACATTTATATGTACAAATTTTATGCCATAATAATAAGATACTTTAATTTTTTGGAACTTTAAATTTATATTTAATAAGTGTTAAAATTTTTTTTGTTTTTTTCAGAGATTCTTCTCAAGATGATAGAGTAAAATGTCAATTAATTTTCAAGCGTACATTTATGAGTTTTAGGATTTCTCCGAAAAAAACTTTTTCCTTTAATTCTAATTATCTGTTTTAATTAATACTCACAAACTAATTAATTAAATAAGAAACATATCTAACCTACTAAATAATGAACTCTCCAACAAACAAATATAAAGGACAAACAAACAAACATACATACAAGATATATACTATTATATAAGAATACATTGCGAAAAAATTAAGCAGAATGTATATATAGAAAATGATTCATTAGTGAACACCAAGTGAATACCTTTTCAAAATCTTAATTACTAATTTAACATGTTCATAGTGAAGAGAGGTTACACTCTATTTCAAATACGGAGGAGGGGAGATATATATATATATGAGGCCTAAATTTATGCACAAATATTTTTTAAGATGAATAGGCTTTCAAAAAATTTAAGGATAGTTGTTGACCACTAATTATTCTATAGAGTGTAAAACAATTAAAAGTGTATATTCAGTTTACCTCGATGTATCAATAATGTTAAAGGGATAACTAGATTAAATAAAGGTCAGACAAGTAATTATTATGATTTAAATTTTCATCCACAAATTTTATGGGTTATGAACTTGTGTGCTTTTCAAAATTAAAACTATTATATTCGCAATGTTGAGCTCTACTGCTGTGCTCATAACAACCCTTCTGAGAGGGCCAACGGAAAATATTATTTCGGAAGAAGCACTGAAGAGTCTAATGTCGGCATTTGGAACATGACGTGACTGTCTAAGGAACTGTTCCATATGAATTCGATTCATGATAAAGTTGAAGTTAAACAAACTGTACATGTCCAGTCCATAGACGCTACATATGTGTGCATGTAATTATAGGAAAGACAACTTATAAAAATTGTGGTAATTCCTGTTTTAAAAAATAGTGACAATTATTTAAGCAATAAAAATAATGAAGATATGTTTAATTTGAATGATCTTGAAATAAACAGCCTTTTCTTATTTAATTTTTAAGCTATGAAAATGATTGTAATAGATTTAAGTCGTTTTCAGGTTTGTGAAGTTTCTTTTAGTTCTTACGACAATTTTCGTATCTAAAATTATTATATTAACCGAAAATTTAGTGAAAGAAAAAATATTTGAAATAGTTTCGACTTACACCAAATCTAGTAATACTAAATATAAAATTTTTTATATTTCAGATTATTTTATAATTCTTTTTTCTAAAATAAAAAAAATAAAAATAAAAAAAAATAAATTAGAAGCTTTTTTCTCAACCAACTATACACAATAAATTTTTCAAAGATAACTTTTCATTCATAGAACCAAAAACTTTAAATGAACTGAAAAACTACGTAAAATAACTGACAAAAAAAGTTGGCAAATGCATTTGTTTTTCCTTTAGAAATTATAAAAATTTAGTCTACAGCTGAGTTAGTTTTTATGAGTTTGAAATGAGGCATATTTTTGATGGAACTTCTTCTATACAAACTCAGTTGCTTTATATTATGATGACTTTGCAATTGTAAACCCATTGATAGGATCACACAGAAAAACACAGATTATGTGCTTCATAGTGGGCTTTGTTGACTTTATTCCAAGAAAAAAGGTAAAAAATAGAATTATCTTAAATTTTTGGTTTAAAAAGGGTTAGAACGATTAATTGAAAGCCTTAAAAAAATTAAGAGATAGCTTGAGTATATATCATTGATAAAATTTTAATCGAGATTTCTAAGAGTTAAATAGTAATGTGATAATAGTTTGTTACACTTCCCATCATATACCCTGTTATTGCTTTGGGCGTTTTGAAGTGCTATCTGACATTTTGAGGAGACGGCATTAAAGATAGGTACGCCTCTGAATGCATGTATGTTTATAGTCATACTTTTTTGATGACACTCCATTCTGAACTCTAGTATCCTGCTGAACTAAAACTGAGGAACAAGTGTAATGTGATGGAAAGAATGAGCCGAAATAGTAGAATATATTGGTCTGAGATATATCGTATTATTAATCAAAGGAGTTTTTGTTTTACTTTGATGTAACTAAGAACATAATTTACAGATTTCTTCAAATCACAAGATGAGCTAACATTCAAAATGTATTCCAAAAATAAAAGTTCATGATTATTTACAATGTTTCAAAAGATTTCTTCAAATCACAAGATGAGCTAACAGTTTTATTTCAAAATGTATTCCAAAAATAAAAGTTCATGATTATTTACAATGTTTCAAAAGTTTTTTTTCTGAAAAAAGCTTTCAAAAATTTTGAATTTAAGCAAAAAATAAGCCGGCAATCCAACATTCTCCAAAATGCAAATAAATTTTTTTTAAAAATATTTTTAATTAAGATTGTGTTGCTCTAACCAACTTTAGAGTAATGTTCCCGAAGGGAATGCCGACCAACTCTTATTTTCAATGAACTTATAAAGGAATCACTAAAGTGAACTGCTTTGTTCTGTCGCAAATGGGTACACCGTGGTAAAATATTGCGTGATTTGAGAGTAAATCTGTTTTTGGTCGTAGTCAAAAACTCGTGTGCACTTCCGACCACGCAGAAGAAAAGGGGATGAGTTTGATACATATCGAAAATAGAAAGAACTTACGCAGTTTGGCGCCATAAGAACAACTGAGCTGCAACAGGTATGCTATTCACCTTTTCGGCATAAAAGTTTTTGGAGTTTTTTATTTCCATCGAAATTCACACAGCCCACAAAGCTCTAGATATCTCAGGATGAGAGAGATCCTTTGATCAATGGTTGCATAACACATAATGATATACAAATATCGACATTATAGATTTAAAATAATTGCAAACTTCTATAGCACAAAGCAAAGGAAAGTGTTATGCGCCAACACAGATCATCTTTATCGATTCGCTTATGTTAGATAATGAAATATTGATCTTTTGTGCTTACATTACAACATAACTCCTTTTTCCATTCATAGCACTTACGAATCACAATCAGATAAATGCCGGCACACAGCGTGATGTTTATACGTTGTTTATTTTATCATTCTTTGGTCGATGCGTTAAAATTAAGAGTATTGAAATGTGACATATGATGTCATTTGCAGAAAACCTCTTTCTAATCAATAATTTTCTGATACAAAACATATCAGTCTAGCTTTATTTATTATATGTTGCTTACAGTTGGGTATTTCAACTCACTCTGAAAGTACATTGGAGTTTTTTCATCTAGATGACTTTTTCCCAAACTTTTCATATTCACGCCCCCTTTGAAGATATTTTTCAAAGAAACGCCCTCTAAACCAGGGTTTCTCAAAGAGAGTCATAGAATAATTCTAGGGGGTCACAAAGCTAAATGTGAAAATTATGGGGGTTAGATTTCTTAATGTTGATGATGACCTGGGTTTCAAAAATCTAAAGTCCTATGGATGATGAACTTGTTATCAAAGCTGTCACTTTGATGAAAAAATGAAGGCGGTGCTGATAAAGAAAATGTTAATATTGATAAAGAAAATTTCAATGAAATTCAAAACAACAAAAACTTTACCAAGTCTCATGTACGGATGATACCAGACGCTGTGGATGAATGAAAAGATCTCTAAAAAGTACACAAAAAGTACTCTCGAAAAATATGCTTTTACTCGCTTTCTCCACATCTTATTTAGTTGTGTTAGGGCTTAGTCAAGGGATGTATCTTGTCCAGTCTGATCAAAGACTCAAAATTGCCTTAACATACAAAAAGAGAAGATATACGCTTCCCATTGATTGCTTTGTCACCAAAAATTGGCATGTTACGGGCGCCCCTTCTCCGTAATGATGGGGTTAAAAGCTAAACTAATCTAAATGTTTTTGGCTAAAATGCTACTCCCCCCCCCCCCCCCCACTAAAACAAAATTGGCTGAATTATATGCCTTCAAACTCTGTCACTTTTCCTAAATCGTTAGCTGCATCTTTTGATACAATCACGATAGTTGAATGACTCCTTCATGTCAAAAACTGTCAATCAAATCCAAATGTACATTTTTTCAACAAAATTTTTATATTATAATGTCTATAATCTATAACTTAGTGTTTATATTAAATACTCTTGATAATTTATAATCATATATATATTGGAACACATAACACTTGTGCATGCATATTTTTCCAAAAAACATGGCAACTTTGTAACAAATGTCAATCAATTACTTACGAAAAAATTCATTTAAATTTTAATCAAAATTAATTTTTTATACCAAATCGACCATGCTAATTTCATTTCTCGACTCAGTTTTCATAATTTGTATGTAAAAATTAATGAAAGTGTCCATCAAATTTTTTGTTTTGGTCTAATCACTTTCCAGATTTTTGGCATCCTTTCTCTTGGCACTCTTCATACTGAACAAAGACATGGTAGAACAACGTTTAGGTGTCCTAAATGAATTAGAAACAAATAATTTTGCAAAATATAATTTCTCTTTACAATATTTTTTATTTTACTATATATATAGTAGTTGCACTCTAAAACTCCTTACTATATACATAAATTAGTAGTTAGGTGTTTTTGGTCTAATTGTCAAGGTGATCATTTCGTTTTCTACTTAACTATGATAGCATAGAGAGGCAATAAACCATTTCACATAAAAAGGGTTAAAATTTGGTTTATATTTTGAATTAAAATAATTTAAAAACTTAATTTGTAAAATTTAGCTTTTTTTCAACAAAAAAATAATTTCCAAAATATTTTAACCCAGTGATTAAAATTAGTTATACATAAAAATTAGAAGAATTTAAATGGTTACTTAAACAAACGAAAGAAAGCCTTTTTCCATCACGTTAATAATTGTGTTAACAAACTCATTAGAATTATAAACTATAAAGGAAAAATATAATTAGGAATAAATATTATAACATTCAACATCACTTCCAACAAAAAACTCTTACAAAAAAGAAATCAATAAAGCTAAAAAATAAGCCTTGAAGAAATTCACCAGTCAAGCTCCGTCCAACCCCTAGAACACTATACATAAAATCACCAATAAAAGATCTTCTCCCGTACTTCCCCCTCTACTTCCAACAAACTTCCTTCCTTTCTTACTTCAATTTTCCCTTCTGATTCACTAGTAACCGACAACATTCCCAATTCCATCATAAGACTGAAAACTCATTCCCATTTATGTAATACCAACACCTTTCATTTTCCACGAATCACCATTACAGAACTCAACAAAGCCACAAACTCCTTCAAACCCAAACCAGCCCATGAAACCACTGGATGAAACACGTTCACAAAGCATACCATATTATCTATCCCCACATATTTCAATTAGCAAATTAATCATGATTCCTAAACCCAATCGAAATCTCAATAACATAAAAAATTGGCGCCCCATATCTCTTTTACCGACTATAGGCAAAATTTTTGAGAAAATTCTCAGGAAGTGACTGCTACATTATAGCTTTAAAAAATCATCTCATTCACGCAACCAATTCGCCTATCTTCCCAACAAAAACTCAGAATTAACACTTTCTCGGCTTACACTTTACATCGAATCTGCACTGTCAAGTCATAAAATAACCACAACTTTATTCTTAGATATCGAGAAGGCTTTTATCACTGCCTGGAACCTAGCTATCATTAACAACCTCATAGATAACACCTACTCTAAATATATGATAAAATTCATACACAATTAGATTTAAAATCAGTTCTAGCAATCGAATTCTAATTCTAATTCAAAACAAGAACTCATATATTCGCGAGCTCTCTCTCTCTCTCTCCCTCTCTCTACTCTTCAATGTGGCATCTTATCCGACTTACTTTGGTTAATAATCATCAACCCTCTCGTGACTTTTATCAACAACTCTAACTTTTCTCAGGGTTATTCCGATGATCAACATCCAAACATCCAAAATTCCTTTCCCTATTAAAACAAATCCAAATCAAAACACAACAATATAAAATTTCCTTTAATTCTAATAAATTCTACTTGATTTATTTCACACGCAAAAGAATTAAACCATTACCCTTGCAACTCAACACAACAAACACATTAGATCCACAGAACCAAGTAAAATATCTTGGGCTCTCTTTCCAACCCAACCTAAAATTCTCCACTCATTTCAAAAGCACTTCTCAAAAATGAGTCAAAACTCGTTTCTCTCTTAAAAACGCAATACCTTAGAAAGGGAACGTACTCCAAAAATCACAAGAATCATTTAAAAAAGTCTCATTTTTCCTGTCCTCCAATATGGAATTCTTTCATAGCGTTCAGAGTTGAAACATCAGTCATCCCTTACTCATCTTAACAAAATTCATCACCGGTGTCTTCTTTCGTCCACCAATGCCTATAACACTACACCAACTACAAAACTCGAAGTATTCACTAATACGTTAATCTAAAGAAAATGCTCCTTAAAAATACCTATACACAACACAAACATGCCAATCTCTGCACTATTGCAATTCCTTATTAATTCAGTTTGCTCCTAACAAAACATCTTTTCAAGTGATACCCATTGAATCACCCAATCGAGCCGATATTTGTTGAATTATTTTCTAGACATTTCCAACAAGTGCTTTTCAGGTTTAGCTCAAATTTCTTCATCCATTAATATTAAAAAAATAGAGTATGTAAGTTAGTGTACTTAGCTAATTAATCAAGTCTAAATTTAACAAGTTTTAGTCTATCATAATTAAGATGTTTGATATTTCGCATAATATTCTTATAATTCATTGTTTTTCCTCTCTTAAACTTAAATCGAATTAAAATTAAAATAAAAATCTAATCATTAATTAATAAAATAAAATTAAATCTAATCAAAAATTTCAATTCTTAATGTGAATTTTTTTAGAATTTTTTCTGAAAATTCGTTTTTTTTTCAAAATTTTAATTTTAAACAACTCCTGATAGGCGCACTATTTTTGGGTGCACGTTTTACCGAGACCGATTTAAAACCAGCTAATTGCAACAGCTTCTACTGTATTTTTGGTTTTTTTTTGAAAATTTACATTTTAAAAACACTTTCAACGAGATCAGATTTTTTAAGAAAAATCGTAACCTTATTTTTATAAGGTAGTCGCTTGTTTAAATTATTCTGGTCCCTTTTAATCATTCGCTCTTTTTAAAGCTAAATCTTCAAATAATCATAAAGCAAGCTTATGAGAAATATTAAAGTTATTTTCCCAAATCTCACTAAGATACGTTGTATATCCAGGCTGACTATCACTAATACAGAATCATTGGACTTAGAGCGTGTCTCATTAGCTATTTGTCGGATTAAACACGTATTAATTTAAAATACCACAAACTTGCAAACTAATGACAATATCTTTAATTAAAAATTTTTAATTCAACGTATAAACTTTTTTTTACTAACTTTTAACAATTTATTATAAAATTTTAGATTGAACTTTTTTATAAAATTTAATTATATATTTTTTTTAATTAGTGCCGGATTACTGATCCATAACATTTCACAAGATTATCATCTTGAGATAATACATTTGAAAGTAGTGATTGTGAAATTTAAAAGCATAAGTAAAAGAGTAAAGCTTTTTGAATCAATTAACCCTATCAGTGACGGAAAGCATTTTAGCTAAAAAGTTTTAATTGGAAAATTTTTTTACAATGATGGTTTAATGAATTTGAAAAAATTGCGTACGATATTTTGAAGCTGTTACACTGTCCTCATTTTAAGAATTATTAATCAAAAATGATGCCCAAAATAAAAGATTCATTAAATATGACTTCTAGCTTTAAAGAATAAGTTTCACTGTGGATGAATAATAATGCTGAATCAAATATTCATGTATTTAATATTGCTGTGGATTGGAAACCACAATCTATTATGATTATGATTTTATTTGATATTTTATTTTATAGTCAGGTTTCACTTTTTAAAGTTGTTTACATTATGTCCTCCCAACATAAAAATTTACAGATGCATTTGCGTTGCATCCAAGTCTTTTACTTTCGTACAACAAATTCAAGCGTGGAGTAGATGTAGCCAACACAATGCCGAGGGTATATAAATCTTATAAACCCAATAAAAAGTGGACTTTTTCTGCATTTTGTAATTATCTTGACATTAGTGGTTTGAATTCATGGGTGATAGAAAAATTAAACTTTCCCGAAGACTTTCTCAATACCAAACAAAGTAGAAGAAATATTTACACAAAAAGTTGGCTTTTTATTTAGCAGAAAAGTCAATGAAGTCAAGATCACTTATTTCTAAAATATCGTTAGATATAAAGTACCTAAGTTAAATTAAATTAATTTTTGTTTGTTACGTTCGCACCCATTTTTTTGGATATCGTGGTTCCTCCCCGAATTCTGAGTACAGGATCTTTCAGACTTCCCACCTCACTAAACGCCTAATACCGGTTCTCGTTACTGCATAACTATACCTTGATATAAATTATTTTACAAAAGTGCATGTTTCAAATATATAAATACAGCTGAGTGAAAGATAAGCAGTCTAAATGTATGACCTTTTTGTGCCTGGCATTGAGGCGAATGATAAATCTCCCTAAAATTGAAATCATTGTAGACAGGTTGTTCAATGTACATATGTTTGTATATACGTTTGTCAAGGATCAAACACGTGGCACCTTACTTGATTATTATGAAATGGTAAACTATATGGCAATTTGTAGTCTGATTGGTAAGTACAAACATTTCATGACATTGCAGCTATTGAAATAGTTTGATAATCGTAATGTATTCACATTTATATCGTGACAAACTAACTTTATTCTATGAAAGATATTCTCGATAAGATGCAACTTTTTGTCAGAAGAGAGCATCACCAATCAATTCCGCGTACTTGAAAAGGGTGGTGTATATGTTTTTAATTAATAAAGATGAAACTTTTCTTATTTTTATATTTTGATTCCTATTCTTGATAATTGAAATCTTGTTGTCCTAAGTGAGTCTCACCAATTGATTCAGCGTACTTTAAAAGAGTAGTGTTTGCGGGTAAGAATAATTTTTTCGAAATTTTAACAGAAGGGATAGCCAGTCTGAAATAGGATACGATGAGTACACAAATTTATTTGAAATGTGAATGAATGGTTTTGGAGAAAATTTTTACACTTAAACTGCAAAATTTATAGACACTTTGAGACATTTTGACATTCTAATTTAGAAATCTGAGTTCTGAAATGAAATTAGCATGGTAGATTTAGTATATTTTATTTAAAATTTAAATAATATTCTTAGAGAAAATTATTAGACGTCATACTTTCAGCAATTTTTACATCATATTTGCGAAAATTGAGTATAAATGAAGCCAGCATGATTACTTCAGTAAAAATGTATACTTTACTTAAAAATTGAATAATATTCTTGGATACAATTTCCCAGGCGTTAACCGCAAATTTGATAAAACTAAAATTTATTGCAGGTTAATATTTTTAACGTTGTCTTCCAAGCAAATATATTTTTTAATGTTCTTAATTAAAAAGATGGAATCACAAATAATAATAATTAATGAACGCCATCTATACATTCAAAAGAATGAGAAATTTAAAAAACAGAATTTTTTAATTTATGCTAAAATAATAGCCTAATTTTGTGAATATTTGGGACAATTTCATTTTAAAAGGAAATACCTTTAATTGAAAGGAATATATATATAGGTATAGAAATGTTTTTTATTTATCTTAAGAAAAATATAAGTAATAAAAATGTGCTATACAACAAGAATTTTGAAAGTTTTCAACAATACATCTAATTAAATGGCGGTAAAACAAAAATCAAATAAAAAAATATCATTAAGAATAATTTTGCCACTTTTCAGGAATGAATCTTAGCATCATCTTCCTTTTGAGAAGTATAGTTGTCTTCACTATGGATTTGGGGAGAATGAGGGTTCAGTGATTTTTATTTTTGTGACATCTTGGCATCTTTCTAGGTTTCCAACTACCGTGCTTTGTACAGTGAAATTGATGCTTGCCTCGAAGAGTATAGCCGGGATTGCATTTGTATTCAATTATACTGTCATACTTGAACGCACTCCCAATGAAATAGCCATTCCTAATCTTCTTCGGTTCAGGGCAGTAAATAGCTAAATAAAACGAATTATTATGAAAATTTGAAAAAAGTTCACAATGAGAATTGAAATTGTAGATATTTTTAGCATACATGAATACCAAATGCTATGGACTTTTAATCATCTTAAGAATAGATACTTACATTTGTGAAAGTTGATTCAGATCATAGAATTCAGATTTCTAGAGCCCAATCCTTACACTTAGTCCACTAGAAATTCCAACTATTTAATGAATTAACCTGCCACAGTTGTTTAATGCTCGAAAATCAAAGCTTTGTTATTGTCATTCCTAGAATTAACATATATCATGTTAACATAAATTCTCTAGAAATCTGAATCTGAAGATATCTGAATCAACTTTTACAGCTCTATAGAATTTACAAGCTACTACGTCTCATAGTAGACAGAGTAAACAATATTGGCATGCTGATGATGGAACAGAAATTGGGATAGAATATTTCTGTAGTTTTTATCGAAGGCTTATGTTTGATGATTTCTGAACGACTTCAAGGCCTAGGGGCTTATTTAAGTTTTATGTTACTTGAATTATTACCAAAATCACTTCATCGTTTATTACTCTAGAATACTGTTTCATTCTTGCTTTGCATCACAAGTGCATCTTTATATTTAGAATTCTTCGGCTTGTCAAAATAATTCATTTTCTTGCTATAGATTATGTGAAGTGTTCCTCCTAAATTCTTCTATACCGCATGTAAATAGGAATAAAGATTAGGTAAAGAAGAAAAGAAACGAGTTTTTCAAAATGATTATCAAGAACTACCATTCTACATATCAGTGTTGGCTAGTCAGCACTTTTATTAGAGCGACTCAAACTGATGTCGAGAAAAGGCAAAAATCAAACGAACAAATCAACTCTGTCTTTTATTACAATATTCCTTTAACCGTCCTAAACGATCTAGTATTCTGAAAGAATTTCGACTTTAATTACTCTGTTGAACAATTAGAATTTCTAGAAGATGAAGAAATTTCTTTAAGATCAGCAAGACCTCTACAATACTTCACCCATGCAGACTTCCACATGTACCTTGAATGACTAAAAAAGTTGATAGCATACCAGAAAAGAATTTAATATACGATTTGGTTTTTAAGGAAAAGAAAACTCAAAGATGATAATTCCCTGTTTTTGTAAGACTCGTCTTTACTAAGTTGCCATAAAGTTTTCAAAGGAATACTTCCATTATAACAGGTATATTCGATGCTGCTGGACTTCATTACAAATATACGAAGTCATACAAATCCCTTCTCAGAACTAAATAAAGCCCATTTGACTTATGAATTTTAATCCAATTACTGGCTCCCATTTTACTTATTTGGAATTAGCCTCGCTTACAGCTCTAGTCATTTGATCTCACTCAAAATTTAAATACTAGTCGGCAACAGTTTACTGCAGCCGAGAGATTTACTCTCTATCACGCTCAATAAATACTAATTTGAGAATAATTTCTCTTCTAATCGGTTCGAAGGAATGCGGCAGTTGATGTGTGGATTACTTCAATACACTTTCTCCAGTTTCCACGTGTTGGCGCAAATATTAAAACAAAGTGACAACTAAGTTGTTATTTTAGACCCTAATCAAAAATAATTGAAAAATAAATCGTGGGAGCGTAAAAATTCCATCTAAATAACTTTTTTTGAATGCTTCACCTCAATCAGGCTCAAATCTCAAGAGATTTGGGTTTTAACCAAGCTCTAACTAATTAACCAAGTAACAATCGAGCTAAACAAAAACCAGCTTTTTAGAAAATATTTGGGGCGAGTTGATAAAAGTGTTTTGGTACCAGTTGACCAGATACTCCATGAAATATGTGCATTCTCTTGAGCCATCGTTAACTACCACGCAAAATGCGCACACTTGAAGAATTTTCTGTCGAAATATTCCATTGAATGAAGTTTTTATTACAGTCATCTATATTATTATATCATAGATTTGTATTGTACGCAGCCCGTCGTTAGACTCTAAGTGCATGGGGGCATGGAATATAAGAAAGTGTATATATTTTAAGGGAGTTACAGGGGGGAGGGGCAAAATAAATAAAAAACATGGAGAGAAAGGAAATTTACCGAGACAGTTTGGCAGAGCTGGAGTCCATTGGGCATTGTGTTGGCAAATGGAGTGGGGAGAGCCGTTGAGGAGAAAGCCCTTTTCACAGGCAAAGGTGGAGAATGAGTTGAACGTGTTGTTTGTGTACTTCACAATCAGGCCTTGTACGTGCTGGATCGAGGATAGCACTGGACATCTTATCCCTAATCAAAATAAAATTACACGATTCATTACATTTCAAAATACGCTTGGCGAAAAATGTGCGGATTATGCCATAATTTTGATTTTTTTTCTTGAAAGCGAGATAGACCGAATATATGTTACAAAAATATAGATTTGATTTGTTTAAAGAATTTTCTTTGGCTAAGCCCACTTTAATAACTGGATGCATGAAAATGTTTTATAGGATCTGGCTTTGTTCTCAATGGTGGTTGCTGATATTTATTCTTTAAATTTCAACAAGGGTGCTCCTAATGAGGATAACCTGTGAAAGGTTTGTATATGGCTTTTAGAGGACACACTGAAAACTTATCCTTAAACTTTTGTTGCGTTTATCAGTTATTTTTATCTGGATAAACAAATTTGGGTTCGAAAGCGCTTGATAAATAATAATGATTTGAGAGTATCCTCTCAATGTTATATCAACTTTTTCCAATTATGACAGGGGTACAAAAATTTTTTTACTGTTGCACGAAATATTTTAACACATGTATACGCAATTTTCATCGCAGATTCCAAAAATGATGTTAATTTTTTGCTGCATGCTCTAATTTTTTTTCAATAGTTTTTTAGTTATCTTCTCATAAAGTCATAATTGGATACAAGCTCTACACACTGTGCCTTTCCGATTAAAAGTCTTGCGGTAGCCTTATTTTTAGATTAAATATTTAAACAATTATTGTCAATATTATAATCCTTCAACATTTATTTTGTCAGAGTTTATTTTTAAGCAATATTTCTAGCTATCCTTTTGGTTAAAGTTCGGTATATCGGAATTTGTCTATTCTGAATGCTGGATCATATCCCAAATCAATCACCACACTGTTTCCTCTAAAAAGTCTTTACAACGCAGAATTCATTTTCTAACATAAATAAACGTGATAATTATGAATAAGGTATTAATTGGCAGTATACTGATTTGCAAATTTGAGGTATTTAATAGATCAATTTTTATTTTTTATAAATTTTTATCAATATTTTTCAATATCCTATTTCATTCGAAACTTTACATAGAAATATGTTTCTTGAAAATATGAAATACGTTTAGGGTGTATAAATATAGGTAAAGGTAAGGATGATTTGTCCAATGCTGTTAATTCCCTGGCTGGAAGTAAGGATAAGCCCTTGTTCTTCAAGAAATGTTTATAATACAAGGCAAACGTTTCAGATAGCTTTAGACAGCAAATCTCCACATCTGCCTTCTAATGGATGCGTCGAATTGACTTAATGATCCAGACTTCTAGAGTTTAAAAGCAAAAACATCTGTTATACATTTTAGAATCGGTTAGAACAAGCTTGCATAGGTCAGAAAAGTACGTTTTCTGAGAGATAATAACTATTATACCAGATTTCTACTGGTTTGTGATTTGAAACATTAGTTGAGTAGAAGCTAAAAGTTTCCAAATTTTAAACAAAATGGTTGTCTCCTAGAAGAGCATGTTGCTGGTAAAACATAGATCTTTTTTAGATATAGTACAAAGAAAAGAGCTATTTTTGTTATACAAAGAACTGAAAAAGGCAAATATCTATTACAAATAGTGGTGGACAGAAGCAAATCAAAATAGACTAAATATTGTTTAAAAAGAGGGAAATGAAAAATCTGAAATTTTTAACTTGGTTCAGTTGAATGATAACTTTGCATGGTTTTTGAGGCAAAAATATTTTAAAAATACAAAAATGTAACTTAAAAGATTTTCATTGTTGTAGACGAGTGGCTCATCTAAGCATTCGAAAGATAGCGCATTTAAAAAAACCAAAACATTATTTAAACCGAACAAAATAGATCCAAGCAACTTCGCTTTAGACAAGTTTAACTGTATATTTATCCGCGTAACCTTAAAAACAAATAAGATAAAATTCAATGTATTTTGGAAGAAGTGATATAAAATCAAGGGAGGCATCTTTCGATGTGTTTAACACATTAACGACCAACATAATCAGACGATATCTGGTGTAACGCAGACGATTTGTATTAAAAAACCTTTAAAAACACAGACGATTATATTTTTATAAAGTCGAATAGAGTTGACTCTGGTGTTTAACCGGTTTAAGTGATATGAATATTGACTAGTTATAGATAACGTTATGTAATTTGAAGAAGTGAAATAAAATTATGGGAGGTATCTTTTGATTCATATATGATTATTTGATAAAAAATAATTCGAAACTGATGCATAAAAATAAGGATGCAATATAACTTGAAGTTTATAAAAATTATAAAAAGCCTACTTCCATTCCAGAAAATAGTAGTAGGTTAGTGAAATTTTAAAATTTCTACTTTCAATAGATAGTATTAATTTCTATACGAAAAAAAAACAAACTTGGAAACTAGTGCACAAAACCATGATGCAATATAACTAATAAAAAAACCTTCGAAATTTCATTGATGTTATGCTACTGGAGTTTAACACTAAGTTAGTTGTCTTTTAATTAGATTGTTAAATAATAAGTTCGTATTATTAAAATAATGTACATCTTTGATCTTATTGGATAAAAAAATTTGAACATATTTAGTTTTAACCAATCAAATTGAATATTTCTTGAAAAAATTTTGAGTATTCAAATGAACTGCCCGAAATCTCGGATCTGATTTGTTAAAATTCAATCATTTTAACCATTCGCACACATTAAATTTAATATATACAAGCAACATGAGCTACCCTGTTCTATTGAGTAAATACTTTTTTTGTATGCATATTTTCTCTTTCGTTAACAAAGTGTCAAGGTGCGTTATCTAGAATTGAACCAATTCAAGGTGGGTTAAGTTTACAACGAATACAATGAAGGGCGTTATATACGATTGATTTTTTTTCTTTCTTTGAAAGTAATAAAATATTTTTCTATAAAATAAAATAATTTAAAAACTACGTTCACAGGTAGGAATTTTGTAAGACCATTTTCCGTTGGACTCGCACTTTGTTTGATCTGTAGTGTTTGGGCGAAATCCGTCTCGACAGGCAAATTGAATTTCCGTGTTTAGTCGGTAGTCCTTGTAATTCACTATTCGCGCCATGAGATTATTCTGAGTTAATTCCACTTTTTTACAAAAGACTTCTGTTGGTGTATGCAAAAATGAGGTATTATTCGTTAGAAGATACTTTGATTTTACTTGAAAATGTGTCGACCTTTTTCATTGTTAATTTGTTTTTTTAATTTAAAATCCATTAGCTTCACATTGTCTAATTTCCAACGCCATGGTTTATTGAATGAAATAAATGCAAAGGAAAAGATTTTCATGTTCAAAATATATAGAAAGTGTTTAAATTTGAGTCAAATGCAAATGTATTGGAATTGGTCCTAACAAAAACGTAATAAGTAGCACAAAAGATTTGCCCTTATTTATACTATTTTTCACTGTTTTATTAATTTTAATGATCTAAAAATTTAATCTTTGTGAAGACTTCTGTACATAATCGTATATGATGCAATCCTTAAATTTTCATCTCTTTATTACGTTGAAATTAAACCGCCTATGACGAAGTCGACTATAACGAAATGTCAGATATAGAGCGTAGCTCCCCAAATCAAGGAAGTTTACTGGAGGGTTTTAACTTCCCGGATATTTAAAAGATTATAACTTTATTTCAGTCGAATTGTGGTGTTAACAGAATGTATTACGACAAAGCGCTACAGTGTTGTAAATTAGTAGATCACCGAATTTGTTAAAGACTCTTAATAATTTTATTTTTTTATATGTATGACTGTTAAATTCGCTTTGAATGTATGTATACGTTTTATTGACTACTGCGTGTATGAATATTATTTGAATTAACATGTGTGTAACGTATGTTTATTACATTGTGCATGATATAAAGTGTTTGTATTTAAAATAAAGTATGTTTTATTCACAAATGTGTGTCTGTTTGTCGTTCCTGATATAACGAACTAAAATTGACCCCGCCAGATTTTACTGTATATCTCATATGTCATGCAGATATCTTTTTTGAAAGACAGATTTCGGTAGGCTAATTTCAATTTGAAGATTTGGCACACGCAAGAATGTACTATTGAAGATATTTTTTTGGAAAAAATGCAACCGCATATACTCGAACATTTAAATATTTTCATCTTGGTGCAAAGTCATAAAAAGTATTCATTTTTTTCAATAGAGTAAATAAATAACTTTCATAAATTTCAATTATGAAATTTCATTCTGGTGTATGAAGCGATCTTAACAATTTTTCGTCTAAAATTAGTCTTTAAAAGTTGGATGATACGTTGGAAAATTCGAATTAAAGAAACACACACTTAAAATTAAAAAAGAAAATTTAAAATTGAAACCAAAGGGTTTAAAATCACAAAGACAACTCAGAATGAAATAAGTCCAATTCCAAAGAAAGAATATATAAATGAAAATTAAAAACGACAAATTTAAATTTACTAATGCTGAATTCTAAATTCTAAACAAAAAAGTAAATATGTTATGTATAGAACTGTCCTACCTTTTGCAATGATGGAGACCGAATTATTCTGATTGAAATTTGTGGAGCAGACAAAAACTCCAGAATCATTTGAACTGACTTTTGGTATTGTTAGTGTGAATGCATATTTGCTAGTGTCTTTAGATGTCCATTCTTGTGGATAATACTTTCTTCAAATTATTAAAGTGTTTGAAGGATCAAAATAATAAGTAGTACTATATTCACAAGTTTAAACTGCACCGAAGTCAATAAAACATGCCTTTATGCCGTAAAACATCATGGATTTAAATCGTGCACTTTGCACCGAATTGCTATTTGAGCTCATGGTAATCTTTGGTAAATGACAAGGTACCCATCTGCGAAAAACTTTTCTTCAAAAATATTTTAAATTACTTCAAAAAGCTTAAGCTAACTGTTACTAGTTAGTAAAGTTTACTAATCCATTTTCTTGGTGATTTTTTTTGCTATACACTTCTTCATTAAGTTTACTATTGATTTACACTTAATTAATCAATTTAATTTAAAATTTATAAAAAAAAATCGGTTTTTCTTGCAATGACGTTTCCTAACCAATAAAATTTAACATAAGGTTTCCTATAATTATTTTTTTAATTGAGAAAATTAAATCTTATGTTTAAATTGATAAAAACTTTTTACAATATCGACCTAAATTCATTCAATTCCAGAATAGAAACCCAGGTTTTGAAAGTAGTATAGTAATTTCCTATGAATTATTATAGTAATTTAAGTTTTAAAAACTAATCATATGCTTATCTTTTCCAATGAGTTTTATATAACTTTAAACAGGCGATTTTTATTTTGTGTGACATTTGTGGGGCGAAACATGCTAAAAACTTATTAAGTATGAAATTACTCGCTAGAAGTCCATTTCCACATTGGAGTTCCGTATAAGCGAGGAAAGATGCAGTTTAAAGTCAACTTGCTTCCTGGAAAAATGATAACGTTGCCAAATTCATCTTGCGACCAATTTTCCGCCACTATTTCAATTCCCGGAGGAAGATTCACTAAATAAAATGAATTTAGTCTTTTATCTTTCTTTAGTAAAAAGAAAAACGAAATATATTTTTAGCTTACCTAAAGAGATTGATCCAAAAACTTAAAAAAAGTTGATTTAAAAAATGATTTATTTCATCATTAAAAAATTGAATATATATTGTAAATTATAATCATTATGGATGAGTGAAAATTCCATTTTGCCGGTAGAATATCAAATAAATAATTTGAAATGAAAAGTATAGGATATCTTTTAAAAATAGAATAGGATGTGATTTACATCCCATATTCCCATTATACACTTTAAAAGCACTCGAAATATTCATAATATAAAAGTGATAAAAAAAAAGGATAATGGATGAATTACCTGAGTAGTTGTTGTATGTTGACAACGGAATGCAAGTGGGAAGACTCTTTTCCAGCCAATTTCCGTTGATGCAGGTGAGGATGGGGGAGCCGGTTAGCTTGAATAGGCCCACGTGCTGACAAGCAACGTTGATCCGACTTCGATGCAAAATCATTCTTTCCTCTCGAACAAGCTTTCCTTCAAAGTAAATGCTGGCGTTAAAATTGTCTGGATTCACCGAACAATTTTTTGGCACTTAAGTAAAAAAGAAAGAAAGGAAAAAAATATATGAGATAATGAATATTGCATCTTTGAAAAACTAAACCCATCTCGGCCAAACATCTCTAAGAACATAACTAAGAGTTTTGCCCCTATTCTTCATTGTAAATTTTTCTAAGATAATGATTTTTTGAATTCTTAAAAAAAGTTCACCCCCAAAAAATTGCTCCCCCTCCCTTTACGTTAGAAATTTTAAAATACGCCACCCTACATATGTTACTCAGGAATATCATGAGTATGGACACGAATATAAAAGTACGCTATATAAATTACTTTTCTCAATAGTTAATATGCATATAAACTTTCATAGTATGGAAAGTGAAGTAATTCACTAAAATCAGTCGACTGCGTTAGAACAACGGTCACTAACCTTATTAACATAGGATAGGACAATTGAGCAAATGAAGAACGCGGGAAGGGCCATTACAAAACGTGTAGTTACGCTTACACAAAAAAATAGGACAATAAAATCCTATTGAGCTGTCGATTTAAAATCAATCAAAGTTTGAAGTAAATTATCTCCTATATTATTTTTGATTTAAAAATTGTGGAATTTAATTTCTTGCAATTTTTAATCTGTTATTTGTTTTGTATTACTTAAGAATCTATTTTAGTGTTTTTTAAATCGAAAAAATCTATGAGACATTCTTTTAAAACTTTAAGAATTTTTTGTTTCGGAGCTCAAAGCGAATTTTGATCGAAAAAATTTCCCAATTAAACATTGAGTTTAAAGTTTAACATATTGCAAAATTTATTGAATTTTTTTATACAAGCTTTTACTAATTTATTTTATACTATTTTTGAAAACGCTGAATAAAAAAAGAAATATTACTTAGTGGTGGTTCAGAAAGCTGAAATTGAATTGCAAAACTTTATAATAGAATCGAAAAAACGTAATTGAAAAACACAATTTAGAAGTGAGAGGAGAAGAAAATGGAATTAAAATAAGTTAATTATAATTAAAATTAAACGATTTAAAATTGAAAAGAAACAGAATAGAATTAAAAGGCAAATTAGATATAAAAAAAGCCAGATAGAATTTAAATGAGACGAATTACAATGTTAAAGAAACAAAATAGAATTGAAATAAAAGAAGACAAATAATAGGAAAATTAGTATTGAAAAGCTTTTGGTTATCTTATAATACTAATTAACTTGCATCGCTTTATGGAAGCTATATTAACTTCTTCAAGATTGACTTTTTCATTTACTTTTGTCTTGTTAACGAAAAGAGTCTTATTTGGAGATTTACTCATATGCACTTATGAATTCGTCTACCTCTGTTTTCGATAAATAATACTAACCTACATATTTTCTAGCTGCCTAACTAATTTAGCTTACAAAGATATTAATTAACTGAATGATTTTACAATTAACTAATTTATTCATAACAACGGATTCAGCTTCAAATGTTTTAGTCTCAAGAGTTAAGCTTAGATGTGATTATGATTCAGATTTATACGGATATTGTTTTTAAAATCTGTGCCCCGTGAAAATATCTATACCGTCTTGTTTCGAATTTCTGACTGTGACATGGCAAAAACTTAAATAGCGCACATTATCAACTATTCACAAAAAGCGAATATTTAATCCAAAATCTCAACCCCTTTCAAAAACGATAAGAACAAAATCATTCCCAGAAAGAACGAAATCCGCATATAGAAGGAACTGATAATAATTGATGAAAATTGGAAAAAAGTACAACAATGATAATTGAAGTCTTCCCACTCGCTGTTTAAGCATTTCACACTCCACGTCTTTGCCTCATTCTGCGTACACGTATAAACGATAGTGGTGCCGTTTGGATACAGGTTTCGTGTTTCACTTAGGCGCTTGCCATCAAACTTTATTTCAGCTAGAGGAACCATTTTCGGCTTCTGGCAAAGACCATCCTCTAAAAAAAAGTTTAAAAAAGTTATGGGTCAACTTCAGCATCAGATTTACATTTTATGTTCAAGTTTAGGCGCTTTATTTTCAAAATTATTGCTTTATAAGATCTAAAATTTACTTATTCTATAACATTTTTTCAGTTCTAAAATTTTTTAGCTACAAAAAACAGCCAAAAATTTTTTTAGATAAATATTTTAAAGTTTTTTGTGCTAAAGATGACGTTTAAAAATTTTTAAATTTTTTTTTTTATGAAATTCACAAGATAACCTGATAATTATATTCTACAGATCTCCACTCCTTATGCATAAAAAATTTCTTTCATGTTTTTTTAAAACTCAATTTTCGAAAATTTTCTCTTAAGGTCATGAAAACCGCAAAAAATTAGAGTCTGTAAAGAACAGTATATTTTTGATATTGACACCAATTTATACTCCAGAGAATAACGTAAATTTACATACTATTTTTTTGATATGTTATATATTAAATATTATATCAAAAACGGCATTGAAAATGCTGAATGGAGTAAAAAGCCCGTGTGTGTCCTGCGAAGGTTAAACAAAAGTTACTTAACATAGATGGCTTATTACGAATATATGATTGGGATTATAAACGAATACCTCCTCGTTTAAACTACTCGATTTTGTGGTACTACTTAGAAAGAATTGTTAGCAAGATTGCAAGTTTTGATCCAGTTAGGATACATGAAGATTGGTATCAGTACATACACTGCAATACGTGGAAGATGCAATCAGTATTTACCACAAAATTTTTTATACTATTCAAAATATAAGAAAATCACTTTTCAAGCATCATGTTCTGAAAGAATATGTAAAATTTGAAGTGAAAAAATATACGCATTCGCTAATTATAATGAATATATGATCCAACAAATTAGAAGAAAGAATTCTAAATAGCTATAATCATACATCGTATATTAATAAGGGCTAGGATACTCTCACGCTTTTATACTCCATGCTAATGCTAGTAAAGACTAAGTGTTCAATAAGTAAAAACACTAAAATTTTATGTTTTATTTCAAAATTAATTAAAATACTTTACTATCTAGAAAGTTTTATTCCTATTCTTCTGAAGAGTGGAAGAGGAAAATTCCTTCATGGAAAAAAGTATTAGATGAAAAAGGTTTAAAAATCCACATGAGTAAATCTAAAGATTGAAAGCAAAAATCAAAGAGTAAAATATTAAGCCATATAGAGTGTATGCAAATGGAGCTAAAAATATTTCCATTATCCGTGTAATAAGCGTGTACGCAATAGGTGTTCTAAAACTAAACGTAGCTTATTTAAAGTAAAAAAGTTCAACTGCAGTATTTGTTCGAATCCAAAGTAGAAATGGATGAAAAAGTAGTGGTAGACGGAGTAAAATTAGAAAGAGTGGGCCTATTTTGTTATCTAGGAGAAATTTTTGATGTGGCAGATAGCGTACGCAATTCAGTAGAGCATAGAATAAGTCTAGCTTGGAAGGAATTTAAGTCTAAGCAGTATTTTGTGTAGTAGTAATTATTCTAAGAGACGTTAATCATTCAAAAGTATAGTATTAGGTTTAGTTTAGTATTTTATTGGTCAGAATTGGAAGAAGCTGATAAATGTAGACCAAATACTATTGAGATGAGAATGTTGAGAATAATGAATAAATGAGTCTTCAAAAAAGGTAATACCCGTACCTAAGTTCAAAAAGTCGAGCACAGAACCTTTCTTAGATAAGGAACAATACGTTTGATTGCTAACTCATCATTTCTTCGAACCGGTTTATTTGAATTCTTGTATTTTTATGACAAAATTTGCAAAGCCTTAAATAATCACTATACCTTCATATGCAAAGGGTATTAAGACTTCGATGCTACACTTCGTTTATTGATTCACAGTCATTCCGCTGTGAATTAGGAGTTCTTTTTGCAACTCTGGCATAAAAACCGCTAGCATTGAATTTTGACCATCAACACTCAGTCCATAGCAATTAAAACATTTGTAATTGTATTTAAAATAATGATCCATAGTCTTTTCCTCGTCCTTTTTTTCGCTAACCGTTTGAAGAGCAGGATTTTTAAGACGAATATGTTTTCGTTTTAATAGAAATTGTTTAAACTTGTTTTTAAGACAAATTGCTTTTTTTAATGGAAATTTATATTAAGCGGCTGATTGGCCTTTGATGCTGACCTTCAAAAGTTACTTCTTTTATTTCCCTTATCGTATTTTGTCATCGAGTTCACTTGATCAAAGTTTATTCTCCTTTTCAAATTTTATTTGAACGTGTATTCATTTTATGTTTTACCAGATGATTTTCCTGTCTTGCGTTAGTGGTGTCACACTGGTCTTCAAAGTGTTAATTAGTGGGCATAGAAAAATATTTTCTTCAAATTCAATATCTTTAAAGTTTTGTAATAACTGAACTTTCATGAATATGAATAGTAACAATTTTATTATCAGGAATCCTCTGTATTAAAATTGTTATCAACACATTTGAACATATTCTCTATTTTAAGAGAAAAGGTATAATTTGAAAGGGCGATGTCACTTATTTTTTTAAACTACCAATCATGTAACTGACTGCTAACGATATCTTGTAAAATAGCAAAAAGCAAAGTTTTCTACTATAGTATGATTCTTGCCATTTTTATCAATTTGATAACTATTCTGGAAAGTAGCTTCCATTGCATAGTGTGGTGGCAAAATGCTTTGGAAGAAAAAAAGCTCTCATGATTCGCCAAAATTTCCGCTATCACTACACATTTGGTTGCAAATTTTCTCCATACCTTATATATATATATTATATATATATATGAAAACGCATACTTTATGTTACTCTCGGAGTATTTTTCTGTCTTTCTTTTTTTTTTATTGATGAATTAAGTTTTTCAACACTACCACGCGAGTCATTGAATATTGTACGAGATATATTTGAGCGCCCTTGATATGTTCGTATCTTTCCCATCATTTGGTACACAACTTTAAAGCCACTGGATATATGTTTTTCTTAGCAAATTTATTCAACCTTTGATATTTGTTATAAAAGCACAATTTTAAAAGAATTCAAATTTTAAGCCGAACATTTGATGAAGCCTGAGACAATCAAAAATTTAAGGACAAACTTGTTGAATTAAGGCTCATTCTTTTAGTTTTTTGGCAATAAATTTTTTTACACAACGACTCATTTAAATTTTGAAAAGCGCCTTTTTTAATGCTACATTAATTTAGATTCACATCGAATTAAATAAAAAGCGGTAACATAGACTTTTCTAGGGACCTGAAAGTCCTATTAAATTTTTGAAGTTTTAAAACCGCATAATATAATTATTTAAGTGATATTATACATTGTTCGCAATGTAGAAAGGAACAAATGGAGAAACATTGGAAGATTCTTGCAGAAGAGCTTATACAACTATTGATTGATGAGCAATGCAACCAAGAAAAATTACAACAATCAGTAAGATAACAGTAGCGGTGTAAGGGTTTTAAATAGTTATTATAAAACCCTTAAGAAAGAGATGCTATATGTGTGTGATTCGAAAAAGGAAAGGTAAAGTTAATAGAGGAGGAGCAAACAATGAAAAAGAATGGAAAGATTCAATAAACAACACTTTCAATGAAATTTCTTCTGATGATTGCGAAACTTTGTATAGAAAAATGCTTGAATATATTATCAGATCTGAAAGATTTGAAGTTATTATGGAATAAAGCTCAAACTTTTGTGTTTTCTATAAATTTTATATTATTTTTTATTTATACATCATTTATACTTTTACCTTAGAGTTACAGTAATTAGTGTAATGGAAAGACTGAATTGTAACAAATATATTACCAATAAGAAACCATAACATGGGTATTGATAAAGATATGACTAACGATTGCAAACTTATGAGTTATGACTAATGATCGATAAACCCTATAAATTAGTTAATGTGTTGAAAATTAAAAATGAAAGAATTAGTTAGGCATTTTCTATTTATGCATATTTCATCAATATCAGCAACAACATTATTTTTTTGTCAAAAAGTGAGATCAAATTTTTAGTAGGATTTTCTAAATTTCGATACTTTGCACCTTTTTTTCTTTTTTAGAAAAAAGCAGTAACGGAACGCTTCGAATTACGGTGGCACGGACACTTTTTAAGAAAGAAAAAAACGACATAGTGAGAAAAGCGATAGATAAAAAAGTGAATGAAAAAAGAAGCAGGGGAAGACAACGAAAACGATAGAAATATGGACTAACATAGCGAATCCAAAATCTCGGTCTTAACAGAGGAAAAATGGAGAGAACGGATTGTAGCCACCGACCCCCAACTTGGGGACAAGATGTAGGCAAAGAAGAAGAAAAAGAATAAAAAAAAATTAAGTTTTTTTTTCAAAATATGAAAGGCTTAAAAGAGAAATTATTTAAATATCTTTAATATTTTCATTCATGCTATATGTATCAATTAAAGCAATTTTATAAAACATAACTTAAATGTAAAATTTTCACTAAAAATTATATATTCATGCTATATGTATCAATTAAAGGAATTTTATAAAACATAACGTAAAATTTTCACTAAAAAATTGGCCTAATGGAAAAAAGTGTATTATTGTGTGAATGTTTAACAGTAGAGAATCGGCAATTCAAAAAAAGTATATTTAAAGTTTGATTGTATAAAAATAGGGCACTTCTTACTTCGAAGGTATATGCATTGTGGAGGAGAATTACTCCAAAATCCTGTAATCAAACATTCTGATGTGGTTGATCCGTTCAAGACAAAGTCATCCCAGCATTTCCACTTGACAATTGTTCCAGAAGCGTATTTATAAAAAGAAATATTCATGGATTCTATGAATCTAAAGTGGGAAAAAACCAAATTAAACAATAATATTTAGTTACTGGCATTGTACATTTTTATGTTATTCCCATCCAAATTTTGGACGAATAAAAATCAGTGATATTTATAAACTTAAGCTGTCTATTTTTACATGGAAATACACTCATCACTGTTTACCATAATGTTAAAATTTCAAAAAGAAAATATTTTCCCCAGTATTAAAGAAAATATGATTACCCCTTCGTTTAAGCTCTCGAACTCTAAACAAGTTATCGATTGCAAAATGTCTGAGTTTTACAACTCTAATTTGGACATCTTCTCTACTGAATCTCTTTCTTTCAAACGTTTCAAAAGTACCATACTTGACTCAATCATCTCTAACTTCAACATAACTTCTTTGACGTCTAAATGTTATTCTTGTAACAAATAGATATAACGATTTTTTATTCTTGCTAATAAGCGGCCACTTATGACTTTTGGAGCAGTGATTACTTTTGTTTTATTTAATGTGCATTTGTAGTTTAATTTAAATATTCAATGTTCAATAAAAATGTCTCCTTCTTCTTCTTCTTCTTCATTTTATGTCAGAGCTATACTAGAGTTGCTCAAAACGCAATAGGACAAGTAGAATATGTAAGAAATCCAATTTTTTAGAATATATAATATTTATAGATATAGTAATACTTCTAATCAATGACATTTTATCTTTATCTCACGATGCCTCCTTTTAATATAAATATAATTTTGCTGTGTTCCACTATTTTATTTTTATTGTAAGAGAGCGTTGGTAAGTTGCCGGGAAAAAACGCCCGAAAACCAAAACGCTCGATACCAAAACGCTAGAAAACCAAAATGCCCAATACCAAAAAGCCCTTCTTTATCCTGTATTAAAATTTTAATTTAGTAGGATGATAATTTCTTTGTTTTAGGGGTGATTTTGTTTGTGTCTGTATTGTTATTACTCATAAGAGTAATTTCAATCTATTGTATGAATTTTGTGATTTAATAAAAAAATTATTTATTGCAAAAAAAGAACTTTTCTATTTTTAATATAGGTAAAATTCTTTAGTTTTAGAAAAAGAATTTATTGAAAAAATATACTATTTTAAAATTATAAAAAATAATCTTTCACCACGTATGATCTATTGGGTTTCATTAGGTTTTCATATTTCTGTAAATCTAAACATAATAAGCTTAAATCTAAGTGTTGAGTCTAGGATTTTCTGAGGAGAATTTTTGAATGACTATTAGTTAAGTAAAACTTGAAGTTAGCTCTTCCGCAATGATAACTAAAACACATATGTATCCTTGTGAAAGAATACAATGTAGATGTGGAAGAAGATTTATTTAATTAAAATCAAACAAATTAATTAATAATTGACAAATTACAGAGTTTAGATTACAATTGTTAAAAATTGAGATTTTAATGATAATTTATAAAATATAAAAATATGATAAAATTAGAAAAGTTGGACTTTTTCAAAAACTTTTTTTATATTTAAATGCAAATCATAAAATAGAAAACTTTTTATTCCATGGGGGTAGAGTTTTTGACGTACCTATATCGAATATAATTTTGTAATTTGATCAATTCAAACTTCTTTTCAATCAAAAAAAATTTAAATGTGATGCACGCATATATAATTTCATAAAAAATTCAGATTTTTACTTGTTTATTAAGTATAACAAATGTAAATGTTACACATATGTATCAAGTTTACAATGTACGAAGTGTTTAAATTTTGCTCACTCTAGCAAATTTTGTAAAAATAAAATAGTCACATGTGCATACTGTGCTTCAAAAGAGCATGCATATAAATAATTGTACTTTTAAAGAAGATTCAAATAGGCTACTTTGCTCTAACTGTCTTAAAAATAAAAGTGAGGATACAACAAATTTTTCTTGTAGCATATCTTGTCCATTGGTAAAAAAAATGTAATAAAATTTTTTTTATTAATCACAATAATATATTGTGATTGAATCAATGAATCACAATCAAGTAAAATTGTTTCTTTCGCGTGTGAGTGGGTTGGTAGAAGGTGAAATGGAAAAATGAAGAATATTACCCATTTTTGGGAATGTTGGGAGGAAGGCAATCCATAATTTTGCAGAAGGGCGGATCACTCGTCCATTCGCCATTTTTGCACGTGATAAATTTGCTGCCCATCAAAGCTTGATTCGGCGGACAGGTAAATTCGATAACTGATTTTTCAGAAAAGGAGGATTGGTTTAAATTTGACGTCGTAGAGTTTACTGAATTGGTAAAGCCAGGACAAAACTCTATTCAATAATTTGAGCGTGTTAAAGAATAGCATGCGTACGTTTGCCTGCAGTGCCATATTTAAGACGGACATTGGGACATAGACCGCTTTTCTCAATGATTAGTGAATTTCATAGAATTTTTTAGATGAGGAAAATTCCTCCAAAATCATTTTTAAATAGGCCACATGTTTAATATAATAATATATATAAGTGAGAATGGTTTATTTTGCAGATGTTATTATACATTCATTGCAAATATTAGTTTGCAGAATAATGACTGGAAACCCTTGTTGCATAATGTATATCATTTCGTTATATTGAAATGGAATAAAAGCTCCATTAGTTAAAACTTCTAAAACTGTGAATATTTTTTTAAAGTATTAATTTATTCTTGAAAATAAACGTAGCCTAACAACTATATACAACGAATACTTCTATTGAGTCGCAATTCTGATCGATATAAATAAATTTCACTGTGAATGTTAAATTTTTTCTTTAAGCCAAGAGCAATATTTGATTTTCTAGTTTTTCATTTATAGAAAATAAAAAGAAATTAAGCTTATTATATAAATTTATTATTACAATTATTTCTACGCTCCTATAAATTTATTTCTACCCTCCTATAAATCTTTAATTATAGTAGAATTACTTTCTGGAATTCATTTATATACTTTGTTTGGCACTTGGTAGATAAATGAATTCCAGAAAGTAATTCTAGGAATAAATGTAAGAAAAATATGTCTTTACCAATAATTACTATATGAGCATAAAAACACAACACATAAAATCAATAGAACAAAGAATCAGTTTGGATTCTTCCTCCTTCCAAGTTTTTGAATAAGTAAAAGTATAAGTTATAAATGTGTTAATAGCCTCATTAAATATTGATTTAATGAATAATGTAATTAAAATAATTCCAGCAAAAAAAAGTAAATTAATTTTCAGAAATGACATATATGTTCTTTAGAAGTTTCAAATTTTACTAAACCAGAGGTGGAGATTCTTTCTCCTTCCAAGTTTTTGAATCCGCTCTTTGAGCAAGTGTATGCATAAGTTATACAAATGTGTTAATGGCCTCATTAAATATAAATTTTAATTAAGACAAAAAATCAAATTCTTTTTAGCTAGCATTTTGTTTAAAAAAATTTATGCAGTCTTTATAGACAAAATGACATATTGTAAACGGTATAAAAAATCCACATGTACTAAATAATTCTTAGGAATATTAAGGGGCACAGAAATGCATAAATCCCATTTGCAATTAGCAAGTGAATAATCATATATTATTTCATTCTTGTAAATCTGAAGCAGCTTGAATGATATTCGGGCCCATGTAAAGATTAAGTTCGCATTGGTCTAAGAATCCGTGATCTAGCTAGACAATGAACTTTCATACTTCCCTAACTTTTGTTTAACCAGACAAACAATATCATATCTCCCTAACCATTGCAATAATTTTTTTTTCGAAAATATTCCTTGATGAATATTTAATTAAAAAAAACCTTTTTTACAAGCTGGAGCTTCAGGTTCAAGTTTTCCAAAGAAGCATTTGATGGAGTTGTAATTTTTTATGTAATTCTGAGGACAAGTAAAAGAAACTTCACTCCCATGCTGCACCGCTTCCGAGACTAAAAGAGAATTCACGAATCTTCCCCCATTCGAAATGTTCTTTAATTTGCAAGAATCTATCCAAAAATGGTTAATATATAAATATATTGAAGTATCTTTTAACGATTTACAAAGAAAAAACGGTAAGGGTGTGCCTATTTATACCAATACAAAAAGTAATCTTCTCAAAACCTCTCAAAATCTTAATTTTTTAAACAAATTAAAAAATGCGATGTATTTCAATGTTTTGAACCATTTAGAATGTATTATTTTTAATTTGGTGGAAAAAAAATATTTCGAAGAGCTTAAATAAATTGGATACTTCGGATTATTTCGCTTTATTTCCGTAAAAATGTTACACGAATCATACATAAGTATGAAGTTTTATTTCTTTTTGAATAGTAAAAAAAATTTTTATTAGCTTGGCTCTAATATTATGGATAACAGAGTCTTAAGACGAAGTTGATGTTATAACTTAAAACTTTCTTTGTATTTAATGAAGTTGTTAACATACATATACAAAAGAAGGCGCATCTTTTTACACAAAAACATGAATTTAATTCATATTTTCTAATACGCTGATTTCAAAAACAGTTAACCCACGTTAATCTGAAAAGAAGAATGAAATAGTAAGGAGATAATGAAATTTGCCGGATTATAAAAACAATGATTTTGTTATCAAAATTTATGCAGTTAATTTTAAAAACCATAATATCCCTGAAATATTATTAACATTGCTGAAATATACAACCAAAAACGTTTAATTCTTAAGTGTTTTTTTTAATTTCGATTTTAAAAGGTAAAAAAGATGAAAAACTTTATGAAAAAAATAATTTATTTGCATATATATAACGAAGGATTCGGATAATAAAGTTAATCAGGTTTTTTTTTAAATTTAATTCTGTTAATTTTGTTAATCTATTCATGTTGTTAAAATTGACAGCCATAGTTCGCTCAAAGGCCACTCTTTTGTGTCTCACACATAGTGACAGACCAAATTAGAGCTTAAACCGTGGACAAATGCCCTATCTCATAACCCTCTGCAAAAAAATTTTTCTCCGATCCGCAAATTTTATTTGTTTTTTGCTTCTAAAAAATTATAGATTGATAAAAAAACTCTTAAACAACTTTTGGAATGGAATTGATAAAATTGTTCTATTGAACACAGATTAAACTATAGATTTTCAACCATCACTTAGTATACTTTATTCATAGACGCAAAAAGACAAGTTTGCCACTTTGGATATAAATTTTAACTGCAATTTGCTAACTTATATTTGCCAACTTTTACTAATATTGAGAGAATTCTGTTCATTTTATTCATGAATCTTTGGAGATTTATATTCTAAAAGAGTATCACTATAATAAATTTAAATATACATTTTAACGCCATCTAAAATTTTAGAATCAGGCATTTAGCCCTGGAAGCTGCTTTTGCGAGTTGTGCTTCTCATCTGATGTGTGCAATGCCCTAACTTCAAAAACGATAGATTTAGCAATTGTTTAATTCCAGCCTATAAATCTTGCATTTTAAAAGTTGGGTCATTGTCCACTGGTGATGAAGACCATAACTCCGAAACGCAAAGTCCAGCCCTAAATGCCTGTTTCCAAAATGCTAGATGGCGGTAAAACTCGTAATATTAAATAAATAAATAATATAATGTCACTTTACGTAATGAAGAGTAACGCTTTAGGAAGCATAATTTACAAGACAAATGGTCTGTGCTTCCTTTTTCAATGAAATTTTATATATTTAATGCATGTGATTTCCATTACATCGGGATCTGTAATAATCGCCTATTTTTCAAGAATTGGCATCAAAAATCAGTAAAATATCTTTGTTCAAGTTTAAACTGAACTTTAAAGTTTTTAAGTTTAAACTGGATCTCATTTTTGAGTTTTGTTTTATTTTTCAATTTATTTAATATTTATACTAAGATTTCTTAAAAAAGCTTATTTTTTTTAAAAGATATTACCGTGATTCTCTAAAAACCTAGTTTTTGAGGAAAAGAAGAAGTTTGTGAACCTAAATGTACTTACTTATCACATTAACGATGGGAGGATATCAACTTTTTGTACGTTTCCGATTTCAATGTTTATTCTCAAAAAAGAGTTTTTACTCTTTCTGGGATTATAAAATTTTAGTTTTAGTTTTGAAAATGAGAATGATTTAACGGATTCACTATTCATTCAACAGTAAGTAAGTTAATCAGAGACCCATGTTAGGATAAATCAACATTTAATTTGAAATGAATGATTTTCTTTAGTTCAGGCTTCAATCAGGTAGCCAAAACTGAATTAACTCTTATATCTATCTAGCTATGCAGTCAAGTGTTGATGTCAACTATTCTCTTTGTTAAATGTAGCTGATAGGTTATTGTGCAAAGACAACACTATATATTTAAAATTAAAGTATAAACTGTTTAAATATACAAATATATTATTCCTAAACTGCTTCAACTTTGCTGATTATGTAACGCCATGCAAAATTTAGAAGAAAAGCTAAAACATTTTGCCACTCATCAGAGATATTCAATCAAATTTTAGATTCCTTATCCATTTCAAGGAATCTCAATAAAATCATCTCAAAGTGTAGTAAATTTTTCCAATACGATTTCGAACAAAACTTGCTTTTAATCTTACACTACTTATTGATTTTATCTAGCACCCTTCTCTCTTTTTAATAAGGAAAAATAAAATTAAAATATCACTTAAAAATTTTTATAATAAAAAAGATAAAAAATTAAACATTTTTTTTATATTTACTTATAAATAAACTGTTGGTACTTTATTGATTATCTTTCTCACCCTTGTCTTAAAATGTTTAATTTAATTAGCTAACTGAAAAACTAACTAACTAACATTTTTATTTATCTTTTTCATAATAATTTTTTTTTATTTTTTTTTTATTTAACTTTTTCATAAAAAAAAGGGGGAGGAGGGGGTGAGAAAACCAATAAGTATCAAAATCACAATTCTTACGCTTCCCGATTTTAATTCATCATTCCATCACTAATTTTAACTATTAAAAATTGGATAATGGTATCTTATTTTTAGTTTTAAAGTAATGCCAATATCATAGTATACTTCTTTAATCAAATAATAATGATTTGCTTTATTAAGCCGGTGTGATTGTTTTTAGTACTTTTCAAAAGATTTAGCGCTTAGTATTAAAATCGCCATCGAGATTGGCATGTAAACCAAAAAAACAGATGCCTAAAAATATTGGAATCCGTACATCTCTAAAATTAGTAAAGAAGTTTATTAATTTGATTTGTCTCTTGATCCAAAATTGCGCCTTCAAAAAATTGAAATACATTCTATTACTTGAATTGGTCTCAGGTTTCATGAGGTCTTAACTGATATATTATATCAGTGGTCTGACAAAACTACTGGATGTAACAAAGCGATTATAACATATATCACATAAACATAATAAGCATGGTTAAATCGGGTTCGCCTGTAGAATTAATAAATACAAAAATCAGGAAAAAGCAGAAAATGCATTTATAGTTAAAATTTTCCACCAAAATTGTATACATATAAACTTATATTACTTGCAAGGCAAGGATTTGTAGGTATTTTTGGATTCCATTCTGAGAGGTTGCAAATGAAATGTTTTTCCTTCGTTTCTCTCAAAGAGTAGCCATTATTGCATACAAGCTTGATTTTGCGTTGATGTGGAATGATGTGGCCTTCAGAAACCATCTTCGTTTCAAAGGAAAAGGCTCCATTCGGTATAGCAACAACTTCGCACCCTTCTAAGTTAGTTGCGAACATTCAATAAGTTGTAGTGTATTAGATTATATAATATTATATAAAGAATTAAGCATAAAAGTATACAATAAGAAGTAGAGCATGAGTAAATTTGTATCTCCACAACGTAAATCAATGACAAATAGCTTTCGCATATTAGTTTTGATTAAAATAGCCCAGGGAACAATGGTTAATAAAGGAGACATAATGAAATCAGAAGAAGGCAAATGTGATACATCAATTCATCAATAAAAAATAATATCACCGTTTACAGACAAAGCAATCACTCATACAGCAGGATTGTCCAGCATAAGATCCCACAAATGCTTTTTGAGATGAGACTTGAAAGTTCGAATGGAGGAAAAGTTTGAAAAGTTTTTTGGATACCCATTTTTCAATTATGCGCGTGTAATGACTTTATAAGGATTTATCAGATTATGTAAACGTTGAAATTTTCACATGAAAAAATTACCTTACCAGTCCAAATGTGTTTTTAGCTAACGCATAAAATTTCAAGTTAATCGGATAAAAAAACAAGTTTTTATTTAACTTTGAAAAATGATATTTTGGAATGATATTCTATAGATAGATAGATATGTATATATTAGAGCTCTACGCGGGTTGCAAAATTTGCTCACACTCAGCCGGCCCCCCATTTTATTATTTTGCATTCGCCTCTCACCCGCAATAAAAAGAATAAAACTACCCGCAATTTCAAATTTAAACCCATACCAAACCCACAATTTTAGATTTAAACAATCAACCAACTTATAAGTATCTCATTGTGATAAAGAATATAATTTATATGCTATACTTAAAATATTTGCTTTGATGATGTAAAAGTTGTCAGTGTGCGTGATATTCTTTACTGATGTTACACTTTATAGCTTATACAATGACATATGGGCTATGAATGAATATCTTATAAATTATACGATTTTTTAAGAATTAATTCCCAAATATCCGCAATTTTAAAAGCTAACCCTCACTAACCTGTAGTACTAATATTGAAACCAAGCACGTCCCGCTTCGCAGTAAGTCTTAAACAAATGACCAGCACTCTAAATTTTGGTGTGGGTCACAAACCAACGTGAGTGGCCCGCCCACGCTGGCCTCTAATATATATATATAGGGTACCATTTTTTGTATTGAACATTACTAGGTTAAAACTATTATTTTTTCTAGTTTTCTAATACTTTAGGTAGAAAGATTTGTTTTAGTTTTCATTTTTTAGTCCATGAAACGGAAACAGTTTTTGTTTTATAAATGCAAAACGGTAATTTTGTGAACTATATTAGTCCCTATCAAATGTAAGTTTATAACAAAAGAATTAGTTAGTTATAAAAATGTAGTTTTTCTAGATATATATTATATAGATAGCATAGCTTCAATCAATTTCTTAAAATTAATAAAAAGAAAGTTAAAGAAACTGGAGCCGGCGTCAGAGTCGAAGCCAGAGACTAAAATATTTCTGCTTCAGAGTCGGAGCTAAGCAATTTTTTCTGGTACTGAAACCCTGAGTCTAATCAATGGTACCATGTGGTTAGGCTATAATAACCCTATCAATAATATCAACACAATTTTAGCAAAAAAATTTAAATACTTGTGTTTACTAATATCAAAACAGGGGTTATACATTTGGTTAGGAAAATAAAAAAATACTTTTCTTATATAATAAGGCTGGCAAGTTATCTCCCCAGAGGTCTTGCCAGACCTCTGATATATATAGTTTTTAATGTCTTTTTGATCACATATTTTCTTTACCTTATATCAAATTATTCAATCATCATAAACATGAATAATGAATATTATGAAGTTTAATGTTTTTTTATTAATATGTTTACAATTACATTAGGTAATCATTGTATCACTTATGTTTTTTTTTCAAATAAACTTCTTCTTCTTCTCCTTCTTTTCTCTATTGTCTTATGTTGCTTTTTGAGATTTGTAGTTATTTTTGATAAAAAAAAATTTCAAAAGTAATAAAATAATCTTTTTCCAAAAGTCTTAAAAGACAATTTTCTTCTTTTTTTAAAGAGATCTATATTTGATATTTCTGGTTTTTGTTTATTTCAAATTTAATTAAGGCCTAGCTTTATGTTCAAGAAAATGCGTTATATTTAACAATCTATTTGTAAATATTTTTGACATCTATAAAAATATAACTTGAAAAATTTATAGTTAAGGCATTGAATTTATATGTAACATGTAGAAACACGAACTAAAATATACACAATTCAACAAATATATCCCAGGTAGAGGTAGCATAGAGTGGTTTCATCAAAAAGGGAGAGCCTAACTTGTAGATAACTATGAGTACAAAAGATTTGATGCTGTATTGAACCTTAGACAATGCTTGAATAGGATACTATGTTTACATAACTCAAATGTCTTGGCTTCGATTCCGCATCAAGCCTACTTTTCTCATAGTTCCATACAAGAGGCGCAATTGTGCCTTCTCCAAGAAAACACTCCACGGTACCTTTACCTTTAGTATATCAATCTAGTAAATTTCGCTCTAGCCCTCTTATAACTAAGAAGCAAAGTTGAATGCAATTTTCACATGCTAAATATTTCTTTAAATTCACAAAAACTTTTTTTGCATAGATGAACAATTGTAACTAAATCAATGTTATCAATCTCTTCAAATGTGAGAATTTTTTACAAGAAAAAAGAAAAAATCTGTATATTCTCATTTTTTAAAGCTGTTCGATCTAATCCAATTGGTTTTCTCGATCTTTTCTTGTTTACAGTGAGAACAAATTTTTAATATTATTTTAACTTGGCCTAAAATAACAAATTATTTCTTAATTGATCCCTTAAAATGTGTAAAATATGTTTGAAGAACTTCGACAGAAATAAAACATAATGGAGTAAAATATCGTTGGATAAACAAAGCTTCGGATGTTGAAACTGCTAATGATGACGTCAGATACTGAAGCCTTAGTACCTTTTTTGACAATTTACCTTAAGAAAATTCAACGCAAGCATCAAAATAGAACCAAATAATTTTTATCATAGTACTTATAAAGTATTTGCTAATAAACGAATTAAATAATAAACGCAATAACCATTTTACTAACTAACGGAATAATTGATTAAAACTTATTGACGTATACATGTAGGAAATCATGATGAGGAAGAATGAGAATTCAATTTGCTTACTCGCATTCATTATCTTCGCTTTAGAAAATTTTAAATAAAGATAATAAAATAAATAACCAATTAAAAATCCGTCATCCAAAGAACTAAGTAACTCACTATTTAACTAAATAATAAACAAACGGACTAACTAACGAATGAGTTAACCAACTAACTAGTATATCTAAAACTCTAATTTGCCTTTGATGTGAAGTTTCCGGTGTTTCGAAATTTCTTAAGAAAGAATTGTCTCTCTGTAAATTGTCGCGGCATACGATGCTGATTCTCATTAACCTGTTTATATTGAATATTTACTTGGCTTGCACGAAGGCCACTTTGGCATCCACGAGCCATACCGACATTTCACGATTGATGTATTCGAGGTAAGGACGTAGTCTTTGCCAGTACAACTCACTCTCAGAACAACTTCATTTTCTTCATCACGGGCAACGCCTTTCATACCCAGCTTCAAGACTTCAACTTTTTGTCGGAAATCAGAATGAATTTTTGGACAGGAATCTAAATAAAGTAATTTTCTTTATTTTTACTTAAATTATTTCCACGATATATTTTTACGCCTAGCTTACAGTTTGCTACTGGTCACTTCAGTTCTGGACGTTCTCTTTACATCACTTCTTTGAAGGGATGCATAATAAAAGAAAATTTTAAATATAACCTAGAAATTTTGTTTTAGCCATTTATATATATAAAAAAATACAAATTTAAAGTAAGCGTCTCATTTATGACACAAAAAAATGAAATTTTTGTTCACTATAACACCCAAATCAAATTTGTTAAGTCGGTTTTTGAAAATTGTTAAGCGTATTGTTGAACACCATTACTCACGGCTTAAAAACTTTAAAAAAATTTTCTTTTAAATAAATATCATAAGAAGTAGTTTTTTTTTAAATTGGGCCCTGATAAAAACGATTTGGGCCCCTTTACTTTTCATCACAAAAGTTAAAAGTTTTCGAATAAAACAATAAAAATCTCACTATTTTAATTTTGACATCAATTACAAAAATTAAAGTATTGTGCTTGTTCTATTTTTATGTATTGTATGCTTTTATCCTTTAAATAGAATTTTTAGGGCCTAGAGTTAATTTCAATATCATTTTGGGCCCGCGTGTAAAAAGGGTTGAAGAACCTTGATTTAGAATATTATGAAACCAATATACTAGATGATGGATTTACTGTGTATTGTTATTTTAGCTTTATGAACTTTTCTTATTAATATTTTTGAGTGAAGGAGGTGCTTTTAAGATATGAGATTTTGTTAAAAAATTTCAGGGAGTTTTCAAGAAGTTTCTCTTATAGCGCTCTAAAAGCTTTTCAAAAGAAGGGTAGTAAATTTTAAAATTTATTTTTTTTAAATATATGTATATTGCGTAGATGGCGGTTTTTAAGACATAAGTTTTGCCAAATTTTTTGGCATCGCATCATACACGACATACAAATGTGACATTTAAAATTTTCAAAAGTAATTATTTAAGTTACTAAAAAGAAGGAGATGAATGAAAATTTATGAATGAGAACGCAGATGAGTATAAGTGAATTAAGAAGTCCTTGTTAGTGCCAAAAAATACTCAAATCTTGAAAATTTAAGTCAATATTTTTCATTCTTCTCTCGAAATCTTAAACGCTCAAGATACATGAGATATGGATCATGAATTCATGTTATAGGATGAAAAATTTATCGATTGCATAATTCTCTATTCATCTTTTATAAAATCTTATATATTATATAAGATTTATATTAATTTGAAATAATTCTACAAATTTTCTATACATTTTATTTATCGTGAAAGAAATTATGCTCTACTTTTTTTAATTATATAAAATTGAAAAATACTAAAAATTTAAAGTTTTAGCTTTTTTTTTAAGTTGTAAAAATTTTCTTATACCAAACCAAAAATATTATAATTCTAGTTGATGAGAGGCGCTGGCAAGATCAAATGAAGGTAATTTTGAAAACTCTTTACCCGAGAGACACAACGGCTTTTGATTGGGTATCCATTCTCCATTGAAACAAGTGGCTCCTGAAGGACCATACGCTAGGTAATACTTTTTATTACACGTGTACAAAATTCTTCTTCCATGGCTGATCTTCACGATGTATTGTCGATACTCATACTCCCCATACTTTCCAATAAGCATGATCTTGGCATTTTCCAATAGGCCAGGATAAGAACAGTATTCTAAGTGAAAGAAAGTTCATAAAAAAGTTGAAAGTATATACAAATGCTGATCGTATTATACTTATCAACACAATGGAAATTATTGTATTTTATCAATTCTAATTTGTCTTTTTCAAGTTCGTCTTTTTTAAGTTCTAAATTGTCTTTTTTAAATTCCAAACGCTCTTTCTAAAATACAAAATAAAATCGCAAAAAAGACTATTTAGGACTTAAAAAAGACAAATTAGCATTGAAAAAAGACACTTTAGAACTTAAAAAAGACAAATTATAATTGAAAAAAGACTATTTTAAACTAAAAAAAAGACAAGTTAGAAGTAAAAATCGTATATATTTGAAAGCCCAAAAATGAAGTTGACTTAAAATCTTCAACGTTATCCTAAGTTTATTATTTCTATCAATCATTTCTTTAAGCACTTTGATTGGTTAAAACTTATTTTTTATTTTATTACATTATATAATCTAAAATGTTCTTAAGAAATCTTAATGAATTCAATAAATCAAACTTCTTATATTTTTGGTAGTGTTAATTTTATTTCTGTGAACTTTAACAAATGCCTTAATAATTTCTATAATAGTACAATTTTTTATTATTTTTTTTATAATTCTTCAAATTTTCGAAATATTTTATTTATTTTGAAAAAAAATATATTCTATTTGGAGCTTTTCTTTGGAAAATGTCGCCATTTTCAAAATAAATTTTGTCTAAGGGGGCGTTGAATAGTAGTAGTTTGAGAAATATTGCTCTGAAATTTCTAAACTCTTTTAGAGAATGAAATTTTTCATAGATCGCTGCGAACATATTATTAAGATTGAAAGAAATATCTGGATATGAAAGAATAGGATTGTTAAGAAAACTTGGAGTGAATAAAAAAGTTACTTTCTTCACAGGTAGGCATGATTCCAGTCCAGTTTCCAAACAAGCAGGTAAGATTGTGGAGCTCATTCGAAAGTTTGTAACCGGAAAAACATTCAAACTTTGCTTGACTGCCGTGATAAGATCTAATGACGATGACTCTGCCATTTTTGATGTTTGGTGGCAACTTTTTACATGGAACTAAACAGTGAAACAAAAAAGAGCTAGCCTAAACTCAACAAAAAGTTAAATAATAAAATCGTGATTGCACAAATAAAAATAATGTGAAAAAAAAATTATTTATTTTTCAAACGTCAGAGTATTCACAAAATTTTTAATGAATAGTGTTCTCTCGACTTTGAAAATATATTAACTTTTTTTTTTAGAAATTTCATCATTATATTTAAAACTCAGTTACAGAATAAAAAGAAATCTATAGTATTTCGATTTAATTTTTTTCGATTTTGAAATATAGTATATTTTATTTTGAAAAATCCCGTTTTTATACAATATTAAAAGAAAAAGGAATGTCAACTTTATTATAATAGCTTCAAATTGATAGCCAAATTATTGTGTTTTCTATTTTCAACGAGGTGAATTTCTTGCGACTAAATTTTAATGAGATAACATTGTCTATAATTCAGAGTTTCGCAACTGTGGGCGAATTGCCCACTTTTGAGCGAAAACGGAATTCGGGTGGACAATTTTTTTAGAAAATATTCTTGAATAATAAAGTCAGAGTTTCCATCAAAGTAAACATTTTTATCATCATAGATCTCATCTGAAGGATCTCTTAATGTTCAGAATTGAGGATTTGTTTGAGCTTTAAATAGAAGATTGGATGATGAATCCTTTTTTAATATGGGATCTGTAGAAGGAAAAAAGGGTGTAAAATTTTCGGGATTTCTTACCATATAATGGATGATTTTTAAATATCAAGAATCTTAGTGACCGATTTGAATACAAAGGCTTGGCAACCCTGGTCTACATGGTAGGCAAATCGATAATTATTTCATCTAGAAAGAATGAAATACTCATTTTTTACACAATAAACTTCAAAAAATAAAAGGTTATCCTTCAGATTATCAAGACTAAAAAATAAAATAATGAAATTGTATGATATGTGTCACATTCAACAATTGAAAGAGAGAGAAATAACTTCATTGACTTCCATTAATTTCAGGTGTTAAAGAATTTTTCCTTTGAAAAACATGGAGGTTCTTTTGGAAATTGTAATCCAAAGGGCACATCTGTAAGTAAGTAAATTTACAAAGTGTGATTTTATAAAAAAAATTTCTGAAAGGAATTTTTTTCAATATTATTTTGAAAATTAAATTAATGATTGAAATAATATCGCCTATTTTCTGTCTTATCCTGTTGAGTGATGGAAAATTACCTCGATTTCGAAACGTTGTTTTGACAGTTTTGATCATCCCAATCGCAAGAACTAATATGTAAAGTTGTATATTGTAAAAGGCATTTTAACTTGACTTTAGATATCACTGAAAGATGGATGAGCAATCATATACTTATCGAAGATAAAATATACATAAAATAAAAGATAAATTATATATTAAAGATAAATAAAGATAAATTATAGAAAAAAGATAAATTATATATAAAAAAATAAACGAGATTTGCGTTTTATTCTATAATTAAAATTTTGGATCCGAACACTAAAATGGATGATCCAAGCCTTTATGTTGTACTGAAACTTCTACCGGAAGTTAGGATATTTAAAATCGACAAAATAACTGAGCTTGAGTGCTTGAGCTATCCTATTCGTTAGATCTTTGTTACTTTTACATCTGTTATTTTTTGTTATTGAAAATTTATTCGGTAAATCACGGAAAAACAGAACTCTCTCTTCTGCATTGAATGTGTTCCCAAAGCAGAATTTAAAAGTTAAGGCCAGCGTGAACAAAAATTGTTGAATTATTATTATTGTTGCTTCAATCACATCTACACTTAGGTTAGACTACGCGGAAGATGAAATATGGTGTCCTTTCTGAAAGTCATTCCTAAACTATTGGGTATCGCAAACTTTTTAATTGTATAGATTTTTAGTCAGGTGCAATGTAGGATTTTGGATCGGGCTTTCCAAAGCCTTTCAAGTAAAGTATTCTATATTTACATTTTCAGTCTTTTTTGGTAAGTTTATCAAATTTGGTATTCGAACCATCTCTCCATATATCCTTTATTTTATCTTTCGCATTACTATCTTGTATAGTAAATGTCAAAATTTAATAGTTACTTTTTTTTACGAATTGGATAATAATTTTAAAGTATTACAAATTTAATCAGTAAAAATCTTGAATAAAATATATTGTTTCTGACTCAGTTTTTTATGCTGATTTCAAATATACACACCATTTTTACTCATCACCTTTAGTTTGAGAGATATTTGCAAAAATTGTGCTAATGGAAAATATACTATTTTAACATTGATTTTTTTTTCTTATTTGCTTTTCGTTTGAAAGATTTAAATTTATTGGCACCTGGTACACTGATATCTAGTTTTCGTAAAAGAAATGAAGAGGTAAAAAATTTTTTTGATTTAGTTGACTCCCTTTGTTATTGTTCTGATGTTGATGGACTTATGAAATTCTTCTAAATCGAGCATAAAATTGAATAATGGCGTTTGTTCATTGACTCTTCAAAGTCAAGTTTGAAAGCAATTCTTCTCAACAATGTAAATAAATATGCTTCAATTCCAATTGGGTACTCGACTCATTTAAAAGAAAATTATGAATCAATGTCGTTATTGTTAGAAAAAATCGGATATCGAAACTATAACTGGCTTATATGTGGTGATCTCAAAGTTTTGAACATTTTAATAGGCTTAGAGCTTGGATATACAAAGTACTGCTGCTTTATCTGCGAGTAGGACAGCAGAGATCGAGCAAATCACCATATAAAAAAAGAATGGCCCTCTAGAACATCTCACCAACCAGGAAAGAAAAACATACTAAGAGAGTCATTAATTGACAAAAATAAAGTTTTGCTCCCTCCGTTACATATAAAACTTGGGTTAATGAAAATTTTTGTAAAGTGTTTGAGTACAGAGTCAAAAGCATTTAAATATTTAATTGAAAAATTTCCAAAACTGAGCTTTGCAAAAATAAAAGAAGGTGTTTTCATTGGCCCTCAAATTAGAAAAGTTATTCTGGATGATACGTTTACAAGTCTCTTGAATGAAATTGAAAAAAAAGTATGGGAAGGGTTCAAATCTGTTGTTGTTAACTTTTTATGCAACAATAAGTCTTCAGAATATGTTGTTATTGTGAAAAATTGCGTCAACGCATATCAAGACTTAGGAGCAAACATCTTCTTAAAAATTCATCTTCTTGACACGCACCTTGATTTTTTTCCTGAAAATCTTGGTTCAGTTAGTGACGAACATGGTGAAAGATTTCACCAGGAAATATCAGTTATGGAATCAAGGTATCAAAGTCGGTAGAGTAAAGCAATGCTGGCAGATTACTGCTGGACTCTGAAGCGTGAAAATAAGAAATTCACTTTCAAAAAAAAAATTAACAAATTTATTTAATTCAATAAAAGCTTTATTTATTTGTTGTTTTTTTTGCAAATCAAAGCAAAAAACAAAAATTATTTAAAAAAAAAAGTTTAATAAAATTGTAATTTGAAAGAATTGATATATCTAAAAATTGAAGGGTGATTGCTAAAAACTAACTACATATATGAAATCAGTATACTGAAATTATATAAAAACAGTTTTTGATTTGTTAGATATCTTCCACTTATAAAAATTTGTATTAATCATAATACGGTAAGTCAAAATTTTAGATTTAATGTATTAAATACTATTTGATTATTCAATTTGCATTAATTTTAAAAAAAAGTAAAACTTATCAATTTTTTGTTTTAAATAGCCAAATTTTAAAAGAATAAAATACTTAAAATAACTAGAAAATTGACATTTTAATAATTGTTGTCTATTTTAAGCAGATTGAAAGTCTCGAATTCAAACAAAATCGATATTTAAATCAACGGAAGTAAAAATCAAATAAAACTAGGAAAAACAGCTTAGGTTAAATAACTGCTCAAGTGCTCAATCTCTTTTTCGCGCATCCACATTCAAAGTTACATCCACAACAAAAACACTAACCAAGCATCGGTATCTAGAGTTTCATTTTAAGATCGGAGTAACACTTCTCAAGATGTCGCTCTGAAGAAGTACTTCGTTGTACAACATCGTATCAGAAAACAAGTGGGAATACAAAGAGGTACCTGTATATAAACTTGCGATATTTAATATCTTTGAAAAATTTAAGCAATGCAATATCATGTTTTTACTCTTGAAATAAGGCAAAAAAATGCAATTTTGGCCCTTTGCAAAAATTTCGGGCTTTCGTGATAAACATGAATTGAAATAAATAAAAGCTTACCTGGAACACATTTAATATCTGGTTTCAAGATCCCATCGTAACATTTTGAAGGTGTGTTGTGAAGAAGATGATAGTTTGGATCGCATTCATAAGTAACGTTTTGGCCATGAGATAAAATGTTGCTTCGGTGCAATTGTTCAGTGTATTTTCCATTATCAATGTTATAAAGGTAGCAAGGAGCTTTGATAAAAAGTAATAAGTTTGTTTTGTTTTATTACACAAAAAAAGATCACGATTGCATTTTGTCAATGATTGCACGCATGAATTCTCTCTCTTCACACTATCATTTTACCACGCAATAAACGTATCTCTTTCACATAAAAATCAGTTGTAAATTATTTCTGATGCATTTATAGCTCTCTAAATTATAAAATTGTTGCATTTTTGTTTTATTCAGCAAGAATTGAACTGTGGAGTAAATTACCATAGGCCCGTGTTAGGTGCCATTGTGTAATCTTCCGTATTGCGAAGGTTAATATGCAAACTCATTTTTAGTTAAAATATATTTGCACATACAACAAACATTCTGCTATTATTTAGTACAAAAATACGTGAAAATTTGTCCATCAGTTAAAACATAGGATGGGAAAATTTTTTTGGATGTTTTTATTTTAGTTTCAAATGTTTATAACGTGTTTTTCCATCACATTCGATTCCTTAAAAAATGACGAATCTTCGAGACTGACAGATTATTGACACTCAAAATTTCTGCCATAAGAAACCTGTTCAAAAAACAATCAGACGGATGTTCATATTGATATATAATCGAAGTACTGATTTTGGTGGCTTAACTGTATACAGTATTTTCAACTACGACACAAAGACTCAAACAAATTTATTTTAGTATAAATTTTTCGGTACTCTATAGTGTGGTATAAGAAATATTTTTCACCCAATCATGTATACTAACCATTTTTTGCACATCTAGGGAGTAAAGGGGAGAAGAATGGCAACAGCACCCTAATCTCATTCCAAGCGAGTTAAATCTCTTAATATTTGAACTCTTAATTCTTTATTTAACATTTTCTTCTTTACCATTGTATCATCAACGCCTTTAACCCAACCATAGAAATCAGACGATATTTAAAAAAACGTAGACGATTTATATTCAGTCATTGAAAAAAGCAGACGAAGTTGAAATTACTTATGTTCCCAAATGGGAACATTGGGAATTAATGGGTTAAAATAAGATTCATTTCATCCGTGAAGACATTTAATAATTTTGTCAGTGGAACCCATGAAAAAATTTGACCCTACGATAAAATTTCTATCTTTGCGAAATTCCTTCGCTAAAATAAATTATTTACTTTAAAAGCGGCAGTTATCTCTATCGTCAAAAGTGTAAAAAATGTTAGTGATTATTTTGAAAGGTGAGAAGTTGGAGTTACCTAAGCATTTGGGCTTTTCATGTGACCATTTTCCATCGTGCTTGCAGATAGCGCTTTGAGATGCGCCTATGAAGGTGTAGTGTCTTTTACATTTGTACAGAATCACGGATCCCCATATGCTTAACTTCATTTCAATCATTCCATTTGTAATGTTTCCTGGACTTCCACAATCAATTTCTTTTCAAAAAAATGAATAACGAAGAAATTAAATAAGTTTATAGGAAAAATGGTTGCATTTATTTATGCTTATTGAGGACTTCAGTGCTTTCGCGTTCGTAAGCAAAGATATTTGACTTTCTTCACAAGGCCTTACAAAAAAGTATAACAAGAAAACGCAGAAATTGACATCCCATCCGCATCTACTTTAATCACGAACAAAGAAAAGGAATTCAAATAGACTGTTAAAATGGAACTTTCTTAGGAATTCAAATAGAATTTGCACACCGTAGGTATTTCGCTTCTCAAAGTTAGAGATACTAACTTATTGATTAATCGATTCAAATGGGAGCTTCTTTCTCTCCAGTAGTGATATAAAAATAGTCCCTTTTCAAATATTTCATCAAAAAGACCAAAATCATATTGAATATTTTGTTATCAGCCACTTGATATGAAGATTGCAAAATCCGTATAAACTCCTTTATTGCCTTTTGGCTAAAAGAAACATTAAAATTAATGAATCAAAGTAGATTCATGCAGTGTACTTATCCTGTTAAATCGATACTCTACCAAAGAATAAATCTTGTCGTTACCAAAAGGCTCTTCTTCTTTCAAGACCAAGTGCGTACCAAAATGTTCAAAGAAGCCTTGGATACATCACATTTGACTTCTTATCGATTTCACAATAAATTTAAAAGATTCTCATTACTTTTTAATTCTCTTTCAAGACCACTATTTTAAAGGATAATCGTCTGCTTTCTCTTTCACACGGATTTCATAAACTATTTATGTTCTAAATTGTCTATTTTAAGTTCTAAATTGTCATTTTTAAGTTCATTTTTTTTTAAGTTCTAAATTGCCCTTTTTAAATTTTATATTGTTTTTTAAATCTTTTCTCAGCTATCACAAGTAAGTGATTTTTTGAAATTTTTAGAGCACTTGATTTGAACGTTAAATTTGTTTCATACTAACTTTTCAACACATATCTGGTATTTTTTTGTAATTATTTTTTAGTAAAATGTTTTTTTTGAGCCTATACTAAACATTATCTAATTTTTTTCTATTTACAGAAAATGTTCAATAAATTGGTAACATTTAGATACTGTTTAGTATAGGCTAAATTATAAAAAGCATTTTATTAAAAAATAATTACAAAAAATATAACATAACATAACATATTTTATTAGGCAAAAAGAAGGCTGTTCAAACCTATGAAAATTGCATCTAAAAATAATAACTTGATATTTGAGTTTTCATAAGACGAAATATCACAAGGGTAAAAACTGGAGATGACAATCTAGTTTTAAATATATTTAATGTTGGTGCATCTACAATATTTTGAGGTAGATTGTTCCAATCTTTAATTTAAGATTTAGTGAAATAAGTTTTTCTAAAAGTGCCATAATGACAGTCTAGTTGAAGTTTGAGGTTAAACTTTTCTTTGTATGTCAATATTTTTCTCCAGCATATTATAAATAGTTATCATTTTTTGTCTTTTAATTCTATAAAGAAGAGATGGAAGATTGAGTTCTTTTATTCTGTCTGTGTATGACATATCTTGCAAACCAACTACTTTCTTAGTGAACTTTCTTTGAACTCTCTCAAGTTTCCTCAATTCAAGCTTGTTGTGAGGGCCAGTAATTATATTGCCATATTCCATGGTCGTATCATGGTTTTGAAGAGAGAAGCATTTTTCTTATCGTCTTTCAAGTTAATTGTGGTAAATGCTCGTGTTTCCATGAAATTTCATTTTGTTATCAATAATAATTCCCAAATCTCTTTGTTTTTGCACTTTACAAACTTTATGCTCACCAAAAAAGAAGTCAATGTTTTGTGTTTTTCCCATTTCCATATGGTAACATTTTTCATTATTAAAAAGTAAGCTTCATTTTGTAGACCATTCACTGATTCTGGCAAGATCGTTTTGCAAAGTATAAATACAAGTATTATATACTTTTATATCATCAGCAAAAAGTTTGATATTTGATTGAACTAAATTTGATATATCACTAACAAAAAATGTTAAAGAGGATAGGTCCAAGTACGGAACCTTGTGGAATACCACTTTGTAAGTCTTTTGCATTGGACAAAATTCCATTAAAACAAACTTTTTCTTTTGGTAACAAATGAAATTAGTAAGCCATTTTATTAGAGAACCATGAATACCAATTGATTTCAACTTAAGTATAAGCTTAAAATGGGAAACACTGTCAAAAGCTTTTTTAAATTTAGGTAAATTACATGCACTGTTTTTTTGTATTCAAGGAAATGACTAACATCATTGTAAATTGCAGCAAATTTGTAATTGTTGATTTCTTGCATATAAATCCATGCTGATTAATAGAAAGAAGATTATACTTTTTTAAATGACGCAATATATGTCTGGTAACTATAGTTTCCAAGACTTTTAATAAACAAAAGCTTATACTGATAGGTCTATAACTTGATGTTTAATGGCGATTTCCTTTTTTGTAGACAGGTATAACAAGATTTAACTTCCAGTCTTCAGGCAAATAGCCATAACTAAGAGACTTGTTGAATAAAGTTGCTAAAGGTTTGCATAGAACATATGCCACCTTTTTAAGAAAAATAGGGTGAACATCATCTAGCCCCATTGACTTAGATGCAAGATGTATAAAAAATATACGTAAAGATGTGTTGGCATAATAGGATGAAATAAAATTTAACGTTCAAATTGAGTGCTCTAAAAATTTCTAAAATCACCTACTTGTGATAGCTGAGTATAAATTTAGAAGGACACCATAGAACTTAAAAAAGACAATTTAGAATTTAAAATAGTTTATATATAAAAGCAGAAGATTTTAATTTCTTGGTACACCCGTGTCACACTGTTCCTCAAAGTGTTAAATATCGATTCTTCTAAATTAATTTATATCAAGGAAGAGTTATGCAATATAACAGAACTCAGCATTCAAGGAAGGAACATGATATCTGTAGTAATGAACTGCAAACGTCACGCACAATTCATAACTTAACTTAACGATTCCATGAAGCTCAACATTATTTTCAATATGTATCTTCTAAGGAAAATCCTGCTGATTTCTTCTCTTGAATATATCGAAGCAAGACAAAATGACTATATGAACTGTTGGGGCTTTTTCTCGTCTCTATGATTTTCATGTTTTCTCCTTCAAGCGCACCTTTTTGTGCAAGCATACAAGAGTTTGCAATTTTTGTGATTATTTGCATTGTTTTTGGTTTTATATTTGTGTGCTTGTCTTCTTAATGCATTCTTTAACGTTAAAATAAAGTCTGTCTATGTGTAAAAAAGACATGTTTGCCGTTTCTCTTACGTAATGGATGGGTGAACTGCCTAAGCTTTAGGAGTTACTCCGCACAACCAATAAGAAATAGCTAACGAAAACAAGCAACAGGAAAGTTGCCCATCTGTTTTTGGCAGTTCACTTTCTTTTTATCTTCTAAAATCCTACTTTTTTCACTTTGTAGGCAAATTTTTAGACTCTTTGTAAGTAAAATTTTATCTATTAAAATAATTTCTCATTTTCACAAAAATAAATTCAATTGTGTCTTAAAATTAAGAAAACATATGGATTCAAGTTAAACTATTTTATTTTCAAAGATTTTAATCAATTAAATATATTGCTTTTCCTCAACTTACAAATTCAGTAATTGACATCCCATCCACGCATACTTTAATTAGAAACAAAAAAAGGAATTTATATGAACTGTTAAATGACCTTTTTGGCTAGAATGTTTTTTATTTTTAAATGCAATTGTTTTTGCATTTATTTTTTTAATTTTTTTATTGACTTTATATAAAATATTTTTACTTTTTTAACCAAATAAATGTCCTAAAAGTTCTCATAAAAAACAGTCTAATGAGTGCAGGTATAAATTGGCTTTCCCCTTGTTATTTAACCACGAAACGCACATGCTTGGAACTCTACACAAACTTTTCAGAAAGGACTATGAATGGATTGGGGTATACTAAACTTTGTATTCGTTATTTAAATTTTATTGAACCAATGAAAATAGATACTCTGACAACGAGGTGCGTGATTGGACCAAGTTGCGGCGCTGGAACAAACACGTTCATCGTCTCCTTGGAGAGAGTAGCCGCGGTTGCAGGCGTAATGCGCAATATCTCCAAACTTGTTTCCTGTTGTCTTTATCCTTCCATTCAGGATTTTTGGGACATCAGGACAAACAATTTCTAATTGGGATACACGTGAGAAACGATTAAAATACTTAAAAAAATCATTTTTGAAGTACGACATGTGGGTCCAGATAAATATTAACTGAGGAGGCAAGGGGTTAATCAAATTTTTCTTCTATTTATTAGCTACACTTAAGTAAAGATAAGAAATATATTTGGAAAATATAGCTATCTAACAGACAATAAACCTATTTAACTTTAAATGGAATTAAATAGGAATTACTAAAGTCGTCTGCTTTGCTTGGTCCTAAATGGGTTAACCCATTTAAGACCAAGCAAAGCAGACGATATCTAAAAAAAACGCAGACGATTTATATTCAAAGTCATTGAAAAAAGCAGACGAAGATAAATTACTTATGTTCCAAAATAGGAACATTGGTCGTAAATGGGTTAAATTCTCCCTGAATGTAAGAGAGGCTTAGTAATGATCATTTTTCTTTTAAAGATAATAATAAATTAAAGATGTTTTAATCTTAATAAATGATATAAATTATTCTGAAATATGATAAAAAAAAACATTTTCATCGCGAGATCATTTGTTGGTTCTCGCTATTCGCCTAATCCCAACTCCAACCCTCAATCTTAGCTGAGATCTTTCACTTAAGCAGATCAACTTTTTTAGTTTTTTTCTTTGATGATTTTTATGATTAAGATATGTATTCGAGATTAGGATATATATTATATATGCATGAGTGCTAGATTAACCTCTAAGTTGAGAGGGGAAGTGCAGAAGGGTAAAAGAACTATACTCCACTAAATTTTGAGTTTTGTTAATATTATAACTTTTTTTCCTATATGGTCAATATAAAATATAAGTACTGAACGTTTTTATACATATTTTGGTGCATTGAAAAATGCAATAGTAAATATTTTAAAGGATAACCTTAAGCATAACATTGAGCTTAACTACAAATGTAATCTTTAGAAGCGTTAAAAGTATTGTCTGGAATCTGACTTTGATTATCATTATTATTATGGAAGATGTCGCGTTCGAATCACATAATTTAACATAACATAACATAACATATTTATTAAAGCAAAATTGAGGCTAATGCCTGTAAGATTGCATCTTGAAATTAAGCAAAATAATAGAATCTCCTAGACTGCCAAACTGCAGCCAGTTTGTTTTCAAAGTCATTCAACGTAGTAGAATTCACAACTTCACTGGGCAAAGAATTCCAATCTTCCATAGCTCTTTGTGTTAGAAATGTTTGACGATACTTGTTCTGGAAACTTTCAGCTTTAAATTTGAAGCAATGCGATCTAAAAATTCTTGTTGAAAAGCCAGGCATGACATCTTCTTTTATTATCATATTTTTCTTTACAATGTTAAAAATAGTAATCATTTCATTTCTCTTTATTCTATAATAAAGTGAAGGTAAGTTCAAAACTTTCATTCTTTCGGAATAAGAAAAATTTCTCATAGTAGGTAAACTTTTGGTGAAGTTTTTTTGAACTTTTTCAATTTTCTTGACATTACTCGCAGAGCTATCCCCATAAATCACATTTGCGTATTCAAGAATTGGTTTTACCAAGGACTTGAAAGCTATTTTTTCACACTATTTCAACTATATTGTTCATAATTTCACACAAGCCTTTCATATTTTTCAATGAAATTAAAATTTTTTTATTATAAAACTTCAAGCGTTGTTTTATGTAATCAAGATATATACAGAAATTATCTTAAACTTAAAGTGAAATCTACTATTTTGAACCTTTTTCCAATTCATAAAGATCATAAAGAATTTGTGCGTATAGTTATCATAAAATTCATGAAATATCGCGTCATTCTTATCAATCGAATGACGTTATCAAGGGAAACATTTTTGTGACTGTTAAGTACTAAGATCTCGCTTAAAGAATTTGATCCGTTTTTAAGCAATTGAGAGACTAGTATTTTAAATAAATAACCCAAAATTATGTTACGACTCAGTGGTCTATAACAGCCAATAGCAATTCTTGTTCATAAAAAGTTAAAGGTTTTCTTTAGTACTCGCAAAATTTTTTAATTTGTAAAAAAGGTTCTGAATAAACTAATTACTGCCTCGTATCTGTTTACACTGTAATGTTAACTACTAAGAACATATATTTTGATTCAACAAAATTTATATTGTTCTTATTTTCGCAAAAATAAGCCGTTCCGAAAATAGGCAGATTGCCTATTTTTCAAAAGAGCTCTTTTTTGAAAATCCCCAGCACTTGAAATGTTTCTCTTAAAGGTAAAAAAATTACCATACGTGAAAATATTGGGAAAATTTGCTTGTATTCCAAATACCATGACAAACAATTATTAATTAACTTTTGGCGTTTATTTAAAAAAATGGACAATTTTTAAATTTTCGATCTCTTGGCTGACATCTTCTTTAGGAAAAAAGGTGGGGGAAAAAGAAAGTAAGGATTGGATGGAAAATGAATAAGTAAATGAAGAATGAAAAGAAAGTGTTGTTGAGGCGTCATGAATAAAAGTTGAACGATATGATAGAAAAATAAGTAAAACTTTTATTCAAAGAAGTTGAAAACTTTATTAATTTTCGACTACCCTGGTCTTCTTTAAATAAATACACAAAACGTTAAATGAACACGAGAAAAGAGAGAATGAAATTTAACGATTTCTGTATTTATCTGAATAAGACTAGAGTGGTGGAAAATTAATAATGTTTTCAACTATATAGTTTGAATAAAAGATTTACATATTTTTCTATTGAATGAAGAATAATATAATTAGTAAATGGAAGCATTTATAATATAATACATTGTAATAGAACTAAAATAACAAATATTAAGGCCGTCTACAATCATAGACTTAGAAGGTGTGGACAGAGAGTCAGGTTGCTCTGATGAAAAGGTGGGCATATCTTTAAGAAAATTAGTTTTGATACGTGAAAAAGCTTTACTAAAAATATATAAATGCGAATGCTTAATTAAGATGAACTAAATCCATATTCATTTTTGACTTGCTTAATAATTACAGCGTTTGCAATCTATTTGAATTTTGAAGACGACCAATTCATATTTTTCCCCACCTCTTAAATTTGTTATGCTCCTTCTCTGACCATAAAGGGTGTTTACGTTTCTGGACTCAATGTTAAATACATCATAATAATACTCCCTGCTATATTTTTATTCCATTTGTGTGATATATTCTGAATAAACTTTTACTAAGAAAGCTAGAACAGTGCTATTTGTAAGCTTTTCTGGAACACAGTAAAATCCAATGCCTTTCCTGAACTTAGGTAATACACTTCTTGAGCTAGAATACCATTGTTTCCAGTTCCTATAGTTTAAACCCTAAACTATTTACTCTCTAGCCCATAGTTGGAAAAAAATGGTTACAACAAACAACCCATAAAATGGTATAAATTACCCAAATTAAAATTATTAAAATTAAAAAAAATCATCTAAAATTATTAAAGATAATTGAAAAATAAAATGTTTCAACATTGAATGAGACAAGGGAATTTGCAATTTAGTAATATCTTTTTATAATTTTCATGGAAGCGATTTTCGCCATGATAACTCTTAGGAAGATTTCAATGATGCCCACAACTGAGAATCATTGTCCATGCAGAGGACTTAGCAGGAATTAATGTGAAAATATGTTTATCGAAAACAGAACTTATGAAAGAGTATCTTGAACGAATCTTACTGATACACTTGGGAGTGTAGCCAGACCAAAGTCCATTCGGCTGACATTTCCGTGTTTCTTGTCCAACAAGTTTGTAGCCTGTGATGCATGTGTAGTAAATGAAGTGAGGATACGTCGTCACAACTCCTTTGATTTCAGCGTTTTCAACGTATCCCGGATGCCCACAGTTTATCGCTAAATGAACACAACTTTCCTTCATTTGTGAAGTGAGAAATTTTTATTAAATGTAAATAATGACTACTTTACCATTACAAGATATATCTGGGATTCAAATCATTTAGGAAGAGGTTCTATCTAATATTTATCAAATTAGTATGTAGACAAAAAGTCGAAAGACAAAATGTTGACAACCAAAAGCTCAACGGACATAATCTCGACAAATAATAGAAAAATTGTCGGAAAAATATCACTGTTTTTTTGTATATATTGCAAAAACATATTTATAAATAATATACACGTAAAAATATATATTATATTTGTTTTCGTCTTATGAAATCATATCTGCATGGCTTCATGTACGGCATAGCTCTATACCTGGATATAGATTAATTTAGAATATTTAAAGTAGATCAATACAACTTAGTGATCGATACCATCCTAACACGAACCCTCATAATAAAAGGAAACAAATTCAATATTTAGTTGCTAGCTTGATTCTAACGGTGTTCGGAATCCGGTCGTTTGAACACTTCCTAAGCGTAAAAGCCGTTGAACTCTTCAAAGGAAGAAAGCGGGATAAAAAAGCAGCATGACGCAAAAAACAATCAAATACCAATGCGAAAATTACATTTACGAATAAACCTATCAAATATCATTTGAAAATTGTAAAAAAAATTAAACAAATAAAGATGAAAAGAACTTTTAGATATTATATTGATAACAAAAAATTTTAATTGTATGTTAAAAAAGACCATTTTTAACGGCGTAAAGATTAGATGAAGGCTCAACTATTAGTTCTGCTAAGGTTGGCGTTAAAGGCGTAAAAAATCCAATCGAAAAAAGTCAAACACCTCGTTCTTAGCTGATTCTTTGACAAAACTCCAACCACGGCAAAGATTTAGCGTGTGTGATGAGACAAAGGAAGAAAAAAATTTGCGATTAAAATTTCGATTCACTATCGATAACTTGGATAGGGAAGAGTGGAAAAATCTTTTTTGTTTGCTACAAAATTTTTTAATTTTATTCATGATCTACACTTTGATAGCTGGACAAAGAGCAGGAGTTCTCAAGCGTGAGCTTTGATAAAATAGCAGATTCTCTCATCATCTTTCACGATTCATTTACTACTTCACTCCTCATCTTCAAGGAAGTTGAGAAGTTTTTGTATATTTCGCATATCATCGCATGTATCCGTGTGCGTTTATACTGTGAACACTTCGTATGTCCATCACCATCAAACGATAAGTCTCGAAGTACTTGGTGAGTAGGTGTGATGATCTAGCACAACTCACAACCAAGACAATAAAAATTGCTTTTTCAAAACTCAAAACGATATGAATAAAAAAATTAAAAGAAAAAATCGAGAAGAAATATAGAAAATGATTTTTGAATGAAATTAAAATATGGGATGGGCGGATTTATAAGGCTAGGAAGAATGTGCACGCACAATGGCCTTTCCCGAAGTTCTCTACTCCCCCTTCTAAGAATCAACACTTCAACTCTACTAAATGTTTGTTTCATACAAAATAGATCCATTATAAATAAGTTAATATTTTATATTCAAGAAAATTTAGAAATTAGAACTTTGAATCTGAAATGGAGTCTATTCCATATTGTCTCAAAAACTAGGCAGTTTGGTATGCTTGCTTTTTTTTAAAGTGACACTGAGTCCTCTTCAGAAACTATTGAACAGGGTAATATTACGCTAAACGATAAAATTAATTCACCGAATATTGAATCAAAAGAGATAGGAATATATAGGAAGTTTAAAAGTACATAGTTAAAAGACTTTCCTTGGATTGTACATGAAAATATTACACTCGCATGTAAATTGTGTATTGATGCGAAAAAAACATCATGTATTTACAACAGTAAAATCAAATATTAATCCTAAAAAAAGATGATATTTTGTGCTTTTAAAAATTAGCTATAAGAAAATCGATTTGGCAAAAAAAAAATGATACCTGCTTGGCCAAATGGATAAACAAAAATAAATTGTAGTGGTAACGCAATTTTGGTATATCTTCAATTTGATTGAATTCTATTTTTTAACCGTTTTTTTCAAAATTAACAGCACAAGATAATTTTATTTTTTTATAGTCATGGATAAATTTCTTACTCAAAAGCATAGTGAATGTGATGCAGAACATTCTGATTCTGAGAAACTTTCCAAAAAGTTCAATAGATATCCTTAATCCAGCGATAGTGCAAGCTCAAGTGCAATTCATTTGTTTCAGAAACAGAAAAATGAAGACGATGATATTGCACCAAGTAACACATCTCAATCTGCTTCTATGAAATCTGTTCAGCTTCGTTTAAAAGAGTATCCAAAGCAAAGTGAAGGAAACTCTCATGCTCGATCTTTCTTTTCTGTTTGGTTTGACAAATTTTAATAGGCTGAATATTCCAAAGAACGTGCTGCAATGTTTTGCTTCGTGTGCAGGCATTTTGCACCGCTAGCCTATGCCAATACCTACTAACCTTTCATAAAGAATTGTTTTCGACAATGGAAAAAAGGGCATGAAAAAGATGAAGCTATTTAGAAGCACCCATCGTCTCAGTTCCACAAAGTCTCGAATACGCTGACAATCAACGCAATTAAATTGAGAAAACTTCAGTTGCTCAGAGTATAAGTCAAGCTTACCAGAAGAAAGTTCGTAAAAATAGCCATTATATAAAAATAGTTGGTGAAATAATCCTGTTAACAGTAACACAAGATATTTTCAAAAGAGGGCACATAGAAGGTGATAACAAACTGTTTCTGAGAAATTTAAAGATCCAGGAATCAGAAAAATGTTTCCTTCAGAACAAGTAAGGGAGCTGCAAAAATCTGAGTGACACAAAGTGATGATGTCGAGTCCTTTCATCCAAAAATTCTCTACAGCGCCTACAATGCATAGTGAGATTCTATGAAACCACTGCAAATGACACAGGAGCTCGAGTTGTATCTGCACGTGGTTTACTTGCGAAGATTGATGTAGACTTTGTTTACTTACTGCCATTTTCTTAGATATTCTTATAAAAGTTTATAACGCATTAGAATAGCTACAGGATAAGAAAGCAGATCTAGGAAAGGCAACAAAACTCATTTCATCACTTCTGGAAGACTTAGTTGATAAACGTATGTCTAATCTGAATGAGCAATATTCTAAGAAGACTAATGAACTCTGTTTGAAATGCTGCATTTCACCAACAACTACAAGAAAACGGACAAAGTAGCCCAAATGTCTTGACGGATTCATTGTGCTGGAGACAATTGTTCCAAGATCTGGTCCAAATCATGTGCAACACATCATCATCTTCTACTTTGTACTTGACTGTTTCATCAATGAATTTAGATCGTCGTTTTTTGAAAGAGTCTACTGCCATACACTCTTAAATTTCAGCTCTGTCTCCTGAAGGGCACATATACTTGTCTTAGGAAGGTTTAAAGGCATCTCAGAGCATTGACATACTCTGTTAATCTAAACGATTTACAACTGAGATAACTATAGTGAGAAAATGACTTCTAAGTGAACCAAAAAAGCCTACATCGATTGTACAGTTCCTTTCTTATGAGGATACATGTGATTGTTTATACAAATTATTATTATTGATTTCTCTCACTCTTCTCAGAAATTCTACGACTAGCGATAATTATTCATCTTACATAGGTAGAGCATCAAACGGATTTGTGGATAGAATTAATGAACACGTATCTTTAATTATTAAGAGATGAAAAAGAGCTAGAAGCATGGATATTTTAAAGGTCAAATCTTCATCATCTATAGGCAAACATTTACTGTCTAATTCATTATGTAAAAATTCATATAATATAAATAATTTTGGTATATTAAACTCAGACAATACTTTTAATGAACTTATTATCTTACAATCTAAATTTTAAAATCCAAATAATGTATCCAAAAAAATTGATATGCTCGTGAAAAGTTTATCGATGTGTAAATGTCGTTTTTTTAAATAATTTACTGGTTAAATGTCCACTGGGAAAATACCCCACGCTCAAACTACACGATATAATAATTATATATACTTTTCTCTTCGCACCTTTTAGTTTAAAATTCTAAGAACATAAATTTTTTTATTACCTCACACGTGTCAATTTCCTTCTTATAATCAACACAAGGAGATATAAAAACGTTATTAAAAAAATAATATGAATATAAAATATGTCATTTTTAATCGCCTAAAATGATCGATCTGTCAATTCTACTCACGAGGCTGTCTGCGTTTTATAATTGAAAGGGTATCAAAATGAATTTGAAATGTAGTGGTACTTCATGCATCGTATTGAATGGAAGGAAATATAAAAGATTTCGATTTAAAAAAAAACTGAAATTCATCAGCTTAAAAAGTATTTAAGCCCAAATTCTAGCTTTTTCAAATACATTTTGAACGAGAGGAAGTGGAATGAAATCGGGAGGATTTGTGTTATTCAGAACTCCGTGACATAGTCAGGCCTTTATCTACATATAGCAATATTTTGGGGAAAAATTTTTCAGGTATAATATATTAGAATTAAAATAAGAGAGCGTACGCTTGCAGCGAAAGTTGGGTCCAATCCATTGAGCTGTCGCGTTGATGTACAAGCACTTGGCAAAGTTGGAGCTGCCGTCACTTTGAAATCCAGGCAAGCAGTAGAAGGTGACAACGCTGTTCAGTGCGTGGAACGTAGGATTCCTCTCTATCACGGAGGAAAACGCATTCCTGATTGACGGTATTCCGAAGCACTCGTCTAAACGTGACAAAAGTTCCTTTATAACCCCCCTATCCTGTATTGTGACAACTTTTATACGTATGTGTGACTGTTATTCTGTATATATATATATATATATATGTGTGTGTGTGTGTGTGAAAACTTAATTATAAAATTCCATTTAAATATTTGATCTACGACTTATTTCCAATTTTTGGAAATAATTTTAACTATATAAATAGTAAATAAATATTTTACTATATTTTGCATAGTAATATTATTATTACTATTACTTATACTTTTTAGATAATAATTAAACATATTTAGTAATGCAAAAATCGGGTCTATTTTAAATTTAGGGGTACTCAAAGTGGTCGATATCGACCCCCTGTGGTAGATATCCTAAAGGTCGATTAGTGTGTCTATAACATAGAGGTTGTCGGTTATGTTATGGAGAACCAATTGAATTTCTAGACAGGAAAAAATCGAGATAGTCATGGAATTTATGCATTCGTAGGTAAACAAATAATAAAATATTATATATACTATTATCCTAGATAACTTTCCATATATTATTGCTCATCTTCAGAAAAATTTAAAAAATGATTTCATATTTTTATTAAACTTGTCTGGGGGTTGAGGAGAAAGCGAATAATCTGTGAAAGGGCCTATGGATTAATAAGTTAGTGGATCCCTGCTTTAAATCATCGGCAGTTAACAGCATTAGAGTCATCAGCATTAACCTTACCCTTATTGACATCGTAAACTTATACCTTAGCCTTCCAGTTTGACGATTCTCAATTTGCCGACATAGGAAAATTTATTCCTGCACCTATATACTATACATATATGTTTGTTCAATGCCTTCCAAAAATACCCTTTATGTTTGTTAGTTCTAAGGAACATACTTCTATGTGTAGTTTCAAATATGGTGTGAAACTGATCAATTTATTTTTAAAAATAAAAAAGCAATTTATTGAATATTGCCAACTTTCACTTCATCAAACTAACACTACTTACTTTATATAATTTTGGGTAAGTGAACATAAAGAATTACATGATTATTATTTATGTATTAAAAAATTTTTGGTCTGTACAGATTTTTAGTGATAAAGGTATGGCGAATGCTCTGAAATATAATTTGTCATTAAGAAAAGAACATTTTGGAGGAAAAGAGAAGCAGATGGATTTATGCAAAACATTAGAATAAAAAACAATTTGTAGAATGACAACAAGGCTTCATTGATATCTCAGTATTATAGAATGAGAACAATTCTAGAAATTTTTAACTAGATTTATATTTTCAAAGTTTATGAGAAGAATAAAAGTTAGTTTTAAATATTGAAATATTATTTACGCCAGCATGAAAAACACTTCGTATTAGAGCTTCTGATTTCTCGATAAAATTTAATTCTCGAGAAACGAGAAAAAAAATATATGATTCTCGAGACTCGATTAAAGTTTCAAGAAGTTAAAAAATATTAAAAATATTTTACGAAAAAAATATTTAGTTTTATTAGTAAAATAACTTTTTAAAAAAACAAGAGCATTTAAAGTTTCGTTTTTCAAACTCAATCGTTTTGGAGATAAAATTCTTCCGCATTGACAAGAAGTTGGTTGGATGCATAAAAGAGAATTTTTTAACAATTGCATTGATTCTGATAAATAAAAATTTTTGTTTTGTTTGAACATCTGTAGTTCTTCTTCTATTGTACTAACTTTTTCTTCTTTTTTATCATACATGAATTCTTTAATTTCTCTATTTAAACTTTGAGTTAGAGATTCTTCTTCAAACTCATCAACAGATTCGACTTGAATTTGGCTTTCTTGTATAACAGTTCCATGCTCCGAATAATGAGAAAAAAATTTATCAAAAATATTTTTTGCACATTCTAAAATTTCTTCAAAATTTTAATATTCAAAAGTTGATCGTGCATTACACATAATTATTTATTTTTATTAATATATATTTATTCAAAATTTAACATGTTTTCAGTAACAAAAAAATTTTTTAATTTTTGAGTCTCGACAAAAATTTCTCGAGAATCAAGAAATAAAAAAATTCTAAAATTCTCGAGAATCGAGACTCGAGAAATCTCGAGACAGAAGCTCTACTTCTTATCCAATACTATATTCAACATTTAAGTTGGGTGGGTACACCAGTGCCAGATTAACATAGTAGCAGATGTAGCAGCTGCTACAGGTCCCGTGCTTTACAAGGGCCCTACGCTTAGTTGAAAAAATTTTTTTTTGACATTTTGTAATATCTTTTATATTTCCTCCTTAAAATAAATTTTTGCTCTTGAATTTTGTGGTTTTTATCTTTTTGTAGAATCTAGATCAATTTTATTAAAAAAGTTTTTACTTCCTGACTATCATTTGTACATTTAATCGATCTGCTACAGGCCCCGCACTTGGTAGATCCGCTACTGGATACACCCATTTTGTGTATAAATAATCTATAAAACCATTTATATAAAAATTTTTTTAAAAAATCGTGTTGATTATACTTTGATTTGTTAAAATTAATTGAAAAATGAGAACAAATATATTTGTTAACATAAGATAACATAATTTTATTGGTGAAAGTAAAGGCTAAGCCTATAAAAATATCGCATCTACATAAAGAGAAGAATGTACGAGAATCAAACATACTCAAACATTCTATTCTAATCTATTCTTGAAAGTATTTAAAGTAGAAGCATTCACAATGTAATCTGGAAGTGAGTTCAAATCATTGATCATTCTTTGAGAGAAAAACCTTCTTAAATAGGACTTTTTACAATAAGATTTCTGAAATTTATATCTTTGTGATCTTTTTGAGCTAATATGCATGCTTTCATGAGGGATGTTGAAAACAGAAATCCTGTCTCGTCTTTTGAAAAGATAAAGTAAGGAAGGCAGGTTCCCTTTCTTGAGCCTTTCTTCATAACTCAAATATTTTAGTCCAGAAAATTTCTTAGTAATAGTTCTCTGAATTCTTTCAAAATTAACAGCATCATAAGCATGATATGGAAAAGAAATAATATTGCTATACTCTAAAGTCTTTATAAAGAATTGGAGCAGCAGCAGTATCAAGAGAAGAAAAACATTTCCACGCGTGGTAAAAAGTAGCGAATGCTTTCGAAACTCTTTTCGAAATATTGTCAGAGAAGTTCAGTCGTGATTATAACGCCCAAGTCATTTTGTGAGTCAACCAATTTGTTGTTAAGTCATTTATACAAAAATTTTTATTCAATTAAAAAGCCGGAAATAATAAAACCTTTTGCAGAATATAGAATGAAAAAGTGATAAAAGATTAACGTTTTGATAAAATTAATTACGAAATAAACATTTAATTTCATATAATTCATAAAGTATAAAATTTATGACTTTTAGTGAAAATATGTAAAAATGCCAAAACGAGGAATTTACTGTTGATGAATTTATGCAGATCGCCATTAGAAAAGAACCTTCGAAATATATAACAAAATTAACTCCCTAACTGAAACTGATCCTTTAACTAACCCAGATAACATAGAAGAAGCTAATTAATATGATCGAGGCAGCCATTTTGAAACTCGGTTGACTGAAAGATCTAAGAATTTGTGGATTTATTTTTTATGATTTTTTTGTCAATCTCATAAAAGATAATTAACTTTTTATGAGATTTTTTATTTTTATTTAAAATTAAACATGAAGGAATTAAAACATTTGAAAACTTTCCGTTTTTAAAATTTTTTATTTGTATTTTATATTATTTTTAAACAATGCCTACAATTTTGTCTCGTGGCCAAAAGGGTTTGCTAACAATCAATTTCCTCAAAGCTTTTACACCTAAAAATATTGAAAACGGAAGGAAGAGAGGATAAAGCAAAAATATACAATTGACTTTATTTGTCACTGGGTTTCACAAGTGTCATATTTACATGCAAGTTCAATACCTTAAAAACTAGACAGAAGGACAATGAATTAAAGCCTTGTTTCTCACAAGAATGCAAATAAGGAAATAAAAAGTAAAACTTTTATTGAAAATAATTTCTAAGAATATTCGACCACTCTGGTCTTCTTCAAACAAACACAACCGCTAAATGTAAAGATTTAAAAAACAAGGAACAGAAGGAGGGAAAGAATAATTAATAATATTAAATAAAAGCAACATTAACCATACCCGTGCAGTGCTCTGGGTTCGAGTATTATTCTTTGGGGATAATGTATTAACGGGAGGAGGTTCATTTCCTACAACCTTCTTATACATATTAAAGTGTGTATGGATTTGAAAGTATTAATCGCAATAAAATATTTAATAGAAGCTAAAGGAATGATAGTTGGAAGGAAAGATTCTTACGATCATGGAAATAGTTGTACAGGTATTTAATATCGGAGAGAAAAATAATCTGCAAGCACAACCCAAAATGAAGAATAAACATGGATACAAAGGTCATCAGGTGAAAAATCTTTTCGGCAGACAGATTTTTGATGAAACAGCAGTAAGAAGAAAAGCGATTTATATCCCCTTTTGTACTCACTGTTTAAAAGTAACGAATTTTGGAATCAAGCTTCAGTGTAGTACAATGCAAATATTGAGATCAATAAATTTTTAATAGGTTCTAGCCTTGATCACATTGTAAGTTCTTTGCAAATTAGTGAACAGGTTGTTCCCTGTAACTGTCATCATTATTGTAAGTTTAACTACGATTCTTATCTCTCACAATCAATGGAATAAAGGAAGATCACAAATATTTGTACATGCTTTTATTAAAATGCGCCTTTGTTGAATTAATAGGATGGATGAAAAGATTTTATATTTATCCTTCCGTATTCATATTTTTCATGCATATTATTGAAGAAACAGTTTATCGTAGCTGGAATGGTAAAGGAAAATCAGAGTAGAGAGTAAAATGTTAAATGTAGGTTTACATACTCTCAATGTGATAACTTGGATGAAATCGCCTGAAAAATATACTTATAATAACTCATTTATAAAAAGAGGTAATGTGAAAAATATTTGAAATAAAAATTTGTTAAAAAATTGACTCTTCCCATCAAAAATGAATTATCCCTGTTTTTTAAACTTTTTTCTATATTTTTTAAAAAAATCCTGACCAACCTGTTAGAAAGAATGTAAGTACAAACATTTATTTAAATATTTTAGTTTTTGAAATTATTTCGTATTTTTATTCTTATGAATCTATTGTATCTCACTTAATGCAATGGTAAAATCGATCAAAATGGTTGCTCCTTGCATAACTTAACTGCTTCTGTTTTTTTCCAAAGATAATAAAAATCATTCCCATTTTATTATTAATAATTAGATTTTTTAACTCCCTGTTTACTCATTCATAAAAAAGGACAACTTAAGGAAAAGACAAAAAGTACAATTCGTATTCCATTTTTTCTAGTTCCCACACAATAAAGGTGAACAAAATTAAAATTTATAGCTATAGCTTTGTAGGAATTCCATTTATTTCATTGCGATTTTGTAAACAATTGTTTTTTTCTTTTAATATTTCCTTATTTTAGTGTGTTTTGGCGATTGTTTGTAAATGAATAAACTCATTCTTCTTTCATTGAGTTCCTGATCATGTTCAGAATTTTTTTCTTCATTTTAGTTGTTGACTATTTTAAATAAAGTGTTTATTAATTTATTTACTTCTCTTTTTAGTTAAACTTTGATATGAATATGCGGATAACAAAATTCTTCCAGTCTATATTCGCGTTATTGTATCATTTGAATTTAAACCGTATCCATATACGAAGCATATCCAGTGCATTTTACATTTTGGAGAGGACGAATAAGAAACATGACTTTGAAAGTTTCCAGAAAGCATTGCTTTAACATACAACATCATAAAAACAAAATTTTAACTTTAATATTATTTATCTTATAATCATATGATATGCTTCATATACTCTCTGATGGCGTTATGCATTAAGATCCCATGATGACAAATTTTGAATGCTTATAGAACAAAGGTACAAACGTGTATTTCATTGAGAAAGTTTTTCTTGAAATCTTTAAAACGAATTTTTTGTTATACAAAAGTTGATATAACTTTAGTTTATGAAAAAATATTTTTATCTCAACGATGTCAACATACCGTACTCTATATATTTAAGATTTATTTTATTTTTAGTCTTTCTATATTTAGGCTTTGTTAATTAAAGGCTTAAAAAAACTTATGACTGAATGAAAAATAAGGTAATGTTTGATCATTTCTTAGTTAGTTAAAAAAAAAAGAAAATAATTTTTTAAATTTATTATCGTTTCAAAAGGAGAGATATGATTACCGTTTATAATATCCTTCAGTCAAAGATGCTCATCAACTCTAGAATTTTACCTGATTTTTCAAAAAGAAACCAAAATTCCACTCTCAAAAATTTCAGATATCCGTTTTGAAAAAAGTCCTATATAAGAAGGTTTTTCTCTGAAAGAATGATTATGACTGTAATTCCCTTCCCAATTATATTGTTAATGCTCCAAACGTATATGATTTTAAGAACAAATAGGATGAATTTTGAAAAGACAGAATGTTTGAGCTCTGCTAAACATTGCATTCTCCCCTACTTCTTTCTTTTACTCAGATGCGATAATTAACATGCTCTGTCTATTTTCGTTAATAAATAATGTTATGTTATGTTATCCAAATTTCTAGTATGTGATATTGTGATTTAGGTGAGTTATAGTTTTGTCCAATGGTTTAATCATTAAGATCGATATTTACCGCTAAAAGCATGCTTCATGATTGGCTAAATTTGATAAGCTTACAAAATAACTTTAATGAAGCATGCATAATTGATTGAAATATGAATTTAATAATAACAAACTTCTATATGTGTATTATTGTAAATCATCAAATTATTTTGAATTTAACTAATTATTGATAATAATTACTCTATTTTATTAATTTATAAAAAAAATCAAACTAATTAATTAACTAACTAAATTAATGAATCACTAACTCACCAAGTAAACTAATTACTTTTAAATGTATTGGTCCTTTTGTAATCAAATATTAGTGTTTTATTTTTTCAGTATTTACGCCACAATCTCTTTTATACTTAAAAAAATCCATATTCATTTTTGTTGAAAATTTTTTTAACATTATTTGCGTGATAAAAGAGATAAAAAATAGAATTTTTTTTAGACCTAATATTTTTTGTCCTTTTATAGGTATACTTATGAATAATAATATACCCGATGAAGTTCGTCTTCTTTTGTATTCCTCCAGCTGTGGAAGCGATATATCAGAAAAAAATTATGTTAATTAAATCGCCTCATTATTTGGTTATTCTATCAAAGCCGTTTCAACCAAGACATTTCAACAAAAGGGCATTTCGACCATAAGACCTTTTGACTTGATAAAAAATTGGTGCTTGGTCTTTCAGTCAAAAAGTATTTTCAAGACTTTGAATGAACTTTCCGAAAATTTTTTTTAAAAAATCGAAGTTTTTAATTTTTCAGTGTTATTAAAATGTCATTGACAACTTAATGAATTTTTAGCCAACAAACAAATAATATGTTTATTGGTTTGAAAGTTCTTGTTTTAAAAAACATATACGTTCTTAGTTGAAACTTCTTTTCACAATTTTTATATTCATTTTTTAACAAAAATTGTTTTATTCAAAAAAAAGTAAAGCGAAGAAGGTTACTTCTAGAAACTTTAGAAACGCATGCTTTTATGAAGAAGAGAATGACAAAGGTGAAGTACAGCATGGCTTCTTTGAAACAGCGAGGGCCTATAGAGAGCTCATTGAAAATTGGGCTCTTTCTTCTCAGACGAAAACACTTATATACTGATCACTACTCACTTGAGATGTGTATGTAATTAAGTGGCGTGACGCCGGTCAAACTAATCAAATGATGATTTGAGAGTGAAATTGCAATAAAATTATTCATAAAAGCATGCGCTGATGCATGTTTTAAAATACACTTCATCGTCATCAGCATCACCAACTTCATCTAAAATTGATTTGGAAGAATCGATAAAGTAGTAAATTGAAATTGGAGTTCATAAATTAAAAAAAAAATAATTATCCATGTTATTGTTGTTTTAATGATGGTGATGATGATGCTGAATATGTGCACTCCATTCAGAAGACTTGTTCCATTGAAACTCACAAACACACACACAACACGTATACAAACTCATTCAATCTCTTGAGAGGTGTTTGCTTGCGGAATATTAAATACGAATGTTTGCAAAGCTCTTTTGCCTCCTCAAGACGTCCTCCACACTGTGAATTTAAATTTTAATAGGAAAATGATGCAAGTGAATTAAAAAAAAAAAGAGATTACAACTTTAGCAAATGTTTGCAAAGTGAAGCAGTACAAACAAGTTACCCCTGGCCCCGAAATTGTATTTGCTTGATTTCTTGTGATCATCCCAAGAAAATCTTTACAAACTCGAAGAAAGATAAAAGACTAATCACAGACCCGGCTGGGCAAAAAAATTGTGGGGAGAGGAGAGGGGGCTCAGTAGGTAATTAATTTATCAGCCATATAAAAAATATTTGCAATAAAAGCAGTATTATGACACCACTCAAGTCTTTGTGGAGAGGTGATCATTTAGTCCAGGCCCTTGAACCATTTACACCAAAAATGAATTGCCTGTTTTTTGCATAAAATAAGGCTAGCAGGAGCTTATTTTTTAACATCGATTGTACAGCCATTTGAAATGTTGTGTCTCGATAACGAAACATTAGGGCAAATATCTTTTCCATTTTCAGGATGTGTTGGATGTCTCTTTATAAGACGACAGTTCATTATCTTTGCAATTTCAAAAAAAACGGTCTGTAGTTCTTCAAGGTTTAATACCGGTTTTTTCCGACAATCTTTAGATTTCACATTACACTTTAAATTAAGGATTCAGTCAAACCATTCTCTCATGGTAAATTTGATGTGAAAAATATCCATTGAAATATAATTTCATTTATATCAATTGCTCCCACAAGGACGTCCCCAAAATCATTAACTTTCATCAAAAATTCTCTTGGTTAGCGATCCTCAAAATTTCTCCACATGAAAGGATGAGTGTGCCAGTGTAAAAGCCTTGTTTGAAGAGGATGGTAAATAATCTCCCCTGAGAAAGCATTCTTTTTTTATTTAAATTTCAACCAGACTTCCACAAAATTGTTCATCAATTGATGCCCTTTGAATGTTGCTGAAGAGTCGAAAAGTGTCCGTAAGGGAGTAGTTTGACTATCTCGACGTAAGACTTCTTTGTGTGGAATGTAATACAGCGATCCGTCTAGGCTTTGTTACACAAAATACGCTGAAGAAAGAATGATAAATTAGTTCTTTTAGCTGCAATATACTATAAGATATAGATCAGACTTGCCTGTAAATCATATTCAAATTGACATAAAAATATATTCATCATTTCAATCAATTTGATATACACAATTTAATAACAATGCACATGTTATAGCTCAGCGTATCAAATTGGCATATTCCTCATTTTAATTTTAGATGTTAGTTATAGCTCAGCTTCCCTTCCCAAACTTAAATTCTTTGGAATGAATTTTGGGTTGCCTTCATTGATATTCTGACATCAGTTAAACTTCTCTAAACCGAAGTTGAAGTAAACAAGTAATTTTTTTCGGTTTGAACAATATTTCGATTTATAGAAGTCTGTCTAGGTTGAGAGTGAGGTATTTCAATGTAAGTTTGGTTTTTGAAGAGGCATCTAATCAGACTTAATTTCTTTTTCAAATTTTGCTCTATACGAGAACGCTTTTTTATAGGTGGAGACATACAAGTAAGAAAAACTTGAAAACAGAAGGAAAGAAATTGTATGAAATCAAATAAAGTATTTATGTCAAATTTATGTAATGTAGAATGAAAGTAGATTTTTTACTCACTAATGATGTAGTAGTGCACTTTAGAATTACGTACACGTATGTTCAATTTCCTCTGCAATCTCTATGCCTTTATCATACACATTCTTTTTTTGTATTGTTTCAATTATGTGCTATCATATATAAATCAATGCTTTGATAATTTTAATTGCTTTTTATAAAAAAAAAAAGAATATCACCGCTGAATTCAGCATGCTTGAAAATGGGTGTGTAAATGTGTAAATAACATTATATAATTATTTGGATAAAAAGTTTCTTTTTTGAGATGAGCTGTCATATGTAAATCACTTTTTTGACAGGTTAGAATGATTTTCATAAAAAATGAATATCACCACTGAATTCAGCATGCTTGAAAATGGGTATATATGTGTAAAAAACATTATATAATTATTTAGATAAAAAGCTTCATTTTGCGATGAGCTGTCACATTTAGATCAATTTTTTGACAGGTTTGATTGATTTTCATAAAAAATAAATATCACCACTGAATTCAGCATATTTGAAAATGGATATACATGTGTAAAAAACTTTATATAATTATTTAGATAAAAAGTTCCTTTTTGAGATGAACTGTCACATTTAGATCAATTTTTTGACAGGTTTGATTGATTTTCATAAAAAATGAATATCACCACTGAATTCAGCATATTTGAAAATGGGTAAACATGTGTAAAAAACTTTATATAATAATTTAAATAAAAAGTTCCTTTTTGAGATGAGCTGTCAAATATAAATCAATTTTTTGACAGGTTTGATTGTTTTTGATAAAAAAATAGACATCACTACTGAATTCAACATAGTTGAAATATATATGTAACATTAAAAATATTTATAAAAACCTATTAATATCTGAGAAAAATAGGGGGAGGTGCACTTTACGCCCCCCAGCACTTGAGCGAACAAATTTTGCCCAGCACTAATAGGGTTAAAAGATAGCAAAGTGCTTATGAATGTTTCGGTTTTCGCAAGATTTTTATACATGTAAACCGCTGGTACTGTTTTTCAAACTGTTTCGGTATTCAGAATACACAAGTTCAGGTTTTCAAAATACTCGATATATTTATTTTCATTGAAGGAATTCGGTGGTATGTGAAAGTTACGGTATTCTCAAGTTTTCGGTTTATTTAAGTTCCGGTTTGAGCAAGTTCAAACTATATGATAGGTACTATCTTGTATTCACCATTACAGTCTACTACACAATACAAATACATCAAATTTGTAATTACAATTACAAATGTATATGATCCAACACTGCTCTGTAATCAATCCACCTAACCAATTCATTTATGCAGACCTGGCATGTAGACAATTGGAGAGAGGAGAGGTTGAGAAATATCTTTTAGCTCCTCTGTCCTTCTTTGTAATAAATCGATTTTTTTCTGTGAGCTTTGATAGTAAGCCTGGTTTCTGGTTTCAACCAAACATTTTAAATAAAAGAACAAAACGCCTAAAATTACTTATAAAAAAACATGTATACTTTGTATTCTCTAGTAGATATACACAAATGACTCTTAGATCATAGAAATATGGCACTAATGACCTTCTAATACTTTAAAATCTTTTTTCGTTATAAAAGTTGTGGGTAATTTTTCATTGAAAAGTAGGTAAAATCAGATAAGATGATATTCGGTCATTTTTTAATTCCTAAAAAATGAAAATTGCTCTTGAAAAAGCGGAATTCTCAAACGATCATACAGAAGAGTCAGAAAAGGGAACCTATCATGTTATTCGTTTATCCGACACTCTTATTTTCAATAAATTCTTGTCGGATTGCAAATTTGTCTGATTAACATCAATTAACCATCATGTATTGAGTTTATACTATAAGAAGGATGAATAATTAAAGATAAAATATTTTTTAGTTATCAAATAAAGTAGACGTGAGATTATTTGAAAATACACAAAATAATACATTATAAATTATTTTTATTATGTGTAAATTGGCATTATTAATGCCATAAAGTTAAAAAAATTCTGAATTGTCTTTTGAGTTTGTTAATGATTTCTGTACTAAATCAGTGACCAATTTTATCCTGTTGTAATGACTAGCATGTGACTGAGTGTCTCGCTCTTGACAAACTTCTAGGCGGTAGAAAGTCCCTGTCTAGATGGCTTGGCTTTTGCTGAATAAGTTGAAAGCGTGGTTTCATCATTATGAGATTTATAGGTGTCACCATGCTCTCTTGTATATAGATGATGCTCTCAGGGAGATTATTTCTTCTTTTGACCACTTGTGAATACGGTACGTTATGTTTCGAAATTACGGTACGATACGATAGCTTTTTTGTAAAAGATGCGGAAAAAAAGCTAAACTAAGAAACATATCCCAGTTCCATGCGATATCGATCTTTGGTACGTTTTTTCATTGCACCTGTGAGCATCAAGTTTAAACCCGTTACTTTAGTGAAAACATATTTGTAAATTTGTCAGGCTCTTTGAGACAACAAAGTGCAGCGAAATGTCAAGCCATAATGTGTCGCATAGGGAAGTTGAAAAGATTGCCAAGTTGTAGAGCATCCGTTTATGTGCATATAGTCAATTTTTAATTTAATATTTACTCTGGTATAGGAAAATAGTAAAATAGGATGACACTTTTTTCATTCAAGCATTATTGATATTTTTGGAATAAAGCAACAATATAACTAGCTCAAAAAGGGAAGTTGGATGAAAATATAGATGCAAAAAATTTTTTTTAGTATAATTAGTTTTATTAACTTTAAGTAAAACTTTATTAGGTAAACATTAAGAAGCAAAAATATTGCTCCAGGTGAAATATCGATTTGTGATTATATATATATTAATATATGCAAGTTAAAAAGCAATATGTTTTAAAATATAAAGACGATAGCTCTTTTTACACAGCTACAGAAATAGTAGACCTCTCGATGGATTGGAAAAACTATCTTAAATTTCTAAGATGATGTGGGTGATGATGGTGGTAATGTTGATGAGATTAATGATTACGATGGTGATGATGTTTACGATGTTAATAAGAATGATGAGATGATGATGAGAAGAAAAAATAATTATAAATCTTATAATGAGATTTCTGTCAACAACAGGCGAGAAAACAAAAAGAAACAACGAAATGTATAGAAAGTATATGCAACATAAAAATTATATCGTTTGCCAGACATATTTATATCTAAATTAAATTGATTGATTGATTTTGAATGACTCAAAAAATGTACATCAAATAAAAAAATTTTAACGAAAATTTGCATAGATGTTTCATGTGGAAAATATTTTTTTTATTCAAAAATTGACTACTTTCACTTTTTAAGGGTGAGCTAAGGTTAATATAACATTTTTCTATTTTCTTTAATTTTTTATAAAAAAAATTTTCAACATTATTTTTCTCATATACTTTAATAACCCTTTGAGGACCAGTGGGTCACCAGTGACCCAAGAAATGAAAATCGTCTGCTTTGAATATATAAAATTCCATTGAAAAAGAAAGCAGACGAATCCTCTTCAAAATGTTGGTCCTCAAAGGGTTAAAAGTCAACAAAGATATATTATATTTATAAAATTAATGGATAGTTTCATATTTTGGTCAGTTGAGGTCAATATATTCTTTTTGTAACTTTTAGTAACTTTATTAATGTTTTAAAAAGCATACCTAACTTAAAAAAAGAAAATATTTTACACTCCATGTGGTAAAAAATTTTCCTTCACATTTTGTTCACTATCTCATCCTTTCCTTCTCAAAAAATAACTTTTTTCGATTTATCATAAATTTAGTATATATGTTTTAACAACTTCTATTTCAAATTTCCAAATTTTCAAAGCTTATCTAAACGGAAGCATCAAATTTTAGATTGCAAAGGTTTGGCATTTTTTCTTCAAACTTCTAATCTGACATGACATTTGTTTAGATCAAGAAATATTTACATGGGATTTAAAAAAAAATTCGGCATCTTCAGCAAGTTTAAAATGTATGTAAATAATAGAGCAAGACCTCTTACAGTTAAAAAAAACTCTTTGGGCCCTATAAATAAAACAATTTTTTAACAGTTGGGTATTGATTAATCTATTGGATTTTTATAATATCTTAGGGCATAAATAAAATTTGTGTAAATATTATGACGCCAAGAAGATTAAATAATATATTATTTATTGTACTGTGGAAGATAGCTACAATGTTTTTCTTCCTAAGGAAAAATTTACATTAGTTAAATTTTCTTTCTTGAAAAATTAATAATCATAAGGATACACTTGCGATATCATTGAGCGGTTTAGAGAAATTTTAAAGTTGAGACTAATCATAATCAGAGATACATTTCAATTTTGTTTTAACTAGTTTGACATTCTTAAAGGATATAACGCTTTGTATATTTTTATTTATAAGGTCCTGAGGAGAATATTTACATTTGAAAAAATTGAATCAGGATATATTTTCCAAACTAACCCTTGTAAGAATAGAAGATTATTATGGTCGTGATGAGAAACAAGTTACTTAGTTATTAAAGATTTATTTATTAAAGAACTTAGTTTTACAAGTTTAATTATTCAAATCAAAACTTTTAGCCAGGTCAAGATTCGTGAATTAATTGAACAAAATAGATTGAAATATCCCTATAATTTGTGGACTTTTTCTAAAATTGCTAGTTGTATCTTTTAATACTAAAATTAGGTCTGTAAACTAAATATTTGATTGACACTGATGGATATTTAAAAACCTCTAAATGCGAAAACTGAGTCTAGAAATGAAACCAACATGATGAATTTAGTATAAAAAAATATATTTCATGTTAAATTTTAATCAATATTTTTGGAGACAAATTTAAGAAGTAAACCCCAAATTTGATTTACACTTATGGGTATTTTCAAATCCAAAGTATAAAAACTGATCCATAATGAAACTAGTATGGTTGATTTGGTATATTTACATATATTCCATATAAAAATGAGATAATATTTTTTAAGACTGTTTTCTAATGTAAATTGCATATATGATTGACACTTGCAGATATTTTCAAATATTAAAAGCGAAAACTGAGTCGAGAAATGAAACTAGTTATATTTCATGTAAAATTAGAGAGAATATTTGTGGAGATAGTTTTCAAACTTAAACCGCAAATTTTATTTATATTGACAGATATTTTCAAACCTTAAATACAAAATCTGAGTCCAAAAATATAAGCAGCATTCTTGATTTGGTATAAAAACATATATTTCATGTAAAATTTTAATTAATGTTTTTGGAGGCTATTTTTACAATTAAACCGCAAATTTGATTAACATGTAATGCTATTTTCACATCCTAAATGCAAAAACTGGGTCTAGAAATAAAGTAGCATAGCCGATTTAGTATAAAAACATATATTTTACTTAAAATTTGAATGAATATTTTATTATATCCTACAATCAAAATTTGATTTACATTTTTAAAAAGTAGCCCTGAAATTTAAATATATAAAGTATTTTGCGTTCAAAACTGTATATAATTATAAATTTTCAAGGGAGTATCTAATATAGACCCTAAGTTGTTAGGTTAACTATAGATAATGTCATAATTAATTAAAAAAATTTTAATTTTTGCTTTTGATTGACAGTTTTAAAATGAGAGGATCATTCAACTACAATGAAAATGGTATAGGAAGATGCAGCTTGCGATTTTAGAAAAAATCACGAAATTTGCCTAAATATAATTCAGCCAATATATGATACATAAACAATTTTACCGTAGTCTGCTTTTTCAAATAGTTTTGTATATATGAATCTTCTGCTTTTTAATAAATATTGTCTGCTTTTTCTGGTCACAAAAGGGTTTTTTTTAGTGAAGGGGTTATCTACACAAGAGGTTTCTAAAAGTAAAGAGTTATCATAAGTTTTTTTTGCAAATTTTGATACTTTGCTTATTAATAATATGATTGAAATTAAATTCAATATGAGCTCGGGTATTATCTTCATTATTCTTAAAAAAATTGGGAATTTTAACTGAAAGTGAAGGAACGAAATTGTTAAATTATTTAGATGGTAAATTTTTATGAGCTATATCAAAATAAATTGGTATAATCTTCGCATGCCACAGTGAATAGGCAGTACACGGATACCTCCATAATGGAGTAAAAAGCCCATGTTTCGTATCCTTTGCTCTTGTGGATAGGCTTCTATTTGTTACATTCAGGGGTGCTCACATTTTTTTAGCATGCAAGCTACTTAAAAAATGATCTCAAAATGATCTACCTACTATAAAAATACAAAACATATTTATTTATATGTTCAATTTTTGTTGGGGTTACCTTGTACCCTGGCACTTTGCATTACTGCATGAACTTATAAAAAAAACTGTAGATGTTTCATGTCAAATTTTATGGTGAGAGCGGACAATATGATAACGTTTACTTTTTCAATGACATGCGATCTACTTACTCACAATGCCTTTGCGATAAAAAAAAACCATGCTTTTTTCACCAAGTAAAAATATTTATAGCTTGCTTATAATGACAACAAACCATGGTGAAGAAAAATAAGAGAATATACAAATTATATATATTCATACAGCTCAATACAATCAATGTTGATAAACAATTTTCGAAATCAACATTTGTTCACTTGCTTGGTTTGCAAGAGACTGAGATTTTGACGTTGTGATGTGAGAACACGCTGTGTAGTCCATATTCAATAATTGTAATAGTTTTTGAATGCGGCATTTGTTTACTTTTTTGGTTCACGAGAAAAATAGATTTTGCAGCTCTATTGTACAATACAATCATATTCAAGGTTTGTAATAATTTTCGAAAGTGACAACTGTTTACTTGTTTGGTTTACGAAAGAAAAGTATTTATACGTTGTGATTGATGATAGAAACACGCCGTAAGAACTTTGGTGTAAATTACTCATCCTCAAAAGATTTTTGCTTCTTCATTACAATTTCTTATCACTCGACTTGTTTCTTTTCTTGCTACATTCATGGAATTCTCATCAAATAACTTCTTCCTCTGCTGAGTCTGCTCAGTATTCGTTCTGCTCAGTATTCGTTCTGCTCAGTATTCGTTCTGCTCAGTATTCGTTCTGCTCAAACGATTCAGCCTCAGATATATATGACGAAGTTTCGACTTCAAGAGAACACTTTCCAGAAGAGTTTGAAGAAAAAGAGGGAGAAACCCTAGAAGATGAAACAGATTAATTAAATTCTTCTGGGAACCTCAAAATACAGTTAGCGGTCGTGTCCAAGCTCGGAATTGTCGCAACTTGTCCATACGTCCTTATGGTCCCACAAATGAAGCAAAACGTTTGGAAAATGTAATGAAAATCTTCAATCTATTTTTTGATATTACTTTGATCAATCATATTTTGGAAATAACGACAAAAAAAGGCAGAAGAAAATTATAAGTAATTTTTATAATTTTTTTTATAACTTCATGTAAATGTAGAGGTATTAGTAACAGTAATTTGTTTTAGTAAAAGAACTCCAAAATGGAAAAAGTTAAGAGCTTGCTAAGAAAGGTTTAAAATTAGTGACCTATTAGCGTATTTTGGATGTCTTATTCACATCGGGCAGGCTAAAGACCAAAGAATAGCGACACGACATCTTTTCTCTATGAATGGCGGATCCGTTTGTTACAAGCAGAAATGGGAAAAAGAATGTTTCCTTTTATTTTTATTCATTTTGATAGTGTTGATAGAAATCAAAATGATAAATTGTCTGCTGACAGAGTGATTCATGATAAATTTTTTGAAAATTGTTACAGATACTGGACTCCACTAGATGCCGTCATTATTAATGAACAACTAGTGAAGTTTAAAAGAGGATGCCAAGTCAAAATATATGACAAAATAAACCTGGTCACTATGGCTTAAAAATATACCATTTAAAACGATACTAACACTTTTTATGTTATGAAGCCAGAAATTTACATTTTTGGATTGACTGATAGAAATTACTTTTTTGTTTAGAAATTTGTAAACGTTTGATTACGGGATGTAACTTATCGCAAAGTTTTGGAGTTTTTCTCGACCGATTTTTTTACATCTCACGAGTTAGCAAAGTGGGCGGTCTGCAACGATTTGATTATTTGCGGTACTATAAACTCGAATCGCCGTTTTATACCCAAGTCCTCAAACTAAAGTACATACGCAATTTGAGTTTACAAGAAACCGAGAGTAAAATTGTTTATTCTGAATGTGCATTTATTTCTATATACATACCAATGAAGCATGCTAGGCAAAATTTCAAAGCCGTTTATGTTTCATCATCTCAACATACTACGGGTGTGTTAATAACATCAATAAAAAGCAAACCAAAATGTTAGAACTATACAATAAGTATAAAGTTGGTGTAGATAATTTGAATAGAATGGCAAGAGATTTCACTTCTTATAAACCTAGTAGAAAATAGACGATGGCCATTTTCACTAATATCAATTTTAATTGTAATAAAAATTGTTCAACTAGGGAAAGCGGGAGAAAATTTTTTTGAAGTATTTATCTCTCAAACTTTGCGAACAATCAATGCTCATTCGCTCGAAAATTTCGCAAATTTCTAGGCCCATCAAAAATATTTTATCATGTTATGGCTTTTTTTCACAAGGAGAAAACGTCGAAACTAGCTTCAATGGCAGGGGATATTGTTCGATAACGGAGTGTAAACCTAGAACTAAAGGTACACGAAAGTGTTTTTTCTGTAAAAAATTTATCTGCAAAAAACCTTCTTTTGTGTTATGTCCTACTTTTCACTCTGATATGTAGAACAATTTTTTATTTTTGTACACTGGTTATATAATTCTGTCAACCATTTGTTCTGTTCAAATTGACTTTTTTAAAATAAAAGTTTATAGATGCCGTTAATTTTAATTTTTTGTTTTTTGCATAACATTTTATCATTATATAATTACAAAAATACTTAATTTGTTTCTAAATTACCAAGGAGGAACTTGTTGGTAAAATTTTGAGGGAAAAAGAGGAAGAAAAAATTTTAGTCAAAATTTTGTTTCAAGGGTCAACCAATATTGGTTCCAAAATTACATTAGTTTACTCAAAAAAGAAATAAAATCAATTAATCTAAAAGCTCTTTAAACTCTTTGAATTTACATGTTCTTTTAAAATTACCTTACATATTTATTCATTCAATTAGCGGTTTTTTCAAGCCTTCAAACATATGTTTTCAATTACTTTTTTCATTTTATCAACTTTTTATTTAATTATTCACTTATGCTCGAATACACGTGTGCTACTTTGTCCTATATTATTGAATCAATTTATCAACTTTTTATTCAATTATGCTTGAATACACATGTGCTACTTTGTCATATATTTTTTTTGTTTGAATCAATAAATTCTTTCTTTCTTTCTTTATTTATTCATTGAAATTTTGATCTAAAATAAGCAATGGAGTAAAAAGTCCAACACTGGCATGCGAAGGTTTAAGAATAAAAAATATTATATTTATTTTGAGACTTCAAATCACTAATTTTTCCATTAGTTGAGTCAAATTTTTTCTTAATTTCTAAAAAATGATCATTATTTTGAAATGCATGTAAAAAAATCAACGCTTAGCCAAATTTTCTTTAGAAATATGACGGCTAACTAAAGTTTTAATACCACCCAATGGGTGAGAATTTTTACTCAAATACACCCAAACAGATGAAAACTTTAATATACACAGACTAAGTTAAATATATATATAGAAGGATTATTCTCCGCATACAACTAAAATAAATTATTAATTTGAAATTGGCAAAAAATCATTAAGCCTCAGATTTTTATTTGTTAAATAAGAATAAATTTTAATATTATTTATATACAAAAATAACTTAAAATAGCTATATAGAATAATATTTTATTATATATAGCTAACTTTATAGGTAATAATTTAAATTAATTACTGAAATATGTGACTGGTAAGAAAATGGGAGACATAAAATATATAACAATACTCTATTGTCAGCCCTCGTTCATACTTAAACATCTGTGTATCTTTTTATTTTAAGTATTTATCTAATAATTTTTTAAATGTCAAGTTCTTATTTGTAAATGTGTATATGGGTATATTTTAGTGTATTTGGGTAAAAAGTCCTAACCCCATCCGAACTTAGCGGTTTCAATCACAGATTTAATATCAGCAGTCATATGTTGAATATCAAAAAAAATAGAGTCAGAAGCTTTGTTGGATATGAGCAAGGGTAGACAAATAAATAATTTGATGTAAAGATTTGCCCTCTTGAAATTAAATTCAATGCTTCTTTAATATATTTTGAGAAGATTAAAAAAATTCATGTTTCACTTAATATTCTGATAAAACCTACCAATATATCAAAATAACTTATGTTAATGAGACTATGATTTACAATAATAATAATTAATATAAAATGATCATTTTGAAAACTAGTAAATAGGCAATCTAATATTGAAAATGAAATTATTGCTTAATTTTTTAAAACAACAATAAATTACGATAAGTTGTCGAGGCTCGAAATAATTGAAGAAAAATAGACAACGGGCGAGGGCACCAAAAGAAGTTAATGACACAGTACTCCCCCTTCCTCCTCCACTGTCTACTTCCCTAGATAAAATTAAGGTAGAAATGATGAATAAGACTATATTTTACAATTTAAGCCTAATATATTAATATTTTCAATTATTTTATTGTAAAATTTCATCATGTTTGCACTCCTGATATAGACTTTTTTCCAATTTTTGTAATTACTAGTTTATTTTTAATGTAATTTTACCAAATTTTAATGTACTCACTACATATAGGTAGGTAGGTAGGTAGGTAGGAGATAACTAAA